>JBBCBC010000009.1:8727690-9956212 GCA_037126765.1 Stenogyne calaminthoides
AGAATTCACTATCAACCAGGCTACGACTGCCTCGTGATTTGCTTACTCCTTTAAATACTGAGTTTTCGACTACTCTAATGGTTGCTTACTCGACCGACCTTGAGCTTTATTACCTCATTGGTTTTCAAATCACGCACGAACTTTGGACTACCTGTGCTTACTAACTTCTCCTCTGAGGTTTTTGACTACTCGTGGTTACTATTTCTTCTGTCTTCGCTTGCTCATGCCTCAACTCATCTGGGTTTTGGGGGTTTCTCGATTGGTTTCAAAGCCCCAAGGATGAGATATCATTTTCTGATAGGCAATCTCACCAGTTGAGATATCTCAAATAAGCTTTGGATAAATCTTATCAAGCTAGGCTTAGTATAGTGAGCTCTCTTCAATATCGAAGCGGCAATTCTAAGTTTTTGATGCTTTGCTTTTCTAAGAATAAGTTTGAGCTCTTGAGTTAGTATAAATTTCGTAACACCTGATGTGAAGAATTAAACCGGTATTTATGAAGGCATACACCAAGGTCACTTTTAAAACTGTCAGATTGGAGAGATGGCCGTGAGTTCCCTCTTGTGGTGTGAAACAACTATATTTAGGGTTTGAAACTCCCTAACACGTTTTTAGGTAATAAACTTTCATATGTGGAGTCTTCACTTTTTTGCGATGCAGGGCTTTTTGTACATCGGCAGCGTCTTTTTCGGCGACACATCGCATGGAAGTGTCGATATGGTCTGATCAATAAATCTTCTTCTTTTTGACTTTTGTCTCCGATTGAAGTAAGAACCACGTTCAGCAGCTCTTTTTTAGTTACAAACTACGAGTTTGATATAACGCCACCAACGCTTCTGGCTGCGTTCTTTTGTCTGTTGAATGTCTTAGCAATATCTAACTGTGGAATGTGATACCGATGTGCGTCCTTTAGATAGATATTATCGATGCCTCGGAACACTCGAGTTTATCACGAGCATTGATACGTGCTTAGTGCGATAGTCTGCGCCGGTATTCTTGATCTTCAGTTCTTTAGTCTTCAGTCTTCTGTGTCTTGAGTCTTAGTCTTGAAGTCTTGAATCTTAGTTATCTTTGGTAGTATCTTGAGTCTTACGTCTTTGAGTCTTGATTTTCGTGTCATCTTGAGTTTTTAAATTATCTCAGTTTCATCGAAACCGGATACTCGAAACATACCGAGTTACTCGGAAATGCTTGAAGCACTGCTCCTGTATATACATTGACTATACATTTTGCAGATAACATCACGGTTACTCTAAAAGCGAATCGACTCAACTATCAAGATCATTACGAACATATCATACTTAATTTTTGGGATCTTAATCAAATCATATATCTTTATTAAATTCATCTCCCAGCGAAATAGTAGAGTTGAAAAAATAAATTCTCTTGACTAAAAAGAATTATTACAAATTTGTAACACAAAAAAACTTTTATTTTATATTAGAGTGTTATAAACTCATCGATTTTACATGTCATTTTGATAGTCAAAAATGTACATTTAGGCCCTTGAACCATTATCTTAGGGTACAAATAAATCCTTAAATATTTTTAGTTCATTTAAATCCGCCAATTAATTTTCACGAGTTCAAATAAATTCATTAATTCAGATTAAATAAATCATAAAATATATATATATATATATATATATATATATATATATATATCTACAGTTTTTTTATGGAATCGGATTAATGGCGTGTCGTACTAACTATTCCTAAACCGTAACCATAAACCTAAATCATGAACCCGTTCGGATCGGGTGAACCATAGACCATGGTAAGGGTTCACTTACTCAAAGCTGAAATTAAGTAGGAAAAATGTAATTGTTTTTACATTTAGGTTTTATTTTTCGATTCAATTAATTTTTTGCGACCGGATCAGGCTGACCCGGGATGATCTGTTCACCGTCCAAGAATGATTCATGATTTAGGGTTTATGGTTCATAGTTTGAGAATAATTGGCGTGACAAATCATTAATAAGTTATAAAAAAAACCGAATGGTTAAGTTCTATCTATCTATTATATATTGGCACAAATAAACTCTTTAACTTTTTTAAAAATTAAACAAAATAAGACCTTAATTAATGTTTATTGATGCAAATAAATATATGTTTTCTTTTAAAGTAAATAATACACATTTTATAATGATCTTTTCATCTTATTTTTATACATTAAGCAACTTAATATTAACTTAAGAATTTCATATTTTTTTATAAATACCTAAATTTCATATTAAAATAAACACATAAATAATAAGTACTATAAAATTTCATAATTTTATGTCCGAATATAAAATTAAAAGTAATGCTGGGTAATAAATAAGAATCACTAAATTAAAATTAAAAAAATCTCGTACAAAATTTAGATGTTTTATTTAATTTTAAATAAATGAAATGTGTACAATCAATTTAAGACGTACTTGGTTTTATTGATGGGTATAAATTCCTCATACAATTTAAAAAATTAATATAAGTGTTTTTAATTTATAAAATAAAATAAAAAGATAATTTATAATAGAGAGTGTGATTGTTGGGATTGTTGGAGCACAGGTGAGGCAGGTTGGAGTGCGGAGGAGGCTCGGCCGATTGCTCGAGGTCGGCTGCTTATTGCTCGATCGGCGCCCCCCCTTTCCAGGCGCCAGTGGTAGCTCGAGGCTGTGTAGTGATCGGGCAAAACCGCTCGACCCAAGCCCCTGAGTCGAGTGGTTCACGGGAAGCAGACCAGCCAGGTGGAGCTTTAGCCCGGCCTCTTTGTTCTAAATACTTTTATTCGTTGTATTTCTTGCTCTTTGTCTAAAGTAGTGAATCTCTCACCGGTAGTAGTGCCCCAGGCGTAGTAATTTCTGATGTTGAGTATGGGTATTTGTTTAAATTCACCTTTATTTTCTCACTATAATTGTCTGTTTAAATCCTAATAGTAGTATCCATGTCTGGTTGAGGATGCATGGAAACTAATTATGATGGTGAAGAAATCGCCTAATGAGAAGTTTGATGGAAGCGGATCTTGGATTTTGAAATTGAGATGAAAGTTACGCAATACGGTAAAGATGCGTATCCAGCAGATTAGATGAAACGACTTTGAAGATATAGGAATGACGGCAGTGGAAGTTCTTTGGATAGGAAGGCGATGAGTGTGGTTAAATACATTTGTTATCCGGGAACGTAAGCCACTACTATCTTGTGAAAGCAAAAACCCTGAAGGAATCTTTGGAGATATTGGTAAGGATCTTATGAAAAAAGCGATCTGCGGCGAACAAGGTTCATCGATCTGGAGGGTTATTAACTTTGAGGATGGCGAGAGAGGATATTATGGTGACCATCTCCATGTGAGTTCAATATGATCCTTGATTGAGCTTCGGTTGAGATTGATTTGATGATGAAGTTCAAACCTTGAATTACATTTGTCTTCTTTGCGAGAGGATTGGAGTGGAGCAGTAGCGACATTAGTGCTTGACGGGTAAGTGAAACTAAAATTTGATGAGGTTAGAGATTTGGTTATAATGAAGAAATTAGCGGAAAAAGTGGAGTGTGTGGCGAGACAATGCATGAGTGCGAAGCAGGCGGAATCTGAATCGATAAGGCCGAATCGGGGTGGAGTCGAAGTCGAGAAGCGAATAAGCCCAGAAGGATAATAGTAAAGTTAGTGTTACAAATGTCATGAACTTGGTCATTACAAAAAGGAGTGCAAAGCTGTGAGGAATGAACAGAAAATTAACCTTCGGCCAATGTTGCCTTGATGAGGACTTCGAGATGCATTGATTACGAGTGTAAGCGATCCGTTTAGGTCATTAGGTGTTGAGTCCGGAGCATACGTTTCATTAAATGCGGCCCGATGTTGGCGTAATGGAAAGTACACTTAAGGAACTTTAGGAAGAGTTTATCTGGCATTATTGAGCCTCTGGAAATCAAAGGAAGGGAGAATGTTCAAGATTAAGACACCAAATGGGGGTAATATTCTGAGTTGAAAGATGTGAGACATATTCTGGATTGAAGAATTTGATTTCGGTTAGGCTGACTTGATGATGAGGGCTACAAAGGTGGCTCGTTGCTTCGTGGAAAAATATTCAAAAGTGTCATAGTAGTAGCTCGAGGAAAGAAAAGAGGAGCGTTGTATATGATAGGTAACACGGGGAGGCATTGCTCTTTGCAGTGAAAAGGGAATCTTGATTTGTGGCATTGTCGTCTTGGCCTATAGTGAAAGGGGATAGAGATTATGTGCTCGAAAGGTAAAATGCAGACCTCAAGGCAGTTAGCATCGGTTTGAGGAAAGCGAGAAAAATTGGAAGTTTTTGAAGGAGGCCGAGGAAACTTTGAAGCGGTGGAGTTAGTTCAGTGATTTGTGGGGTCGATGCGGTGACATCACTTGGTAAGAGCATCGTATTACATGACTTTCGTGGCAGCTCTCACGAGAAAGGTATGGGTTATTTCTTGAAAAAATAAATCTGATGCAACTAATGCTTCGAGGAAGTGAAGACCACTTGTAAAGCGAAAGCAGATCTCTCGAGTGAAGTGTTTGAGATCGATAATGGTGGAAATCACGAACTCCGAAGTGAGTTAAAGAAGAATTATGTAGGCGAATGGAATTGAATGGAGAAAAGCGATGAGAACACCCTGTGAGAATGGCGTGTGAAACGTATGAGCAGGACCCTATGTGAGCATCTTCAAAGCATGAGATTGAAGTGTAGGTGCAGAAGATGTTTTGATGGGGAGGCGGTTAACACATCGAACACTTGATAAGCGAAGGGACCCTGGCTCCTTTGGAAAATGACATCTTAGAGGCACGAAAGGAGAGTAAATCTGTCTTTTCTTGGTATTTGTTTGAGTGTGTTGCATATGCTCATGTTGATGCTATGATAGAAGTAAGTTAGATCTTCATCTGTTAAGTGTCGTTTGTTGGATATGGCGGTGATAGTTATTTCTCGATTTTGAGATAGAGAAAACGAAGATAATTAAGTAGTCGAGATGTCATGTTAATGAAGCGGTGATAATACTAAAAACCGGTTGGGGATATCGAAGGTGATTCTAAGACTCGGGTTGTGGAGTTAGACATTTCGAACTTCGGGTGGGAAGCGAGGTTCTAGATGATCGGGTGATTGTTGAGGAAAAACCGAGTACTACAAGCAATTAAAATTGCGGAGATCCCTTTGAAGATCGGAGATTTCACGATAAGTATTCACCACTCCTTCATTATTTATTGTTGGCGGCGGTGGTGAACTTGAATGTTATCACGAGTACGCACCAAGTGAAGCAGTGAATAGTGAAACTTCGTGGATGATGAGATGAATTCATTGATGACAGCCAGGCTTAGAACTAGTTGAGCTTATAAGAACGAAAACCTTTGCATAACAAGTGGATTTAGAATAAAGGAGCAGCGCTACAAAGCGAAGCCAGTTGTGAAGGGTTTATTGACTTATGGTATTGACTATACTTATGTTTTACTCGATGGGTATTACTTTACCATTCGATTTGGTTCTGATCTGGTAGCTCTGAAAATTTGGTGTTAGAACGAGATGGGCGTAAGCGCCTTTCTTCATGAGTGATTTAGATGAGGACATCTACATGAAGCAACGAGGATACTTATCTGGGGAATAGTGAGGTAGTTTGGAAATTGAAGAAAGAGAAACTGTATGGTAAAACAAGCTTCATTCTGATGGTACAAGAAGTTTGATGGGTTCATGCCGCGAGATTGAGATCCAATAGGTGTGAAGTGACCCGCTATTATTTACTTGAAGGCCAAGTGATGGTTATATCATTTTTTCTTATTATATGTTGATGGCGTGTTGATAGCGAGCTCTGGTCTTTCGGGGAGGTGAGAAAGTTGAAGGAAAAATTGTTTGAAAGGTTTGCTATGAAGGACCTTGGAGGTAAGCAAATCTTGAGAATCGCAATCGATCGTGATAAGGAGTGGCGGAAAAAGTTGTATCTTTCACCATTTGAATACATAAAGAAAGTCTTGGAGATATTTAGTATGGAAGATCGCAAAGCGGTTCAGGTCAGATTGGAGAGAAGTCGATTCAAGCTATCCAACAGGACTCACAATGGCGAAAAGAGGCGGACCTACATGCAAAACACTACGTATGCTTGACAATTGGAAGTTTGATGTATTTAAATGAATTGTGTACAAGACCGGTAATGCCGCAGGCGGTGGGAGTTGTTAATGGGTTTATGGAAAGCGTCAAGATGGCGGCATTGGGAAGTGATAAGAAGTGGATCTTAGGTACTTGAGAGAAGTCTTCTTGAACAAGCTTTGTGCTGAGGGCAAAAGCGTTGGGTTAGCGAGGATATGTTGATCTGGTTGGCATCAAATGATCTCGACAAAGGAGGAGTCTTCTGAGGTGTATGTTTACTTTTGGTGTTTAACAATCTCTTAGGCTTCTAAGTTGCAGATGCATTAGCTCGATCTCTGTAGTAGAATGCGTTGTAGTCCTTGAGGGCGCCAAATCAAATGGTTTGGTTGCGAATATGTATGGGCAGGTTGAAATGAGCAAAATGATAGTGATACCGGCATAGTAGCGTCAGGAAGTGCTATTCCTTGGCAAAAGAATTGACCTTTCACTTTCGAGGGCCAAGCATCGAGATGAGGTATCATTATATTAGATTAACTTCATTGAAGTGAATCACACAACTTATGAAGATCCCGGGGAAGTGAAATCCTACGACATGTTGACTGGGTTGTGACCTTAGAAGTTGAAGATTATGCATGACTTCAGCGGCATGAAGCGGCGTAAGGCAAACCTCTGCGGTGAGAGGCGGGTGAAGCGGAGGAGGCAATTCTGATTGAAATGGAGTCTCGGTGGGAAGATTGTTGGGATTGTTGGGCTTTGGTGAGGCAGGGTAGCGATGCAAGAGGCGCTGACCCGGTGCTGGTCGACACTATTGCTCGGTCAGCGCCCGCTCGGCGCTTGATGGGCGCTCGAGGCTGTGTAAGTATTGGCCCAAAACAGCCTCGACCAAAGCCCACAATCGGCGGTCAGCACAGACTCAATTAAAACCAGCCAGCTCTTGTTTAAATACTTTTTGACCTAATTGCTTATTTTTTCTTGTCACAACTACGAAAATAGTGAATCTCGGCTTGGTGATGCCCAGGCCGTTAGTCATTCATGGCCAGGTAACCAAATTGTTTTGTTTAAATTCACTGCCATTGTATTTTCTCCTATAATTATGCATTTAAAATCCTAACATTTTATTTAGTGGTCATTTTAAGAAAAATATTTATTTGCACCAATAAAATCATATTAAGCTCTATTTATTCAATTTAAAATTAGGCTTATTTTACTAAAAAAATACTTTAGGATTTACTTGAACCGGAAAAAATAGTTTAGAGATTTAAATAAACTGCAATATAGTTTAAGGCTCAATTTTAAGCTGTGATTTTTTACCCCGTAGTTTATATGAATTGAAATAAAAAAAATAGTAAAAATGTATAAATTTCAGATGTTTTGATATACTTTATGTGTGTCACAAGCACGATATATATATATACGTGTTATCATATACATTAGAGGTATGTAGTGTAAATACATCACAGAGTCGTTGTTATGCCATCTGCTTATTTTGTCACTTGGTTTTTGTATAGTAATTTATATTTTCCAGTTTCCAACGAGCTAAGACTTCGTATCTTGATCAAACTAGAACATGATAAATTTGCTCATGTAATTATGGCATGAGTATTAGATTTTAATCAACCAACTATGCTTCATAGTGAAAACTCTTTCATCATGTTGTTGTTTGAATCAACCTTAGATAAGGATTCGATTTTTTCCAGGATTGTTTGACTTAGGCGCTTGGTTTGCGGGATAGACTAGGATACATCATGATTAAGCGGTATAATCCTAAGTAATTGATTGTTTGGTTTTGTTATGTGAGAACTCATGATATATTTTGATCGATTACAAAATGTATTTTAATTTACATATTGAAGAACAAATATCTATCATTGGGAAGTGGGACATAATTTGCCTCAAAGCATAATATTACAATGATGCCATCGTGCTTGTACTTAAAATAACCCGGACATATCACATTTTAAAAGATATTTATGACATTTCAATAGGTATCACATCACATCTTAATTTTACCTTCCTCACTCCAAATGATGTCATTTTTTTTGTTGTCTACAACTAAACAATAACAATTTTATTAATATTGGACTCTTAATGATCCACGAGGCGGATCTACGAGGCTTGGTGGGCTTCTGGCTTGATCTGGTCGACACAACCTTATCACGTATATATATATTTTTTATATTTTAAGTAGCCCGGCCAAAAATATTACTTCCTTTTGAATTTAATTGTACATTTTAAAGGAACACCAAAATCCAAAACCCACGCCCTAATTAATGGGGTCATCTAGGCCCTTTCCAAATCAAATGAATTAGGATCTCTACTTGAGTCGCTTTGTAATCTCTGTCTATAAATGAGAGTTGTCCTCTCTTTTTTAACCAAAAAAAATTAACGTATTGAGATTAAAAGAAACAATTTTTTTATACAAGAGTAACCTTCTTGAAATTGCAAATTTGGTGTGTTAAAAATCTTACATCCAACATTCATGAATTAATATAATTTTTAACTTATAAGGTAATTAATAGTGTTTTCTTTTCTAATTGTTGACATATATACAAATACTTAATCTATTGGTTATTGGATGCATACTTCATGGAAGTAGTCAGATATCAAAAACAAGAAGCTAAGCTCTAGGGACCCGAAGTGCTAACATAGATATTGAAATACATATTAAAATTTTTGAAGATGTGTTATTATATACTTAAAAGAACTTACATTTCGTGAGAATAAAAATATATTTTGAATGATTGTTTTAATATTTTAAAATGAGTGGGTGTTGAATTGTCTTTGGTTGCCGTCGTCTAAATTTTGTCATACTTAAATCACAAATGACAACACCTTGAGTATAATTAGTGTTGCTGTTTGTATGTAGAAACTCTTCCGTTACAAGATGGAGATGACTTATTTGTAGATTAGCCGGATCATTTTCTTTGAGAGAGATTTTGTAAAATGTGAGGCATAAACTCAAATGAATTTTGTGTTTAAAATCTCATAAGACACTACCTTAATTAAAGTGAACACAAAATATGTTATTATGTACAAATTTAATTGTTTTGAAGCGTTTATTTTTTCAGCGCGACATTAAATACCGAATCCACCTCTGGATACACCATTACCATTAACATTCACAAATCCTTTATGAACCTTTATATCTTCAATTTCAGTAAACTAAAAATTTACGAGTTTTTAATGCTTTGTGCTTTGTGACACATGCGGATGATGAATCATAGGAAAATCGTTGAGAACTGAAGCCTGACCAGTAGTAAATGACTTGGATATTTAAAGCATTTTAAACAAAATCCTACGATTCAAACATATACCTTATTTAAATAATGCAATCTTATTAAATCTTACCATGATTAGTCCAATCCAATTCCGTGAAATAAACGGGGCCTTGGCGTTAGAACAGAATCATGTTATGTGTAGACAAAAATGCGCTATGAATTTGATCCAAGGTTAGTGGACAGTACGTGGTGGAAATTTCCAAGAATGTGATGCTGAAATTCATCCCCCTTCGCCCATTTAACTTTATGTAATGCAATACATCAGCTACTAGTTCCTTGAGGTCATTGCCTTAGTTTGTAAGCTTAATTTGTTGTAATTTCTCTATATGATAATTATAGATAATTTAGGGTCACTTTGAATTGGGTAATGAAAAAGAAGGAATCATATATAATTATATTCAAAAAAAAATTGGAAGAAGACAATTATTATTTGAACAAGTGCAACTTTACTTTGTAGTAATTATGATGATGGTCTCGGCTCTCCATGAAAAGGTGATTTTACTTCACGAATCATTATTTTTCAATTTTTTTTCCAATGATCTTTGATTAACAACTATATTACATGTAAAAACAAAATTTAAGTAAAAAATGTATTTATAACAATGATGAGTCCCTCTCCGCCAAAGAGGTGATTTTCACTATAAATCATTATTTTTCAATTTTTTTCCAATGATCTTTGATTAACAACTATATTACATGTATAAAAACAAAATTTAAGTAAAAAAATGTATTTATAATTATTGATATTTTTGTGAGTTGAATTTAATTAAATATTTTTATTTTTAGATTATATGAGTTTTGTTGAATTTTAATATCATTTTTGTAAATATTAGTATTTGTGATGAATTTAGTATATAATTAAGAATTATATAACTAATTTAATAAATTGAGTTGCCCACAAAAATATATATATAAAGTAAGAAAAAAAATTAATGCAGTTGGTGAATAATTGAAAAATAAATTTATTTAATTTTTTTACTATAATTTGTGTTTCACACTACTGCGATTATATATTAAAATTTATAATATTCAATTTGTGCATGCATATGATATAATTACTAATTTCAATTAATAATATTTGGCAGTTTAATGTATAAATAGTGAGTAAAACAAGTAATTTATTCTTGCTATATTCTCTTCCTTAACCCTTCTCCACAAAATTTATTATACAACGAAATGTCACTTAATGTGTCAATGGCAGCTTAGCGTCGATATAACTATATCTTATTCTTATGTCGTTCATAGTGCATGTCAAGTGGACCTTTATATCTTTAGTTTCCGACAAATAAAATTTACAATTTTAAAATATCATTGTAACACACATGCGAGATGATAAATCATGAAAAATTATTTGAGAACTGAGGTAGTAAATGACTAGGATATTTAAAACTCTTTTGAATGGTATCTTTCACTGTGAAGCAGGAATCTATCGTAGGCTATCCTCTTATGGGTAAAAATTATCGTATGCACAAAAACTTTTATTGTTTAAAAATATGAAACATTTTCCTAGCATTGATTGTTTTAATATATATGACCAAATAATTTTATGCATACTTGATGAGGATTTTATCTATGCGATGTCTTAGGGATTCACTGGTGAAGCTCGGGTTCACTAAGTTTTTATCTTGGAAAATCCACCGTATAAATTAAAATGTTAAAGTGGGCATCTTTAAGCTAATTTTTGACATGGTCTCCCATCTTTCGATTTAACTTTCTTGAGTTCATATAAGAATTTGAGAAAATAAATTTTGATGTAGATAGTAAATGAACTTAAAGCGGTGAGGCTGTATACAGAAATTGGAATGTCATTTCAGATTTTACTGTTTTTTCGAATTCATCAGTCTTCACAAGGATAATTAAAAGACTCGATTATAAGTCTTTGTAAGGGTCTCAACTTCATGCTGCCATTATGTGAGGACATTTTGTTTTGCTTCTTCATAACTATTTAAGGACCATTTGTTCTCATCTTTTCTCTTTTTGTATAGTCTGTATATGGAGATCAATACTAAGATGTTTTATTTATAAGAAGGTTCGAGATAATTGTTCTCATTGTTTCCTAAGTAGTGTGTTTTTAAATGTTGTATCTTGAGGCTCATTATCTTTTCAGAGCCCTAAAGCTATTAGAGAGTTCAGGAGAACTATTTCTAATTTCTTTCTTAAGCAATGTGACTGGCGTTGTACCTTAGAGCTCATTGTTTTTGAAGGCCTGGAAGCGATATAGGCAAACAAATTGACTCAAAGTAAATGCTTGCTACATCTCGTACATCAGGTATTAATCGAAATTCTCTTAATTTTCTTTTGTACCACACGTGAACTGCTTTTCCTATATTCTAATAATGTTTTTTAAATATCTTTGTTTTTCATTCTAGATGTTATAATTTAGAACCTATTGGCTCAACTTATAAGCTCTCTAAATTTATTTGGTAAAATAAGATGTTTAATATCTTATAGAGCTTAAAAAATAAATTGAATATTACAAATTTATTTTACTAAAATTGTGTAATTTATTATTTATTTTTAATAACACTAACAATACATTGCTAACCAAAAAATCCTATTTTTAAGAAAGGCGATTATTTTGGCACCAACATCCGCACAATTAAAGTTGATTTGTGAAATAATAATAACTATCACTTTAGTAAAAGCAAAAACTTATTTTTCTTAAAATTTTGTACTTAATCGGCGTAAATTGATTTAGAAACGAGAGAGTATATTCTTAAATATAATTTCTTCTATGATTTATTGCTTGTGATAACATACATATAATTATTTATCTAATTTTTATATTCCATTTCTATTCACCACCCAAACACATTGAAAAATTATATTTTTAAAACTTGGACTTATAGAATTGTAGAAATTAATTAGTTTATAATAATTTATCAACATTCTTTTCTTCGGCTCTCGCAATTGAATGTATATTTTATCACTCTGGGAAGAGGCGTGATGACAATTAGCTAAATTAAAATTAAAACTCCGATGGGACGGATCTTGGATTTTATAATTAATAATAAGCAATTGTACAATTGAGATGGTAAAAGTTTAGGTGAACTGTAGTCCTAATCTGATTTGGAGTTGGGAGTGATGGAAATGAGGTCTGGCTTTTATTTAATTTTTAGTAAAATAAGTTGGGAAATCACTTTTTTTTTTGGGTTGCAAACTAACTTAAGAACTAACAAAGATCTTATAAAATATTAAACATCTTATTTTACCAAATAAATTTGAGTTGTTTATAAATTTCTAAACAACACTCAAGTTGTTTGTAAAGCTTATAACCTTGGCAAAACATGCTCTTAATTAAACAATAACATAGACACACAAAATAGCGACATAATGCCCTGAAAGTATAGCAGGTGAGATTTCGCTTGTGTTATACACACACAACTAAAATCCGACACCCGTAAATAGACTCTTAACTAAAACATAATTTCACTAAACATATTTATCCGACAACACTATAAATAAGTTACAAAAATAAGTTATTTGTAGGAAGCAAAGAGTGCAGAGGTGTGAGGTGAATTATTAATTCCATAATGCATCCCCACGTTTCGAAGTCTGAGCTGCAGAGCTGGCTCACCCAACCATGACTTCTACAGTGTAGTTACCCCATTGAGATATCTAACTCTGCACGTGCCGAATCATATGACCTCATCCTCATGCACCTAACGAAGCACAAAAGTAAGCTGAGTCACAAGACTCAATTGGTCAAGTGACCCCTTAGGTGGCACTAGGCATCATTAAATGTAATCTTAATGTAATACTCACAACTTGTAAATACATACAATAGGCCCACTGACCACACAATAAAGATCTTTGGAAGTCTTTACCAATACCCACACACATATGCAAAATTATGAGAAAAGAAAGTAGTACTCGATCCCCGTCCATAATAACTTGCACTTTTCTTTATTAAGATATTCCACTATAACTTGTACACCCCCAACAATAGAAACCACTCCATAAGCTTCATCACTCGCGATATAAATAATATTACATAAAATGTCATTCTACACTTTCTTATTTTGTGTGTCTACCACATGGTGCAACTTATTTCGGAATGGGTAATACCAATTAATTTATAATTGTTCTTGTAATTAGTTGAATATTCAAAAGCCACATAGATTACTCTTAAATCTGCTAACAACAATTACCATCACTCTTGAACTCTGTGAGCTCATCCGAGCATCTCCTCCGTCTTAATCTCCTCCATCAATCCTACCAATCCTTGGGACTGATCATCCGTCAAATCCAGTCCGTTATTCTAATAACGAATAGGAAAAGCAATGACCTCATCCCACCTATCAAGAATGGGCTCTCTCCAGAGGGAGGAGTAAGCCAAGTTGGAGATATCCACACAAAACACATTTTCTTGTGCAACTTTTCTTTTTCTGCAAGTATTCACCGTAGTGAGCTAAAGATTTGATTGATGAGGTCCTTATCGTTTTCTTCTTAAATGGCACTGTGTTCTATAAGCGCGGAGGAGGTCACGGAAAGTGGCACTCGCGGATTAACCATAACTCAAAAAGCCTCAAGGTGTCCACCATTCTTGAATTTGGTAATTATCACTACCGAAAAGCAGTGAAATTCAGCGGTAAAATTCCACTTGAATTTGGTGCTTTTCTTGGTGGAATCATTGGGATCAACGACAATTCCAATGAATCTTAGTTGAAGAATGCAGGTTAAGGTGCAAAATTCAACAATAATTGGCAAATTTGATGGAATAATATTCAGCGGCATTCCAGCGTATGGTTTAGATTTGGAGTTTTCCTTGGTGAAATATCTTCCAACACAAGTTCCGCCATGAAATTCCAGCGATAAATGATGGTTGGAATTGCATCAGATTTTTGTCAGTTGGAATTTGGCCGATTGGAAAATTATCATCTGAAATCCAATTCCAATGGTAAAATTTCATTGGATAAAAATTAAATGAACATGAATGGAATAGGTTGTTAGTTTTTTACTAATGTAATTCATTGATAATTAGCAGTATATTTCATTGGATTTATTCAACATAATTTACTAGTGTTCGAATTTCAATAATTTGAAAAATTATTCATCACGAGGTTCAATGTCAATTCTCTGGGAAAATATTTTCTTTGGAATAAATTCAGCAGATATGTGGCGTTGGATTTTCTAAGTTGTTGGAATTTTGTGGCAAATTCAATATCAAAACCAATAGTATTTTTCTATTGGAATTATTCCATCGATTTATCATTGGAATCTTGGGTAATAGAAATGTAGCGATATTTTGTTAATTTGAATTTATTTTAAAAATATTTAACTTTACATTTGCTATATGAAAAAAAGCCGTGAAAGATCCTATCCAAAATAAATAGAAAAATAACACAGCATAAAATGCAAATATAAAATTATTAATCAAATATATTAATAATTTCAAAATCAAGAATCATATATAAAAATAAGTAAAATTAAAATTAACAATAAATTCTAGAAACATATTAAATAAATACCAAATGTTGACCATCATACAACTCTGCGTCACCAACAAAAAAACTAATCAAATCCACAAAATCACCATCATGCTAATCATGACTACCAGGTATTGATCATTCTCCTCATTCTCGTACCAACATTAGCCGTGTCATCGTCATGAAGAACACACAGAAGAAGTTTGAATAATTGAGTGCTTGATGAATTGCATTGGTAAATCTTCTTTATAGGCCAAGTCATCATGCAAATCAAAGCGATTTCTTTAGTGTATATGTTCCATTTTGCACGAAGTGCCTCAAACACTCCTAACGAAGAGAACCATGTTTCTTTGGATTTTTCCTCACGGTATCACCCTATCACGAACAATGATTGTGGCTTTATATTTCATTACTCGTTAATGTCATCGTTATGTTCATGTTCCCCATCTGCAATTATTCTGCAAAAACAAATAACAAAATTATTGAACAAACTTTTAAATAAATAAAATATTTATATAACAAAGCAGCTTTATTCACCCAAAATAATCTGAAACCACCGTGTTCACATAATTTGGAATTTTGCTCCATCAGATCCATGGTTGTTGTATTTGCTTTTGATGGTTTTCTTGGAAATGGAATTTAATTATTACTCTAGGAAAAAGAATCGTACACAATGATATAAAAAATTAATAAAGTAAATGCATTAAAATACAAGTAGTTCCGAATGTCTTACTAAATTTCGCTGCATTGAATCGGCAACAACACTAGGGTTGATGTCTTAGAATTGTGATGAAGAAGCGGGTAAAGTCTCTCAAATGGTGTATTGGATCTCTGAGAGATCCTCTCTTGAATAATACAATCACCCTCCCGGATGGGCTTTCTCTCGGATGGTGTATGGTCTCTTGATGGGTTTCTCAGATGGAGCTCCCATGAGTGTGTTGGGGTTATGTCGGAAGAAAGCTCTACCAAGAATGGCTAATTAGTTGGCAAGGTTGGTGGATATAATTTTGAGTTAAATTGCCTCTGAGATGCTTTTTCAAATGCTCTCTACCTATGGTTGTGCTTCTACCCTCTGCTATTTTTTGAGATAGTGCGCTTTCTTATAAAAGAAAACCACCACTTATCCTTTCTCGTATCATCTATGGGCATTAAACATGAATATTTTCAAATGAAGATAAAAATAATAGCAAAATGACATAAACAAACAAAGTGAATAATGTACTGAAACAGTGCTTAATTTAATATTATTGGGCAATCTTAAACTTTAGATGTATACGAACCGGTATAAAAGAAATATGTCAAGCTTAGAGCAGAGAAATTTATATTGTTCGTTACATGAATCCCACACAAATAATCCAATTAAATATCAAAAGTGGAACGGTAATAGAAAAGCAGAACCCAGAATAAAACATAATATCAAATCCACAAATATTTCCCAAATTTATAAACATATCAACAAATAAAAATCACTAAAGCGAGTTTCTGATTTATTATTAGAAGTAAAGAGGCGAATATCAAATCACTCAACCAGACACCAAACGAGGTTAAGACATATTATACACTTACCTTTTGATTTAATGTTATCACCCACAAGAGTTTCAGTTTTTTTTTTTTTTCAAAAAACAAAGAGTTTAAAGCCAGGTCATTTTAATCTTACAATTTATCATCAGATGCCAAGATACTTAGTATTTTCTTTCTTCAAAGCTAATAAATAGCTTGTCGGGATATTTGGCCACGAATTACGCCAAACATTATCAACTTCAGGCATTCAAACTATTTTGGTATAGTTGGAAGTGGAACCAGTATGAACAAATTGAGTAGGGGAACCTAATTAAATCGCTAAGATGATCGGATCGGACGAAGGCCGGTGATTTAGACCACCGAGATCGGATGAAAGATGGAATCAGAAAGAATCACGAAATGCCGCAGAAATCAAGGAAGAAAAGCTAAAGCCGCAAATCAAGGTTGCATCGTACAGAAGGTGATGAGATCATCAAGATCGACGTGATCGAGATCAATACGAAGAGAGTGATTGACCGATTTCAGGATCTGATATGATAACCGATGATAAACTCGGCTGTAATCGACTGACGTTATCCTCGCATGTTGATCTGAAAGAGTTATTGATCCGAATGCCGGAAAGCTCAACGATCAAAAGTGCAAAAGAAATCAGATACCGAGTCAATGTGGACCTCGAGGCCGGTGATGTAAATTCGGTCTGGCAAATTGTCAAGATGCCCCACGACAAGCAACCGCTTTCGGCAAGTCTGTCAATCATGAAACTCAAGGCTCGATAACTCCGCGCTCTATGTAACCCGCGGCTCGTGATAACTCGACAATCAAGGTCATAACTCAAGTCAGATAGAATCAAGATCCCAGACCTCGTAAGATCCTCAAGAATATAACAAGGATTCACCGGACGGACCAATGAGTATAAGACGACAAGCCCCGAAAAAGTCAAGAAAGTTACAGACAGTAGCGGATTAATGCATTCCATCCAACAAGAATATTCAACCACACTATAAATACAAGTTCTTTCTTCTGCCATCGTTTAGGAAATGCCGAAGTGCGAAATGCGGAAAACATCATCAAGTACAGAGCCAAATCTGCGGGTACTCACCCATAAGACCGAGCCAGAAATACACGATATATTCAAGAGTGTTTCCACCCTTGCATCTAAGCATCAAAGGATAGATCCGAGTTTAGAGATTTTCCCATCCCAGATACGCTTAAACAACAACGTAAGTGAAAATCTCAACTTAAAGAAACCAAACAAACCTTACTCAAATAAGTTTGAGGATGTTTAGGTGCGAGTGGAACTCTAGAAACATTCAAAGAACTCCGGAAATAAGCGGCAGTAACCATGGTGGAGATAAGTCCCGGCTGGAGCGTGAACTCAGAATATTCATTGGGTGCTCTGACCAACAATGCTAACTAAGTCCAACAATAAGTCGGTTAAGTTTCATGTCTCTGCATAAAGAGGATTTAGGACTAAGTCTTAACCACTATAAAATCGTGGTGTTCTTTTTAAATGTTTATGTTTATATTTCTGTCATATGCATTTGATTATAAGAAACAACACACATCATTTTAAAAGCAAAAAATTAGAATCACTCGCCTCAATTTCTGCTTTATATGCATTACACGAGTCTTCCCATACATGGTTTTCCACCAAATCGAGCATCAAGAGTATTTCGCAAAGAAAATAAGAGTTACTGAACGAGAGAAATGGAACCAAGAGTAAAGGTAAAGTTCGTACCTCAGTCAATAATGAATTCATAAACTGGGGTATCTCACATTTTTCTAAACTAATATATAATTTTTAACCATAAGCTTTCATCTAAGCGAGAATCATCCATATCACTGTAAACATAACCCAACCTCGAATCGCACAGAATATCGAATTTGAATTACTATTTTAAATAATAAGTGAAACGCTTATATGCTCATAATAAGTAATACTTGCAATATCAGAGATATAAAAAAAGTGGAAATTTACATGATTTTGAGAGGGCAGGGTTACTATTGAAAACAATCGAGAGTATAATATATCACTCCACACTTATATAATTTAGCATTCACCTATATTAATCAGACGCACTAATTAAAATCCTCAAGCTTACCTCGAAAAATGTGATTCAAAAATTATATTACACAATTCACATACCCAATTTCAACAATTCTCATAACTCCCATAATTCCAAAGAATACACAGTTCTATATAATTTACTCTCTGCCATCATCATCAACAACCATTAAGACATACAATAATTTTTTTTTTCAAACATTAATCATAAAATCATGGTTAAAAGCCACTTTCAGTATTGAAACTAATGCATATGATACTAGGCTATTCTAGGAATGATGCCTTCTGGAAAAGTCGAGAGAAGAAGAACGTTCTAATGGATAGTGAGGAGTAAAGCGTTAACGAAATGCCAGTTTTTTCCTTTTTCTTATTAAAATGTAATAATTATTACGAGGTATTTTAAAGGTAATGGAAAAATTTAGACTGGAATCGAGAATATATGTTAAATGAGTATATTTTATTTGAAAGTAGAGTCTACATACAGAGTGTTATTCGAAAGATAGAGCAATAAGACGCCAGAAATAGTTAGCTTTTGTTTTCAAATCACCATATATGTATTATATAGATATCAATAGTATTATACAAAATAACTCAGAATTATATATTCTACTTTTGACAATCATATACTCATGACTACATTCAAAATAAGTTTTTAAAGAAACCAAATTTCTAAAAGTAAAGATTAAAGATATATTTAAAGATTTTCGCTCTTTTGAAAAATACAATTAATTTTAATCGAACACAGATAAACGGGGGTGTTTGCAAAGAAATTATAAATGATGAGGGTCACCAAAATTACGGTATAAATAATCAAGTAAGCTTTTATTTTATTAAATTAAACTAAGAATCTATGATCAGACAATTATTTTAAATAGATTTTAAAACTCAAGAATATACATATGTATAAAACATTTGTAAGAACTCCTAATTCATAATTTATATTTATACAATTAAAATAAATAAAATTTAAAAGAACTAACAAATTTAAACATACCAGTTTTCGAGCTTAGAATCAATTTCGATTATGTAAAAGTTTGCATACGCTGATAACTCACCCTGAATCATTTCTACAAATAACAAAGAGTTTCGTTTACATAATTATATTCAATTATGTTAAATAAACATAAAATTTAAAAAATACATAGAAAATAAAACAAACACTGAAAATAATTTTTTGAACGTTAAAACGTGATTTCATCTTACTAAGTCGATATCATATTGTTTCGCATTTAAGGGAAAAAATCATTATAATTACAAAAACAAATCCTTCTGACCACTTTAATTATAAATTGAGCTAACAAATAATCTTATATATTTAAAACAAACTTCATAAAGCAATTTATGCCCCATTTCCAAAGCTATAATACAAAAGAGCGGCTTCGTAAAAAAGACATCTCGATCCAAGATTCAACACCTAAAATCAATATATATCTAAATATATAACCCCTCAAATCCAATCCACTTAATTATGTCTGAAATCCAACAAAATAAAGTAAACATGAAAAGGAATAAATACCAAATGAGTTAAGAAATTTCGATAAAAAAAAGGTACAAATACAAAAGGGCATGTAAATATTAAATTGAAGCAGCACTCTGATAGCAAAAGTATCATGAAATCGAAGTTTGGTGTACGGATGGGGCTTTAGTGTGACTATTTTGTTAGAAATAAGCAGTTACATATTATACACCTGGCATATTTGAGCTCACATCTTCAAGTCATTAAAAAAATATTATTTGTAAAAGTAAACTGATCCAAAAGATTCAACACCTAAAATAGGATTCACTATTCAATACAAACCTCAAATTCTTTTGATCCATTTCAATTGGCAGTTAATAACAAATAAACAAAACTTGAAAAAATAAATATTAAATTATGATAAGAATTCAAAAAAAAAAAATTGTTATTTGTAAGTAAATTAATTAGAATATTCAACACTCAAATCGAGATATTCAATATAAGAAACCTCAAACTTTTGATACACTTTATTAAAAAACAATAAGTATTAGTTTAAGCTTAAAAAAATTTACAAAAGAAATAGTACTGCGTGAGTTTCATGATGATACATTTATGAAATCTAATTTGAATATATATTAAATATATATGGAGAATTCCAACAGCGAGGAAATATATATTATTTAGTATAATTTTTTTACTAAATCAATTTTAAAGAAATCAATTGTTTGGTATAAATCATAAAATCACGTATCAATCTAAATACAAAAAAAATTGTTAATATTTGTTATTATTATTTTCAAAAGATTTTTTCTATTTTTTTCAAATATTTTTCCTCAATTTATTAATACGGTTAAAATATCAAAGATTTTTTTCCACATTATTTTTTAGTATTTATTTCAAAAGATTAGAATTCTTTATTATAAATTGAAAATTATAATTTATTGCTGTTACTTAATAAGAGGATAAATGTTAAGTACGGATAAGAGTATAAATTTCATAGTAAATCAATTCGAAATTGTTCAAGATTGATACAGAATTGACATTTAAATTAATATTTGTAAAGATCCGTTTGAATTTGAAATCAACCCAATAAAGTTTTTTATTGCAAATAATTCAAGGTCTTGTGTCATTGTATATTTCAGTTTCAAAGAATTTTTTCTGTATTTATTCTGCAAAAATTTCAATTCATTAATATTTATTAATATAAAGTTTCTCCCAATTTCTAAAAAAAAACAAATCAAGGGAAATCTAATAATTTTCAAATTTGGGGGTTTTGCCATATATATATATATATATATATATATATATATGTATTTATATGATGGTGCAAAAGATTCATATCAATAGTATCCCGTGGATCTTTTACAAACACAAATAAGATTAATGAGAAATTTCATAGTCCATGAGTTAACTCCAAAACTTTACTCTTTAAAATGTCTCGCTACCATTCATCTAAGATAATTGTAATGCATGCTAAATGTAATATAGTTAAATCATGAATACTAATCGGAAAGTTTTCAAACCTACCTAAGAACCAACTCAATTTCTAGATATATATCAAATTACGATCATTACAGCATTATAATTCCAAACGACACGACAAGAGAAAAATATTTAAGTCGCACATCTCAATAGTATTCTAAATTATCATAGAGGCTAGATTTAAATATAAATATAAAACAAAATAACAACAATTATAATTTTAAATGAAGCCTTACTATAAACAAACTTATAAACAGACACATAAGGCTAGAAGGTCAGATACACGTTAGGCAGAGAGAGAAAAAGAGAAAAGTAGTCTAACCTCAAGCGATTCTCAAATGAAAAATCAAACCTATTTATGATGAGAGCCTACTATGAAACCCTATTCCAGTAAATAAAAAATAAAATGAAGAAGTGAAAAACAAAACCAAGTAGTGCTGTAAAAGTAAAAAGTATTTAATAGTAATTACTATTCAGAACATTATTCTGCTTATCGTAAGCAATGACAAATTTGATTTTGTCCATATTATGGATAATATCTCATTTGAATGTGCTAAAGTCCAAATTTTCACTAAATCGCCAATAACGAAGCTTGCTTTTTAGAGTTTAAGAGACTTCGAATCGCTTAATTTCGACGAATGAGTCGATAAACATTTCTTCCTCGATTTCCAAAGGAAGCTTCGCTAAATCCATATCAAAACTCTAACTTTCAAGAATTTATTAATTTCTTATCATCATTAATAATATTATTCTCATGAGATCAATAATAATTTGAGAAGGAATTCTCCAAATGTTGGGGAATGTAAGCACTCGTATCGGCCAGAGATAAGAATCGGAACCCAATTATTTTAATGTTGAATATCCCTTCCGCTAAAGGATGTAAAGAAACTTATATTGGGGTAAAGAATCTCTATTAAAACTTGTCTTCTTTTAATTCCCCTTCGAGAATTCTTCAAAAGATCTAACTTTCACAGAAATTTCGATCATCTTTACTGATCTCAGATTCTGACTTAATCAAAAATCATTATATTTTGAATAAATCATTCTGTAACATTGATTCATAAAAGATTCATAATTTTTTCTTTCTTTCGGTATCAAATACTTTTAGTATTCGGGAGAATGATAAGAGAATCAGAAGTTTCAATAGTAAATTCTTCTCAGATTCTTCCATTTCGCATTTAACTGTAAATACTTTTTCAGAATGGCGACCGGCTTAGAACCAGAATAACATTTGGGTTATTCAAAAATCGTGTCAGATGGATTTCCATAAATAGCGTGTACCTATGTTCAGAGAACCAAACTCCCGGTTCCATTTTAGAACCCACGGGATTCCGTATCCATACAAAAAAACATACACAAAGTAGTTTTACCACTCAGATATGGAGATTCTAAGTCCTAAGAAACAGCATATTCTTCTAAGAGATTTTAACCTCTTCGCAAAGATCCGCAAAGCCCCAAAATTTCCCCACCATGAGAAAGTGTTTCGCCAGAATTTGGATCTTCAATGTTCTCACAGATTTTAATCAATCATACTTATAACGCTTGAAGTGATTCTCGACATACCAATGTTTTATAAAACTAAGGTAACCAAGAATCAGACTGTACGGGTATGCGGTGACTTCATTAGTCGGTATTTTTCCAAAAGGCGGTCTCCCCATTCTCGACTAAATAATCTTTTGATAATAAATTTGTAAGAATCGGATGTAGCCTTTACTCTGTGATAGGGAACGCTTTGATCGCAACATCTACTATCGAGAATATTCTACAAAAACCTCCCGATTGTAAGTGTCATTAATATTTCACTCATTGAATTTCAAAATACTTTCCTATGTTAATCCATGACTTTCAATTTCACTATCATCTTCATAGACAAGAATCAATTTTTCTTAGAAGACCAAAGAATTTGTGGCTCTTTTAATTAATACGATCTTCATCTTCCGCTTTTGGAGGAACAGTCCTTTAATTGCAATTTTTCCTCTTTGGTCTCAGAATTTTGAAACTGGTTTTTGCACATCATTCTCGCTAAGAGCCACTTCCAGAAATATTCTACGAAAAAGTGGATTTCTTCCATGTCATAACGAGGACGACTCTTCTCTATAAGAGGAATATGGATTCTTCTAAGATGACTCATTTCATCATGAAGAAATAAATTCACGAAGCAAAAAATCAGAAGACGATTATCCTTCCTCGCTTATAAACAATATCAAAATAAGTAGATGTTATCGCTTATCGGCAAATATCAATAAAACATTTGCGTTCAAAATCTTCGAAGAACATAAAAGTAGTATTCCGTAATCAAGCTTTTAAATTCTCAATATATATAATCCTTAAATTTAATAGACATACCAAGGAAGAATTTCTTTTAAAGAAGGGTAATACCCTTCGACTATTATTCCATTTACCTAATAAATCTAACGATATAATTCTTTATTGATCAAGATTAATTTGTTTAAAATACCACCATACCAAACTGGAGAAAAATTTGGCTTAAATAATTTTTTCCTAAGAGGGATTGGTTAGCCAAAGACAAGACAAGGAATATTTTTAACCTTTTCTTTATCCCGATAAGAACCCTTATGATGAATAATATTATTCCAATGGTATGATTCTTTTGGGTTTCATCATATAAGATAGTTGAATCTTCAAGAAGATTCGTATTATAAGAAGACAATATGCTTCCTAAGAAATTCAGGAACGGTTTTTATCAAGAGTATCGCTGTGGAAATTCAGTTACTAAATTAATACTTTTTGAATTGGAGTAATATTACCTTTATCAATACTGGCGACCAAGAAATTTTACTTTTAAAGTCCTGGAATAAAACCATTTAGGTTTCTCAAATGACAAGACCATTTTTACGACCTCAAATTTTTAAATATACTAAGATGTTTAAATGTATTTCAATATCTTTAGAAAATACAGCGATGTCATCAATATAAAACAATAATAAAATCATTATAAGGATTAAAAATGTCATTCATAATTTGCTTTCGAAATTGGACGGAGCATTTTAGTTCAGTGGCATAATACCTATCTAGGAAACAGACTCAAATGGAACATTAAAGTTTTATACCTATCGTCGATGAACTGAATTTGCCAACTCGATTTTAAATCAAATTGGTAAAATAAGAGTACTGACAATCACAAGAAGATCTTTTATTGTGAATGGTGATGTCAATCCATTTCCAAACCTTATTAAAGCTTTATAATTATCCAAACTCCTCTGCTTTTAATGTTTATTAACAACATGAAGCAAGACAAAGACCGTTAGAATTATAGGTGCTGAGTTATAAGCTTCTTTCCGTAATAAAAAGAAGGATATTTTTTATATAACCTAAATAATTATCTCGCAGTTCATTCGACAAGGCTAGACTTAGCTCCAATTTCTTTTATTTTCTTTAAAATCTTCTTCATATAAGAAAAGAGAAACTATGTTTCTTTCCGCCCCAAAAAATAGAAATCATTACAAATTTCAATAGAAAATTTATTTATTAAAATTTGATTTTATCCCGTAGTTTAGAGATTATTTAATATATCACTTATAGTAATAGAATTAAGCTCATCTAAGAAAATTGACTAGATAATTATTGTTAATCGATTCAATCAAATCGAGAACCTTATGAATGTGTTTAACGATAAACTCTCAAAATAGCTTACCATTGCAGCACCGTAATACCTTTTTCACCAACAAAAGGTAAGAGGATATTTTAAATAGAAAGTTTAAGACCAAATAATCATTTAACTAGTGATGTCGTTAATGCTAAAGGCCATTGTAAATACAACAACCATCAACACAAACATAAAAGCATTTTGCTTTATAACTAATCTTCAAGATCCTCCACCGCATTTAGAAAGTCAATGAGTAGTTTTTCAAAACACTTGGCAGGGAATTATTCTAACTGTATGGACACTTAAAATCAAAGACCACTATCAATCATATCAATAAAATTTGATAATTATTTATAAGAGAACTTAAGATACCATTTACGTGATATAACCATATTAATGGTGGGTGATAAATATCTTTTCAATATTAAAAATTTTCTATCAATATCTAAGTATATTGTGAAAGAGTATTATACTTAGTTTCACAATCTTCAATTTTTTCCTTCCTTTTCTAATAAAAGGCATCACCGTAAAGATCAAGATTTCGTTTTTCAAGACCCTCGACACGCTTTTAAGATTACAATCTCATGAACTAAAACCATTAATCATATCGGATATTTCTTTTATATTTTTAAAGAAGAAGTCTTTCTAATTTACCCATATAATAATTACTATCAATCTTTAAGGACTCGCTTTATTATCACTTATTCTAAAAGATCCAGTGAAATCGTTTCAATGATTTATCTCTTAAACTAGAATCTTTTATAATATGAAGAAATTCTGTTATTATTATTAGTTAAGACACTATATTCATATCTTTGAAACACTCATGAGTTTATAAATTCATTATCAACTTTATTAAGATATCAAGACATCGATACAATTAAGACAACGTTTTCCAAGCATATTCATCAGATTTTCTTTTATCGATGAATAGTAATTATCATCATCCAAGAGATTCAAAGCACGCTCATTACAAGACTTTTCCGATTCAAGATCAATATTGTGACTCACGACAATCTTTTAAAAAGAGTTTCTTTTAACTTTCATTAACATCAAAGATTTCAATCTGTCCTCAGATAAAGATCGATTAAAGATAATGACCAATAAGTTGGGAAATTTGTAGTTTTGATGAAAGTTCTAAAAACACATGTAATAAGACCATTGTATTCATATAAATGATCGATGTTGCATTACCGCTTATAGAATACCGGGGCTTGATAATTAATGTATAATAATCGATGTAATAGATAGTCACATATTGATGTGAACTCAATACGATAGGTCATCCGAAGATATGAAGAATAACCGACATCCGATGGTGCCGTAATGCAAAGAGAAGAACGAAAAGATCGATCAACTGATCGTCGAGTATATCTCAATCAATATAAAGTTTAAACTCGTATCAACATCGATTTATCGTAACATCGCATCAATATCTACATCGCTTGAGTCCGCGTCGGGCTAAGTCAACTCATCAAGACTCAATCAGTGACTGGATTACTTTTTGATCATCAGTAAAAACGATGTTTCACCAAATCACGCCGATGATTCCAACAAGAAGAATCGCCAACTTTAGTTGGAAATTTAATCAAAAGTACCGCAACTAATAAGATTTAGGACACGTATATCTGTTTTAAATTACGGATTTGGTGCCGCTTTCTCCACCATTATAAAAGACACTATCACGCTTACCACGCTGCTCCTCAAGATCACATCAATCCCTAAGCTCACTAAATATACCGAACGTAAACTGTTTCCAACATTGATTTCTGAGGTCTATAAATATGATCACACTGCAGTGAATATATCAGTTCCCTCAAATTCCATCAAGCAGTTTCATATAAATCTTTATTTCCACTGGGTTGAATCATTTTAATGTTAAGATTATTTGCTGTTGTTCATCCCATAAGTTCTGTATTGAAATCTTTTCATCAACGACAGCTACCTAAAACATCAAAAATATTTCATAGTTGGAACTAAACAATCTTATCTAAAACCACCAAAAGTTAGGTTAAGTTGTTTAGCAAGGATTCTGCATTGTGGTTTCTACCGATCGGGATCTACTGAGCGAACTCTTTTAAATATCCGTTTGCAGACTGCCGACTAACACAAAACGAACCATGGCTTAGCTACTTTATAGGGAAGAGGACGTAGGATCGGTTTGTCCAACCACTATAAATCTTGTAAAGGCCATTTTCATTAACTATTTACAATCGCAGGTTACCAACTATTAAAAAGCAAGATACATATTTCAAGTTAAGATCAAATGCACCAAGCTTCGATTCGATCAAGTTTGACACTTTATCAACTCGGTTAAAGACTCCACTTTTGAATCATTTATCAAATCAGTTTTTCACACGGTAAAATTGAAGTTTTATTACCGCTTAAATCCTGCTAGCTACCGAATCGACCGGCTTCTTCAGATTAGTAAGCTGGTTATCAAATTCAAATTCTGATTTACTAGAGACTCGATCAAAGGAATCGCTTTCACACCGATTCATTAAAGTTTTTCGTAAGTCTATTCACCTTCCTCTGCATTGGCCACAAACCCGTCGGACCTACAATCCAATATATATAATTTTACAAAGACTAAATGAATATCTTCTTTTTGAAGATTTCTTTACTTTTGTTATTATCAGACCTTTTTCTGCTTAAGAATTATATTTTCTTTATAATTAGATTTATGCTTCAAATCTCTTCGATGCTTTGTATAAACTTATTTTTGACCAGATTATCTAACTAAATTGATCAAGAATCGATCATAATTGCTTTCTTCCGTAGATTATCTTTTTTAATTGATTTTTAATTTGGAGTTCATTACAAAGATTTATTCCTTCCTAACACAAACACCAACGATTTGACCAAAAGATAAAGACTCATAACGGATCGAATCGTGAACTTTCCAAAGAGTTTTCTAACTCTTTCAATGAAATAAATTGTACATTCATCACTTATTCTTCCAAATATCCTGATTTACAACTGGATCTCTAAATATGTAGACAAGAAAGTATCTTTATATCATCTTAAAATCAAGAAGAGTTTTTACACCTCATATTTAAAAAGAAGCGTTCGCATTTACATTTATCAGATATCGAATTTCAAAGAAAATGATCCAAAATAAGAACTTAAAGAATAAACCGATTGATTTGTATTTCTCCGTTTTCAATTTTAATTGCACTCATCTCTATTTTGGGGAGTCAAATAATTATACCACCAACCTTAGTTGACCAAAACTAGAGACAGCCATAGCATTAATATTTATGACAACACAAGTTTGACAAGGTAATCCATACATAAGCATGCGATGAGATTGAGTGAAAATATGATTATTACTTCCACCATCAATATCTAAT
Source organism: Stenogyne calaminthoides (assembly GCA_037126765.1). Taxonomy (NCBI): domain Eukaryota; kingdom Viridiplantae; phylum Streptophyta; class Magnoliopsida; order Lamiales; family Lamiaceae; genus Stenogyne; species Stenogyne calaminthoides. The sequence goes on from JBBCBC010000009.1 coordinate 8,755,949, forward strand.
TTATAAATATCTTTTCCGTAATAAGAATTATTGAAAGTTTTTCCGTTTCATTACACCATCTCAAAAGCGAGCTGGTCTCATAAGAGATATGGTGTCCATTTCCACCGATTTCATTTAATATTAATACTATCGCATTACTAGATCATCACAATATCAATAGTTGAATAACATGATTATCATTCAAATCATCATCTAAGTTTAAATATTTATATCATTTAAATTTATCATTAATAATCTTTCTAATGTAAATGTAGTTTTCTGCATGGAAATCTTTATCCTCAATGGTGATCACTGTATTTGTCGTGCTAATAATAACATTATTATTATTATCAATATTTTCATATTTATTTTGAGAATCTATTTTAGAGATAATTTTATCAACTTTATCTTGTAAAAGAAATAATTTCTTCTCCAATAATAGAGAGTATAAAGATTTACAAAAATTATTTCATTTTCAATCATCCGATTAACATGTTTAACACTTGAAGACATCATTTCAATGATTCTGAGAAATTGAAGAAAAATTAAAGATCCTCTCTCCTTTTTCTAATTTAGCGCTAACAATGAGTGAGGGTACTGGTGATTTTTGTACACCAATGTAAAATTATTTTATAACTTTCTACGACCGAAGAGTAATCAATAAAAAGCTTTTAATAAACCATGAATATACAGTGAATTTCATTAATGCCATGAATTTATAAAAAATCCTATTTAAAGTAATCTAAATCATCTTTTGAGAATGATTTTCTGAAATACCAAATTCTAAACTTATCCCATTTAGATTATTAAACTTACCATTATTGATGGAGCTCTAGTGGTGTTGAACTCTTTAGGAAAAAATTCAGCAGTTTGTAAAATCCATAAAATTATATTTGTTTACAACCGAAATTTTTTTATCAAATTCATCTTTTATGAGATTATATTGTTTTCTATTATAATAGTTTTCTCACCATAATTATTATTTTACAACAGGCTTTCATAGTAAGTATAGTTTGACTTGTGTACTTCACTTCATAATCTCATAAAAATGAGATATAAAAGAATGATTGTATACTATCTAAAGTTTTATCGCCTTCGATTTTAAAACCAATATTATTAATACCATCATTACTTTGAGTAGTTATGTTTAAAAATTATACCATTATAATAGATTTTGGTGAATGTATTGTTCTATTATCCAATTTTCGTGAAAAATAATTTCTTCCACTTACTTGATCCCTCCGTAGTAATATTTATTTTCCAAAAAATTACTTGCAAGAATGGCCTTATTGCTTATCTTTCTCAATTTTGTTGAATATGATCGGTTTGTAATGTGACACTTAATAAATAACGACAGCAGACACATAAATCCTCTCAGATTCGGTATGTAATTATAAACGATGAGTTTTAAATGATTAATGTTAAGGCTTCTAGAATATTGTACTAATGGAAAGAGAACAGATATTACCAAAATGTAATTCTAAAGCCCAAACTAGATTCAGTACTTCCCATTAAGATCATTTCACTAAGATTTCTCATCCCCAAGAGAAGTTGTGCCTGCAAACCATTTAATAAAGCTGCCTTCCTAAAAGTCAATTAACATAACCAATATAAAAGAATCTTAATGAGTTTCAGGCAAAATATCACTTTACTAAATAATTGAACCATTCTTCTTCACGTAAGAGTAAGAGGTAGAGGATCTGTGAGTTTAATAGACTTATCCTGAAACTTATTTTTTCAAAAATTATAATTTGCAAACCATTTTAGGTTCAATTTGTGAATAGTCCATTTATTCAATAACGTATATTTTTGCGATTATCATATTCTCGAATAATTTGCTTCCTATCAGATCTCAATTCCAATGGTATTCATTTAATCAAGATGTATCAACGAAAACTGTAACTTATATATATACCCCACTCTCATGGCTCTGCTGGTTTGATATTTCAAGTAAGGATCAGTAAAGATATATATGGAATATTTATATATATAATATATATATATATATATAATATAGATTATTATAATATCATTCTGCAAAAAAATTTGATTCATTTTTTGAAGATTTTCTTTCTAATTCATTATTATATATAGTAAATATTGTCATAAATTAAGATTTTGTTTCTGACCTATAATACTATGGGAGCAAATTAAATGGTTTCGTAAATTCTAGTAATTTCCTATTATATATAATATATAATTAAATGGCTTCCGCCAGCATCTCAAATAATTTAATATTGATTGGCACCTATATTACTAAAAGTTATTAGTTTAGGAGGTCACTACTAGCATTTTTCAATTGTTATATTTTGATGATAATTTTTTGCTTGAATTTTTATACATAAAAAATTATTTAAATAGTAATATTAATTTTTCATATAAGAATGATGTTACTTTTTTGTAAGATTTCTAATTTCATATTATTATAAATAGATAGTTAGAAATGTGTTTATATGTTATATGCTGCTCAGACCAGATATTAAAAAAAAATATAAAATTAGTAAAGTATGATTCCATAACTAAAAAAATTAAACCAATTTATTATATATCAGACCCCTAATAGGAAGTAAAAAGAATTCAGGCAAAAATTAATAAAAGCATGTGACTCAACCAAAAATGGAAAACCAAATTATACAAAGATTCACACTCTAGACTACCTTTTTTTTTATCAGATTTGTAGCCCTAGAGGTTGTTTTTTCACTGATTCACAGTAATTATTTTTATTACTAGAAGACCAAGATTTCTGCGTATTCATATTTACAATCATAACGCAAGAACTATTAATACGAAAAAATAATTGCATGCAGACAATGTAAATAAGTCAGAGACTTTAAGATAATGTTTCTATATTTCTAAAATACATTATGTTCACTCTTTTTTTTTTTCCTGTTTTAATTTTCTTCCTATTTTTAATATATTAGAAATAAAATCTAATTTATTCTTCCATATATATATTGGTCTTATCTGTTTATTGTACTTTCCTTGTATATTTTGTATATAGTTCATATACAGTGGACAAAGATTTAGTTTATTTTGTAAATATATTAATTAGAATTAACAAAAAATAATTGATTCAAATGTATTCTTTTGAGAAATTCGATTCAAACTTATGAAATAGAAAATATAATGAATTACAACCTCTTTACCACCATAATTGTAGCACATTTTTGCATTTTTTTCTTCAACTAATACTAACGGCCCTTTATATTATATATAAAAAAAAAAGATAAAAGATAAAAAGAATAAAGGATGGACATAATTAAAGTAAATAAAAGAAAAATTAAAATTAAAGTTGGAATTAAATTAAAAATATATTAGGAACCATTCAACGGTTCATTTTAGAAATGTTCATTGAAATAATTAAAGAAAATTTTCTGAATGACATTATGTCGCTGGGATGATTCTTTGCTAAACGGTATAAAATATCGCAGATTTAGAATCATCCAAGTCAGCTAGCACTGCTTGAAAACTCATCGAATAATTAAACACTTTCCAATTATATCGCCACGTAATTAAGTATATGTATCTTATCATTCATAAGAATTTTATGTTGAACGTCTGCTGAATATGTTTACAAAAACATTTCCAACGACATCATGACATTGAAATTAATGAAATAGAGAATAAAAACTTATGATTTTGGGAAATATTCAATGGTGGAGAAGGCCATTGAATATTCAGAATTTTTTTTAAAATTCCAACAAGTTTCCAACAGCCAAATTCAACGAATCGACAAGTCATAACTTCCACTTTGATTTTTTCCAACTGGCTAAGCACGTCGTTAGAGAATTTCCGCCGATTCTTCCAACCATTACTTATGTTGTTGGAACACTATCGAATTTTCAAAAATTCAACTATCGTCGTCCGCTGGAATTTCTCCATCGAATTTCACCGTTTTCAGAGGTATGTTTTGCTTGAATATTATATGGGCAGACAGAAGACCCTTCACACCATGAGGTCGAATATATAAAAATCTACCACACATCAAATCACACCACTTGACAAATTTTTTAAAACCGCCTCCAAAAGATAAATGGAGATGTTTTAAAATAGATGCCTCACAAAACCATATTCAAGAACAGATTGTAGGCTGCTTATAATCAACAAGGATTCTTAGAGAGCGCTTGAATCCAATCAGCTGTTGAACCATTCACTGTAAACCCCTATATATCCTCAAATCACTGCAACCCCATTTTCCAATCTCCTCCCTCTCATTTCATTATTCCGAATTCCTCTCATACCCCATCTCCATTCTCCTCTCACACTCAACAGCCTTTCTCCTAGTTTTTCTTTATTTAATATTTATAAATATTATATAATCAGTTAATATATGTTAGAATATATAAATATATTAATTAATATTGTATTTGAATGGTTTATAATGTTTAGTATATATATATATATACTGTCATTTAGTTTAGCTAATTTTGTGATTAATCATTGGCTGTTGTTAATTGATGGTGACTTTTAAAGCACTTGTAACTCTGCCATGTTTGATCGTCAAAGATTGGCCATTAACAGATCCATATATTTTGAGTTATTGGTGATTTTTTTAATTTAGATGAACCTCACATAATTCCAAGTGTTCGTAATTCAATGTAAAGTGATTTTACAAATTGTAGATTGGTAGATATTTTTTAAATATATTATTAGATGGCTATAAATTTATCATTCTGTAGAGTTTAATACATTATTTGAAATTCAGACTGCACCGCTTCAAATACTTTTAAATCCAAGATTAGATTGTCAAGAGAGCCAAAAAATAAGAGCAATATTTTAAATAGTTTCTAATCATCTAGAAGGAGCACTTAACCATTATACTGGTTAAAAATAGTAATAGTGACAAAAGAACTCATCTTCCCAAGAATCTATAAAAATATAATCATCACAATCCAAACCATAATTCAGAATTAAAAATAAACTGACTTAATGCAGTTTCATCAATCAAACCAAACAAATCCTAACTAAACCATAAAGATCACTGAGAATTCATTGACCTGGTGTCGGTTCGAAAGCAAGATCGAATATCAATTTTATGAGATATAATGGCAGTTGCAATCATGCATACCCAGACCGACTGAGACATTCCATGTCCGTGTCGGAAATGATGAAACCATGAAGGCTCTAGGAAAGCTCGGTTCACCACTGATGCTTCTTACTAGATTGATAAAATGTAATAATTAAGATAAGGTCACAAACTCATAGGAACTGAATAGGTCGAAGATACAAGGATATTTTAGAAAACGGGTGTTGATACATCGAGCGGATGATCCGCAGATCGTTCTTATGGCGCAGGTTATGGATACCGATTACCCTTTCACTCGGGTAGCGCAACAAAATATCAACATACATTGCTTAACCAAAAGCATACATAGGGTTCATGAAATCGCCTGTTGCGCATAATATTTTAATCATCCATACATCAAAACGGCGCTGTCCTGCATCGGATTTTGGTTTTCGTAAGAGTGCATCATGAATGTCCTGCGGAAGAATGGTGAGTATACAGCATAACGGTACTTTTCCAATAAAGATTCAGAATATGAGCGCATTCAGCAGCATATTCGGCTGTCAGAACAATACATCGCTTTGCGATTTCAATCGATTTAACCAAAGATGGGTTGTTTATTCATATAACTTTTTCATTTTAGCGGGCGATTTACCGATATGAAGAAAGTTCGCTGATGTCAGTAATCTAAACAACTTGCAATCAGATGTACCTGTCTTTTGAGATAATTGAAGTCAACAGGTATCACGTAAATATTATGAAAGATAATTCTGGTTAGCGTCATTATTGAATTCATCAATTAATCATTCGATATAGCGTGAAGGGCTGATGCATGTCCTGTTGAAATACGCCACCATCATTGAGCCATTAGTAAGACCATGATGGATATAGTGGCGGTGTCGATCTTAACGATAAGTACGTAGAATAATAATATAAATTTTAATAATATGTTCGATATTGAATTGAAGAATATCAAGATGTTTCAAAGAGGTCCTTCATGTTTAAATCAATTTTTCGAACGTCATCGAAAGAGAGCGACACTTCATCATTTAACGGACGGAGGCAACGCTGTTACGCGTTTTTGCTTAATACCTGCCAATATAAGAAGTTTAATGATGGCTACAATGTAATGATATGATTGATATGTATAACCAGTGAGACTCCCACACGTCCAATAATGAAAAATATCATGCACACCAAAGATGGATCATTCAACATATGGATCTGTATCAAATGAAAGATCATGACCATCATCATGGAGATTTCATTAATACACTCATCTCGGTATTCTGAAAACAAACCACAACGAAGTTATGGGTTCTTCATAAATGAGAAGAAGGTCATGATCCCCAGAAAATGTTTGCTTTAAGAGGATGACGCCTGTGGAGTTCAATGCATCATTTTTTTGATATATTGTCAACGAACTGTTTATTTGGATACACGTAGATACAAGAACGTGGTCCCGCTTCAGATTGTAGCAGCACAAATACAGTGATGAATATGTCTGCGAGGGATTTATCGCGTAATCATTGCAGAGAAGAAGCAAATGAGAATCGATTCAATTTATTCCAATGTCGGGCAATCGACTTCCAATTACCCTGCATCATTGGTGAGATTTAAACGGCGGCGGGCATGGTCAAACCGGTATGCTAATATTTGATGCAAATTTGCATGATTTCATAACACTACGATAAGCTTCCTTTTAATGGACCATAGACAAAAGCGATTTTCAAGATTCTGTTCTAGATAGATCAGATCAGTTGTATGAATCACGATGGATCGTTCAATGTTATAGCAACATGTTGTCAAAATAATATGAAAATATCTGATAAAAAGGTTCAATAATTAATATATTTATACAGATCATGATAATAGGTGTCCGTCACCTAATCTAGTGGAATCATCATTATTTATCATTTCACATATATTGCATTTGGGAATCACCGAGGTGGTCACCAAATCACAATTTCAGTAGTTAGAAGTCTGTTGTGTCTAATGTATCACTTTAAGATGCCAATCACGATCCTTTCAGAATCACCTCTTTTCACCTCTTCTTTCATGATCCCCAAACCATCAATGAGAATAATTGTAGATTTATAATGAATTATGGCAATCCTTAGACCTTTGAATATTTATAATCCAAATTCAACCAAAAACGAAACGAAAACAAGTTCAAAGAAATGATTGGATTAATAGAAATGTTGTTTTCCACAATAAAATACAGTTTCTTTTGTTGATAAATGTTGTTTCTTTCCATGGCTGTGATCACGTTCTTATTTGTTCCATCCCTGAGAGCTTTAGACGCACGTTTGATGAGTATATGATCTATAATTCATATACGATCGGACAGAATTTCCTTCCTGTGAGGGTAATTAGATATTAATTCTCAGAGAAGTAAAAATGACTTAAGTAATTTTATTACAATGAATTAGAAGACATCATCACCATGAACTGCACTAAATACGCGCCATTTATTGCTATCGTCTGATGAAAGGAAAACCACAGAAAAGAGAGTAAGTTGTTCCCCAATTTTAAATGAAGATCTCATTCAAAGATCAAAGGAAATACAAACCAAATAATAATATAGACATTTCATGATTAGATGCTACAAAGTTATAATAGACATTAAATTAATAATTTATATATGGTATACCATTAGATCACAAAAGAAGAAAATACTAAAATAAGTAATAATAGAATTTATTTTTAATGAAAATCCTGTTTACATCGAGATTCAATGATCGGGTCAATAGCCACCGCCAGATCCATGGCGATTTAGTTTTGAGAAATATGAATCGAGATTTCTGTAAACATCAAATGCTATTTCCTCTTATTCCTAATGCATTTACGTCATTGTATCTATTTTCTATTATAATCAGAATCAAAAGAAGGAAAAAATTCCCAATGTTGGCGCTATGGAGGTGTGAGATATCAAAGGATCCTTCCAAAGGTTATGACGATAAGGGAAGATTTAAGTAGATCAAATCCTAACTTTTATTCTTATATATCTACTTTTAATATATCTAATAAAGAGACTAGAAAGAATAAAAAAAAAGAAATTTTGGAAAACCTTTGTTGTTACACGTTTGAGTTATTTTAGGCTACAGAGAAAGACAAAGAGGCGGGAATATTCCGATTCGATACCTGACGTATCATTGAAGAAAGCGGTAATCTATCCGTTAATTTATCTTCCAGATACAAACTATTATTTTCTAAACCAAATAATTAAATAATAATCTTTTGTGATTGAGGTGCATAATATCCTAAGAGCATGGCCTTGTGAAACCTCCAGCATTATAAGTCTTGATGATCTGCTTTTTTACGGGCTATAGGTCGTCGAGGAGCATCCAGGCCGCATCAGAATCTTTGGATATCGGCGTGATGAAGACATCATTGGCGATGCTTTGGTCTCTTCTTGACCATGGATATGGTGGGTAGACCGGATCGAGTTGTCATGTTGGGCTAAGCGAGGTGGAACTTTTGAGTTCTCGAGAGAAGATCGAGTCCGCAGGGTGTCACTCCGGAGTGGAGCAAAAGCTGTGAAAATAGTGTCGCGATGCTATGTTTTCCTGCGTGATGCTAAGGGGCGACGATGATCCACTTCAAAAACGTCTCCGGTGTCGAGATGTGTCTACATTTGTTTTAATTAAAAGTAGTATATTAAAATTTTCTAACTAAATATCTTCTTGAACAACCACCGTCTTTTGCTTTCTTTATTTGGAGGATCCTGCTCGATTTGGTGGCCTGAGGAATGTTGCACAATAACTCCAATGGAATGATTCATGGTTGTCCCTCCTCCTGGTTTCGTGAGGTCATTTCGATATTGCCCGTAGTCGGACGATAGGATTCACGGTGCGAAAACGATAGATGATGTTGTCATGATAAGAGCGAGAGGTCGGGCGCCTCAGAAAATTGGAACTTGGTCTCTCTCACGAAAGGTAAAATATATGTTATTAAAGTTCATTATCTTGTCATTCTAAATAATGTTGCAAATTGATTGTGAAAATGCCGACTCTAATTAAGCAAAATCAAGGGTGTAGTAGACAATTAGATGGAAACGAGGACTCCCTGGCTTTGAGTCTTGTATAAGCGGATATTTGGTTATCCCTTGCGGGAGACTTAGATCATGACATCACTCCTCTGGATCGGTGAACATCTTGGTCATGTCCCCCACTTTCAATGTCGTCCACGGGTTCTCGTGCTTGCTCACTTTTCGTGGAGTGCTTTTGATGAATTGATCGAGCGAGCATGTGATTGAAGTCTTACTGCGACCCGGTGGTTGATACCATTACTTTTACCTCGGTATGTGTTTACTAATTCTCGATGTTACTTATAAATAGTTTAATTTTCTTATAAAATATTAATTAAGCGTATGTTGGTTAAAGATATTTGGGTGAAATTATATCTCTCCGGGGAACGAGGCGGGTGGAATGTATTCGCCGTCTCCCCCCAAATTAATGCTTCTTAGGTGATAGGACCACCGATCCATGGAGGGGATAGTTTGCTATCTTTGAATTATCTTTGGGAGGACCCGTCTAGATTTTTGTGACAAATGTGGGGTAGTCTGAAACATTTCGTTAAAATTTGTATTCATATAAACATCTGCGATTAATTTTAATATTCTTAATATAATATATAGGAACCATTGAGTCTTGATGCGCCATAAACATGAATACATTATTTGTGTATTTTTATGGACCCGGTAACGGATATAAATTGGTTTTAATCGCCTGATCCTCATGTCGTATATGGAGCGTAAGTTAATTTTTAATATTCTAATATAATGATTTGTTTTACTTTTAAAATTATGCATATGTAATCTATTTTTATTTTTAATTATAATAATAATAGTAGTGTGATGATGTATGTGTAAGTAACCAGGAAGTCGAGCTCGAATCTTTTCAATAAAGTGGCTGAATGAACATTAAAATTAAATTTACTTTGAAAATTATCAAATTAATAAAAAATAATCATAATTGTAATATGTGATCATAATTGCTAATCCTTGAGTTCGATGCAGACAAGATGGTAACCCTTTGTGGACATTTTGTGTCTTTTGCATTGAATATAATCCGCACTTCTCGAACAACCATTCACTTACAATGTAAGTGATTTGTCGATTTATTTAAATTATTATTGATTGAATAAAAATTCATACTATCTAACTATATTGATTGATCGTTGTTTGCGTTTGTTTGTTTATGACGTCGCTCCATTCTTACTCCAACAAAGAATGGAGAAAATGGAAAAAAGATTAGACGGGGTATTTTTACAATCGATTCTTGTATTCTATAGTATAATAACTTTTGGTAGCATGTAATTAACTTATATATTTGTGATGATATTTCATGTTTTTTGGTGTATTTAATTGATGTGTATTTTATTTATTTGATGTTTTGATGTTGGACGTATATATATTATAGTGGTATAGGTTTTGCTTTTTTTGGTTTTGGTTTTGGTTTTTTGTATAAAGGATTTTTAAAATATAAAAATTTTAAAAAATTGAGGTCTTGACGCATTTATATATATAAAAAATTATAAAAAATATATATATATATTAGGCGTGCGGTTGAAAAACTGTCAAATAAAAATTCTGAACGGTTAAAAACCGATGTCTAAGCTCAACTTTAGCCAACGGTTGAAAAATCAACAAGCTAAAACTCATTCTTGGGCCTTGGTTAAAAACAATTTAATGTATACGAACAGACAATTCATCCAACAACAACCTTTATAACGTTGTCTAATGTGTTTTTTAACAACAGCAAAAGCTTTAATTTGTATGGAATAATTACAAGTAAATATAACTTTTTAAGTGTGTATAACTATTAGATACTACCTATTTTATATAATCTTATTAGATACAAAAGTTGACCCTTAAATACCTAAAGCACCCTTTCCAATTATATATAAGATTTACTTTTTATCAACGAATTTTTAATTATAAAAAAAAAACGGATGTCCTATCATTCCCACTAATAAATGCACAAATTTTTGGTATGTTCATTTCATTTTATTGATTAAAAAAAACGGCTGCCATTGTGCATATTAAATGGACAATTTTTGGTATGTTCATTAAAAAAAAATTTACTCATTGTGTATCAACATAATAATTGGCACAATTTTTGGTATGTTTAGATTCTAGTAACGTATTTAAAAAATGGCTTTCGATTGTGCCTCATCATGTTAATTGCAAAATTTGGTATCTGTGATACTCTTATCTCCAAAAATTAAGCCTCCATTGTTTTACCAAATTCTCCGTTGAACACACTTTTTTTATCTCCATTTATTCCATCCGAACCAACTATTTTTTGCACATTTTTAACAATTATCGGCTGAATTCTCGGGATTTTTGATAGAGCATAAAAACCATTGATAATTCGCAAATTTTTTTTTTGAATTTCGCGATATTCAAGAGTAGTCCAACATTTTATGATATTGAGGGAGTCAGAGTCATGGATTATTAGGTCATTCTCCTTTATCAAACTCAAAGGAGTCATATTGATCGAGGTTAATGAAAGTTCTACATTCTCCGAGTTTGTGTCCCAAGTTCTTGCATGCGTGGGTTGATTTGCAATTCGATCAATTGTCATGTCATTTTCTCGATTGATAGTATTAATAATTGTTGTTTGGGTTCGATGTTGATTTGAGGAACTTGATATCTATTTGCCAACATACGATTGAAAAAAATTGTTGATGTTGAGGTGTGTGCTTCTATTCCATATTACAATCGGATTGAATATGGTAGTAATTGTACACATGTGCAAAGTGATCAAGTGTTGCAAGCGTCTTGAGATGAATGTTTGTAATGATTGTGGAGAAAGAACAAAGTTTGGTGTTAAGCAAAAGTGCAGATATTTGTAAGAAAAAAACTTACTTGAATCACAAATAGAGTTTAGTGAGATTTTTTATGACTAAATTGTTAATGTTGGGAGAGCACGTGAATTTGTCAAGCCAGATATGTATGCCATGCAAATATAAAGTATATATGCAAACTTTGGAGCTAAAACATGTGCAACAACACATCATTTTTTTTATTACACATGTGCAATGTGTAATGAGATTTTATACTGATTTATTCTTATGACATATAACTTGTTCCTTAGGGAAAATTAAAAAATAATCCAATAACTTAGGGTGATTACGGTTTAGTTCTATTACAGATGAAATTAGGATCCCATTATAAATTACAAATTTATAATTTTTCCCGTGCAAACTTGGGTTGCATGTATTAGTGGTTCGATTAATTGCACATGCAAATGTAAAGTACCTATGGCAAATTTGAAGAAAACATGTAAAACATCACATCTTTTCAAAAAATAAATAAATTGAAAAGCATGTGTGCAAGTTACAATCATATTTTTAAAAAGATGCTTTATACACGAAATTTTATATCTACGTGTGTGAAGTTTTTTTATAAATATTTTTCAAATTTACACTTAAAAAAATAATAATTAAACAACAACTCCACACCTATAACTTTTTCTTCAGAGAAAATTTAAGAATAAGTCAATAAATTAGGGTGATTACAGAGTTTTAGTTATATTATATATGTTTTAAAAAAGGTCTCGAAAGGACATTTTAAATCCTTTTTTGTGCTATTTTGTCAAAAAATACATCAATATCATAATCTGGAAAGTTAATGGGAGGAATTAGAAACAATATAAATTACGGGACTTTGTAATTTTTTTTTGGTGCAATCTTTGGGTTGCATGTATTAGGGTTCGATAAAATACACATGCAAATGTAAAATGCCTATAGAAAAATTGAAGAAACATATGCAACATCACATCTTTTCAAAAAACATTTAAAAAGCATGTGTCAAAATTACATTCATGATTTAAAAAATATGCTTCATACGCGGTTTTTTATCTTACATGTGTGAAAATTTTCATAAACACTTATTAAAAAAACACTTAAAAAAAAAAAAAAAAAAGTTCCACACCTATAACTTGTTCTTTCAGTAACATTTAAACGTGTCACCGAAATCATAATGTGAAAAGTTATGGGACCTAAATTAGGATCAATTCAAATTGCGTGGCTATAAATTTTTGTGCAAATTTGGGTTCGTATTAGTGGTTCGATGTATTGCATGTATGCAAATGTAAAAGCACCTATAGCAAATTTGAAGAAACATGTGCAACACATCACATTTTTTTTTTTTTAAATCAAAAAACATGTGTGCAATTTTTTTTATTGAAAAGCACGTGTGCAAAATTACAATCATGTTTTTAAAAAGATGCTCCATACACGGATTTTTATCTTACATGTGTGAAAAATTTTATAAATATTTTTTCAAATTTACACTCAAAAAAAATAATTAAACAACAACTCCACACCCATAACTTGTTCTTCAAGAAAATTTAAGAATAAGTCCGATAAATTGTGGTGATTACAATTTTAGTTCTATTATATATATATTTTTAAAAGGTCCCGAATGTGTCATTTTAAGTCCTTTTTTGCGCTATTTCATTAAAAAAATTCAACAATATCATAACTTGGAACGTTAATGGACAGTAATTAGAAATAATATAAATTACAAGACTATAATTTTTTGGTGCAATCTTTGGGTTGCACATATTAGTGGTTTGATAAAAATACACATAGAAAAATTGAAGAAAAAATGTTAAAACATCACATCTTTTCAAAAAATATTTAAAAAAGCATGTGTGTCAAATTACTTTTTATGATTCTAAAAAGATGCCCCATACACGGATTTTATCTTACATGTGCGAACATTTTCATGAACACTTATCAAATATACACTTTAAAAAAGAGTCCACACCTATAACTTGTTCTTTCAGGGAAATTTAAACATGTCATCGAAATTATAATGTGAAAAGTTACAGGACTGAAATTAGAATAAGTACAAATTACAACTACAATTTTTTTTGATGCAAAATTGGGTTGCACGATTAGTGGTTCGATGAATTGCACATGCAAATGTAAAAGCACCTATAACAAATTCGAAGAAACATGTGCAACATCACATATTTTTTAAAAAATGAAAAAGCATGTGTGCAAAATTACCAAAGATGTTTGACAAAAAAGATGCTCCTCCATACACGAAGTTTTATCTTACATGTGTGAAAATTTCATAAATATTTTTTCAAATTTACACTTAAAAAATAAAAAATAAAGAAACAACTCCACACCTATAACTTGTTTTTTTCAGAAAAAATTTAAAATTAAGTCAGTTAAAACGTGTCATTTTAAGTCCTTTTTTATATTGTTTTATCAAATTTTTTCATCAATATCATAAAGTGGAGAGTCAATGGATCCTAAAATATATTTGCCTCTGTTTTTTTTTTAACTGATCCCACCGAAGAAATCTTTGAATCTGCTTAAGTTGCCATTTTAAACAACTCCTTTTATTTTCTGCTTTTTCAATCAACACGTGACTGGATTCCACGAAATTAAAAGCAAACCAACTCCTTCCTTTTTTAATTCCAGTGAAGCACGACTTTTCTGTGGGATCAAGAAAAAAATGCTGCTGCTTGGTTTTGGTTTGGTTGAGGAGGCCAAAAGTTGCGGCTGAGATTGATAGAAAATGGGCCGCCAATTTGATTTATTTGGGTGGCCAATTTGGGCTGAGTAAATTTTGAGCGGTTGGACCTCCATTTTCGCGATTCTGATAGCATATTTTGATGCCGTGCACCCATTTTGTTTAGTTCATACCTCGAGCTCTTGATCTCCGATTGAGTTGATTTTTTTTTTTCCGTTGGAATCCTCTTTTCAACGAGCTTCATATAGTTCAACCCTCTTCTCCAATACCCTTCTAAATCTAAACAGTTTTTTGCTTCAATTCTTGCTTTCGTTTTTCATCCGTTTTCTACAAAATCAATATGCTACACTTTTTTCATCTCAAGTGCAATTAAGTCAAATTAATGTAGAAAAATGCATGGAATCCTATCAAATTTGATCAATTAAAACACAAAATTTCAAGCAATTCTCACACCAATCACATGTTAAATTAATATTTAAAGAAAAAAGGTCCCCATCGTTTCATTTAAGACCTTTTTTGCGTTGTTTTATCAAAACTTTCATCATGAAATCTTAATGTGGAAAGTTAGTGGACTGAAATTAGAATCAATAAAAATTCCGGACTATAACTTTTTTAGTGCAACCTTTTGGGCATTTATTATTTAATTCGATGAATTGCACATTAGAATGTAAAAGTACATATATCAAAATTGAAGAAACATGTGCAACACCACTTCTTTTCCATGTACAAAAATCTTACAAATAAGAATCTAACCTAATATTAAGGAAATCCCTTTATCATAATATCAATTACAATAATATAACACCTTTTATGTGTTCTTGGATGTTAGCACCACATGAAACGAGCCAAATTCGAATTGTTGTCCAGATGTAGTAATTTTTGAAAGTAAAACGTCTAGAATATCATTGAAGTGTATAAGCCATCGTCTCAAAAAACCAAGAGATTTTTTATGCTTCAGTATTCTATCGTAAAAGAGGAACTAACATTTATAAAAGTCACCAACTTATTCAAAAATGATTTATTTTGCACATGTTCAGATATGCGTTGTACACATAGAAGAATGCTCACAAACACACCATAACAGTAAAACGATTAAATTGACAATGATAAATAGCACTCAAAAATCAACATTCCCGTCAATTAAGCAACACACACAGCAAACACTTAATATTTTAATGAAGTATATTTAACACAAATACCTACAAAGATCAGAGATGATTTCTCCAAAAGCCCAAGTACATTTATTTGCACATGTTCAAGTATGCATTGTACACATAGAGGAATGGCGCTCACAAACACACCATAACCAGGAAAACAATTAAACTCACGATGAAAAATTGCACTCAAAAAACAACATTCCCGTCAATTAAGCAACACACACAACAAACACTAAATTTTTTAATGAAGTATATTTAGCACAAATTCCTACAAGGGCAGAGATAATTATTCCCAAAGCCCAAGCAATTACCTGACGCCCAAGCAATTAAGTTGAAGAAGCAGTGTTCAAATTCAAGAATTTCAGTTCCAAATTCATTTCCAGTTGTACATCGGTGATGTGTGTGTGTGTATATATATATATATATATATATATGTTCTTCCATTGGAAAGGGGGGCGGACGTACGGAGCTTAGAAAATTAATGGAAGATCTTCTCCAAAAAATCAGCCAATAATGTTTACCAATTTTCATTAGTTATTTTCCATATCTATTATCCATTAATTTTGCCTACCAAAATGTCCTTAATTACTATCCATAATTATCCACCATTAAATCCGCTGTGGCTTGAAGAGGGGAAGAAAATATTTTTTTCAGATTTCAAATACGTGAAAGGAAATAAGATATGAAAAATAATTGATTGTTTTATTAGGGATATTTTTGTACATTAGCATCTCATTTGGTATTGGATTGTAACTTTCATTTGAGGTAGTATTAATTTGTAATATGTAGGCCATATTGTAGTTATTTGTGACCCCCTCAATTTGTATTATTGACTAGTGTAGTGGTGGTGGAGAAAGCTTCCAGAATCAAGAGTAAGGGTGAAGTTTTGTTGCACGTGGTTAAACTTAGAGTGAAGTGATGTTAAATGCGGAGACAAGAAATGCCGTCATAAGTTTGATCAAAATATTGTTGGACTTGTGCACGGCCGCCCAAATTTATCATTTTATAACTTGTAAGTTACTCACCATTGTGTTTATTAACTCTTATTTTAATTCCGATTTTGCAAGTGGACAAATTCAATGATGTAACGTATAGTACAAGTACATTGGATCGCAAGTTCCGAGACATGCATTCCACTTATGCTTATTTTGTCACCTGGATGAGTTCAAATATTTCAAGGTCAATTAATTATGGGCAAGTTATGTTCAGATTAAAGGATGAGCCTGGTATGCATCTAGGTATATGTTTATTTACAATGCATTTTAGAATGATTTGAATTTATTATATTGAAAAATATAATTTATTTATATTGAATCGTCAGAATTGTTAATATGAAAAAAATAATTATGCGATTCAATATAAATAAATTCACTTTTAATATAACAAGTTGCACGATTTCAAAATACTATTTATGCATCGAGTGTAGGTACTGAACGCATTACATGAGACCTGCTCCAAATTAAAATGTATAAAACACACCTATAATATTCTCACATTCAAATGACAAGTGTATTTTGGAAAACCTATATGTGATTATCTTACTTAGAATTGTGTATCGAAGCAATTTGAAGTGTTTTTATTAATTTTGATTAGATTAAATAAGCTAAAAAAAAATTATAAGTTGAAAATTGAAACGGTGATGATTTTTTAGTAGTTTATGGTTTTTTTTTAAATACTAGTATTAATTTTTTTTTTCAAACACTATCAACTTTTTTTCGATTTTTTTAACAAACACAATTAGCTTTTACTACTAATCAATTTTTGCATAATCACTCATTTTAACCAATTCAATTCAGTTATGATGATAAGACTTTATAATCATGATTCGTGTACCACAATTTCAGCATGTGTTTATTAGTGTGTTTAAGACCAAAAAGTGTGGATCCAACAAAATAAGGATATTAAATCATTTGAAATGCAAACAATGCCATGCTTGTCGTTATAACTGAACAAACTATATAAAAATTAAAATAAGGAGAGAAAAAAAAAAGAAAGTGAACAATTATTATTGTAGCATGTGAAGGTACACATGTTTTGTGGTATAATAGTGAGGCTCAATCTCCACTAAAAAGAGTGACTACATTTTAACACTAAAAAAAATATTTTCTCTTTATTTTTTTATTACATTTCATCAACAATTTTAAATTTTAATAAGTTTTTTTCCAAATCTATCTTTAAAGCCCTATATTTTATATTACTTAGTTTTTAAAGATTTTTTTTAATTTAACATTTATACTGCACGCTTTTAAATTAAAAATCATATCTAAATATTCATTTCATAGTTTCAAAAGTTCTTTATATTAATTTTGATCATATGACTTGAACTTTTAAAATAAGAGTTAATTTTGATCATATTAATATAAAGTATTAGATTCAAGTTTCTCGATTCTTTCGGGGATGAGGAGTAGTGAGAAAACATTTATTATTTGAGAGCTGCAACTATTACTTGCTCGAGGAAAAAAAAACTATCAATTGAGAGCTGCAAATCAATATCTTGTTCCCAAATCGCGGTTCTCATCAATTGATTGTATTTTCTGACTTTTCACCGTTTTTCAACCGGTTTTTCGATTTTTACAGCGGTCCGATAGCGGTTCTATACCTCTATTGGACGGTTTGGCGGCGGCTCACCGTTCGACCGATAGATCCGACCGACGGTCGGACCCGCTTTTAAAAACAGAGGTCAAAAGTAATAGAAGCTTGAACCATTATTGAAATATCTATTAAATTGTAATGTGTTTTCACTTGCTTAAAAATTTAATGCATTGAAATACCTACTAGTCATTCGTTCTATAAATAAACGTCTCCCCACTCGTCTTTGCTTGACTCGACCAAACACAGATGGTAAAATCCATTCAATTCAAACGCACACACCCATACGCGCAAGCCTGCAACTTTCGGTCCCTCCGGCGAGATCTCGACCTCCGTCGGGAAAACCTTCGGTCGAACCGGATTCCGAGATCCGATACTTGTTGTATTTAAACTGCCACGAACTTGATTGATGGCTCCGGTTTCGGCTCTCGCCAAGTATAAATTAGTGTTCCTGGGAGATCAATCCGTTGGGAAAACGAGTATCATTACTCGTTTCATGTACGATAAATTCGAAAACACTTATCAGGTGTGCGATCAGTTCACTCCGGAGTTTTTATTCAGTGTTTCATTTTTAATTTTTTTATTATATATTGAGGAAATATGTTTTAGGTGTGTGGATCTGATCCCTAGTGTCACTGATTGATTTGCATTTTTTTAATTTTAAGTAGTTTTGTCTTGATTAGTAATATTCTATTCATATCACTGGTCAGCTCAATTTCATGCTGCTCTTCATTTCTGGAGTTTTTTTTTTTGTCGGTGATCCAATGTTAAAGACGGTTTTAGTTCGAAGTAATTGATTATCGTGAATTAGCACTCTTTCGCAATAATATTCTTAAGGTGTTTACTGTTTATGTTTTCTTGTAACGGTGATGATCTTATGCGTCAATGGTTTCAATATATCATCAAACCAAGTTTGCATTCTACTGTTTAAAATTTAATCAGTGAGGAGTTTCAAGCAAGGATTTAGCAGGTGTTTATAGAACTGAGTAGAAATAACATCGGATTTCAGTTATTTTTCAAAAAATTTCTAATAGGTTAACTCAGATATCCATTGTTTTGTCGAGCCAATATGAGTATGATCTGGACAATAGTAAGGATATTGTGTGAGCAAAAGAGTGTTACTATATGAACAAAAGAGTGTTACTACATAAATAAAAAACCACACTAATTAATGACATTTCAACTAGTGTTTTCATAACCGTATCGGTGATCAAATCGGACTAAGCACCGGTTGACGGTTCAACTGGTCGGACCGGCGGTCCAACCGTTTAAATGGTTTTACCCATATATTTTTTCAATATTTCATTCTTATATTAAAATTAGTAAAATAAATTAAATTAAATTAACTTGCTGCCATTTTTCATTTCATTTCACGAACTACACTACATACATATTTTTGGGGACCACATGTCAGTTGTCACAATGCAAATATAAAATAATTATGAATTAAGAACCAAAATGCATAGATAAATGGGCTAAAACATAATTGAATCAAATTAAACAGCAACACATAATTATAGGTGTATGGCTAAAATCTCTCTTTTTTTAATTAAGAGCCGTCGATGCTCCTTGGGATGAGTACAATCTTACATATTATTTTCCCAATACAACCTCACACTATTTTCATCTTTTAGAAAGTGTATTCATCCTTCCAAGTTCCAACTTCACTTTCTCCCTCACCATACCATCTGTTGGTTCATCTTCTCCACCAATTTTTTCAAATTCCAACACAAAAAATCTCAATTCCTGAATCTCAGTCGAGCCATGTCCTTATATTGAAATTGAAGAAAACAATTTGTTGGATAAAAAGTGAATGAAACATAATTTTGAAGACGCGGACGATGAAGGTGGGGGGATGCGACGACGGCAAGCGATGTAAAGGTGGATGTAGAGAAGAACGGTTTCTCTTAACCTATGCTTATTTTTGTTACGATTTTTTGGGCGAAAAGGTGAAATAAAAAAGTAATAAATTAGAAAAAACCGGTTCTCGGAGGTTCCACGGTTCCTCGGTTATCCGGTTTTTTCAGTTTCAACCGGTTTGATCGGTCTAACAAGAAAAGCGTTATTTGGGGTTGATTGGACGGGTTCTGTCGGTTCAGGTTGAACCGGCCGGTCCGATTTTGGATTTGATAACTTGATTTCAACAATTTAATAATACAATGACAAATTAACACACAATCGTATATGGTTATATATTTTAATTCATTGTTAATGGGCCGGTTATTACTTGATTAAAAAGCATATTATGGCCCACGCTATATATTTGCCAAATTTTGCAAACCCTACATTTCCTTCCTTCACCAAATCACCAGCGGCCGTCTTCTCAAAACCACTGCTCCAATTAAAAAAAAAAAAAAAACCACCGCTCAATGCTTCATCTACTCCAGTTTATCTATAATTTTGTCTTTGAGGCTAAAATCTAGTCTCAGATATTAGCCAAGATTCAGATGTGTCGCTTTCATTTGGCCTCCTCTTTGTGATATTTCAAGAACACAGGAAAGTAGATTTTTTTTTTAAATTAAAAAAGAACAGATTCACCGGTTCTATGGTTCTCTGGTTTAACCCGGTATTTTACCGGTTCGAACTAGTTTAGTTTAGGCCCGCTCTTCGTCAATGACCGACCCGGATCGTGATCGGTTCGATTAACCGGTGGGACCGGCCGGTCCGTTTAAAAACACTTTGGTGGGATGTGTGGAATTTACCAACCTGGATTGGCCGGTTTTAGGACTAAAAAAAAAAAGTGGAAACATACAAATTCAATAACGATATATGACCGGGGCAAAAATTTCAAACGCAAAGTTATTGGACGGTTTTTTCAACTGTTCATTTAAATTACATCTCATTTAAATTCTTTTTACTCAAAAAATAATTTACTTTAATAAAGTAGAAAAAGACTTAAAATAAACAAAAATAAATTGTATCTTATATTTATATTTTTCTCTTTAAGAATAAAAGATACAATTGGATTTTTTTTTTTTTTTAAATAAGCTCGCCCCAAATGAGTGGAAATATTTTATTCTAATCAAATAAGGGTTTGGAGAAAATTGTAATTTTAATGGGGGTAAAAAATAAAAAATAAAATAGTTATACAGCAATACAATTGAAAGGAAATGTGGTGATTTGGTGTGAATATGTATCGACTCACGGCAAACAGTATTATCCTCTTAGAAATTTTTTTCCATATATAATATATAAGTAATTAAAAATATATATTAATTATATTTTATAAAAAAGAAAATGAAAAGCAAAGCACCAAAAATTTGATAAATGGGCTGGGCTGAAAAAAAAAGAACAGAAAAGGGGGCCGGTTAAAAATGAAAAACAAAGCCCCAAAAATTTGATAATTTGTATTTCTTCAATCGGCCTTCTCCCGCCAAGCCATCCACCACCTGACCACCTCTCACGCCACCGCTCTCTTTCTCCCCCAGATATCAGGTAACTCTCTTCTCTCTTTTGTTTACCCAGGATCGAAATTTGTTAATTTCAACTGATTTTTAAAAAAAAGTATATGATGATTATCTATATATTTTTTTGACGGGATAATGCAAGTGTACCCCTTTGTTCTATGGTGGATCCGCCCCTGATCATATTTTCGATTAATTGATAGTGTTGGGCTTTGTAGTGCTTGAAATTTGGTGATTATTGTCTTAAACCCTTGGAATTTGGTTGAGGCATTCTGCCAAACACTTGGTGTGCATCGGTCTGCCGGGTTTACTGATCTTGAGCGGTTCGGTTGTGTTAATTTGCAATTTTAGGAGCATCACTCTCTTGATTGACTATGATCCTATAATGTGTGCTTTTGTGCTGTAACAACTTGTGCATGTTTGATGATCCAGGAGGTTTACTGATCTTGAGCGGTTTGGTTGTGTTAATTTGCAATTTTAGGAGGAATCACTCTCATTAGGCTAATATTCATATGTTCTGGTGCTTGTTCTTCTTTAATATCTCAGCATATTTGTTTTTTGACCCCAACCCTTGTTAAGGTATCTATCATATACACATTAAAACTCTTTAGGCTTGTATAAATATGGCAACATATGCATATTGGATAGTTTCAAGGATTGATATATGACTCTTGTCATGTATAATCCGAATTATAGCTATGGGTGTTCTGAGATTTATTCTTTCAGCAGGAGTTTTCATCCAGGTAAAAAAGAATAGATATCTGTGAGTTAAGGTTGTGACCTTTGTGACATGAGTGTGTAAGAGTTTGACCTTGATTTTTCTCTAGAGCTTTGCTTCATCACATTTTGTGTAATGCATGAACTTATTGAACCAGATTTTTGGCTAATAAGAAGGCAATTTTGAAAGTGATGGTAACTTTGCTCAAGCGGAGGATGATTTCATTCTTTAATTTCCTCATCATAGTAAAATGAGATTTATCATTGGAGGACAATGCAAAGACAATGTCATTTTGGAAGAAATGTGTCCAAGTCACTACAAGCTTCCACTTGCTATATCCATTGTTTTGTCGAGCCAATATGAATATGATCTGGACAATAGTAAGGATATTGTGTGAAAGAAAAAGAAATATTCATTATATAAACAAAAGAAATATTCATTACATAAACAAAAACCACACTAATTAATGACATTTCAACCAGGTGTTTTCATACTTAGAACCGATGATCAAACCGGACTAAGCACCGGTTGACGGTTCAATCAGTGGACCCGGTCGGACTGGCCGAATCAACCGTTTAAATGGTTTTACCCATATAATTTTACAATATTTCATTCTTATATTAAAATTAGTAAAATAAATTAAATTTAAATTAACTTGCTGCCATTTTTCATTTAACGAACTACACTACATACATATTTTTGGGGACCACATGTCAGTTGTCACAATGCAAATATAAAATAATTAAGAATTATGAACCAAAATGCATAGATAAATGGGCTAAATGTTGATTGTGTAAACTCTAATAATAGACAATAATAATAACTTGATTTCATAATTAAAATGACTAGGATTACACGAAATCAATTAAAATCACACAAATTAAATAAACTTTCAAGTGACATATGACCAATGAGCAAGAAACCAAGGAGTATTGATGACTTTTGTATGGAATTGTGCTTGAACTTCATTTGTAAGATGTTTATTCATTTTTATTGGTTGTTTATTGCTTATTTTGATATGGGTTTCTTGTTTGCTTGCAAATTAGACATGGGTTTTGCTTGTAGCGTTATGGGCTAAGGTTACTTAGTGTTTGTGTGTTGTGAATTGTGTTGATGATTGATTAATTGTTTGTTTATGGTTGATTGTCTCTATTGATGGATGTCCTTTGAATTGTGGGTTGTTTATTGTTCAATTTAGGTGGGTTGGGCTATTAGCTTGTTCGGTTGAAATAGCGTATGACATGGGTTTTGCTTGTTGGGTTTTGCTTGCAAATTAGACATGAGTTTTGCTTGTAGTGTCACGGGCTAAGGTTACTTAGTGTTTGGGTGTTGTGAATTGTGTTGATGATTGATTAATTGCTTGTATATGGTTGATTGTCTCTATTGATGAATGTCCTTTGAATTGTGGGTTGTTTATTGTTCAATTTAGGTGGGTTGGACTATTAGCTTGTTCGGTTGAAATAGCGTATGACATGGGTTTTGCTTATTGGGTTTTGCTTGCAAATTAGACATGGGTTTTGCTTGTAAAACACAAACCATTTGCACGGTAAACTGGTTTACACATGATCCTTAATATCGTCAAATACACCCATCAAAAGTTTCGACAAGCTTCCACAAGTAGACATAACATTTCCGAATTCGGAATCTTCAAAAGTTTGAAGAGGCAAATTGCGGTTGTGACTGCATCCAGCGCAGCCTTGAGATCTAAACATAAAACAACAAAATCAAGCACATGGCAACAAATCTTAAGAAGAAGGTAAGAAATGGGAAGATAGATCGAAAACCTTTTGGTATGGGAGGAATAGGAAAAGAATAAAAGTCATTACAACACAATCGTTTCCTTTCCTACCGCTCCCAACCAAACGCTTTCCGACTTTTCTCTCCCATTTCATCCCTCCATTGCAGCTGCGATCAAAGACTCGAGAAGGTAGGGTAAAAGTTGTGAAGAAAGGGTGTGGTAAAATGTATTTATAGAAGAAAATTGCATGTGCCCTAGACTAATCTTGGGCTCTTATATTATTGCACAAGCATGACCCATTTGAGAGACTTATCTACTATTATTGTTTTTTTTTTTTTTTGGTCGTGGTGTTAATTATTTTTTTATTTGTTGAAGGAAAACAAGTTGTGCTAAATAAGTTGTTTTCATTGACATCTAAATAGGTCTGGATAATGTATATGTGTGTGCATAGTACCTTCAGAGGAATCACAACATAAGAATTATTTAGCTGTGTTTTGATCGTTGGTCTTCTGTTTACCTCGTCTGCGTTTGATTCTATAACAAGTATATAAGACGAAGGTTAAATACGATCAGGGTACATAACGACAAGAGTTGGTCTTGTGTAAATAGGTTTATAGTGCACTTGTTTTGCAACTAATACTTTATAGTAAAAGAAACTAATACCTTTTGATGATAAAACTAATACTTTATAGTTAAGCAACTAATATCTTTTAATGATAAAACTAATACTTCATACATGCATATACATATAAAATACTTGATAATGAAGATACATACATTCTATACTCATAAATGCATGCATATATGATACTTCATACAAATGCATAACAAATGTCACGAAAGCAGTTCAAGACCAACAACTGTGGGCGGATTGTCTTTCCGGCATCTGATGATTTATCTCCAACACAAGTCCTTTTTTTCTACACCACTGGAATGTAGACTAAAGTGTTGCGACACAATATTTGTCTTTGCGACAACTAATGTAGAAAAAATCCTTATGGTTGTTAAGTATGGACCGACATCCATACACCACTCTTGTTTCCATTCCATATAAATTTTGTGTGTGTTACAACATAACTAAAAATGTGTTACTACATGAACAAAAATGAGATATTATTCTTTTAATGTAATTTTTTTTTTGTTCTTGCACCACTGGAAAGTAGACTAAGTGTTTCATCATTTCTTGTTCGGTTGAAATAGCGTATGACATGGGTTTTGCTTGTTGGGTTTTGCTTGCAAATTAGACATGGGTTTTGCTTGTAGCGTCATGGGCTAAGGTTACTTAGTGTTTGGGTGTTGTGAATTGTGTTGATGATTGATTAATTGCTTGTTTATGGTTGATTGTCTCTATTGATGGATGTCCTTTGAATTGTGGGTTGTTTATTGTTCAATTGTGGAAAATTGAAGGTAAATTTGCATTGTTATTAATGTAGTGACAAATAAAAAGGAACATGTTTTGGATAAAATGGGATGGTTATAAAGCAATGAAGGGAGTATTTTGAATTTGATTGAGTATATATTACATAAACAAGCTCTTACCTTGTCAGTTTTATGTTTTCCATTCCTCACCAGATTAGTTGAACCGAAGGGAGTTGTATCTGAATGTGGTCCAAATTGTGGATGTGGACCAAAGTGTGTCAATAAGACCAGCCAAATTGGAACTAGGTTTCGACTTGAGGTTTGTTCGGTGGACAATAACTATTACCTTATCTCATTCATTCTCTTTGTATACAAAGATAATCTACTTTTTTATTTTCTCAACACATGTTAATTTTTACAGGTTTTTCATACCTCAAAGAAGGGGTGGGGTGTTAGATCTTGGGACTATATTCCTTCAGGTGCTCCTATATTTGAATACATTGGTCTTCTTCAGAGAACTACTGACTTAAACCCTGCTGCGGATAATAGTTATGTTTTTTACATCGATTGCTTGCAAACGATGAAGGGACTAGAAGGACGAGAGTACTATAACGGATTGATGTAAAGGGATCTCTGAGAAAGCCCCTAAAGACGACAACAAAAATATTACTCCAATATTTTTCACTACAGATTCAAATTGGGACAAAAATTATAAGCATCAAGTAATTTCTCTTAAAAGGGATGAAAACAACACAACAATCATCGTTCCAACTTTTGGTCACTAATCTAGCATTTATCTCCAAGCAAGTTATTTCTTCATTGACCAATGTACACAATATCCTTACTATAGTTCAGATCATACTCATATTGGCTCGACAAAACAATCGATATAGCAAGTGGAAGCTTGTAGTGACTTGGACACATTTCTTCCAAAATGACATTGCCTTTGCATTGTCCTCCAATGATGAAATCTCATCTTACTATATAACTAAAAAAAAATAATATTACATCCTACCCACCACAGCCAACTCAACAAATTGTTGAAATGTCACCGAATTAGTAATCATAAAAAAATGATTTTTTTTCACCATTGGTCCCCGAGTGAAAAAAAACAAGATGTAAGTGAAAAAACATGCAAATTTTTCTTCATGCAAACCATTGGTCTTCATCAATTTATACATTGATATACATCAAGCAAATTGACATTATTTTTCTTCATCAATTGAGTCATAACATCTAACACTTTTCGTAAATGCACCGCGTGATCTTCATTAGTTTTGGAATAGATCAAGATATCATCAATGAATACAATCACAAATCTGTCAAGGAAATCTTTAAATACCCGGTTCATCAAATCCATGAACGCTGTTGGAGCATTTGTCAGTCCGAATGGCATTACTAAGAACTCATAGTGCCCATATCTCGTGTTGAATGCAGTTTTAGGAATGCCTTCTTTTATTTTCAACTGATGATAAGTCAATCTTGTTGACTGACATGGTGATTCTCTCATCGAGCTGATTTATAGTTTCATTTGGCTGCATCTTGAGTTTTTCAAACTTCACCAGTTCAGCTTGTAATCTGCTGTCTTTAATCAAATCGTTTCCTTCGCACATCTCAGCAAGAGTATCCCACATCAACTTGGCAGTCTTGAGATACTTGATCTTCTCACGTGTTATCTTGTCCATCGTCTTCATGATGATGTGTCCGCCCTGATATCCAGTTGGGCGATTTCCTTTCCTCAGCATCCATCAGTGAAGGACTCTTTCTGATTCTGGCTCCAGCTGGATATTCTGGATCACCTCATTCAGCTGGGTTGTTGTAATAGATGATGATGGGTCCTTGTTCAAAAACTTCCATCATTCTGCTTCTTTACTCGCGCCGGATGGTTGCTCATGAGTGTGGTCGGTCAAGATCTCACCAAGAGATATTCTTGAGTTCTTCCGTACATTCATTTTGCTTTCGCTCAAATTTTGTTGACTTGAACCAAATTCCTTTACCGTGGAAATTCCTTTGCGAGGAATTATATGGACATATTTTCACTACTCCTCCTCCCTAAATCGCGTGGAAAAAGTCTTCAAATGTTCGGCCCTCGTATGCGTTTGCTCCAGCGTTCCTTAGAAATGTTCCACATGAGCTAAATCAAGAAGGCCGACTATCTAGTATCCTTGGACTTTTCAACACACTAGTTGCATCTCCAAGTCTTGATGAACAAGGATTTTATGTGCTCAACACCTTGTCATTGAAAATCTTGGTTATGGGTCGAACACTTCGCCGAGTCGAAGCACTTGCCGAGTCGAGCACGTCAAAAATCGAGTTTCTCAAATCTAACCTAGGGACACGTGCGGTGACTCAAAAGCATATAAAAGCCTCCAAGTTCGTTTTTTCATTCATTCAAAATTTGGGGAGACATAGGGAACCAAGCAAGTGATACCTTTTAGAGTTCAAGAAGTTATACTTTTTGCTAGTATAAATATCCGTAACTCCCCTGTCAAAACAGATAAAAAAAATCGGCTCTCAATGCATTAAATTTTAAGCAAGTGAAAACACATTACAATTTAATAGATATTTCAATAATGGTTCAAGCTTCTATTGCTTTTGACCTCTGTTTTTTTAAAAAAAGCGGGTCCGACCGTCAATCGGATCGGGTCAGACCCGAATTCGCTTCGCCGTGGTCCAATAGAGGTGTATAGAATCGCTATTGGACCGCCCTCAAAACCGAAAACCGGTTGAAAATCGGGGCCGGTGAACCGCCGATTTCACCAAAAAAAAAAGGGCTTTTTAAAAAAAACGACGATGGCGCAAAAGCATTTAGCCAGAGAGAGGTGGTTCGGCGGCTTGAAACATGCTCGCTAAGTGTTAAATTTAAATGACGTGGAGCATGCCTGTTGAGAGGAGACTATACAGAGGGGTGTTATTGCTTTACTGGTGAATGATATGTGTAGAGGTAGAAAGTGAGGTAGGTGATGAAGTGGGTGCGTGAGATGTGCAGAGGGAGAAAGTGAGAAAGGTGATGAAGGGGGTAAGATGGTGGAGTGACTAGTGAGTGACAGCTAATGACAGCTAACTCCTACTAATCTAATTTTGATATTTATAATATTTTAATCTCTCGAAATTCTTTGTTCTTGGTATGACAAATAGTTGTACTAGTATTTTACTCATGTTACCAACCTGCTAACATTTGTGTGTGGTTTGAAAATTCTTTAAGATTTTTTTTTTTGAAGTGATTTTAAATTTTTTATATTCACTTATCATACTCTATATTTTAAAATTTTTAAAAAATTATTCATACTATATATATATATATATAATATTTATTATAACGTCGCTTTTGGCTCAATCGATCCAATCCCGATCCGACCCGATCCAACCTTTTTTGGGGGTCGTCCGGCTCAACTTCCGGTTCCGGTTTTTAAAACATAGCTTTTGACCGTGTACTAAATTAACAGTTTTTTTTAAAAAAAATATTTTCAGATATTGGCTAAAAAAAACACGAGGGCTGGAACATTTGAAGATCTTTTTCCACGATTCAGGGAGGAGTAGTGAAAATATGTCCATATAATTCCCTGGTAAAGGAATTCGGTTCAAGTCAACAAGCTGAGCGAGCAGCTGGAATGCATACGGGAAGAACTCACTAACATCTCTAGATAAGATTATTTGTAAGATAGGCAGCAAACTTGTTTCAAAAGCTGAAATAATTGATGGATCCTGCTCACAAGCACGTCTGATTAACACAGCCACGGACTCAAACAGATAATGGTTGAATACAGGATTTTTTGGGTTTTCACAAACCCTGTTTAGAACAATCAGTACAATCTTAAATACTAACTACATACTGTCTGGAAATGTATGACACTATCTGTTAAACCTTATGGCACCTTGCGACACAATATTTGTCTTTGCGACAACCAATGTAGAAAAAAAACCTTATGGCACCATTGTAGTAGTAGTAGCTGGGTGGGTGGGGAAGACGAAGAGCACTCTCAGATTTTGAATATTTTCTCTCAGGATAGTGAGCAAGTAATACCTTTGAGAGCTGCAACTAATACTTTTTCATATTTTTGCATTTTGCTTCCATAGATAGCTTAGATTATCCTAGAATAGCTATCAATTGTTTTCACTTGGCTTTTTTCTGATGATACGTGTTGTTGTGGCATGTCTAGTTTACCCTACATAGGAAAAAAGAATGAGTTTTTGACTATCTTGTAACTTAATTGTGACTTTCTAATGTACCATATTTCTAAGACATGCACCTTGATTTGGCCATGTAATGTGTTTTGTAATGACTTTATAAAATTGCCCTTTTGCTACAGACTTAGTGGTTGTTTTGTAGACCTAGTGTCTGTTTGTAGACTTATTGTAATGGCTGTTTTCAAGACTTAGTGTCTGTTTTCAAGGCTTAGTGTCTGTTTTCAAGGTTTAGTGGCTGTTTTGCAGACTTGGTGGCTGTTTTGCAGACAAAACGAAAAAGGTTGGTGCTTACATATGTATGTTTTTCATTTGTTCTTATCTTCCATCCTCAAATATATAAGTTAGTTTCTTTTTTGTATTGGAATTCAACCTTTTTTTGGGTCTAATTATAATCCTCAATTAAATCAGACTTGTAAGAGAAATAATTAGTATTCTCTATCTGAATATCTTTTATCTCTTTGAAAATATATTGTGAATTATTTTCATCAGGTTTTCTACTACCTGGTTGAACTTAATGACTCGCTATCATATGCTCTGGGAGTTGGTCCTCACTTTGATGTGTCTGAGGATTCAGACTATGTCCGTACTCTTCTTGGTAAGAGTATATTTCTTAGTCTTTCCTTTAAAGTTTTGTGACAATTGCTCCAATATGTCTTGCTGTTATCATCAAAATAATAGTAATTCAAGCATCTAAATATATAATCATCTAAAAATTAATAAATTAATAAGCAAAAAGTTATCAGACTTTGACATCCTTGAAACCCTCCCCCCTTGGAAACCGGATTTTTGGGTCAAAGGACACTTCCTTCCGTACTCTTGAAATTTTCGAAATGTACAATACCTAAAATCATTTTTATCATCATATTTTTAATGTAGAATTGCATATTTTAATCGCATTAAGAATAGAAACGACAAAATTAAACTATTCAAACAATTAAAATATCAAATTCGTAAGCTCCAGATACATAGTTATCAGAAGAAATCCCTTTCTTCCCTTCGTCTCTTCTTCTCCCCCTTTCTTCCTCCGAAATGTATACTTTTTATGTATTATCTGTGTTTGCAATGTTATTGAGCCTCATAAACTCTATATGCTTGGGTATAGTCTACAACAGGGTGATACCTCGAATTTCGCCGCTGCCGCTGTCTACCAAACCCGAGTCCCCCGATTCCAAGTCCCCCGATGAGTCCCCTCGTTCCGAGTCCCCTCCTCCTCCGAGGAGGAGGAGATTTGGTCCGTCCATTTTGAAACTAATGGGGTTAGGGGACACAGTTCAAGATCTCTCAAGCATCGCTATCTCTCAAACATTGATTCGACTTAATTTTGTTCATATACTTTTGCCCAAATTTTGTTGATATACTTTTCACTGGAACATCTAGGCCTTCGTTTTTTAACTGCGAAGTGGTAATTTTTTGAGTTTAAAATATGAAATTGTTTCATCATATGCTGTTATTTTTCCAAAATCGGATTTTAGATGGGTTTCTTGCAAATTGGGGGCTTCGGAAATTATTTTTGTTCGCGTCACAGCTGACGATTGTTTTTGGGTTATTTTTTAACTGCGAAGTGGTAATTTTTTGAGTTTAAAATATGAAATTGTTTAATCATTGTTGTACCCGATTTTGTTACCGGCGAACAAGCAAACAATTTAGTAATGCTCCGATCAATATCACGGCGAAAACAATAAATGACAAGTGATTTGATTACACAGTTCGTCTTTGGAATAGACTACGTCTACACTAAGCCTTGATTTGGATTTATCTTGTATAATATATATACAGGGTACTAAAAGTTCAATCCTTTACAATGTGCATTACAAGTTATATTTATAGACACAAATCTAGGGCTACAGTCTTCGTGGACTTTCTCTCGTGGGCTGATTAGGGCTTCCTTCCTTGCTCCGCAAGTCACGCTCACGGATATGCTTTCCTGGTTACATCCCGAAATCCGCCTCTCACCATAAGCGCCGAATCTTGTCCATATTTATCTCTAACCAAGTCGCGACTTTAACCGACCGCTGATGTCCGATTCTTTTCATATCGCTCTGCGACTTTTGTCGTCCGCTTAGCGACCTTCCGAGACTTCAAAGTCGCCTCCTCATTTGTTCGGTGGATGAAGTCGGATAACAAGCTAAACATGAGATTGCACAATCACAAGCCTCCATTAGGTCGGGGTTATTTCCGCACAACAATTGCCCCTCAAGATGAGGTCGCGAGGCGCAAACCGTGATCTTATCTTGAAGCAGATATTAAATACCGACCTACGGAAAGGCCCGATCTTGGGATCTGTGTCCAACTCGAGTCTCTACGTCCTTGGGGGCCGTATGGTCGTCTAGGTTTTCCCCAATCGGTGTGACGAGTGACCAGGATGGTAATGATGATGCGGCGGTGAGGGCGTTTCAAGCCGAGAGTTCCAATCGGCGTCGCGTGCTTCCCGTGTGCCCACGTCGCCCTAATTTCGGCGGGGTCCCAAAAAAATTTCAAATTTATACTTCGACCCGCCCGCCTCTTTATAAATAGGTCTAGGGTTCCTCCATAAAACCCTTCTCGCACCCCGTCTCTCAAAACTCGGACCCGAACTTTCGCGCCGTCTTTCAAA
Source organism: Stenogyne calaminthoides (assembly GCA_037126765.1). Classification (NCBI taxonomy): domain Eukaryota; kingdom Viridiplantae; phylum Streptophyta; class Magnoliopsida; order Lamiales; family Lamiaceae; genus Stenogyne; species Stenogyne calaminthoides. The sequence continues at coordinate 8,788,181 of JBBCBC010000009.1, forward strand.
ATTTATTCTCGAGAGACCGAGTTCTTGTGTGCCGTCTTTTCCCAATTTCCGTCAATGGCTTCCGGTTCGATGCTCTCGCCCCCTCTATTCCTTGTTTCTTCATCTTGAGACGATGATAAATCTTTGCGATCGCCCGAGTTTATCATCGCGAAAGAACACGAAGACGCCACCCTGGATTCCATGACGCCCCGGACTGCCGATGCCTCCGGCGTCGGCCGAACGATGATGGAGACGACGTCAATTCAGGGAGTTGGGACATAACCCACATTCCTTCCCCTCGAACAACAGTTCCCCGGCGTGTTGGCCGTCGAGGAGAGACACCGCCTTCAACCCGACCGAAAATATACGTCAATGTGGGCTTTGACTACCATCATACGTGGCCGGCCCCATCTAAAGGCGGACCGACCGCAGACTTCGAAGTCGGTTAGTCGGATTATTAAGCGTGACTTGACGAAACGATTCCGTCCTCACCGATGGTTTGTGCAATCTCTCTACGCTTTATAAAGTCCCCGGGATGTACACTTTTACGGGCCCCCGATGAAAAGGGGCGACCGGCGCCACCGGCATGATCGCGGTCAGCGAAACGTGATAATGGATGCGGAATCGATTCCCTCCACGGGCGATTTCTCACTCTTTGGAGGCTTGGAACCAGTCGACCCGATCCTCCTAATGGATGGAGTTACATTCTTTCCCAATAACTGTCTTTGGGGCAGGCTGGGCTATATCTCGGTTGCGAACCCGGAAAATATCTTTCGATGATGGCGCCCATTACCCGGCGGCTGATGTCGTCTTGACCGTCGGGCGGGGAGCTTCGTGAGTGGGATCTCTAACAAAAATGATTTGGCCGGTTAGCCTGAAATGGTGGTTCGTTGGGCGTGGGAATACGTAGACCGCCCAAGCACTCTGCCCATACATGTCCCGATTATGCCCATCGTGGTCGACCCGATGAGTTTCGCTTTTTTCCGATTTAACACTTTCGTCTTGATCCTAATTCTCCTCTTCTCTTTGCAATTTTCACACCCGCGCCGACCTTTATTGGGATTTTAAAGCGGCGTTCGACATCGTTCGCGACACTCCACCGAGAGTTGTCCGAGGGCGTGAATGCTTTGAACACCGAAGCTTGATCGACTCAACGCCGCCCGTATACATATCCCGCCATCCGAAAAATCCCCCGTAAGTTCCCTTACCCGCCGTTGCATTTTTTCGATGTCGACCGATCGGTTGGCTTTTCACATTCTTTGCAGCCTTAACGCCCCTGTTTATCGCCGTAAGCCTCCGCGACATCATGGCCTCACGTAGGAAGTCCGTTTCCGCGGGAAACATGAGGCGATGGCGACCAAACTGAAACCGCCACCCAGCCGACTCCCTGAGAGGTCGCCCCTCCAAGTTCGTCCCCTCCGGTTCCTCTCGCCGAAGACAAAGGCAAGAGGAAAACTACGGATCGACTCTGCCGACTTTCACGGGCACGCGGAAGAAAGTGAGTGAGGAGATCTCGATGTATGGAAGTTATTTTATGTTTTGATCTGGTGCTCATCTTCTTAAGTAATATAAACTCCCATATTTCATCCCCAAAGCCGAGGTCGCAAGCTCGCCTTGAGGCCTCGACTTGAACTCGCACAACTTATAAACTTTTTGGCGGTCGGGACTCGGAGAAAAATGTGCCCTCTGGACATCTCGCCTCCTTGGGAGGCGAAACGTTGCCTCTATTTTCCAAATCGATTGTGACGGGTGGATGATCCGCGAATGATGGCTTGGGTATTAGGTGGCGTCGGGCGCCATAAATTCGCCCAACCAAAGTCACGTCGGGCTCGCCCGCCTACTACGGTTTTCTTTGTGGGGCCCTCGAGTTGGAAATTACATTCTGACCCCGCCCTCTATCATAATGTATGGGGGTATTTCCTGTAGCTTCATGTGTCCTCTCGATCTCCCCCACTTTTCGGGCCTCCAAGCTCTGGGCCAGCTTATGGCGCATTGCAGTGATCCTCCCATTTTAAAACCCTTTTCGAGGCGATAAGTCTCTCGCTCTGTGCTCATTGTTTCCTGACTTTCGGACCCGTCTTTGCAGCTCCTCCATCTCTGATTCTGCTCACGGAGGTGCTATACATCCATTCCCAAGTTTGCGCTATTACCGCGCGGCGGATCCTTGTTGCCGGCGCCCGGGGCCCCTAACTCCCGCGGTGTCTCGGGTGCCGTCGGGAGAAGCGGGATTAAAGGTGTGGGCCCCTCTTGATACGCGATATGGATTTAATGCGAATCCGATCATGCGAAAACGCCTTCACAACCCCTTGAGTTTTTTGCGTCGTAAAGGTTTTTCGTGCTTGCTCGCACGAGAAGCCCCATTGCGCTTTGACACTCAAGGATGTTGTAACATCCTTTTCTCGATAGTTTGTAGCATCTCCGCCGGCGACCTCGCGTCAGAGAGATCTTTACCCTAATGCTTGAATGTAGTATAGACCAAAGTCGCTAGTTCAAGTGGCTCCATAGTATGCACCAAGAGTCGTTGCTTCGATTAGAAAAATGTATTGTAGTGGAATGCTCTCTTCACCGAACTTGAGTCTATTGTAATGGGGTTTTCCCGACCTCGGATCTTTATTAATGAAATTCTTCTTTTTAATTCCTTCATTGTGTTGACTTGATTTCCTTATCGACTTTTGCTTAGTCTTTTGTCGTCTTATTTTCTATCTTGACTTGTTTCTTGGACATTTGCGTGGCAAATCTTTATAAAGTCGGAGGATGACCACACCTCTAGGGTGACGATCTCGCCAAAGATTTCTAAAGTCGGACCCTCGGGTTCGGACGTTATCAATCATGTCTTTCATCGACTGCATGTTATCTTTCATGTCTTTCATGCGACTGCATGTTATCGATCATGTCTTTCATCGACGACTGCATGTTATCGATCATGTCTTTCATGTGGTATGCATTTCATCGATCATATGTTTTTCATCGACCCACTTGGTTTACACGGGGAATCACATTTAAAAAAAAATAGAATTGTTGTTACTACAAATACTTGTTTACATCGGCTTGATCGTCTGAGGACATAAATCTCTTTGGTAAGATTTTTTCAAATGAGTTACATTCAGCGGATATTAAGCCTTGGTCCCATCTACTTTCTCGAGCTCGTATGCTCCATTTGGTAGGACCAACCGATATCTGGAATGGGCCCTCCCAAGTGGGGCGAGAGGCACCTGCGGAGTCTCAAAGTATCTTCTTGATACTGGGTCCCGACCTTAAAAGCGTCGAACTTGTACTTTAGAGTTGTAATATTTCTTTAGACCTCTTGTATCTGGCATTTCTCATATTAACCTCTGTCGTTTTTTTCTTGAGTAGGTCGGGTTCCTCTCAGGACTTCATCGTTGTGATCGAAAGCGACTTGGCTAGTCCAGGAAAGTCGGGACATCGACCTCCGTTGGCACCACTACCTCGATTAGAAAAATTTAGCGAATAAGGGTTTTCTTAGATTAATTCTGCGGAGGTTATTACATGCGCCCACATCACATCGGGAGCTCTGGCCCATTTTCCCTTTTTCCCCGATCTTGGCCTTGGCGTGTGCTTTATGATTTTGTTCGGCCTCGACACATGCATTCGATTGGGGGTGGTATGGGGTGAAGAATAGCTTTGTGATCTTCCATTTTTTGAAGAAAGGCGTCGACGCCGTCCGTCGACTGCTTCCGTTTATGCGATATGATTATGCAGGCGGTCCGAATCTGCGGAGATAATGTTAAATGAAATGAACACGATGCATGATCTTGGTGCGATGGTTGCTAGTGCCTCGGCCTCGACCCGTTTTGTGAAGTAATCCCGCTACTAAGACATGCTTGACCGATCAGGGCCGTTGGGAGTGGCCCGATGATGTATATCCCCCACTTTGCAAGGGCGGGGCGAGGATACCGTGAGCTCTTGGTGCGACCTTAATAGAGGGGCATAGATCGACATTTGTGGCATTTTGGCGAAAACAATAGCATCGGCCCATAGGTTGGGAAAAATATCCTGCGCTTTGTGGTTTTGTGGGCAGCGACTCCCCGATGTGGTTTCCGCATGCCCCTTCGTGTATTTCTCGCGGGATGTCTTGACCTTGTTCGGGTGTTATACGCCGAAGTAGGGGTATATCTGAAGCCTCGCTTGTACAACTCGCCTATCATTGTGTATCGGCGACGAATTCTGGCTAATATGGCGAGAGCCCGCGTCGGTGACAGAGCGGCTTATCAAATACTCCATGATGGGTGTCATCGATTCGGTGCAGGTTTTCTAATGTTGTTAAGGTTCTTTGGCGGTGGATGGGTGGGGAAATGTCGTGATGGTGACATCCTTCATATCTGGTGATCCTTGGTCGCTACTGGCTAAAAGCATCGGCTCGCGAGTTAAAGCTCTCTCGGTGTCGACTTGACATAGATCTGTGTGAACTTCATGCCGCAGTGTTTTTCTGAATTTCACGATAGTCGCTGCCCATCGCAGTCGTCCCCAGCCTCGTACTCCCCAAAACTTGGCGGGCCGGTACATTTGGGAGTCGGTATGAAACTGCGATCTCTTGACCCCCATGGTTTGTTGCCATTTCCCGCGCCCGGTGATGAGAGCCTCATACTCGGCCTCATTATTCAATTCTTGAAAAATCGAAGGTAATGGCGTTCTGGAATGAGATACCCTCGGGACTCATTAAAACCACCCCGCCCGAACTTGTGAGGTCGGCGGAGCCCATCAGCGAAGCTCCTCCCGCGATAAATTTGCACGAACCCATTATACATCGGGGCGTAAGCTCTGCCTAAGAAGTGGAATCGATTACGAGCCTTGATGGCGAATAGGTGGGCGTAGGTTACCGTCTTTGCCCGGAAACCTCGATAAGCCCGTTTGAGGCATGTCGGCTGAAAAGTGTCAGACGGTGGAGTACATTCCTGATGGTAGGAAGTGAGAACCTCGACACGATGGTCAAAAAATACGGTCTCGGCTTTCTCCATATTTCATGACTAATCGTATGCGGCTTCTCTATATCGAGGTGGCGTTGCTCCGTCTCGTTCAATGCCATGCCGAAGTAAATGGGTAGGTGGACGGACCTTACTTTTCGGACGATCTTGCTCTCGGCGGTCTCCGTCTTTGCGAATACAGAAACAACTTCTCTCCGGAGCAGGTTTGGACAATATGCTCGCATCGCGGAGTAAGCTTTTGATTTTTTGAAGGCATCACGGCTTCGATCATTCGAACTTTGCCTTCTTCTACGGATCGTGTTCGAACATTGGCTTGCACTTGTCCCCCATCCGGAGATGAACACCCTTTTCAGTCTTGTTAGGCACCGTGAGTTCTGAACTTCTTTCACATTTCGGGGGTGCCCCGTGTCTACTTCTGACTTTGACCTTCCTGGGTTCGCCTCGATGCCCGTTTCTTGACTAAGTGTCGAACTTCCCGACTCGCTCCGAAGTTACAACTTCTTGGGGTTGAGTCTCATATTAATTCGGCGAGGATGTTGAGCGTCTGCTTTGAGGTGAAGCGGGTGGTCTTCCCTTTGGGCTTTTGGCGACAATGTAAATCGACGCATAACTCTACCAGGCTTCACTGTCTGGTCAGCAAACATGTGATTGACTAGCCTTTGGTATGTTACCCTGCGTTCTTCAAAGCGACGACATTCTCTTCGGCAATATAGGTTCTTTCCGCCGAAGCGAGGTGTCTTTGTCGTCACGGTTAAATCGGCATGTTTATTTGGTGATAGCCCCGAAAGCATCCATGAATGACATCATTTAGGTGTCGGCCATATTATCTGTCGAATTGATCGATATGTGGCATCGGAAGAAATCTTTAGGGTAGGCCTCATTGAGGTCGGTGAAGTCGATACATAACCGCCCGGTCGTTAGTTCTTTTGCAATCTGCATTGGCTACCCAGCTGTGGTTGAATACACTGCATGATCGGTCGTTATCGGTTTCTTCACAGGCGGAGGCGGGAGAAGTAGTTCAGCTCGAATCTGGGTGAAAATATTTAAAGGTCATGCCCGGGCGTCCATCAATTTCACGGAATGCTCTCCTCAAAGGCTTGAAGCTTCAGGCGGCTTATCTGCTTGGCGACTTTTGGAGCTTTCTTGGGCTCCATGACCTCCTTAGTCTCGGATAGTCGGGATTCAAAGCTCCAGCTTTGTGTATCAGTCCTTCTTGCCGCCTCAGAAAGTCGAGGCGTAGCTAGTCGAGTTACTCGGCCCGTCATCGCCGCCCGAGTTTGGTCCTCTTCTTGGTAGGAGATAACCCCATCAATTTTTGCTTCATCGATGGGGTCTCCTTCCAAAAATCAGCTTGTCGATCCTCTCAATGTAAGACCGTCGAATTCAGTATCCCCTGTTGGGGTGTTCATCAATGTTGCTTTGATACCATGGTCTGGGCGCCCGAGCCGGTGTTGATCTCGTTAAGAATAAGCTGGCTTAGTTTGCTCAAAAGTGTCGGCGAGGCGGCAGAGAGGTGAACCATTGATGAGCCTCGGGTAAAACAAGGTCGGAGAGAACAATGAGACATTTGGTGCATCGATTAAAAGCTCGCCAGAAGCCCATTTACAAATTCATACTTCACTACATGGACCCTTGGGTCGGTGTTCCCCTTTCAGTGGCGATCAAGTCGACGACATTGATCTTCTTTGAGTAGCCGCCCGGGGTGACCAAAGTTCAGTGGGAGTCCGGGACGGAGAGGAATTGTCCATCCCCGCTGGCCCATTTTGACTCTCCATCGCTCCATTGGTTGCTTGACCGTGCGGGTGGCTACGACCTAAACATGATGGCGTCGGTGGTATTCGCATTTACAGCCGAGAATTACGTACGTCTTGTGATCGACCCTCGATATCTCGTTAGTGGAGGTTGATCTTTGGGGGGCGGTCATGGCTCGCGCCATTTCGGCATGACGAGACTTCGTTGTGCCTCATCTTCTGCATTCCTCGGGGCTTACCCGACCCCGAGTCGTAAGTCGGTCGAACACATTGCTCGACCACGCGGCCCTCTTGAGAGTTGGCAATTGCGGAACAAGGCATGTCCGGCGGATCGTAGGCGGTTGGCGTAACGCCTTCGGGGTTTGAGCCCTGCCTTTTTTGGTCAGGCCTCTGGGCGGCCTTCTTAGGGAGGTTACCGCGTTCTCCTCACGTCAAAGCGAGGCGTTTCTTGTTGAGGCGGCCATCACGGCCTTTCGTCCTCGGGCATCTGCACCAAATTCCACGGTCGAGGGTCATTATCGGGTCTTCTTTGGCGTCGCGATGGGGCCGGGCGATGAGAGCTCATAGAGGCCTCGCGCCCATCGCGGGCGTCCGGATCTTACCCGTTCAGGTTGGCTTGATTACTTGCCATTGGTATTGATCAGAGATAAGATGGGTCTTCCTTCGAACAAAATGATTTCACAGGAATTGTGGTTCCCACAGACGGCGCCAATTGTTGTACCCGGTTTTGTTACCCGCGAACAAGCAAACAATTTAGTAATGCTCCGATCAATACCACGGCGAAAGCAATAAATGACAAGTGATTTGATTACCCAGTTCGTCTTTGGAATAGACTACATCTGGGGGCACCAAGCCAGGATTTGTACTGTATAATATATGTCTAGGGTACTAAAAGTTCGATCCTTTACAATGTGCATTACAAGTTATATTTATAGACACAAATCTAGGGCTACAGTCTTCGTGGGCTGATTAGGGCTTCCTTCCTTGCTCCGCAAGTTGCGCTCACGGATATGCTTTCCCTGGTTACATCCCGAGAAATCCGCCTCACCATAACTGCCCGAATCTTGTCCATATTTATCTCTAACCGAAGTCGCGACTTCTTCGACCGCGATGTCTGATTCTTTAAAGTCGCTCCGCGACGTCTTTGCTACATCAAGCCGCTAGCGACCTTCCGAGACTTCAAAGTCGCCTCTCGCCTTGCTCCAGCTGGATGAAGTCGGATAACAAGCTAAACATGAGATTGCCCAATCTCAAGCCTCCATTAGGTCGGGTTATTTCCCTTCAGAACAATCATATGCTGTTATTCTTCCAAAATCGGATTTTAGATAGGTTTCTTGCAAATTGGGGGCTTCGGAAATTATTTTTGTTTGCGTCACATCTGACGAGTTTTTGGTTATTTTTTAACTGCGAAGTGGTAATTTTTTTAGTTTAAAATATGAAATTGTTTGAAAATCGGATTTTAGATGGGTTTCTTGCAAATTGGGGGCTTCGAAAATTATTTTTGTTCGCGTCACATCTGACAATTGTTTTTGGGTTATAATCGATTGGTTTGCTACGATTCTGATCGATTAAATCACTATATCTGGTTCTCGATTTTACCAGAATTGAAGGTGTATCTTGATTCAGCAATTTTCTCGTTTGGGTTTTCCTTAGTGCAATACGTTTCCAGACAGTATGTAGTTAGTATATAAGACTGTACTAAACACCTCAAGATAAATCATTGGCAATGACTTTAAATAAGGTTTTGGAGTTTAAAGAAATGGAAAATTCTCATTTAGTTTACACAACTTCTAATCACCTTAGAATGACCTGAATTTTGGCTTAGTAGATGACACTGTTATTCCTTCGCTGGACGTTGTTGGCAAATTATTTGAAGTAACCACAACTTTATCAACCAATTGCTTAGGCAGTAGTTCTTCAGCATCCTCTGGAATTAACACGGAACTTTCACAACGGGACAAAAAATTTATATGCACAAGAAATCTTTTAACATATTTCCATGTTAAAGCTCGTAAGACATGTAGTATTATGGTCTACACAAATTAATTTCTGCTACATTCTAGAAATCTAGTTAAAGGCCAATCCGACCACAACTTGTGACACCCAACACATTTCACAACCTTATTTTAGATATCACAAAAATGGAACGGTCTGGATTACCAGCATACATCGCCGATCTTGTGCTTAATCCATATATTGTAATCCAACAATCAATCACAGAAAAAGACATTTCAATTATATCAATAAAATAACCTCGTCATTGAAATAGGGCTAGATTCGCACCTGAATTACCAGCATATGCCGCCGATCTCGTGCGTAATCCTTCTCTGGGTACAATTATCCAACAATCAACTACAACAAAAGGCGGTTCGTGCAGTTTCTCTACCTGTGGCGGTTCGAGGAGGGGTTGCTTTGGACTTTTGGAGATGTAGAGCAACGTAACGGGGGAATCAGAGAGATAATTTCACATTTAAGACTTAGGAGAGATATGGAGAGACTGAATTAGAAAGGGTAGATGTTTCTGCGGCAGTTTCTTTTTTTTTTTTTGAAGAGTTTGCAGCAGTTTCAATTAGGCAATATATACGCATACCAAAACACCTATACACGATAATAATAATAATAAAAAATCTGTACCAATTTTTGTCCTCATGACACATAAGATTTTGACACATGTCAACACATGAAGGCGCCACTTGTCTAAAGCTGATGAGGTACATTCTCTTATTATATAATAAGATTCGTCATCAAAACACGGACATGCAATATCTAAAACAATAAATACTAAGTAGTAAAACAATAAACAGTCATTAACTAAAAATCAGTCATTAATAAACAATAATTACTAAAATCAGTCACTCATAAACAGTCATTAACAAATAAAAAAAGCACTAAAGTTCAGTCATCATTATTATGTAATATTTCCATGAGATATAAAACTTGGCGATCCTCCGACATTTGCATCCACGTCTCACCTCTCAGTGAATTTTCTTAAAAGTAATTCATAGCTCGGTGCAATGTATCACTACTCAACCGGTTATTGTTGTATAAATGGCCTAGGCGAGCAGAAACACTATCGCTCCCTGAAACAATGTTTAGAAAGAAAGATAAGAAATCAAATGTGGATAAAAATCCAAGATTTTAAATCTATAGTCTACCTGAAGTTGATGGCCTATATCTCTTATTAGAGCCGGTTGAGTGACTTCGACTGGAAGTGGATGATCGGAGAAATGGAAAAACGGGTACGTTCGCACATTTGTCACATTTCCCAAAACAATCCACATACTTTTGGAAGTGAGTCAAGCGATTAGGATTCTCCTACAAGTCAAAATCATATACTATCAATATCATATTATATTATCATTTCGTATAATAATAATGAGAATGAGATGCAAAGTAACACATCATCTTAAATTTTTTGTATTTCTCTCTCAGCCCTCTCCCATACTCAACAACGGAGTATGTAGTAAACCCTCTGAACTGAGGATCTTCCAATTTTATCGTCTTGTTCAGTTCAAAAGTGAATTCATCCCAAAATGTTTCATTATAGAGTCTACCATACACTTTATTACCTAAAACTACCTCATGAAGCTGATCAAGATACCGTTCGATGTAAGCACCACTCTCCAATAGAGACATCTACATCAAAAATACATGTTAAATATTTATTCTATTTAGAATTTATTTATACTACTGCCATTATAAATTTACTATCTTGAGGTGTTTAGTACAATCTTATATACTAACTACATACTGTCTGGAAACGTATTGCACTAAGGAAAACCCAACCGAGAAAATTGCTGAATCAAGATACACCTCCAATTCCGGTAAAATCGAGAACCAGATATAGTGATTTAATCGATCAGAATCGTAGCAAACCAATCGATTATAACCCAAAAACAATCGTCAGATGTGACGCGAACAAAAATAATTTCCGAAGCCCCCAATTTGCAAGAAACCCATCTAAAATCCAATTTTGGAAAAATAACAGCATATGATGAAACAATTTCATATTTTAAACTAAAAAAATTACCACTTCGCGGTTAAAAAACGAAGGCCTAGATGTTCCAGCGAAAAGTATATCAACAAAATTTGGGCAAAAGTATATCAACAAAATTAAGTCGAATCAATGTTTGATAGATACCGATGCTTGAGAGATCTTGAACTGTATCCCCTAACCCCATTAGTTTCAAAATGGACGGACAAAATCTCCTCCTCCTCCTCGGAGGAGGAGGAGGAGGAGGGGACTCAGAACGAGGGGACTCATCGGGGGACTCGGAATCGGGGGACTCAGAATCGGGGGACTCGGGTTTGGTAGACAGCGGCAGTGGCGAAATTCGAGGTATCGCCCTGTTGTAGACTATACCCAAGCATATAGAGTTTATGAGGCTCGTTCAGCTTGTTGACTTGAACCGAATTCCTTTACCAGGGAATTATATGGACATATTTTCACTACTCCTCCTCCCTGAATCGTGGAAAAAGTCTTCAAATGTTCCAACCCTCGTGCGTTTGCTCCAGGCGTTCCTTAGAAATGCTCCACATGAGCTAAATCAGCAAGGCCGACTATCTAGTATCCTTGGACTTTTCAACACACTAGTTGCATCTCCAAGTACTGATGAACAAGGATTTTATGTGCTCAACATTGTCATTGAAAATCTTGGTTATGGGTCGAGCACTTCTGCTCGAGTCGAGCACGTCAAAAATCCTGAGTTTCTCAAATCTGACCTAGGGACACGTGCCAGCTGACTCAAAAGCATATAAAAGCCTCCAAGTTCATTTTTCATTCATTCAGCAGCTGGGGGAGAGATAGGGAAGCAAGCAAGTGATACCTTTTAGAGTTCCGAGTTATACTTTTTATAGTTTTTCAATTTTTCTTCCATAGATAGTTTAGATCTTCAAAGCATAGCTTAGTTCTAGCTTAATTTACATTCCAAGCAAGGATTTAAAGAGGTTTTGTGAGTTTTGTTATGCTTTTGTGCTACATTTTCATCCAAAAGGTGATTATTATTTTTTCTTGCAATTTACTTGTTAATTTTGTTATGGGTTCCTTTAGCCATGTGTTTTGCCTTGTGCAACATGAGATAAGGTTCTTAGTGTTTGGGTGTTTGGAATTGTGATGATGATTGATTAATTGCTTTGATTATGGTTGTTTATATCTATTGATGGTGATCCTTTAGATTAGGGGATTTTGCTTGTTCAATTTGGTTGGGTTTTGCTATGAGCTTGTGTATTTATGCTAGTTTATCACAACGAGAGTTGGGTAGATGGGATTATGCATATGGGTATTGGTTTAATTCACCGGATTTGAGTTAATTATGCTCTATTGCAATGAGAGTTGGATAGAAACATAAGAACTCCCCTAATTTACATTAATTACTTTAGTTAACACCTAGAGTGGAGAGTGAAGAGCATATAGGAGAATTAAACTTAGTATACAAGTGGAAAAACATGGAGACGGAGTAGTTAGTTAATTAGAGGACCTTATCCATGCAATTACCCAGGATAGAAAGGGGAGATTCTCCTCTCGATCCTAGGATTTCAAATGATATCGGACCCTAGGCTTACCAAGTACGGGAATGATATATTATGTAGTGATCGCTCTTATGGAATAACCGAAAATAGAGGTAAATACCATAATTAATCTTTTGATAATCATCTCACAAGGAAAAACACCCGAACACCTCATCTCTCACTTGGAACAAAATCATTTGCTACTTAATTATTTTCTTCTTTGCTTGTTGAATTCTCTAGTTGTTATTTTATTGTCTTGTTGTTATTTAGTTTTAAATCGAAAAAACCAAACATGTTTCACACTATAATCATGCGACAACACATAGTAATTGGACTATATTCCACACCTAGTCCCGTGGATCGATATTAAACCGGGCACTTCAACGACCATATAACTATTTTTATTTTAGATTAGATAAATTTCGTTGAATTTACATATTATTTTATAGATTAGCATTAGTGGTGAATTTAGTATATAATTAATTAAATAATTGTGAGACACTTGTATATTTACAATATAATCTTCACATATTAGAAAAAATATAAGTAAATAAATAAATATTTATCTTTAAATGAATAGAATAAATTTAATTTAAATTTATATTACTTCACCTCACATTACACAATTTTTCGTTAAAACTTAAAATATTCAAAATGTGTATTGCACTGGAAAAATGCTAGTTGGAATAAAAAACTTTAAAATCATCATGTTATAAACGAATGTGAGAAAAATTATATGAACAATAAATAGTTAAAATTGAATTTATATGGTACAATAACAATATGTTAGTTACGTTCACGAACATAAAATATGATCTAGTATATAATACTACCTCCGTCCCATTCTTTAAGGTCTTTTGACTGCTCATAAGGATTTATGGGAATAGTGATAAAGTGATAAAGTGTTGGGGGTAGAAAAAGTTGTTTATTAGTATTTTATGTGATAAAGTGATGGGTAGTTGGGGGTAAAAAGAGTTGTTTATTAGTATTTTATGTGATAAAGTGATAAAGTGTATTTCCATTTTAGGAAACAAACCTTAAAGATTGAGACAAAAAAATGGAAAGAAAACCTTAAAGATTGGGATGGATGGAGTATTAAGAATGGCTACCTGTACAATAATGATGCTAGGTAAAATAGGAATTTAACTGATTTTCTTATATTTTTTTTAAAATTTTTTATTTCATAATACTCATTTTTTTAATATTTAGTTGATTCATTTATTTTTTTAGATTTTTTTAGCTTCAATTGATTTTATTTTTTTCAGATTTAATATTTTTTTATAAAAATATTAAACGAAAAATGCTATAATAAAATATATTAAATCTGAAAATAAAATAAAAATAAAAAATGATTCCGATTTATTAACCTCAGATTATTATACTCCCTCCGTCCCATAATGACTGCAACACTACCTTTTTTGTCGTGTTTTAGCGAATAAGTTGTTTATTAGTATTTGAAATAATAAAGTGACTTTTAAGGAGGGGTGTGATATATCTCTCTCTCATATATTATGTCTTTTTAAAAATTATTTTATCATTTCAAATATTAATAAAAAAACTCGCTCGCTAAAATACGAGAAAACAGTAACTGTTGCAGTCATCCTGAGATGGAGGGAGTAGTATTTTTCAAGAGAAACCATCTTTTTACATATCAGAAACCTGATGTTTCTACAATCACTAGCTAGACTTTAGCTTCAACAATTCCATAGTCATCAATCCTTCCGAGCTCTCTAACTTGCATCATCTGGAGGAGTTCAATGACATAGAAAATTTTCGAAGAGAAACTCCATTATGGTTCGCCAATTTGGAGCTTTGAGGACCCAACTTTCAATTTTTATAGAGCAAGTACTGAACTATTAATTTAATGTAAAAAAAAAGACTTGAGCAATTTCAAAGACAAAACAAGGATTTTTCTTTTGTCAATTTGCATCTAACTTCTTTCGTTCTTAACCATAAATAAAAAATAGGGTATTCGGCAGTAAACTTCTGTCATTCTCAACTTTTGTATTGTTTTCTAAAGTTCACTCCTTTACATTCATGATTAGGGGTGAAAAAATTAACAAAATTTTGGTATATTGCACTTATCGAATCGAAAAATATCGAAAATATTGAATTTTTCAATATAGCGTGAACTTCGGTACAGTATGGTAGTATGCATATTCTGAAATTTTGATATTTCAATATATCGAAAAACTCGGCATTTCGTTAAAAAAAATTGTATACAGATATTTCAGTATGAAATAGATATCAAAATTTTGGCACAGGACGATATATACCGATATCATTCGAAAAATTTTGTATAACCGAAATTTTCAGTACAGTAACGATAAATATTTTTCATTTATCAAAATTTTCGATTTGCTGAATTTTGGTGTACATAAATTTTTGGTACAATATATGTATGAATTTTTAAATATAAAAATTTCAGTACAGTAAAGTACAGTAAGGTATGCCACTCATATTCATGGTTAATGAGTTGGAAAACATGAAATTCGATAATGCAGGAGATCTCGATAATAAAATTTCAGAATATAATGAGTGTTTATTCTCGTTTCAAGTTGATTAAAGTATGTGATTAATGTATTATTATTATTATTATTATTATTATTATTATTATTATTATTATATAAGCATATTGAGATAAAATTTGAACTAAAGTACGATCGTACTTTAGTTCAAATATCTGCACTTTGTACCTGGTTGTTATTTGTACTCAAATCTTGTATCTAGTTGTAATTTTTCCTATCTTTTTATTGAAAACTAGTCACTAATGGTGATATTGTTTATTGAGAAAATGCCTCTAAGGTACAAAAAATTGGAAGCAGTGACTCTAAGGTACAAATGCAATTTTTAATGACTCTAAGGTACACAAAAAAATTACACTTTGTTTGAAAAAAAAATTGCACTTAGGCCCAAAAAATTGCATTTGTACCTTAGAACTTTTTGCAATGACACTTTGTACCTTAGAGCTTTCCTCCCTTGTTTATTCATTTCAGAATAATGTTTTTTTATTGAACTGAATCTACTAGTGGAACATAACTAATATAGAGCAACTACCTTTCTCTCGCTTGCCTCCCTTTTTTATTGCTAAATTGTTTACTTTTAATTATTTTATATAAGTTCTCTTTCTTTATTTCTCTATGGTTTTTAACATGTGAAGTAATTGCATCGGGTAGTTACTTTAATTTGCCTTCAGTTGACCAAAGACACCTAATAATTAATTAATTATTTTTCTTTGTGATGGATATGGATGAAAATATTGAAAGATACTTATGATTATATTTATGGTATAATTATATTTATTTATTTATGTTTAGGATTTGATTTGATATTGCAATATTTAGGATTTTTTTTACGTTTCTTGTTCTCTAAGTTAATTTAGTATTATAAATATGTGTTCTTATTATTATAAAAGGGGGTGAAATTGATTAATGAAAAAATGAGAGTTTTATCTCAATATCTCTTTTACGGTATTATTGTGAGAATCAACATAATTTGAGTTTGCCACTTTTCCGGTATTCTTGGAAACAACGGAATTAGTGTGTTCTTGTGTTTTTGTATTTATTCATCTTTATTATACGCTCTCGCTGCCTACATCACTTTGTAATTCTTCGGACTGCTTATTCAGTATTTTTTCTGTAAATTCTTGTATGTAATTATTTGACTACTGACTGTCCTCGTTACATTTAATAAATTTATTTTACCTTTAATAAAAATTAATTAGTAGTCATTAACTCGTTATTAGTATTTATTTTTTGAAAAATGATCATTATTTTTTTATAAAGTGGTATATGAATTGGCGGAAATACTCCTTATTTTGTCTTTAAAATTACCCGAGTCCTTTTTGTACAACAAATTGAAAGTTCGGTATCTACCCTGTAAAAGTCGAAAGTTGGGTCCTCAAAATGCAATAAGTGGCAAAGATAAATCCTATTTTTGCAATTTGTCAAAAAAAAAAATTGTAAATCATAGAGAAACTCCACCAGCAAACGACACATAAACAAAATTAATGAGAGATCGATGTTAGGATTTAAACTGCAATTATAGAGAAATTGAGAGATAACGAAATTAAATAACACAGATTTGGTTACACAGTTCGCCAGGAATGACTAACGTCTGGGGGTACTACCAAGCCAGAAAATTTACTAATTTTCGGTGATAACAAATACAACGAATCGATAGGTATTTAAAGACGAAACTGGGCTAAAACCCTAAAGGTCCATTTTGATCGAGATTGCCAAAAAAAGCCCCAAACCGAGAAACTGGGATGTGAAGCAGTCGATCAGGCTCCATAACCCAACAATAGACATGTAGACAAAATGAATACAATGACAGAGCCAGGATTAAAAAGTAGAATGAGCTGTATAAATACCGTAAAAAAGAAGCCAAAATTTTAATTAGTTTAAAAGTTATAAATTTATATTTACAAATAGATAAATTAAAAATAATATATCCTAGTAGCAAAGTGTCAATTTTATGCGGATTAAGGTTAATTGACGTGAAAATTACTTGAAATTCACATGTATATTTTGCTTCATTGGATAGAATTTCATGTTTTATTTATAATAAATTGATTAATTGCACTTGATATAAAAAAAAGATAGTTGTTCATTTAATTTGAAAAATTTGAGAATTTTTAAAGCAAAAGACGAGTTTATTATTTATTGAGATGAATTGAAGGAAAAGTCGAGAAAGAAAAGAAAGAGTATAAATAACAGAGTTATTTGTAGGTAGGTAGAGTGCAGGAGTGTGAGCTTAAGTATTCCTGCGAAGTCTGAGCTGCAGATTAGCAGCGACGGCGGTTTGAGTATCTCTAATATCAAAATCCCAACTGCTTTGTTTCTCACATAATCTGCACAATCTACCACACCTTCCATGGCCATTTTCAACCCATCAATGGCTGAATCCATCTTATTCTCATCGTAGTGAGCTAAGATTTGATTGATGAGGTCCTTGTCGTTTTCTTCGTCGCTGTGTTCTATAGCCACGCCTCAAAAAACGCCTCGAATGTCCTAGTCATGGGTTTCAGGCATTCGAGAATCAAGAATAAGGATGAAGTGATGTTAATGTCGAGACATAAGTTTGATCGACATTGTTGGACTCAAAGTTTTTGGAATGTAACGGCCGACCAAATTTATCATTTTCTTGCTTTGGCTTATAACTTGTAAGTTACTTACTATTGTGTTTATTTTCTCTTATTTTATTTCCAATTTTGCAAGTGGACAATAACTATGATGTAACGTATAATACAACAACACTGGTTCCGCGAGGTCCGAGATATTCACTTTTCCTTATTTTGTCACTGGATGAGTTAAAATATTTGAAGGTGAATTAATTATGTGCAAGTTGTGTACAAATGGAAGGCTACGCCTTCTGTAAAAAAAATAGAGAAGCTATTATTCAGTTATGATTATAAAAGACTTTATAATCATGATTCGTACATGTACCACCATGGCAGCATGTGTTTATTACCTGCTCGGTTCGGATTGCCTATTTCACATGTGTGTTTCATTTGGTGTTTCATGCCTTGGATTTGCGCCACGTGTCCATTCCGGTCAACTCCATTCCATCACCTGGTCCGAGTGGTTCATGGTTCACCCGGCCCGAATAGGCCATGATTTAAGGTTTATTATTTAGTATTTAGGGTGTAGATGGTTCACCCGACCCATAAACATGTGGCGCAAATTCAAGATATGAAACACCAGATGAAACAGGCTTGTGAAACAGAAAAACCGGGTTTATTAGTTTGTTTAAGACCAAAAAGTGTGGACCCAAGCGAAATGAGGATAGTAAATCATTTGAAATGCAAACAATGTCATGCTTGTGGTTATAACTGAACAAATAATCTTATCTATAACCATGTAAAAGTAGAAATAAGGAGAGAGTGAAAAAAAAGGACAATTATTATTGTAGAAGCGAAGATACACATGTTTTTTGGTATAATGGTGAGTCTCAATTTTCACTAAAGAGAGTGATTAAGTTTTAACCGGAAAAAAATATTTGGGCGTGGCTATTTAAACCTACAAAATTACTAAGTACATTCACCTCTAAATTAATTTATCATACTATTTTCATCTCAAGATAACGTGCACGCTAACTTTATTATCGCGTTTTTGTGAGCGAGTTATTTATTAGTATTTGATATGATAAAATAATTTTTAAGGAGGGGTATGATAGATCTACATCTCTTCTATTATATGCATCTTTAAAAAATACTTTATCATTTTAAATACTAATACAAAATTCACTCGCTAAAACACGTGAAAACAGTACATGTGCACGTTATTATGGGAGGGAGGGAGTATATTTCAATTATTTTTTAATATTTTTTATTACACCAATAAATTTTACAATTATAATATTAATACAATATTTAGACTTACTCTACTACATAAACATACCCACCAAATTAATTTTTAATGTAACGATATTGCCGAATTGAGATTTGAAGGTGTTGTCAATATTTGTGTTTTATTTTTTAATCATAAATTAAAAACTAATTTGATGGGTGTGTTTATGTATTAGAATGAGTCTAAATATTGTATTAAGGTTATAATTATAAAATTTAGGGATTGTACTAAAAAAATTAAAAAGAGAACTATATAATAAGTTAAATTAGAGGTGGGTGTACTTAATAATTTTGTGGGAGTAAGTAGTTGTGCCCAAAATATTTTCTCTTTCTTTCTATTACACCAGCACGTAACTCCGTGTACTAATCAGGATTCAAAATAATTTTTATATTATTAATTTTAAATTGGATATTTTAAATATTTAATTAGTTTGATTAATTTGATTATAGACATAATTTTTATATTATAATATTATATGTGCATATTTTCATTAATTGTTTTATTTGAAATTGCTTCCTCCCAATAAAATTAGATTTCATACTCATTACAATCATATATATTATTTATATAATACATGTCTTTTTTACATCTTCACCCCTCATTACCTATATCTCTGTACCATGAATAGGTGGTGGTGGTTCACCTTTAATAGATATGGAATTTCATCAACAATTTTAACTTTTAATAAGTTCTCAAATCTATATTTAGAACCCTATATATTATATTACATATTTTTAAAGATTTTTTATTTAACTTTTTTTTTTAGCGCAGATTTTTTATTTAACATTTATATGGCATATTTTAAACTAAAAATCATATCTAAATATTCATTTCATAATTTCAAAAATTATTTATATTAATTTTGATCATATGACTTGAATTTAAATATTTTTATTTTAGATTATATAAATTTCATTGAATTTATATATTATTTTATAAATTAGTATTAGTGGTGATTAATTAAGTAATTGTGAGACACTTGTATATTTATAATATAATCTTCACATATTAGAGAAAATATAAGTAAGTAAATAAATAGAGATTTATTTTTAAATGAATAAAATAAATTTAATTTAAATTTATATTACTTCACTCACACTACACAATTTTCCATTAAAACTTAAAATATTCGCATTGCACTGGAAAAATGATAGTTGGAATAAAAGACTTTAAAATCATCATTTTATAAACGGATGTGAGAAAAATTATATGAACAATAAATAATTAAAATTGAATTTATATGATTCATTAACAATATGTTAGCTACGTCCACGAGCAGAAGATATGATCTAGTATATTATTTAGAGCGACTATATGCACAATAATGATGCTAGGTAAAATAGGAATTTAACTGATTTTTTTTATATTTTTCAGATTTTTTATTTCTTAATTTACTCATTTTTTTAATATTTAGTTGATTCTTTTTTTTTAAGATTTTTTAGCTTCAATTAATTTTTGATTTTTTTTCCAAATTTAATATATATTTTTTTATAAAAAAGATTAAATGAAAAATGCTAGTATAATAAAATATATTAAATCTGAAAATAAAAAAAATAAAAAATGATTCCTGTTTATTAACCTCGGATTATTATAGCATTTTTCAGAAGAAACTATATTTCTACATATTGGAAACCTAGTGTTTCTACAATCACTAGCTAGACTTTAGCTTCAACAATTCCATAGGCATCAAACCCTCCAAGCTCTCTAACTTGCATCATCTGGAGGAGTTCAATGACGGAGATAAAAAATTTCTAAGAGAAACTCCATTATGGTTAGCCAGTTCGGAGCCTTAACTAAATTCCAATGTATGAAATGCGAAACAATTCTCTCAATGAAGACATTTCAGAGGAGGTTGTAAGTTCTTGAGATTGATCAGTCTATATATAGAGACTTAAAGTGGGACCCCTGGTACTAGTAGAACTCCCATTATTTAGAATACATCCAATGTTTGTGGAATACATAACTTTAGGAATATTAATTTTATTCCATTTAAAACACCTCCAAAATGATTTGTTTTGGACAAGGATTTAGAGAATACGTTATAAATCACGAGACTGGATTATGTGGGAATTGAACTCACTTGCACTTCAACATTTTATAACATCAAGTAAATTGTTAATAAAAATAAATATATACAGAGCAAAAGTCAACAAAAATGAAAATGCAGAGGTGCAAAAGTTTATAGAAAATAGAATTTTTTTTTTTAGGGTGCGTGTGTGTAGCAGAACAAATAAGAGAAAAGGTGTAGGACAAATACATGATAAAATTAAAGAGCAGGTGGGTTCAAACAAGCATTTTACATAAGACACAAGAAATAAGCATCCTTTACACTTCATACATAGAAAAGTGTAAACAGTTAAGCTTTGATACATAAAACAGTTAAAAAAATCCCCAAATCACAGACAGTAATTTTACAAGCAGAGCAGAAGCTTGGTTTCAGTAGAAAGTATGTTCAAAAGAAGATGAATAACCACCTTATATGTTGTCAGACATAGGTGTCGATCAAAGACTTCCTCATCTCGTCAACGATAGCACTAGGCTGAGCTTCTCTCAACTTGAAAACGTTTTCGATAACAGACAACTCAGTTGCAGTGGTGTCTGAGCCACAGAAAGCGGTCCAATCATTGACAGTCAATCCAGCAGCTACGACTTCAGAACCACGATTCACAGTTCCAGCGACCAAAGGAACTTGGAGGAGGGTCGACAGTTCGTCTAGATCCTCAATCGATGTATGAGGATGGACCTGCTCCAGCAAATCAGTTTGTTTTAAGGATGAGAGAGAGTGAGACGGAGGGAGGGAGAGAGACTTCAGCAAAGAATTAAAATCTTACCAAGCCACCTCTGTTGGAAAAAGTACAATAACTCCCAACGAGTATATTACCGGCAACTGTCTGCCGGAAAACTTCCACACCAAGAACATCAGCAATCATTTCTTCAGTTTCCTACACGAAAATATTGAATATTAACCTTTATACGTAAGGTGTGTTTTGAGACAAAAATATCCTCCTGTTGTAGCAAGATTAGGCAAAAAACAATGATAACAAGTGCTGAAGAATGTGGTATTTAATAATCATATAAATATGCAAGGTGTAATCAGTTATAGCTTCAACACAAGGCTTTAATGTGAAATAGTAAAAGAAGAAGTGATTAGAGCACCACTACCTATGCCATGAGGTCATGGGTTCGAGTCACCATTTGCCCAATAAAAAAAAAGGTGAAATAGTAAAACTTTAAAAGAGATATCATAAAGAACGTATTTTTCTGCATATCAAAAGCTAAAGCATGTAACCATAGTCCATCTGCAACGTGCTAAATTCTACAAGAATACAGAGTTCCAAAATTAGGTAGAGCTCTCAACAAAAGCCACCTAGGCTAAGATAACAGAAATGAAATATAAGCATTACAAAACTTGAACAAGTGAATGTTCAACTGGTAATACAAGCATCCAACCAAAAAACACAGAAAGACAGCCAAACTCACCAGAACTAAGATATATATATCACAAAACACAGTAGGTAATATGAATATAAGATATATTTACCTTATCAAGATCAGGATGTGTAAGTGCAACATGATCGTTGCAGGCAATGCAGTTTCCTAGAGCAGACAATCTCTCCTCAATACACTGAACAACCACCGAGTCAGGTAGACTGTTCCTCAAGTGTTGTAGTTCTACAACAGCAAAGTATGATACAGTATAATACAGATGAAAAATTAGGTCTAGGAAACAGCATTTAATATTTGAACCGACATTCCTAGAATATGGTTATAATTATATAGGTATAATCAGTCTTAATATAAAATGAAGAAATATTTACTCTAATGAGAGGACAATTCAATTTATATGTATTTAGCTGGGCCAATTTGACAAGTCATGGAGATAAGGAATTTACAAGAGCATGACCAGTGAACATTGAAATCCACATAATATCAAGCTCAATATGTGGCCAGGTCTATCCTATATGTTCATAATCTTATATGGCCAAATATAGCACTATTCTTGTTGGACACATAACTCAATGCACTGGAGACTCTGGAGTACAAATTACAAAAACTTAAAATTAACTAAGAATTTGATCATTATTATTGCAGTCATGACCATGTACTCACAATCCATACAAGGGGCAGAACAGGACGACTAATTATGATAGATCTATATACAGAATTTTGTTAATAAAACTAACTATGTTCATCTTCTCAGCTCTTACACTTACTGAAGAAGATATAGATGCCATGCAATATTTTAAAGCAATCTATGCTATTGAAATCTCGATGTTCGAAACAAGTATTCTGTATCAAGCATTAGCAAATAAACTTCACCCAGAATTAAAAGAGACTATATCAAAGCACATAATCCTGATACGGAAGGATCCTCTTCTTAAACCAACAGTGTAACTCAATAAGCATCGACATCGAGTAAGCATAAATTTGAGATATGAACAAAATAAAATAAAAAAATGTATCTGGCACATTGCACAAGCTGAGAAATTACCTTGATCAGTAGTATTGTGAGGCAAAAGCAAGCCATTTTTGTTTCCTGCCATTGAAGTAATTTTTTGACGGGTGGGGGTAAGACAGATTTTAGCATTCAATATTTAATGAGTGAATTCAATAAAGCAACAACAAAATACAACTAAACTCTCACCTGCACAGAGACGTCCAATGATTCTAGTACCAGAAATGGAGGTCTTGATCACGGGAATTACATCAGCCAATTCAGCTTCAAATGTGCTGACACCAAACATAAAGTTTTAAAAAATAAACTAGAATGAATGACCACCATCAAAGCTGGGATAAAAATGGTACCTGTAGAAGTTTTCCGAACCCCCAATAGCAACCAGACAATATGCATTGGTTAGCTTTGCGAAAACTCCAATATCACAATTGTTCTCATACTGCAATCCTGTGTAAAAAATAAAACCCCAATCATATCTTGGCATACATGATTTGGTAAAGCATAAATACAGGTACTTACTTGTTGCCATAGTAACAGATGAATGAGCCGGATTGAGAAACAAACACAATCAGATCTGTGAAAATTAAGAAATACATATAACCGTATAAAAATTGTCAATCTTATATTATAAAAGTAGAATGTACTTCACCAAATGCTGCCAAGTGTTCGTATGCTGAAATCTACTTTCTAAAATCGAAATTAATAATTGTAATCTAAAAAGACTCTTTGGAAACTTTATCACACCTGATTATACTAAATAAATGTTGCATACAAATTTGCTTTCTAAAACCAGAATTAATAATCGTAATCTGAAAAGGCTCTTTGGAAACTTAATTCAGCCACTTTTCATTTTCTGTGTGTGTTTAATACAGAAACATTAAACCATTTTTTCATTTCACTCACAATTTTCGGATCAAAGAATCAGAAATTATAGTCCTGTAGCAGGTTTGATATTTTAAGAATATTTCATTTTCCAGCATAAACCAAACTAAACCCTAATTTTTCAATTGCAGATTTTCAACTTGGCAACAATCATGATACCCTCATCGTTTTATATTAAAATTATATATATTCAATCCCTAATTTAACCACAGTCTGCCGCCGTCAATTTTATATCTCTTTTTCCGAGATAAAACATATGGAACGCCGGTCAAAAAATATATCGAAAATCATCATATATTATTTTTGGCAAAAATCAGTTGAAATTTACAAATTTCTATTCTGGCGTTAAAAAAAAAGAGAGAAGGAGAGCGTAACTTTACCAGAGGGAGAAAGAGAGCGGGTGGCGTGAGATCTTTAATGGGGAGAGAGGGAACAGAGGTGGTCAGGTTGTGGATGAGAGGCGGCGGCGACGGCAGCGTATTGAAGAAACTGGATAACGAAGGACGAGAGAGAAGATTTAGGATTTTTAACCGGTCCTATTTCGTTTTTTCAGCCCAGCCCATTTATCTTTCTTCTTTGCTTTAACAATTTTTGGGCTTTGCTTCGTTTTTCTTTTATAAAATATAATTAGAGTTGGTCTCCGGTGAATTAGGTCTATGCTATGAACTTTGATTATTTGATTTATTTTACTCATTTTTAATATATATTTTTAATCACTAAACTTGACCCGTATACCATGGGTAGAGTCAAATATCATGAATTAAAAATAGGTTCATAGCATGAATCAAGTCTATACAAGTTTTTGTCATACAATTAATATATATTTAAGGGGGTGTTTGGTTCACGGGACTTAATTGATTAAGTATGATAGGATTTTATGGAATTGAGTAAGATTGAATTGATTAGACTGTATTGTTTGAATCAAGATATGCGTTTGAATTGTAGGATTGCATCTACTAATCATATACTGAAAAATTAATATTTATATTTGGATTGAGATATTAGATGTGATACCTATTGAAATATCATAAATACCCTTAAATTGAATTGAAACAACCACACTTCATTATTGTGAATCTATTCAAACAAGAAGGACAATATTGTAATATTGCATTTGGAATATGTTATATCCAAACTATCACATGTGATTGACATATCCCTCAATGAATTTAATAAAGAAGATTTTGATTAGATCCCAAAACCCCTAAGTATGACATGTTCAGGATAATCTTGATAGATGAGTCAGGATTCAGTTTTAGAGTGTTCAGGATGTTATCTGCACCATGTATAGTCAGCAGATATAGATCAGGTTAGATTCTGAAGATTCTGAAGACTCAGTAAGTTTCTAAAGTTTCAGAAGATTCAATATGAAAGTGAAAAATTGAAGTTTCAATATGAAGGCGAGAAATCAAGACTTCGATGAGAATCGAGAAATCAAGACTCGATATATCGGAAATCAAGACTCAAGATATCTCGGTCGATATATCGAAGACTCGAGAAGACATCAAGACTCAAGAATCAAGATCAAGATCAAGATATGAAGACAAAGAAGATACTGAAGACATAGTAGTTACTGAAGACTCGAGAATCTCTTGAATGCTCGATATATCCCTGAATGTTTCGAGGCACTGAAAATATCTATCTGAAGGATACAATACTGAGAAAAACGCGATTACTCAAGAAAATATATATCGCCCAAGACATTCTCATGCAGACAAAAGGAACTAAAACTAAGTGTTGTTAAGGTTATATCACTCAGAGATATTGACCAAAAAGAGTCGTTATGTTTGTCTACATTTATCAAGACAAGAGCCAATCGAGAGGAAGACAACAACAGTACTTTTTACTAACACCGAAAAGCGACAGTCAATGAAGCATGTCGATAGTATTATGTTCGCATCGCAAAAAGTGGTGAGTGGGTTGCATGAAAAGCATATTGCTTAAAACATGCATGAGGAGTTTCAAACCACAAAATAATTGATTCATCACACACCATAAGAGGAAAACTCATGAAGTTATCTCTTCCAACAGATAGTTTTTCAAGAGTGACCTTGGTATTTTTATAAATACTTGTGACCCCCCTACATTGAAGGTTTACGGAAATTTGTAAGCAACTCAAGAGCTCAAACTTATTATTGCAAGTTGAAGCACTCGAAAACCCAAGAATTTCCCAAGTGTTTTACATTGAAGAGAGCTCATTCACTAAGCCTAGTTTTGATAAGATATATCCAAAGCTTAGTAGAGATATCCTAGCCTTTGGGTTGTACTTAATTGTAAAGGATATCTCATCCTAGTTTGAAACCAACCAAGAAACCCCAAACCCTTTATAAGGTAGTTTGAGTGTGATTGTTGGTGAGTTGGAGTTAATAAAGAGTTAGTAAACTACATTGAGGTAGTCGAGAAAACTCAGAGAAGAAGTGAGTAAACTATCTTGGATAGTCAGAAAGCTTGTATGTGTTTTGAGTAAGTAAACTACATAGGTAGTCAGAAAGCTCAAAATAGAAAGGTTAGTAAACTACATTGAGGTAGTCAGAAAACCTTAGGAAGTGGTTAAGGAATTTCTCTCGAAGGTCGAGAGAGTGGGCGTAGGAGCTTGAGTCTACGAACCACTATAACTTCTTTGTGTTATTTGCTTTCATCTTTGCATTGATTATCTCATTTGCATATCTTTAAGCGAAAGCATATTTTCACCGATATTGA
This sequence comes from Stenogyne calaminthoides, assembly GCA_037126765.1. Taxonomy (NCBI): domain Eukaryota; kingdom Viridiplantae; phylum Streptophyta; class Magnoliopsida; order Lamiales; family Lamiaceae; genus Stenogyne; species Stenogyne calaminthoides. The sequence continues at coordinate 8,814,750 of JBBCBC010000009.1, forward strand.
TTGGAATCAATCATCCGAACTTGCATCTGGCGAATCACGGTCTTAATCTTTGTTTCATTAAAAGGAAGGTTTTTAACAAAAAAAAAAAATGAGTATAAACTTAGGGCCAACCATTCCTCACATCCGAGTAGCTAGAAACGAGATAGTTACTAAATGAACTCACTCTACCGAGGGTTCAATAAAATAGTTATCGATCCAGCGACTTAGGATCTCTGAAAACTTCGAGCTCATTTGGGATTATCTCGAGGCTTACGAAAGCGACTCACGGATCCTTTGTCTCGGATAGACTTTGACTCGAGGCGTCTGTCATTGCTTCTCGGGCCAAATCATCAAGAAACAACACGACCCATCGACCTCGATGAAGAAAAAGTTTTAAAATTCACTGAACACGTGTATTCCCCCCCATACACGTGTAAGACTCGTTAGCACCGGGACCAACAAGTGGTATCAGAGCGAGAGTTCAACAGATCACTGATTTCAACAGTGATCACCTGATCTGATCCATTTTTTTTAAAACTCATCTCTGATCTGATACCAACAAGTGATATCAGAGCAGTGGTTCAACTTGACCACCTGCTTTGTTGACCATGGTATTATTTGCTAAAAGATTCTTGTGGTCTACTGAACAGATCTATTTGCTGAAATCTTACAAGGCTCAGACATAATGCCTTCTAAGAAACTTCCAATGTTCTCAGTTGAGAGCTATGATTTGTGGAGATTAAGAATGCAGACTCATCTGTATTTTAAGCATGAAAGAATGTAGAGAGTGGTTTCTGAAGGATCATTCCAATTCACTGTTGTGAATCCGAATCTTGGCCGAGAGAAATGATCAGATTTGAATTTCCAAAGTCTGATGATCAACTTACTCCTGATGAGAGGAAGTTAGTCAATCTTGACTATATTGCCAAAGATACATTATATAACACTATTGATGATGGTGTTATGCGGATGATCTCTCATTGTGAAACTACAAAGGAAATATGGGATACACTTGCTGAGATTGCTAAGAAAGAAAAGGAGTCTGAAGAAAGTTTAAGCTCCTCAGATGAGATGTACTCAGAAAGTGGCAGTGATGACATTTGTCTCATGGTTGTAGGAGAGGTAAGTTCTTCTATCTCTGTTGTTGCTCCTACACAAGCACATGAGTTGTCAAGTTCTACTGTAAACAATCAATTTGACCTGATGGATTCTTTTGAGAGTCTTATGAAGGACTATGTTGTGTTACAAGAACTGCTAAATGAAACTCAAGAGCAGAACAAAGAACTGACTGCTGAGAATCTAAAGTGGAAAGACTCTAAGAATGCTGAGATCACTTCTCAATTGATGGGAACTACTGATGAACTAGATGTTCTGAAAGTACAACTCTCAGAGAAAGAGAAGTTGATAGAGACCCTAAATGAAAAATTAGAGAAATTCACTGAGGAGATTCAGCTTATCAGAACTGAGTTCAATGACCTCTTTGAGAAGCATGAAACTCTAAAGAAGTATGAGGATAGTGCGCAAAGAAAGCTAGCTCTATTGAATTCTGCATCTAAAGTGATAGATGAAATTCAGAGTTATCAAAGACCTGCCACTATAAAAGCTGGATTGGGATATATTCCAGGGGGAACCTCACAAGGTCATCTGAATGCTGCTTCTAGTAGCACAAAGACTGTCTTTGTTAAACAAGTGGCACCTAATCTTCTGACTGAAGAACGACCCAAAGTTTTAGACAAGGGTAAATGACCTATGGTTCCAGAAAAACTGAATGTTCAGGGAAGAAAGCCCAGATCTCAGGAAAAGGCTAGAAAACCTGACCACTCAGTAGGAAATCTTCAGGCCAGTACTTCAAAGTCTCAGGCTAAGAATACAAACCTGAAGAGATCTGCACTGAACCAGCAGAGGAATTTTCAGAAGAGAAACACTCAGCAGAGACATTCTCAACTGAAAAGACCAAGTCCTCAGATTACTGAAAGACCCCAATTTCAGTACAGGCAACCCAAACCCCACTTGCCTAAGGGTAAAGGTTTCCTGAACCCAAGTCAGCAGAGACATAGACCAGCTGCACAAAAGCCAAAGCACTGGAACAAAAGGCCTGTACCCAAGAAAAACTCTAAGGCTCATGTTCATGCTAAGGCTGGCACTCATACACAGGATACTGTCAAGGCACCAAGAGTGGTGAATGTGTATGTAGATGTTTATGGAAGACAAATCAGTCACTCTAAAGTAATTAGAGTTGTCAGGTAAATTTGGATTCCAAAAGGTACAGCTAACCTGGTAGGACCCTACACCAAATGGGTACCTTCAAACTGATCTGTTTTTCAGGTGAAAGACAAGGGCACTGAGCTGAATGAAGACATCATAGCCCTGATGAAAGAAGATCTGAGATGTCATTGTTGGAAGATGAATTTCCTTCTTGGACTTCAGGAGAAATAGACTAAGGAAGAAATCTTCATCAGAGATCATGTTGAGAAGAAAGACATCAAAATTCATACTGATAAACAGAGAGCTGATATCTTGACTAAACCTTTGGCTGAATCAAGATTGCAGGAACTATCAGTTGAATTAGGGATGTTGGATCCAGATGTATAGAGCAAAATCTGAAAAATTGAAGGTTTTCAGATGCATGAAGTTTTCTCAGGATTTTACTGAGAAACTCAGGATAAAATTGGAAATACTGAACTCTGAGTCTTGGGAAACTCAGATATCCTGAAGATAAGTACTCAGTATTATACTGATCTGGCTCAGTACTCAGTATCATACTGAACCCGTTCAGTACTCAGTATTATACTGACATTTTATCAAGGTCAATACTCAGTAAGACTGATAGAGGGAAATTAGTCTGAAGAAGTAATGACTCATGCAACTCATTTATTGTCTAACTGAATCTCAGTAATCATTGGCAATTAATATCAAAACACCTGAAGGGAATATTTGGGCGGGACCTTTGAAATACCCGAAGGAGGTCAATGGTCTGCAGGAACAGTAATTAATTGCACTGTTCAATTAATCACCAATAAGGTTAAATTGGCGGCGTATTATTCATGAAATCGTCCTTTCATATACCCGATTAGTCGGTGTTTAATCTCAACCGTTGATCTATTTAATCGATACGATTTCCCACGAATCCATTCTATATATTCTTTGAGAATTCATTCGAAGCCCCATTTCATAAACCTTCGTCTCCAAAATTCTCTGCAACTCAAAAACCTATCTTTGCCCAGAAACCTTCATCGTTCTCAATCCCTACACTCAAAATCCTCAAAATGACTTTCTCCATTTATGATAAACTGGCTATTTCAAACAAGCCATGGTACGAGTATGTTGTATCACTCGAGAGTTCATCAAATGCAACCCATGAAGAAGAGGCGCTGCATATGATACGGGTCGCGAAGCTTACAAACCTGGTTGCAAGCCAACCGGAGGCGGAATATTCGAAGAAGGTAATTAAATTTATCTCAAATCTGAGAATAGACGAGGAGGATTGTATTGAGTCCCAGATTACTGTTTCTCACTTGGAACATAGCTCTAAATACATAGATTTTGTGAGGGAGTTGTACATAATCCCTAAGAATTTAAATGATGTATATGAGTTATGTAATAGAGGAGAAGACCCTACGACGTATATGATGGGTAGGGAACAGGAATACCTTGATAGGATAACAGAGCATCCTATTAAGTTTGAGGCTACGCTTAATAAAAGGCATTTGAAGCCAAAATACAGAGTGTTGCTGGATATTGTAAGTAAGTGCATTATGAGTCGATCCGGAAGTTTTGAACAAATAAGTACGCCGAAGCTTAGATTGATGGTGGCTATAGAGGACTCACCCACCACTGATTTCAACTGGTTGAGATATCTAATCAGGGTGGTGAGTGACCAAGCGAAGCAGATCAAGAAGGAAGATGGTTCTGTTGTGATCAAAGGCAAAATTCTTCATGCAACCAAATAGCCTTCATTTTGGAGATGTGCAGGGAGGAAGAAGACATTTTTGCCAACTCTTCACCCTTCCCAAAGTCTAAGATCTTGTTCAAGCCAACAACTACAAAGAAGACTTTGAAGGGAAAGAAAGAGAAGAAAGTGGAATCTCCTGCAGGAGGAGCTGATGAAGAAGCCCATCAAGCCAGGGGGAAGGCTTTGATGGAGGTGAAGAGGGAGAAGGGAGAAGCCCTGAAGAAGAAAGCCCTTGCTCCTAAGCGCAGAAGAGTTCACATTTCCACTGAGGAGGAGGTGAGTGAACCTGAGGAAGTGCAACCTGAGGGCCAGCAAGCTCAGAAATCGCCATTGCAAGTATTGGCTCAGGTTGTATCTACCGCAGAAGAGCAAACTGAGGAACAAGTGTTCTCTGAGGTTCTTGAGACATCAATGAGCTCAGACAAATTTTCTCAAGAAATATTCAAGGGACCTCAGACCTCAGAACAAGTTAAGGTTTCTACTGAGGAGATGCCTGCTCAAACCTCAGATAAAGCCGAGCCTCAGGAGTTGCTGAATCTTGATGAGCTCCTGAGTGATCCATTCTTTGATCCTCAAGACTGAAGCCATTCCCTACCGAACACGAGAGCCCGGTCAAGATGGGCGACGGCGAATAGGCCGAGTGGCGAAGCAAGGGGGAACGGTTCATATTGGACAGGTACCCTGAGCTGAGCTCATATCCCGACCTTCAGGATCTCTTCTTCAAACTGAGGAAAACAGTCTACATTCTGAACCAGATATTGCCTGAAATGCTCAATATTGCCTCATTCAGAGGAGAAGACTGGTGGAATGAGGAGACAACAGTGTTAACTGAGTTCTCCGGGTTCAGGAAGACCAAGCTCAGGATGAAAGTCTTAGATTTTGATGAGCTGGTCAGGAAGAAGTTGGCTGAAAGGAAAGAAGCTGATGTTGGTGCCCCGAACTCCAAAGATAAAGATCATGAAGGGAATCAACAAGGGAATGCTGAGAAGCAATCTCAATTGGAGAAGGAAAATCGATGTCGATCTTTGGGCGACTGACATCTCACATCCTCAGACTGAAGTTAGTACTCTTCAGGTAACTTTTGGCACTACTAAACATTATGCCAAAGCTACTGAAGTTTCTATCTTTAATTTCAGTAATGTCGATGTTGGGACCGAGGCTCAGTGGAGGCGAAGCCCGGATAGAGGCCGAGGCTCTCAAAGTGAGCAACTTCGGGAAAAGCAACAAATCTCATATGCTCCAGAGATTGATTTCAGTCTCATTGTGGACAAGCTGGACAAAGTTGTGCCAATTGTAGATAAAGTTGCTCAGATTGAAGAAGCATTGGCCAACCAGTCCCAGAAGTTAGAGAATCGAGTTCTGCCAGACTGATGCGACGGACATCTCTCGAATGACAAAAAATGACCGCCATGGAAGGGAAGATAGATGGAGTCAAGATCGAGCCGAAAAGTCTTGAGTGAAGCAAATGTATCGAGGAGAGGACTTCATTTCTTGAAGCCAAGCCGGTGGAGAAGAATGATCAAGCCCGATCAAGAATCTTTGTTGAGGAAATGGGCTCCGATTTCATGACCAAGATGACAGATATCTTTGAAAAGATGACTTTCTAATCGGGCCGCCCTTATCTCGAAGAGTTCTCGTGGCTAAAACCACTTGATGAATTTGGAGGAAGAGCATGACCGGTTTAATTTGGAGAAGTCGCGGAGTGTCAAAGAAAGAACAATATCACATGGACACCATTGGATTGTCCCCAACTTCTTCCAAGGTATGGTGCCAAGAAGGGAAAGACACGGAAATTTGAAGGTATTATTGGCACACACCTTGAAGAGAAAGGCAGACAAGGAAGCATAAAAGAAAAATCTTGCTGAAGCCTTAAAGGAAGTTGAAGCCACTGAAAAGCTCAAGTCCAAGCAAGTGGAAGAGCCAGTCTACACTCATGTTTCTGAGGAAACAATGCAAGAAGTTTATGCTGAAAAACTGAGTGGTAGAAGAAGGGTAGAAACAAGCCAAGCCGGTGCTGAACAACCTATCAAGAGAAAGGTTGCGGCGTTTGTTGAACCTGAGAAGAAGAGAGCAAAAGCTTCTAAGGCTACACAAAGAAAGTTGATCATGGAGTTAGAAGAGTCTGAAGAGGAAGCTGAGAAAGAAGTCTTCAACACTAGGAGAGCTCTGAGATCACTTCAAATTGGAACAAAGCGAAGAAAACGGTTTCAAAGATGTCGGGGAGTGCCTTTGATAAGGAAGAAGAAAGAAGAAAGAAGAAGCGGAAGTGGTTTCAAGAAGTTCGAAAGCAAAAAGGAGGGTCAAAGCTAAAACTTCGAAGTGGCGACATTGATAATTGGATGACTATCCAATTCAATGATGCCTGGGAAGAAATAAAGAGAACCTTCTGGTTTTATTATGAAGTTCTGAGAGAATGGAGGGGGACAAGCTCAGATCCAAATGAAGCTTTCATTGATTATCTATTAACCTTCTATCCAAAGTACTTGCAGAGTTGGATAAATCTTGCAGATGAAGGTAATGTTCAGATTACTGCACCTGGTCCATACACATACCTTGCTCCTAGATTAGAGAATGGCTTGGTGAATGAGACAACAATCTCTCAAGAAATTGCTCAGTATGCCATCCAGTTGGGACTGACAGGTAACAACCCAGATATCATCAAAGAGAGAGATGCATTGAAGAAGAGATATTATGGGATGTTCAACCTGGAGGTGCTTGAGGATGAGGTTGAAGAGAACTGAAGAGCTGAAGCTAAAGATTGAAGAAGACTGAAGACTCTTGTAATTCTTTTGTTTTTGTCTTTATTTTCTGATAAGTTCATTGTAATCTGTAACTTCTATCTTACAATCAATGGAACTTTATCTTTATGCTCAAAGATAATATCTCATTATCTTTTTACATGTCTTTATATTTGATATGCCTTATGTTGTGTTGTGAAATTGTTGGGAGAATTATTGTGAAAATTGTTGGGAGATTTACCATTCTTGGATTGTAATAGGAAAAACTGAAACCTGAGTATAGGTTAAGTGTTTTTGTAACAAGATGGTTTTGGCATCATCAAAAAGGGGGAAATTGTTGGGAGATAAATTTAATAAAGAAGATTTTGATTAGATCCCAAAACCCCTGAGTATGACATGTTCATGATAATCTTGATAGATGAGTCAGGATTCAGTTTTAGAGTGTTCAGGATGTTATCTGCACTATGTATAGTCAGCAGATATAGATCAGGTTAGATTCTGAAGATTCTGAAGACTCAGTAAGTTTCTGAAGTTTCTGAAGATTCAGTTTGAAACTGAAAAACTGAAGTTTCAGTATGAAACTGAGAAACTGAAGACTCAGTATGAGAACTGAGAAATTGAAGACTCAGTATATCAGTCAGTATACCTCTGAAGACTCAGAAGACACTGAAGACTCAGAAGACACTGAAGACTCAGAAGACTCTGAAGAATCAGAAGACTGAAGACTGAAGATACTGAAGACACATTAGTTACTGAAGACTCAGTAATCTACTGAATGCTCAGTATAATCTGAATGTTCCAAGGCACTGAAAATATCTATCTGAAGGATACAATACTGAGAAAAATGCGATTACTCAAGAAAATAGATATTGCCCAAACAAAATGAACTAAAATTAAGTGTTGTTAAGGTTATATCACTCAGAGATATTGACCAAAAAGAGCCGTTATGTTTGTCTACATTTACTGAAGACAAGAGCCAATCAGAGGAAGACAACACTGTACTTTACTGACACTGAAAGCGACAGGTCACTGAAGCATGTCAGTAGTACTATGTTCCAGACTGCAAAAAGTGGTGAGTGGCTGCATGAAAAGCATATTTCTTAAAACATGCAAGGGAGTTTCAAACCCTAAAAATAGTCGTTCATCACACACCATAAGAGGAAACTCATGAAGCTATCTCTTCCAACGGATAGTTTTTCAAGAGTGACCTTGGTGACTGCCTATAAATACTTGTGACCCTCTACATTGAAGGTTACGGGAAATTTGTAAGCAACTCAAGAGCTCAAACTTATTATTGCAAGTTGAAGCACTCGAAAACCCAAGAATTTCCCAAGTGCTTTACATTGAAGAGAGCTCATTCACTAAGCCTAGTTTTGATCAGATATATCCAAAGCTTAGTAGAGATATCCTAGCCTTTGCGTTGTACTTAATTGTAAAGGATATCTCATTCTAGTTGGAAACCAACCAAGAAACCCCAAACCCTTTGTAAGGTAGTTTGAGTGTGATTGTTGGTGAGTTGGAGTTGTAAAGAGTTAGTAAACTACATTGAGGTAGTCAGAAAACTCTAGAGAAGAAGTGAGTAAACTATCTTGGATAGTCAGAAAGCTTGTGTGTGTTTTGAGTAAGTAAACTACATAGGTAGTCAGAAAGCTCAAAATAGAAAGGTTAGTAAACTACATTGAGGTAGTCAGAAAACCTTAGGAAGTGGTTAAGGAATTTCTCTGAAGGTCAGAGAGAGTGGACGTAGGATCTTGAGTCTCTGAACCACTATAACTTGCTGTGTTATTTGCTTTCTGTACTGCATTGATTATCTGTTGCATATCTTTAACTGAAAGCATATTTTCACTGATATTCAGTTGGAATCAATCCTCTGAACTTGCATCTAACTGAATCACAGCCTTAATCACTGTTTCATTAAAATGAAGGTTTTCAGCAAAGCTAAAAACGAGTATAAACTTAGGGCCAACCATTCCGCACATCTAAGTAGCTAGAACAGATAGTTACCAAACTGAACTCACTCTACTGAGGGTTCAGTAAGATAGTTATCTGATCCAAGTAGCTCAGGATCTCTGAAAACTCAGGCTCAGTTGGGATTATCTGAGGCTTCTGAAAGCAACTCAGGATCACTGTCTCAGGTAGACTTTGACTCAGGGCGATCTGTGCTTCTCAGGGCCAAATCATCAGGACAACCTGACCCATCTGACCTCAGTGAAGAAAAAGTTTTAAAATTCACTGAACACGTGTATTCCCTCCCCCATACACGTGTAAGACTCGTTAGCACCGGGACCAACAATACATTTTGTATCCGGACTGGACATATATCTTGGGGCCCTCATCCCACAAATCAAACGATAGACTAGTTGGGATTAAAATCATAATCCTGACATATTTCAATCAATCCCGCGAACCAAAGGGGGCCTAAGTGTACCTCCAATTTAAAGAATGCTTCTAAAAACTAGATTAAAGTGTAATTATAATATATTACTATGTATTTTAGTATCGATCTGTGAGATTTTAAATATTAAAAAAATAATATTATTTAAATTCTTTTATTGTACCAACAAATTGAAAAGCATGAATCTGTCCCTGTTGGGGGGGTGTTGAAATTTTCTATAAAGTAAGGGAGGTGAAATTATAATATTTCAATGGGGGCAAAATGACAAATTTTACGATTTTAAAAAATAAATATAAAAAAATTCTACGTACAAATTTTTTTAATCCCAAGGGTGACTCCACCCCCTACCCCCTCGTCAAATCATACTTTCACATGAACACAAATAAAATTTTAAAAATGAATTGGATAAAGAGCAGTAAAAGCTCAAATCTTCACTGAGATTTGGGTATATTAAAGCAGTAATTTATGTGCGGCCATTAATAGGAAAATATGAATTAATAGGAGAACATTAGTAACATCAATTTCGTCTTTTTCTACATATACATAAAATACATTTCTAGATTATATAAATAAAATATGTCTCTAGATTCTTTGTTATTTAAATCAACATGATGTATAATGTATGCAAACAAACTTTCTATTATCACAATTAAATCTACATAGCTACCAAATTAAAAATCGACGTAGGGGAAGAAGGTGAAGAGAAGATACCGACGAACCTCCCGCCGGTCAACAAGAGAGATCTACGACACTGTGAGAGCCAGAGTTTGATTTGGTGAGGACTAGGGTTATTTGCTTCCAGTGACTAGTATTTCTCCCGTGCGATTGAATTATTAATTGTGAGAATTGTGTCAAATACCCATTTTTAACAGTGAAAATTTTATTTACCCGCTTTCAACTATAGAAAATTTATTCTACACATTCTTAATTTTGAGACATAAATACCCTTTATAGGTGGGTATAAAAAATTGAAAGTGTTGCAAGTGGGTCCTACTTCCACCCCACCCTCTTGGCCATAAACAACCAGTTATACCAATTTAATTTATTAATTATTATGTTAATCATTGATGAGTATTATTAATTATATAATTATTTTGATGATTATTGATGGATATAATGAATTATATTTAATTTAATACCAATGCACATAAATAGATTAACATTTTTTAATTATTTATTTATTTATTTAATTTGGTATGGTGAAATAAAAAATTTGGTATTAAATACTTAGTTTCGATATCATTTGGTACATCTTTTATTGGTTTTACTTAATAAATTCGGTACCGAGTGATACTGAAACAAAGAATTCGGTACTAAATTCTCGATTTTGGTACCATTTGGTATATCTTTTATTAATTTTTCTTAAAAATTTGGTACCGATAAATACCGAAACTAATAATTTTGTACCATTCGATACCCATTTTATTTTTATGGATATTAATTTAATAATTAATTTTATTATTTTTAGTACCATATTTTTCTATTATGATTTTTAAATATTTTATTATAAATTAAAAACTGTAATTATTCATTTTAATTTAAATCTAATTAATTAGGGAAGGGGATGAGTCCATCATTTGGGAGTGGATAAGATCAAATATAGCATTTTGATAATGGTGGGCCATGTGTGTAAACTAAATTTATTCTAACAAGATTAATATGGTATTTTAATGTTAAAATGAGTATAATAAATCTTTTATACTTAATGTGGGTAAAATATATTTTAGATTTGTGAAAGTGGGTAAAATAAAATTTCTCCCCTATTAATTTTTAAACGTGAGATTGTGTAATGAGATGAATTCTAATAAAAATTAAAATTAAATTTATTTTGTTCATCTACTCATTAATCAATACTAATTCTTCAACTACTATTTTTCATTAATATATAAGGTGTAGTGAAAATATTTAATTAATCGTATGACTTTTATTTATCCAACACAAATACTAAAATGTATAAAGTGATATTAAAATCCTAAAAACTTATATAATCTAAAATTGAATTATTTAGATTCAAATTATATAATTAAAATAAATAAATAATACTTTAAAAATAATAAAATAAATATTTTAGATATGCATTTTATTTTTATATGTGTAATATATATGTAAATTTAAAAGTGTAAAAAGGCAATTAACTATGTAGTCTGTTAAAAATAAATTTAAAATAAAAATATTATTGAAATTTGAAATTAGTAGTTAAAAAAGAAGAAGTTAGGATTGATAAACTCAAACCTCTTAAATTTATACTACCCATATCTTATAATTACTTGTACAGTTTCCTTTTTTGGTACGTCCCACAATAAATTGCACACCCTAAAAGTAGAAAACCCTTCAGAAACTTCACCCTCACAATATTCACAAATTTTACATAAAATTCTATTACTTTTGGACCCATACATACATACAATACAACTCATTTCATTACTTTATGTAGAACAATCAATCTTGAAATTGAAGATGGAATCAACATTCTGAATTGAAAGAAGGGGAATTGTGTTTGTTACAGATGGAAACCGTTTAAGATAGAAAAAGTAAAGTACAAAATACAAAAGAAGACCTATTTATAACTAATGGTTTCCCACTGGTATTAGTTGGGAAACAAAAAGGTATTAGTGAGGAAAAATAAACTTATTTCTCTATATCTTTACACCCCCCAACCCCCCTCCCCCTCCCCCCCAAAATGGGAGTGTATGTTTAGCAGTCCCATTTTGGACTTTAGGGTGTTGAAAATGGCAGGAGATAAGGGCATTGTCAAGGCATCTGCAAGGTTCTCAGTTGTTGGTATTTGAATGAGCTTGACAAATCCCTCTTTGATATTCTCTCTGGTGAAATGCATATCTATTCGAATATGCTTGGACTTTTCATGCAACAATGGAATATGTGTAATGCTATAAGCTGACTTGCTGTTTGTATACACTATATCAGGTTGTGGATGAGGGATCTTCATGTCCTTGAGAATGTAGAATATCCATTGTAATTCACATGTTGTTGCACAAAGAGCTCTGTATTCAGCTTCTGCTGATGATCTACTAACAGTTTGTTGCTTCTTTGATTTCCAGGAAATGAGTGAATCTCCCAAATAGATGGCAAAGCTTGTGATGCTTCTTCTAGTTTGTTCACATCTTGCTCAGTCTGAATCTGAAAATGCTTGAAGCTTAAAGTTAGTATCTACAGGATAGAAAATGTCTTGCCCAATAGTGGACTTTAAGTACCTGAGTAATCTATGAACAGAAGAAAAATGATACTGATTTGGCTTACTCATGTATTGGCTAAGGGTTTGAACAATATAGGAGATATATGGTCTTGTGATTATCTGATATAGAAGTTTACCAACTATCCTTTTGTATTCAGAAGGATCTTCAAGAAGAGGAGCATCCGTGTGAGAGTGCTTTGGATCCATAGGTGTAGTGCAAGGTTTGCTTGCAAGGAATCCACAATCATTTAAGAGATTAAGGACATATTTCCTCTGGCATAGCTATAAACCAGATTTGTTTCTAGCAACTTCAATGCCTAACATGTACTTCAAGTTGCCTAAATCTTTAATAGTGAACTTCTCATGTAAATGAGTTTTAATATTAAGAATCTCATCCAACACATCACCAGCAATAATAATATCATCAACATAACACACTAAAACAGTAAAAGATGAAGAAGTAGATTTTGTGAAAAGAGAAGTATCAGCTTGTGACTGAATGTAACCAAAAGCTATCAGAGTTTCAGAAAGTTTATTAAACTACTGCCTTGAGGCTTGTTTAAGACCATATAAACTTTTGTTCAATTTACACACTCTAGTATCATTAGGTTTACAATAACCAGGGGGAGGGGACATATAAACCTCTTCATCTAGATCACCATGTAAAAAGGCAGTGTTTATATCACATTGATGTATAAACCAATTCTTAGCTACAACAATGGATAAGAAAATTCTTACAGTTGTGATCTTGGCAACATGAGAGAATGTGTCAAAATAGTCCACACCTTCCTCCTGTGTGTAACCCTTTGCCACCAGTCTGGCCTTATACCTTTCTATGGTGCTATCTGAATGGTATTTCACTTTAAAAACTCACTTGCACCCAATGCAATGTTTCCCCTGTGGCAAAGAAACAAGAGACCAAGTATTTGTGTTTTCAAGTGCCTCAATCTCTTTATTCTTTGCAGTGATCCAATTCTCATTTTGAATTGCTTGTTTGTATGTTTTGGGTTCAATGATCTGAGAGATTGAAGCAGTGAAAGCTTTGTGTGCAGTAGATAACATGTTAGTGGAAATGTAATCAGAAATTGGATATTTGGTGATCATATTTGCCTTTTTGAGAGTATGATCAATAGAATGAAGCAAAGTAGTTTTGTAAATATCAAGATAAGCATGAATATGTCTGACTCTATCAGACCTTCTCAATCCATCAGATATCTGATAAGTGGATGGATCAGAATTGGTAATGGATAAATCATTTAGTGCATTAGAAAGATCATTGACATCATCATGTAAAACATAATGATTATGAACTATGGAATCATCTATAGCATCAGTGTGAAGATTTTGACTAACATTGACAGATGTAGCAGGTGTAGAATCATCATACACAGTGATATCAATAGTAGAAGGAGTAACAGATGAATCAAAATAAAAAATCAACTATTTTATAATTTTGTCAGAAGAAATTTTATCAGAAAAGGGAAAAATCTTTTCAAAAAATTTTACATTTCTGGAAATGAATACTTTTTCAGTTGAAAGATCATATCATTTGTATCCTTTTGTTCCAAAAGCATATCCCAGAAAAACACATTTTGTAGATCTAGAATCAAACTTTCCTCTATGAGCAGAAAGTGTACTAGCAAAGCATAAGCATCCAAAACTTCTCAAGTATGCATAATCAGGGAGTTTATTGTGTAGTATCTCAAAAGGGGACTTACTGTTTAGGACATCTGAGGGAATTCTATTAATGATGTGCAGGCGTATACGAAAACTCCAAAATTTCAAGGGTAAGCAACATTGAAAAAGTAATGTTCTAGCTACCTGAAGTAAGTGTTGATGCTTCCTTTCTACAATGACATTCTGTTGAGGGGTTTCAACATAGGAAGTTTGGTGTATAATACCCATTTTGTGATAAAATTCATGCAATAAAAACTCATTACCATTGTCACTTCTAAGAACTTTGATTTTTGTAGAAAACTGTGTTTGAATCATATTCACAAAGTTCTCAAGAGACATTTTCACATCACTTTTGGCTTTCAACATATATACCCATGTACATCTACTACAATCATCTACAATAGTTAAGAAATACTTATGGCCATGTAGAGAAGGAATAGAAAAAGTGCCCCACACATCACAGTGTATGAGATCAAAAACAGCAGATGAGATAGATGTACTAATAGGAAAAGAATTCTTCTTTTGCTTAGCACGAGGGCAAATATCACAGATATGCAAATTCTTATTCAACTTTCTGGACATATCAGGTATGTTTGTTATTTGCAACAACTTCTTATCAGAAATGTGACCTAATCTATAGTGCCACAATACATGATCAAAGGTATGAACATTATTAGCAAAACTAACTGGAGTACACTTGATGCAATATAATCCCCCATATTGTTCAGCAGTACCAATCACCTTCTTGGTGCCGATATCCTGCAAAACACAATGTGAGGGCAAGAAACTAACAATACAATTTGAGTTATTAGTCAAATGAGAAATAGACAAGAGATTAAAATTGAATTTAGGAACATATAGAACATTATGAAGAGTCAAATGTTCATTTAATATCACATCTCTAGTAAAAGTAGCAGTATCAAGTGCATTATTTGGGAGTTTGATTTTGATATTAGAGGGTTCTGGTACTGTAGAGAACAATGCCAAATCACAAGTCATATGATTTGTTGCTCCAGTATCCAGAATCCAACTGTGTTTATCAGAAGATGTTATGTGAAATCAAGAATAAAAACTACCTGAAATACTACCAGTAGCATCCCCATCAGGTTGAGTGGAACTGGCAACAAATGCACCAGCTACAGTATGTGGAGTATCATTGCCCTTTTGAAGCTTTGCAAAATTCAGAAACTGATCAAACAAGTCTTGTGTGAACAGAGGGTTAGACACTTCAGCAACGTCATCATTCTTGATCATGGCATTAACAGTAGTTTCATTCTTCCCACCAGGAACCCTAGGACCTTTCCAACCAGGTGGGTAACCTATTAACTGGAAGCATCTATCCACAGTGTGACCAGGACCTTCACAATGTGTACATTTCATTGGTTTCTTCTTATCCTAATAGAATCTTACATTCTTTGCTAGCATGGCAATGGACTCATTCTGAGAACTAGTAGAATCACACTTAAGAGCCTCTGAGACTCTTCTTGCAGCAGGACATAAAACACTTTGGACAATGTGTATGAAGAAGACTGCATTAGAATATGACTCATAATCGTAGAATAACTATCATCTAGACCAACCAAGAACTTGATTATAACATCCTTTTCTTGTGTCTTAGCAACAATTTTAAGCAATTCACAAGTGCATTGCATCATAGCTCCACAATTACATATTAAGCAGGCCTATAACTCAGCCATTCATCCCACAATGACTTGAATGTGTTATAGTAAACAACCAGAGATTGACCACCCTTAGAAATATCACTAAGCGACTTTTCTAATTCATAGACACGGGTGTCATCAGATTTTGCGTACCTAATGTGCAGTTCGTCCCACACTTCCTTCGCAGAGGTGAAGTATTCCAATGTACACTTAATATCTGGTTTGATCGAGTTGAGCACCCACATCAAAATGAGATCATTGGCGCGGATCCACGCACGCACGGATAATCTGGTCACCATCTTCATCCGGAGGAGTCAAAGAACCGTCAATCAGAGGCGCCTTGTTCTTCACACTGAGCGCGCGTTTAACTGCGTGGCTCTAGGACACGAAATTTGTACCATCAAGGGGTTCAAGAACGATAGCAACCGCCGGATTGTCCTGCAGATGAAGCGCTAACGGAGATAGAGGGTTCTCCACAGGATTGAGTGACGCACCGCGAAAAGCCATTTCGTCACAACCAAAGAAAATCGATATAAATTTGCCGAAATCGATATAGAATCGGTAAAATGGCTCGTGATAGACACAAAACCGTCAAGAAATCGATCAATATGACCGAAGATGCAGTGGAAAATAGGATCAAAACGACGAATCCAAGAAAATCAAACGATTCAGAATGAAAAACCTAAGCGTATCGGAAATCAATTCGAAAAATTGAAAATCATACCATGTAGAACAATCAATCTTGAAATTGAAGATGGAATCAACATTCTGAATTGAAAGAAGGAGAATTGTGTTTGTTACAAATGGAAACCGTTTAAGATAGAAAAAGTAAAGTACAAAATACAAAAGAAGACCTATTTATAACTAATGGTTTTCACTTGTATTAGTTGGGAAACAGAAAGGTATTAGTGACGAAAATTAGACTTATTTCTCTATATCTTTACACTTTATACATAAACATTTAAAAAATTACCCTTCAAAACTCTGTTCATTACTTTATTTTTTTATTTTTTGTGCCAAACCAATGGTACAAGTAAATATGAGGCAAATAAAATAGTTTTTTTTAATAATTCTTGTTAAATTCATGAGTGCTTGTTATTTTTTTGCATTCTAAATCATTCATGAATCACTAGTGGCTAAGGCTACTTCAATTTTCAATAGATTAAAGAATTTCAATAAATTTTCAAAGTTACCGTAAATAATATTGTTTTATAATATAAACGTGTGAAAAATTATGAGAAACCTACTATTTTATAAATGTATTTTATAATACACAAAAATTTGTATGCAATATTGCATACAAGTCTTATGTGCAATTTGAGTGAAATTGGCAATTTTTTTCGCGGGTCCTTATTTTCTCACGGGTCGCCGGATCGGGTTGGGTTCTGGCTCGACCCGCGGGTCTAAATAAAAAAATTCGAATCAAATCTTTTTTTTTCCAGTTTTTTATTTTGTTCTTCCTTCACTCATTCTCTCTCTCTCTCTCTCTCTCTCTCTCATTTTTCGCGCTCATTGTTCCTCCTCCGATTTCGACGGCCACGATCGACGGTTTTCTGGCGGTTTTCGTCGTCGACGGTTTCCTTGCTTATGGTTTGTGTCATTTTCGTATAAGGAGGGTATTCAGAGGAGGCCTGTGGCACTACTATTTTTCGAAAGAGGTTTTTGAACTGTTAATGTAAGTGTTTTCTTTTGTTTTTCCATGAGGTTTCCGGTTGTTATGTATGTGTGTATGCCGCATTAACAATAATGTGTAGTTTTTCTGTGTTTTCATTTTAAAAACCCTAGGTTTCTGTAAGTTTATATTTGTGTTTTTCTAAAACCCTAGGAGTGTTTCCTGGTGTTTTTGTTTTTCCTGCTGTTTATATCGGTTTTTTATGTGTTTATGTACGTTTGCTCATATATGTGTTATGTTTGCTACGGTTTTCTGGTTTTTTTGGAATTGATCCCTATGTTTTTGTTTGCTTCTAGTATTTTTGGTTTTGATCCCAAGGTTTTTGTTTTGTTCTGTGTGTTTGGTGCTTTTTTTTTTTTTTTTATTTTCGCTTATGGTTGATTTTTTTAAAGTTTTAGAGATGTAGTAACATATACAATGTTTATGTAGTAACACTCGTATTTGTATGTAGTAGCACATTTATTTTTTTGCGTATCAACACACATATATTTTTTTATATAGTAACACTCATGTTTATATACAGTAGTTCAGTATTTGCTTAGTTTTTTAAGAACATTAATGTTTATTTTTTCAAGCAGTAACAAAATTTTGTTGAATACAGTAACATATGTTATGAATTTATTAATATAGTAACATTAATGTTTTTGTGTTTTGTTTTTTGCAGTTTATATGATGGGTAAAGGGGACAAAGACAGTTCACTTGTTCTTTTCTTAGAATTGCTCGGGCATTCTGGTGATGAGAATGTTGAAAAAAGAGGCAAGAGGTCAAGAAATGCTGGAGTGGGTAAAAAAGAAGCTCCTAAAAAGAGACAGAAAAAAGGATCTGGTCCTGATCTTAATGATGATATCAAAGGACCTAAAACGAGGTATAATCTTTTTTTTAAAGTGTGTTACTGTTTTTGTTTTAAAAGTATGTTTTTCATGGTTTTTTTTTTTGTTTAATGTTTGTATATTATTTTTCCCTCCTTTACAGGGATTTTGTACCTCATGGTAGACCTAAAGGGTTGTTTGATTTGATAAGTACTCTGAATGACAAACATAAAGATGATGTTCGTAGTATAGGATTTGGTGGTTTGTTGGATTTGAAGTTGTCGAAGTTAGTAGACTATAAGATGTTGCGGTGGTTAGTTAAAAGCTTCAATCACAGTAGCTGGATGTTAAATGTTGGTAGAAATCGTAGTTTTCTCTTGACACCTGGCGATGTGCATGACATTTTTATGATTCCTAGGAATCCAGGCTTTGATGTTGTTACTTACTCTAGGGGTGAGAGATGGACTCTTTCCCACAGGTTTAATGTTGAGTATGATCTATCTCTCTCTGATAAGTTGTTAAAATTAGGTGATGTGTTCGAAGATTTGAAAGATGGTGGGGATGGCTTTAAGAGTATGTTTGTGTACTTCGCGATTTCATCTTTGTTTGCCCCTGCTTCGAATCATCTGCTGTGTAGTGGTGTGTTGAAGTCTCTGGAGGATGTGGCCACGATTTCTAAACTTGACTGGTGTTCATTTCAGTTTGAAAAGTTGTGTGAGGCTGTGGAAGCTGTTAACATCAATGATGTTAACAATGTTACTGGATGCTTGCTTATTCTCCAAATCGCCTATCTACACAGGATTAAATGACATGGTATTGCTGAACCGTCCAGTATTCCTCTTTTACAACACTGGACAGATGAGAAAATGCATATTCGATGTTCTCAGGAGAGTTGTGCATGTGTGTATGGTGATGGTGATCTCATGGAGGATGTGTATCCTGTTACTGTGAACGGTCGTGCAAAGGAAACACCTGGATTGAAAGGATTTTTTAGTCAGACTTCTTCTGACAGTAAGGTTTGTTTTTTGTACATTTCTGTTGTATGTCATTTTTCCTCTTATGGTAACACATAAAATGTATTGTAGTAACACACATTTCCTCCTTTTTCCAGGATCCTGTTTCTATCCTGGATTCCATGATGAAGGATATTTCTGCAATATTCGGGTTGTACATGTCAAAGTTGATTTCCTTAAAGAGGTCTTTTGGACGTATTCCATCCCAAGTTGATAATCCTGTAGAAGTTGCACCTGATTCTCAGTTTAATTTTGATGATAGTACTGTATGGGAGATAGTTGATAATATTTGTCTCACCTTCCACCGTGCTAAAGAGCTTGCTGAGGGGATGCCAAGTTTCGAGCTCTTTCTTGATAATCCTTTTTTACTCATGTGGCACAGGACACGGCTGAGGATGCAACAACTTCAGATAAGGAAGAGGATAAGGATGAGGATGCAACAGGTGCTGATAAGGAAGATGATACTGAGAAGGACCATTCTACTGCTGAGGAAGAGAGTGTTGAGGGGAGTAGTGAGAAGAGCAGTCATGACAGTAGTCGGGATAGTGGGGAGAGTAGTGATGGAAAGAATGAAGAAGTGAATAAGGAAAGTGATGATGGTGATGGTGAGATTGATGAGGGGTGTGGGTACAAAGGCGTTATTCTTTGAGCAGGTGTTGATTCCGAAATTTGGTGATCGTTTTAAGTTGTTTTGAATAGGTTTGAAATTTGGCCCGGTCTTTGGATATGTTTATGAATTTGTGGTGAAAAATTGGTTGTTCATGGATTATTTGGGTAGTGCGTCAAAGGAAGTTGTCGATTTTGTCTTTTATCATTTTAACAATAAGAGGTACATTTTTTTAAAGCCTTCTATGTATATATATATATATATATATATATATATGTCTTTTTTTTGTGTTTTATAATCTTTTTTTCTTGGCATATCTTTTTTCTGTATGTAGTGAGGTCCTTTTTTACAGTAAGCATTTGTTGTATATGGTGTCGAGGGATGATTTGCTTAGTCTGTCCACGAGCACTGAGATTACCAGCTGTGTTGTTGATGCCATTTGCTTGATGGTTAATGTTGATTTTTCTAAATTTTCTAATGCTTGAATTTGTTTATTTTCATTTTGTCTTGACCTTTGGTTGCAGCGTAAGTCATTTTAACAACACTTTTTATTTTTTTACAGTAACCCATGCGATTTGTTATTTCTGATATATATATATATATTTTTCATTTTTATCTGTAGTCACCATTGAACACCATCCTCCACACTAAGGGAAACATTGCTAAACTTGAGCTTGAAATTCTTAGTGCATTTGAAGAATGGGCTACGTTTTTTCCTGGTGATAATATTATTGATGCTGAAATGGTAACTCTCTCTATTCTTTGCAGTAACACATTTTTATTCTTGTAGTAACATTTATATTTTATTTCAATTTTTAATATCTTTTATGTTTTTTGTAATACAATTTTTGTCTTTGTAGTAATACTATCACTCTTGTATGCATATTTTCATCACTTTTGTTGTTTTTAGCCACTTTGCTTGTGTTGTTGTGAATTTTTCTATGGGAAAAATTCAGTATCTTGACAACATGAAGCATGCCAATCCTGCTACCTATGATAAGTGTGTGAAAATACTGGTTAGTGTTCATCATTTTTTCATTTTTTTTTTTTTTGTTGTCAATATTTGTGTTATTTTTATCTTCTCTTTTTTTAATCTCATGTTTGTTTGTTTTTTTAGCATAAGGTGATTATTAAGTTTTTAAAGTCAAAGAATCATCTCAGTTCTGCTGATGTGTCAATGTATCAAGTTGAACATATCAATTTCCCGTGGTAGAGTGCTGAGTCGAACAAGGATTGTGGTGTTTTTCTGATGCACCATATCATTCACTTTGATGGCATTGTTTATTCGTAGGTTTATATCAGGAAAGGCCTTAGAGCTGATATTTGTACAAGGGTTGTTGTTGTGACGGATTTAATCGAGCAATCAAAGATAAGAAATAAACATGCAATAACGTAAATTAAAGACACATAATTTACGTGGTTCACCAATTTGGCTACATCCACGGACAGAGGGAGAACGAATTTTATTATGGAGACTAGGTTTTCAGAGGTTTCAGAATTACAGAAAATTACCCTACGAACAGGGTTATCATAACGATAATAGACTACTCTAACTTGGGCTCGGCCCATGACATATCCTCAAGGCCGAATCCTTTCTCAATTAGTAGTCCACGCATACCCGCAAACTCTGCGAAGCGGGTTATGGTCAATTCAAAGCATTCTCAACAAATCTCCACCTTGACTTGAATCCTCCAAACAGATGCATCATTACAATGCCAGACTTCTTCCTCTACCTCAGATTTTCCCCGAAGGGCAACTAACAGCTTGTTATATTTAGCAAGTCCAAACAATGTTGAAACTTGCTGTGAGGAACCGGCTTGGTAAACATGTCAGCAGGATTATTAGCAGTACCCACTTTCACCACCTTGATCCTTTTCTCACCTCTCAGAAAATGATACCTCACATCAATATGCTTGGTCCTCTCATGATGAACTTGATCCTTTCCTAAACAAATTGCACTCAAACTATCGCAGTAAACGATAGTTTGATCATGATGTAGACCGATATCACTAACTAGTCCTTTTAGCAATATTCCTTCTTTTTGCGACTTACATCGATGCCATATACAATTAAACATATCAATTTCTGCCTCAGTTGTAGACAAAGTAACTGCAGCTTGTAAAGTTGCTTTTCAACTAACAACAGAACCACCAAGAGTGAACACATAACCAGTCATCGACCTTCTACTGTCAACATCTCCAGCATAATCGGAATCAGAATAGCCAGCCACAGAACACTGTGAATCTCCACCATAAATAAGACCAACATCAGATGTGCCTCTAAGGTATCGAAAAATTCTCTTAACTGCTTGCCAATGCTCCTTCCCAGGTTGCCCCATGAACCTACTAACAACACTGACAACATGTGCAATATCAGGCCTAGTGCAGACCATAACATACATCAAGCTTCCAACTGCACTAGAATATGGGACTCGAGACATGTACTCCTTCTCACCGCAGACATTGCGGGAGATGATGAGCGAAGACAAATGAATATTTGTAGCACTCGGAGTATCAATAGCCTTTACTGTAGACATGACAAAACTTGACAACACCTTCTGAATATAACCTTTCTGTAACAAGAAAAGCTTTTTCTGATTTCTATTCTAAAGATCTCCATGCCCAAAATTTTATGAGCATCACCCAAATCCTTCATTTCAAATTCGGCACTGAGAAGGGCCTTCAACTTCCGAATATCAAACTTAGACTTTGCAGCGATGAGCATATCATCAACGTACAAAACAAGATATATCATGGAACCATCATCAGATTTACTGTGATAAACACAATAATCATATGGACTCTTGTTGTACCCCAGTTTCACCATATAACCATCAAACCTCTTGTACCACTGTCTGGGAGACTGCTCAGCCCATACAGAGACTTCTTCAACTTGCAAACATAGTCTTCTTTTCCAGGAACTTGGAAACCATCTGACTGAGTCATGTAGATTTCTTTATCCAACTCGCCATGTAGGAATGCTGTCTTCACATCAAGTTGCTCAAGTTCTAGATCCTGATGTGCAACTATTGCTAGTAACACTCTGATGGAAGTGACTACTGGTGAAAAAATCTCATCATAGTCTACTCCCTCAATCTGTGTGAACCCTCTTGCAACAAGCCGAGCTTTATATCTAACACCTTCAGCTGGCGTAATTCCTTCATTTTTCTTGAAGACCCACTTACAAGTAACAATCTTCCTCTCTTTAGGTCGTTTGACCAACTCCCACGTCTGATTCTTCTCAAGTGACACCATCTCTTCTCCCATTGCAGCAAGCCATTTAGTAGACTCACTGCCAGAAACAACTTCTTTGTAGGTGGATGGTTCGTGAATATCCACCTCTTTGGCGGCTTGTAGTGCATAAGCTACCATATCTTCAAAACCATACCTCACAGGAGGTTTGATGCCAATCCTTCTAGCTCTATCGAGAGCTATACTTGGCTGACGAGCTGCTGGATGAACATCTGAAACTAGACGACTTTGGATTAGTATGTTGATATTCTCCACCTTGGCGTTGTAGGTTACTCTCATCTAGAGTATCTTGCAGCTCCACCTGTTTATCAACACTACTATTTTCTTCTACAATAGTGAGCTTCACAGGAGGGTTAAACATATACAAATATAACATTTCTACTTAATATAACTCTATATTCAGAAAGAGACCAGATTCTATATCCCTTCATCCCATCCCCAAAACCAACAAATATACCCTTCCTCGCTCTTGGTTCTAATTTACCCTCACTAACATGATAATAAACTGTGCAACCAAAAACTTTTAACAAAGAATAATCTGCAGGTTTACCAGACCATACCTCATATGATATTTTGCAATCAATGCCAGTGTGAGGCCCACGGTTGATCAGGTAGCACGCCGTGCTAACTGCCTCTGCCCAAAATCTTCTAGCTAATCCATCATTAGAGAGCATGCACCTTGCTCTCTCCAGCAATGTCTGATTCATGTGTTCTGCCACACCATTCTGCTGAGGTGTATCTCTAATAGTGTGATGGCGAACTATCCCTTCATCCTTACAAAACTCATTAAACTCAGACGAACAGAATTCCAGGCCATTATCAATTCGAAGTCGCTTGATCTTCTTCCCAGTTTGATTTTCTATCATAGTCTTCCACTGCTTGAAATGCTTGAAAGCTTCTTATGATTCATCATAATCACCCAAGTCATTCTCGAATGATCATCAATAATAGACATAAAATACTTGTTACCTCCAAGAGACTCAACACGTGAAGGACCCCAACAATCAGAATGAATATAATCAAGCGTCCCCTTAGTTCAATGAACACCCTTTTTTGGAAACTGACTTCGATGAAGCTTCCCAAACACAAAAATGTTCGTAGAATTCAAGACTTTGCAACTTGTGCCCGGATAGAAGATCTCTCTTAGATAAAATCTGCATCCCCTTTTCACTCATGTGACCAAGCCTCATATGCCATAGCTTAGTCATATCCTTGTCTTGAATTTCAGATGATGCAACAGCAGCAGAATCATTCACCGTAGAACCTCGCAAGAAATACAAGGTACCATGCTTCAAGCCTGTCAGAACCACCTTTGAACCTCGACAAATCTGCATAACTCCACCTTCTCCTTTGAACCGAGACCTTTCTTTGTCGAGTAGACTCAACGAAATCAGATTCTTGGTCATCTGTGGAACATGTCTGACGTCATTCAAGGTGCAGAAGGTACCATCAAGTGTCCTAATTTCTATCGAGCCAATTCCAACTACTTTACAGACAACATTGTTGGCCATATTAACGCTGCCTCCATCTGTCTTCTCATAAGTTGAAAAATACTCTCTGTACGGGCATATATGGTATGAGGCCCCTGAATCAAGAACCCACACATCCTTACGATGTATTTGTTCATCTGCAACTAAGGCCAAATCCTCTTGGACTTTGTCTTAGTTTACTCTTAAAGACCTTAGGACCTTCTTTCTTCTTCTCATTTGCTTTTTTTCTTTTAGGACAATCGGTTTTTCCAATGCCCCATTTCTTTGCAATAATTGCAAATATCATCAGGTTTGTGACCTTTTTTTTCTTTTTTTTTTTTCAAATTTTCATTTTCCCTTGTTCATTGCGGCCGGACCGATGCCTAATTTTACGTACTAGAACCTAATGCCATTTGGCGATCTTCTCAGTGTGAAGAGCGGACCTCACATCTTCGGTGACAAACTATCTTTCCCAACGATAAGCGAATCTACAAAATTCGCATATGATTGGACATAGATACCAATGAAATTAAAAAAAGACATCCTCATCATCTACTTTGACATCAATATTACGCAGATCTAGCAAAATTTTATTCAATTTATCTAGATGATCCCGAAGAGGCGTACCTTCCTGCATGCATAATCAGAACAAACGTTGCTTCAAAAGTAACTTGTTGGTTAGAGATTTTGTCATGTATAGACTCTCTAACTTTAACCATAGACCTGCCGCTTTATCCTCATCAGCGACCTCAATGATAACGTCATTGGACATACATAGCATGATCGTAGAATGAGCCTTCTCTTCCAGAGTACTCCATTCTTCATCGTCTACATCTTCCTTCTTCGTCTTTCCAGAAAGCGGAGCCCATAAACCTGTTGTTTGGAAGAGATCGCATCTTGATCGCCATAAACCAAAAACCTGCTTTCTCCCGGTGAATTTGTCAATCTTAACGTTAAACGCAGACATCTTTGATTCAAAAAAAAAAAAAAAACGCGTAAAAAATCGATCAATTAACGAGGCTCTAGATACCAGTTTGTTGTGATGGATTTAATCGAGCAATCAAAGATAAGAAATAAACACGCAATAACGTAAATCAAAGACACAAAATTTACGTGGTTCACCAATTTGGCTACATCCACGGGCAGAGGGAGAATGGATTTGTAGGTCCCGAACGGGTTTCGTGAGGGCAGAAGTCTAGAGGGGGGGTGTATAGACTTCTGAAAACTTTTTCGTGCAGATCAGGTGTGATTGCAGTTTGCCTGATCAGAGTGCAAGTGAATCGGTTTGGTGATATCCAACTTCTTGATCGCTGAGGGCGATCGATTCGGTGTCTATCGGTTTAAGCGATTGTCGCGGAAGCTAGTTTATACCGTGTGAAAAACCGGTTTATAACAAATCGATTAGAAATTTGTTTTCAATTAGATGACTATGGAGTCAATCTGATCAGATCAGTAGCTTGGTGCTAGCTGATCCTAACTCAGAATATGTATGCAGATTAAAACAAGTTGTGTGCAATAGTGTAAAGCAGTTAATCAATCAGGTAAATGCACACAAGATTTATAGTGGTTCGGACAACCAGTCCCACGTCCACTCTTCCCTATCACAAGGAGCACCAACTTAACTAACTGGACTTAGATTATTGTGTTAGTCCAACACATTACACCAACAAATATTTATAGAGCTCTCACTCAACCGAGAATCCCAGAAATCAGAACTAGAATCCCTAGTCTGAAATCTTGCTAAACAAACTTAACCTAACTTTGGGTTTTGGGTAAGATTTGTTGTTTGTTCCAACTTTGAAATCTATCATAGTATTTAAGTAGCCAAATAGCTAGAGGATAAGATTTCTGTGCTAAGAACTATGGGATGAACACTTAGAAAATAATCTTCAAGGTTGTGTTCTTCGTGCGGAAATTTTGCTATAGTATATGAGCTTCTTGATAATTTCCATTTTTCACTCTGAAGAGTAATCCCATATTTATAGATCCCGAAATCAAAGAGCCGTTGGAGAGCAATTTGAATTTCTGGCTATATTTTGTAGATATGTAGGATTTGATGTGACGTGCTTCAGGGACGGCATGGCCGAAAGCATGGATAGTTGTCTTTTATAGCCGTTTGACCAAGCGACACCAAATCCGTGATTATTGGCTCCGTTCATATCGTGTCTTGTTCTTATTGGTTACGAAACACTTTTCGGTGTTTGTTCTACCAACTAAAGTTGACATTCTTCTTGTTCGGATCAACAACGTATGACTTGATGAAACATCGATTTACCACGGTGTGGTGACGTCGATTATAACCGATCGGTCTATCTGATAAGTCTTCTTACGGTGCGGTTGTCTTAGATCAACTAGCAGACTCAGCTGATGTAGGTCTTCTTGTCTGATCTTCCGATAGTCATCTGATCTTCAGGTCTTCTGAGTTTGAGCGTCATGATTTCACTCCGATCATCTGACTTTATCGGATCATCGATCTTCTATCTTTCCCCTTTCCGCCTTCCGGCCTTCGACTTCGGTGGTCTTTTGTTCTCGGTGGTCTTTAGATCGACCTATATATATATTGAGTTCTCCTCAATATGTGACCTATCTTATACATCGGTTGTTCTATACAATAATTATCAAGCGATCATCTTATAAGCGGTATTTAAAAACATCACCAAATTACCAATGTCCGATTGGTCCTATTACATGTGTTTTGGAACTTTCATCAAAACTCTAAATTTCCCAACAATTTCCCCCTTTTTGATGAAACCAAAACACTTGAGAAACCAACACAGTTGATAAATATAAGCGATAAAAAACACATAATCGAGGAAGACAATGAGATTTTTGTCTTAGGATCGAAAAAGAATAAACTTTTCATTCAAAGCCAGATTTATCAATTCTGAGGTTACATAAAAAAGTTTGAGTTTAAATTCATTTGATCCTAGCGATCTTTCTAATTTTTAATCTTTTTTGGCTTATATCCTCTGGCATTTTCGTTGATCCAGGGGCGTTGAATATCAGTATAACTTCCATTTGACATCATTGATCTGCTGAGGATCAGTTATGCGAGCTTTGTTCAGGATGTCAAAATAGAACCTTTGAAATGATAGTATGTCAAATGAGCCATCTGCCTTCTTCGAGTAGTCCATCATGTCATACTATTGACGAGATATTCTCACATTGATTATTCTGGGCACATTTTCCATATATTTCAAAAAATCTGGGTGCTTGTTCTCCAACCAGTTGAGAAATTCCGCATCTGGTGATTCTTCTTGTGGCACTAGGTCCAGAACAAATGCATCCAGAAGCCATTCACTTCTGATCTTATTCCATTCCTCGAACCTATCAGCATGAGCAGCAGTTTTAGGAATGATTTCATCAACTCTTGCTGGCAACTGAGTTTCTGTTCCAGATTTTCCGGCTCTGCCTTTCTTCGCCCTCGATCTGTATTTCTTCTTCTGCCTCTGCCAATTTTTCTATCATTCTTTCTTCTTCACTAATACGAGCTTCTTCAGCAATCTGCTCCTTAGTCAGTTTCTCAGCCAGTTCCTTATCGGCCTGTATCTGGCTAGCTGTGTTTCTCGTGACTCTCTTAGTCTGAGTGACTGGTACAGGATTTGATGTCCCAGCACCCATAGCTAACTTTCTTGCCTTTGACTTCTCCATCTTCCGAGAAACTTCATTTGCAAATAGATCCAGATGGTCTATTCTCTGACCATAGGATTCAACTGTTTGAATCAGTTCTTCTGTTGTTCTGATGAAGTCAGTTGGTTTCTCGACCTGTCCTTCCCCCTTTTTGGTTTGATCAAAAAAAGTATTGAGGTGGGAAGTCAGAGATCCAAAGCTGACTGATATGGCTTTGTTAAGATCTGCAACAAATAAACCTTGAGCTTTAGTAGATAGATTTTGAATCTTTGAGATCAGCTCAATCTTGACAGATTCAACGACAGTAGATAGGGTAAGAATGAGTTTATCAAGTTTTTCTTCTGTCATTTCAAGCTTTTCAGTGACCATCAGAAGAGAAACTTGTTGTCGATCAACCTGGACTAGCTTGTCGTCAACTGTCTTTTTAAATTCAGCAGTCAGGTTGGTCACGATTTGAGAGAACTGATCTTTGATTGCTTCAATCTGGGAAATAGCCAATTCCCGTTGATCCCTTATTTCTTTGAGACCAATCTCCCTCTGATCAGCTATTGTGTTGCTAAGTTCATTAGCCAACACTCCCTCAACTTCTTCTTTCAGAAGATCTTTAAAATAAGATATGTTCTCCTGAAGTTGACCAGCGGTGATGTGTGTTGCAGGAATATTTTGTATCACCTGATCATTTTCGGTTGTTTTTGCGCCTCGATTGGTCGGGTCATGAAGCTAAAGCACCAGTTCCACTATCATCGACAACTCCCACATCCTTCATAGGATCATCTTCTTTAGGATCATCTTCCTTAGGAGTTTCTGCAACAGCCTCCAGTTCAACTTGTTCAATTATTTCGACTTTACGTGGATCGAGCTTTGATCGCTTCAAATAGATTATCGATTAAATTTGGTGATCCTACTAAAGCGGATTTCTTCATGTCGAAATCAAAATCTGCGAATGCATCAGCACCTCTTATCTATTCAATAATGATCATGAAATCTGAGAAGTTCTTCAAATGGAGATCTTTCGGTGAGGATCTCCATTTTCTTCTTCGAATAACGGGATGGGCTTCAACTCCGGTACAACTCATCAATTTCGCATTCAATTCTCATTCTGACCATTCTTCGGGTGATGGTCTTGGATGATCTGGACTCAGGAATCAACTGTTCAGATCTACCAAGTTCAGGTTGATGAGATGTGGAGGGTTATGGTGGTGTCCGAAAGTAATTTGGATGTTGAATGATTATTTGAATCTGCGAGAGGTTCTGCGGTAGGGTTAGTTAGGGTTGGGTTACGCAATGGTGATCTTCTTTGCGGTGAACTTTCGGTTAGCGGCGGTGAAGGAGAAGGTGATCTTCTTGGTTGGTGAATTAGCGAATTGGGGTGATGGAATCTTTCAACTTCCTCCTCGATTGCTCTGGCGGCTCTGAAGAGGAAAAGTTGATATGCTTTCGATGGCTAAAAGTCTTCGAGTCATGGTGGTCTTTTTACTTTCTTTGACCTCGAGCCTTTACGTTTTTCTCTTCTTTTGATGGAGATCTTTCATCTCCTTGTTCTTCCATTCTTAACCTTAGGGATTGCTCATGGCGTAGATGGCTGGTTCAGAAAGGCCTTGTAGGACTTCATCGATTCGATCCCATTCGGCATTGCATCTTGTCGATTTTTGAGATTTGATTCTCTTCTCGGATAGACTTGTCTCTGTTCACTAACTCAAATTTGTCATGTTCTTGGATCGAGAATAGCCTTCTTCATCGATTAATATTTTTCGCTCCATTGATAAAAAAAACCATCTTATATGGTGATCATTTTTAACCACGAAATTTTCTTTGGCCTACCAATAATTATTTTTCGGAATGTCGAACAGCGAGCAGTTTGCAGTTTTTTCTTCTTCTTTTGAGGTGGTGTTTATCGACCCTCAAGAGTTCATTTTTGATCGTTCGTCTTCATTCTCTCCAGGAGATTTTCTTCCATTTCTTAACCTTAGGAAGCATTTTGTAAGTCGATATCATCATCGGTTCGTCTCGAGGATTTTCCGTGTCCATAGATCCTCAAGAATTCTAGGTTGGTTCTTGGAGAAAGGCCAAGATTTTTCGAGATTGTAGGATTTGTTCCAATTGATTCGATCCCATTCAACAAATACAAATTGGGCAATTTTGTTTCCATAGTTACACATAATTTTGCCCAACCTTGCCATCTACAACAAGATAAATTCGATTAATAATGATGGTCTTGTTTTGAAAACCCATTTCAGACGATAGACTTGTCTCGGCATATAAAACTAAGGGGTGAGGGCAGAGTGATTCAAATTTGTCATGTTATGACAAGTAATAACATAAAGCATAAAAGAACAACCATAGTGGTTGACAATTAATATTTTTGGCTCCATTGATAACCAACTAAACCATCTTAATAACGGGATTTTCACCCTCACGGGATTGTTAATCCCGGGATTGCTAGATGAAAGTTCAAATACCGGGACTTATCATAATTATTTTTTCGGGACAAAATGTCAAACAAACTTAACCTACCAACTGGTTTGGGTATAAGGTATTTGGTTTCATCAGGGTGAGATTTTCCCAAATTTGTTTAGCCTCAATGCTAAGGTTGGGAAAATCTCTCTAAGCTTAGGATATGGCATTTTTGCTTAGATACAATGAAGAACACTCTTGGGTAAATTTGGATATTAATGCTCCTGTGTTCTTGAATGGAGTTCATATTTTTAATTCACTTCGATCCTCCATTCTCTTGTTTTGAAGATAGTGCAATGAGATTTTTCCTTTAGGCGGGTAATATTGAATCCATACTAATAATCTTCGACTTTTATATCCTTTGCATTTGCGGCTTTATGTCATATCCTATATGTTGTTTCTTGAAGAAATGGCTTTTCGTCTCGAGGATTTTCGTGTCCACCGCAAATTCCTCAAGAATTCTGAAATGCCCATGAAATTGCATTCTTTCGATTGCAATGATCTTGTTCATTGATGATTTTTCAATCGATTTATTTTTTTCGAGATTGAAATCTTCTCGAAATTTGTTCCACCTCCATTGATTCGGATCCGTGTAACACCAAACCTTACAAATTTGTCTTCAACAATTTTGGTTGCCAAATCGCATAGTTACACATAATTTTGCCCAATCCGTGAGTAGCCATCTACAACAAGATACTTGTTCTTCGATTAATAAGTTGCTTCAAAAAACACAAGTTGATAATGTTTTGGCATAATTAATCAAAACTAAAATATCACAAATAATTGATTAAAGATATCACATATTGATTAACTAGTAATGTAGATGGATACATACGAGATACCAAGAGATAATAAGCATAAACACGGGATAACATAAGTAGACGTAATCTATATGATCAACGGATTTTAGGAAAGTAATTCATCAAATAGCCAGAAATTACCAGATTCTGCTTTTCGATTTTGAAATAGGTTGAATCGCAAGAAACACGTTGAAGTGAGAAAGGTAATTGTGAGTTTGCAGAGAATAAATCGCAAGAATTTTGAGAAAAGTATTCTGGTAGGGTTTTGATGAAGCTTATAAAAAGGAAGGAGGGAAAAACGAGACTAGAAGATCAAACTTTTTAAAAGGATAAATGATCCAGATTGAGCGGTTTTGATCGTGTGGTCAGGATATGCACGCGCGATTGCCTTTTGGATTTTAAAAAAACATTTAGTGGCATTTAATACATATACCCTACGTCCGCATTAAATACTTTGCAGGGTATGCGTCACAAAAGTATGTGTACAGTAAAGACAAATATTATCAGATAATTTCAGATATGTTAGTTAATAAACAAAAAGAAAAAATCGTGATCTCGGTTGGTGATATTCTAATAAATCAATACCACTTGAAGTCTGTTTGTACCACTTGTTGATCTTAGTTTTTACGCCTAATCCTTATAATTTCCCAATTGTCCGATTAAAAACCGATCCGTTCCATGTTTCATACCGATATTCCCTTTTTACGATCCTTTACGATCGGTTGAAGTTCCCCTTCTTTTGTTATCTCGATTACTTATTGGACCGATTTATATGATTTGTTGAGATATATAACTCAAGTGATCTTCCTCATCGATCGATCTCTTATTTAATCGATTTTGAGTTGACCTATTCTCGATTCTACTCGGATCAAGTCAATTCTTGGGATAAGTGTTCTTGCTTAAAACCTATTCTTGGAAAATCGGATAGTCATCTCGATTCCCTAAGTCGGCACGATTTGACATTCGTAATAATAGTCTGGATTCTTTTTGATATCAATCGTCGTAACCTAATCCAATCATCAGTCGCGTGTCTCCTACGCGCTGTCCTTGCGGTGTTAATTTCTCTTAAGGGTCTTGAGAAATTAAATTTGCACCTATACCCCTGTTTTTCTTCTATAAATAGATCTGGGGTTTTAGGCAAACAACACAACATAAACCAGTCATCTTCTTTATTTAGCTTAAACTCCATGTTTCACGATGAACCCTTATTTCCGGTGAAACTTCCGGCAAAAACCTTTAACCCTTTTCAAATGATTTCAGCTTCTCAAATCAACCCTGTGTGTCCCTTATTAATGCTTTCGTCATCATTGAAGATTACACATACGATTATTGCCAAACTTCTCTACCACCGAGACGGCGGATCTGCTATCGCAAATGAGAAGGCACTTCTCCTAACCGTATGCACCTTGTGTGCCTATCGAGATGACAGAATTAGCATCAATAGACTCAGTCTGGTACAAAACCTGAGTTTGGTATACGATCTTGATCAGACAACAGCTGATCATCGTATATCAAACTCAATATTTGCATGTGACACTTGTGGCCATATGGTCTTTGGACCACATCTTTAGCACTTGTATCCCATTTAACAGCTGGAGAGCCCATTGATTTTAGGACTAGGGGCTTCTGGCTTAGAAATCCTTCAATGCTGCTCTCGCTCCTCACTCTGAAGCTCTGAGGGTGGCTTAGGATTATTTCAAAGCCTCTCACACCCCTTTTAGGGTTAAGTGGGGGAAAATGGGAGCATCAGACTCTAAAATCTTTGAAGTCTATCTCCCCCCCTTCTAGGGTTAGGTTTAGGGTTTACGGTTTATGGTTTATGTAATGACCTCCGGGTCCTTTTGCACTTGTAACTTGTAATGTAAATCTGACCTCCGGGTCTTTATCAATGAAAAGTTCTATTATTTCATTGTTGTGTTGTTTCTATTTTCTTATGCGATTTGTAGTCTTAATCTTATACAACTTGCTTGTTGAACATAGCTTAACCGACTTACAAAGTATAAAACAACCAAACTGATCAGTTCCTTTAATCTGAAATGCCTTAATCTGATCAGTTCCTTGTTTGAATTGATAAAACCTTCTCTTATCAGTTCCTTGACTGATCTTCTGATCAGTTGAGATACCTAACTCAACCGATTCCTCTTAACCTGGTTAGTCTCTTAACCAGATGGTTCTGGAGATCAGTCCACCAAACATTTCTAGTGCACTTTCTCCGAGATCCAGAAGCCATAGCTCATTGCATAAATCTCTGAATCTAATCTCAGCTAGTGGCTTGGTTAAAATATCAGCTTTCTGTTTATCAGTATGGATCTTTTCCATTCTGATATTCTTCTTTTCAACATGATCTCTTATAAAATGGTGTCTGACATCCACATGCTTGCATCTTGTATGTAGAACGAGGATTACGAGTGATTGCAATAACACTATTCATCACGAGAATATAAACGTTCTTAGCTACAATGTTATAATCCCTCAATTTCCGACTAAGCGGAGCGGTTGGAAGCAACAACTTCCTTGACCATATATTACGCTTCAATAGTAGATATCGCGAATCGATGTGCGCTTTCTTTGAAAACCACGAGATCGATTTTTACTACCTAAAAACCGACATGTACACGAGGTTGACTTCTTGTCGATTACGCAACCTCCATAATCGAATCGAATACCCACTAAGCTCTAGATTATCATCGATGGGTAAAATAAACCAAGGTTTCTTGTCCCCTTCAGATACTTAAGAATCTGCTTAGGCGCTTCTGTGTGGCTTTGCATTGGATTTGCACGAAATCCGCACATACACCAACCCAAAAAAAGTGATATCTGGTCTGGCGGCCGGTCGGTATAGTAAAGATCCAATGAGAGCCCTATATTCTTTCTAATTAGTTTTCTGACCATTCTCATCTGGATCCATCTTGAATCCAGTCATCATAGGAATTCTAGCTTCCTTACAGTTTTGAACTCCAAACTTAGCCAATAAACTCCTAGTGTACTTCGCCTGGCAGATGAATATCCCTTACGTACTTTGCTTAACTTGTAGACCCGTAAAGTAACTCATCGACCCATCATGGACATCTCGAACTTCCCCTTGCATCGACTTCTTTGAATTTATCACATAAACTCTTGTTGGGAGATCCGAAGATGACGTCGTCCACATAAATTTGAACCATCAGAATATCTTCTCCATCTTCTATTCTAAATTAGGTTATGTCCACTATTCCTTTAGTGAAACCACTGTATATCAAGAACTGAGAGAGTGTATCATACCAAGCTTGAGGAGCTTGTTTCAGGCCATAAAGAGCTTTTTCTTAAGCGGTACACTGGTCGCCTTTTTTCAAAGCACGGAGGTTGTTCAACATAAACTTCCTCGGCTAGTACCCCGGTTTAAGAATGCACTCTTTACATCCATCGATACACAATAAACCCCTCGTGGGCAAAGATATGCCAAAAAACAACCGAATGGCTTCGGTGGCGGCGATCGGGTGCAAAGGTCTCATCATAATCAATTCTTACGATTGTGAATACCCCTTAGCAACAAGTCTTGCCTTATTTCTGGTTATGACATTATTCTCGTCTCTCTTGTTCTTGAATACCCACTTTGTGCCAATCACATCTTGATGGGTTGGTTGCGTCCACATGATTTCAAACACGATTCCTTTCAAACTGTTCAATTCTTCTTGCATGGCTAGAATCCAGTTTGCATCTTGTAGAGCTTCTTCTACTTCGGTTGGTTCCTTCAAAGAAAGATAACAACAATACATGGTACTTTCACCAATCTGATGTCTAGTTTTGACTCTATCAGATGGGTCTCCGATGATCAGATCAATTAGATGACTGTTACCCAGGTCCTTCTTTTCTGATTTGTATCAGTTTGGAGAACATCATCCTCTTTTGATAGTAGTTCATTACTAGTGATTGGGAGTGGTGCAGAATTATGATCCACTTGACATGGACAAGTCTCGGTGATGTTGGACTCATCATGTGTTGATGTCATCGTAGGAACTTCGGTGTTCCCCCGAACCGGATGGTTCGATTGATCTTATCTCGGTATGCCGGCTTCTTCATTGACAGTTGTACGTACCTTAGGGTCTGATTGACCTGATGAATTAGCAAGATCAAGTTTTGGAATATGCACTGTTACGTGTTCTGATCCTTTTTCCTTGATACTTACCTGATCCATTTTATGCGATCAGTGGGGTTGATCTGTAATCGATTGTTCCGAGGCGGACTTTCTCTTGTTGGAAGATGTCTCATCAAAGACCACATGAGTGTTTTTCTTCCACAACTAGGGTTACTTTTTGTTAAACCCTGAACGCCTTCTTTGGATGAGGAATATCCTAAGAATATACCCTCATCGACTTGGCCTCAAAAGTCTTCAACTGACTCTTCCCATTGTTGTGTATGAAACACTTGCACCCAAAAACATGGAAGTAAGAAACACGAGGTTTTCTGCCCTTCCACAGTTCATAGGGTGTTTTGTAGTGAGCCCTAGTCAGAGAGCATCTATTCTGAGTGTGGCATGCAGTATTGATGGCTTCTGCCCAGAAACGGCTTGGTGTTGCATGTTTTGCTAACATAGTGCGAGCAACTTCTTTGAATGTCCTGTTTATCCGTTCTGCTACACCATTCTGTTGTGGCGTTCTTACAGCTGATGTCTCATGCTGTATACCAAACTTAGTGTAAAAATCAGTAATAAAAGAATTCAAAAATTTTGTACCTTTATCTGATCTGATTTTCACTATACTGACACCCTTCTCATTCTGTAATTTCTTGAGCAGCCCGGGTATCTTTGTTGTTGTCTCATTCTTCTTATACAAGAATACAACCCAGGTAAACTTGGAATAATCATCCAAGATTATCAGAGTATATTTGCGTCCGCTGAGACTGACTGGTGTAACTTGTCCAAATAAGTCCATATGGAGCAGTTGCAATACTCAGCTGGATGCTGGTCCAGGGATTCCCTTGAATGAGGCTTTAACCTGTTTTTACTTCTGACATGCGACACATGTCTGATCCTTAGAGAATACCTCATTCGGAAGACCCTCAACCAAAGACATCCTTGCTATCTTGTTAAGAGTTTTAAAGTTCAGATGACTCATTCTCTTGTGCCAGAGCCAGCTGCTACCTTTTGAACTCTTAACAATCAGACATGCATTTCTTGGACAACTATTCCAATCTGCTGTATAAATCGTACCTTTCCTTGAACCAGTTAACAAGATCTGTTGAGTAGCTCGATTCTTGATAGTACACTGATCAGTCGAGAACTCAACACTGAATCCTGTTATCGTAGAATTGTGAAACTGATAACAGGTTATGTTTTAAACCTTCGACATACGAGACTCCAGTAACCTGTACATCATCATTCTTTAAGGTTTGAATCCTCTGGTAAAACCAAAGTTATCATCACCAAAGAGTACACGCGGGCTTCTTGTTCTGTGTAAGAGCTAAGGAGATGTTTGCTTCCAGTCATGTGCCTTGAGCATCCACTATCGATGTACCAGATAATTACTTGTACACCTCCTTTGTTGGCCAAACCCACGCGAACCTGCAATTAAATTAGGCTTTAGGTACCCTTTTAGGATTGGGTCCTGAGGGGTTAGAGTTGGTTTTAGGGATCCATACAAACAGGGCACTTCTATTGTAATCAGATAGATCAGAAGGCCTGATTTGTCTCCCTTAAACATCTACATAATCATACATCTCTTCATATGCATTCTGATCAGTATGATTATTTGTGGGAGCCTTGAGTGAATCAGAAGACATGGGATTTTTCTTTGCTGTTTGTCTTCTTTTAACCCAAATGGGGCTCAAAAAAAAAGATGACCCTAGGTTTTACGATTGTAAGGGTAGGAACGACTGCTACCATTAAAAGATTCATATCTTATTGGCATATCTGGTTTTAGTAGTTTACCCTTGACTTGCCTGATAGGCAGCTTGACCTGATTAGGTTTCAAATCAGATTTCCCCTTTTGAGGTTATCTTTTCTGATACCTAATCTGCTGATCAGGTTGAGGTTTCTTCAGAAGAACCTGGGTTCTTCTGTTGATTTCTCAGCTGATGCTTGATCAGTTGGGGTCCATTTTTGTTCCCTTTCTGATTTGGCACTTGCCTTACTTGTTCGTGAGTCTCTTTCCTTATTAGATCTGATTTTGCTTTATGTGTATCTATATCGTAAAACTTCGTTTGATTACACCTTTTGAAGTGAATCAGACGGAGCTTTTGAGGATGTAGAAGGGTTTTCATACCCAATTCCCTTCTTATTAGTTGTCGTTCGAAAATAGTTGTTCATATCCTGAACGGTTTTTGAAGATTTCGTGAAAACCTATATTTTCTTACGTAAACTATCCTTAGTTACTTTCAGACTCTCATGTAGTCGGAAGAGATCATCAAACTTGGCTTGTAAGATTTTAAAATCATCAGCTTGCTGTTTATTAATAGCTAGCTGTTCTTTAATCTGCTTCTTCTGATCAGAAGAATTATCTTCCAGAACTT
Organism: Stenogyne calaminthoides; assembly: GCA_037126765.1. Taxonomy (NCBI): domain Eukaryota; kingdom Viridiplantae; phylum Streptophyta; class Magnoliopsida; order Lamiales; family Lamiaceae; genus Stenogyne; species Stenogyne calaminthoides. The sequence goes on from JBBCBC010000009.1 coordinate 8,852,537, forward strand.
TCAGTTCTTGGTTATCTTCGGCGGCTTGGTGATTTTAGTTAAACCGCTTTCTTGACATCATTTTCCTTAACAAGCTGGGTATTTTTAATCCTTAGCTTATCGTTTTCGGCTTCCACTATCGTATAAGTGTCTACTGTGTTAGAGAGATCATCAAGCAATTTCTTAGAATAGAGCTGCAAGTCAATCTCTCCAGCAGGTGTGCTAATCATAATTTGGTGTGAAACCGAAAAAGCGAAGGTTTAGAGGTTACCTCAGATTGGTTTTCCTCCTTAGCCATGAGACAGATGTCTTCATCAGATGAGAACATCAGATCATCGTAGTGATAGAAATCATCAGCGTTGCTTATCAGACAAAAGTTCTCTACTGATGAGTAGCCAGAATCCTCAGAAGGCAGATAAGAATCATCGATCTCAGATGTATCAGCAACCATGGATTTTTACATCTCTGTATCTTTGTTCTCGTCTGCATTAAAATTTGTCTTCTCTTTCTTTTGAGTCGATCCAAGACAATCTGCTGTATTTTGTAATGGCATGGTTTCTCACAGTTGAAACATGCTCCACGATCCACGGAACTCCTTACGCCGGTGAGTCTTTTAAATGCGTAGAATTTGTCGGGTGACTTTACATCGATTATGTCTGAGTTTCTTCTCTTAGATCTGTTGTCTCTTCTTTCATCAGACCGATCATCTCTTTTCTTATCTTCTCTGCGATCTTCTCTACGATCATCAGATCTGGTCCTTTCTGGAGATCTGTCAGCTGGCCTCCTATCTCTTCCTCTGCTGTTTTGATAATCCCTGTAAAATCTACGATACTTACCAAGTTGGATGTTAGATTTTTCAAGTTTTCTGGTTAGTAAAGCAATCTGTTCAGTTTGGCTTATAATATTTCCAACAGGTTGATGAGACTTTTCGATTCTTCTTTTTCGCTTTGAATGTTGATTTTGATGTGGCAGGTGTGGCTTCAGCATGCGACTCGTCTTCTTCTTCTTGCCCTCTCTCGATCAGATCGAACTCATGGGCTTTAATACTCAGGAATAGGTTGCTTGGCTTCATCTTGGCAATATCTTGACAATCCTTTATTACAGTGACTTTCATCTCCCACTTCTTAGTCAGAGATCTCAAGATCTTGTAATTTATATTTTTATCTGACATCTCTCGTCCAAGGTCCCGAAGCTTGTTGACAGACATGGTGATTCTTCCATCGAGCTCATTGATGGTTTCATTTGGTAGCATCTTAAGTTTTTCAAATTTCACCAGTTCGGCTTGCAGTATGCTTTCTTTAATCAGATCATTTCCTACACACATTTCAGCAAGCGTATCCCACATCTGTTTTGCTGTCTTGAGATACTTTATATTTTCTCTGGTTATCTTGTCCATGGTCTTCATGATTATATGTCTGGCTATCGTATCCAGAGTGTACATCTTTCTCTCTTCAGCATCCATCAGGGCGGGACTCTTTCTGACAAGACTTCCAACTGCAAAATCTGGATCACCTCCAACAGCTGGTTGTCATGATAGATGATGATGGGTCCTCGTTCAAGAACTTCCATCATCCTGCTGCTTATTGATCCCAGATGGTTGCTCATGTATATCGTCCAGTCTACATACTCATCAATGGAAAATTTAGGTAAATCACGATACATACCCGAAGTATTATCCATGCTGATCGTGAGTTTGAAAACAAATGAGTTTAGAAAAAGGTTTTTCAAGATCAGTTCAAGTGACCACAAAGGTTCTTCCTCAAGAACCGATGATATTCAAAGCCAGTGGTCTGTAGAACCACTGCTCTGATACCACTTGTAGGTCCCGAACGGGTTTCGTGATGGCAGAAGTCTAGAGGGGAGGGGTGAATAGACTTCTGAAAACTTTTTCGTGCAGATCAGGTGTGATTGTAGTTTGCCTGATCAGAGTGCAAGTGAATCAGTTTGGACTGATATCCAACTTACTGATCGCCTGAGGGCAGATCAGTTCGGTGTCTATCAATTTAACTGATTGTTCGGAAGATAGTTTATACCCATGTGAAAAACCAGTTTATAACAAATCAGATTCCGAAGCTGTTTTTAATTAGATGACTATGGAGTCAATCTGATCAGATCAGTAGCTTGGTGCTAGCTGATCCTAACTCAGAATATGTATGCAGATTAAAACAAGTTGTGTGCAATAGTGTAAAGCAGTTAATCAATCAGGTAAATGCACACAAGATTTATAGTGGTTCGGACAACCAGTCCTACGTCCACTCTTCCCTATCACAAGGGGCACCAACTTAACCAACTGGACTTAGATTATTGTGTTAGTCCAACACATTACACCAACATATATTTATAAAGCTCTCACTCAACCGATCCCAGAAATCAGAACTAGAATCCCTAGTCTGAAATCTTGCTTAACAAACTTAACCTAACTTTGGATTTTGGGTAAGATTTGTTGTTTGTTCCAACTTTGAAATCTATCCTAGTATTTAAGTAGCCTAACAGCTAGAGGATATGATTTCTGTGCTAAGAACTATGGGATGAACACTTAGAAAATAATCTTCAAGGTTGTGTTCTTCGTGCCGTAATTTTGCTATAGTATATGAGCTTCTTGATAATTTCCGTTTTTCACTCTGAAGAGTAATCCCATATTTATAGATCCCGAAATCAAAGAGCCGTTGGAGAGCAATTTGAATTTCCCGGCTATATTTGGTAGATATGTAGGATTTGATGTGACGTGCTTCAGGGACGGCATGGCCGAAAGCATGGATAGTTGTATTTTATAGCCGTTTGACCAAGCAGCACCAAATCCCATATTGTCGGCTCTGTTCATACGTGTCTTGTTCTTATTGGTTAACAGAAACACTTTTCAGTGTTTGTTCTAGCAACTAAAGTTGACATTCTTCTTGTTCAGATCAACAACGTATGACTTGATGAAACATCAGTTACCACCTGGTGTGAGCTGACCTAATCAGTTACAACTGATCAGTCTATCTGATAGAGTCTTCTGGTGCCAGTTGTCTTAGCTCAACTAGAAGACTCGGCTGATGTAGGTCTTCTGGTCTGATCTTCTGGTAGTCATCTGATCTTCAGGTCTTCTGAGTTTGAGCGTCATGATTTCACTCCGATCATTTGACTTTATCAGATCGTCTGATCTTCTGTCTTTCCCTTGCCTTCTGGCCTTCTGACTTCAACTGGTCTTTTGTTTAGATCTGACCTATATATATATTGAGTTCCCCCTCAATATGTGACCTATCTTATACATCAGTTGTTCTATACAATAATTATCAACTGATCATCTTATAATTGGTATTTAAAAACATCAGTCAGCTAACAGGTCTGACTGGTCCTATTTCATGTGTTTTGGAACTTTCATCAAAACTCTAAATTTCCCAACAAATTTTATTATGGAGGCTATGTTTTCAGAGGTTTCAGAATTACAGAAAATTACCCTACGAATAGGGCTATCATAACAATAATAGACTACTCTAACTTGGGCTCGGCCCATGACATATCCTCAAGGCCGAATCTTTCCTCAATTAGCGAGACCCCCGCAAACTCTGCGAAGCGGGTTATGGTCAATTCAAGGCATTCTCAACAGTTGTTATGTCTGATTTAAACGTGTATAGGGATGAAGTCATGGATAAGGTCTATAGCTTTTATGTGAACAAGTCTGGTCTGGTGAAACTGATTCATGAAAAAGGAAGAAGATGCTGTGAAAAAGAAGAAGGAGCAACAAGTTCTTGCTGAAAATCGCAAGAAGTATCTTAGGCAAAGGCCACCCAAGAAGTAGTATTTTGTGACAAACTGATGGTTTCCTGTTTTTTGTTTTTATAAACTGATGTGTTTGATGATATTTTGGGGGTTAGGATGGGGGGTATTATTTTCTGACAAAATCTGATCATCTGATAGGGTTGTTTTGTGTTTTTAAGAGGTGAATATGTTGTTGATAATGGTTTGGGGGCTAACAAATCTCATTTTTTGATGAAAGGTTTTGGGTTGGGGGATGTTGGTAGCTAACAAGGCTGATTCATTGTAAAGTAAAAATAGATGATGTCTTTTTTTGTTTTTATGTTTGTTTGTGTTATTGTGTTATAAGCGATATGTTTTTATGACTGTCTTTTTTTATATTTTTTTTTGTCATCAGGGTGAAATCTTATCACTTAACAAACATGATCTATATACCTGCATGAAGGTATATATGTTTGAATATACTTTTTTGTAGTATAGTAATATTTTTTTAGTGACATAGTAACACACGCTTAAACTGTCTCACCAGGAAAAATCTTCTTATACAATAAATATAATGTGTAATGAAGATTCTGGTGTAGTAACAAATCACTGAGGTAATTATTGTTTTCATTTTGTGTTTTTTGGTAAATACGAAAGTATTTTTCTTGTGTTTTGTTATACAGTAACACACATTTTAAACATGTTGTAACTTAGGAAGATAACTAAGTAATATAGTAACACAAATGTAAACATGTGGTAACACATTCATCATATACGACTACACATGAACAAACTCTAGAAATTAAATGAAGTCATACAGTAACACACATTTTAAACATGTGGTAACACATATATATATGTTGCAATAACACATGAATAAGTTTGGAAATTAATATAGTAACACACATGTAAACATGTGGTAACACATTCATCATATACGGCCACACATGAATAAACTCTAGAAAAATTAAATGAAGTCATACAGTAACACACATTTTAAACTTGTGGTAACACATATATATATATATATGCTGCAGTAACACATGAATAAGTTTGAAAATTAATATAGTAACACACATGTAAACATGTGGTAACACATTCATCATATACGGTTACACATGAATAAACTCTAGAAAAATAAATGAAGTCATACAGTAACACACATTTTAAACTTATGGTAACACATATATATATGCTGCAGTGACACATGAATAATTTTGTAATACAGTAACACACATGTAATCATGTGGTAACACATTCGTCATATACGGCTACACATGAATAAACTCTAGAAAAATAAATGAAGTCTTACAGTAACACACATTTTAAACTTGTGGTAACACATATATATATGCTGCAGTAACACATGAATAATTTTGTAATACAGTAACACATATGTAATCATGTGGTAACACATTCATCATATACGGCTACACATGAACAAACTCTAGAAAAATTAAATGAAGTCATATAGTAACACACATTTTAAACTTGTGGTAACACACATACACACACACACACACACACACACATATATATGTTGTAGTAACACATGAATAAACACTAGAAATTAAATGGAGCTATACAATAACACTTTTCTAAACATGTGCTAACACAAATGTAAATAATCCATGATGCAACACAAATATCAATTTTTTTTGGTAGTATCATTTGTTTGAACATGTAGTAGTTAAAAAAATAATGTCATAGTAACACAAATATCTCAATAAGAATATATCAGAATAAATGAGGGTTTGGTGTCCTTGATCCAAATTCATTGGTCTTTGATCCTGATCCCTTTTCTGCTTCCATGTCTTTCTTCTTCTTGTTGTTCTTTTTGAAATGGCCTTTTATTCTTTGGCTCCTCCCCTTTGTTTTTGTACGTTTAGGGTCTAGTATAGCTGTTTCTTGTGTAGAATCAACAGAAGTCTGTGGACTTTCTTCTGATGGTAAGGCTTTTATAGCTGTATAATCCCTGTTGTACCCTTCCTCTAATATCTTTCGTGCTTTCGGCTTCCTTTCACTTTCTATATTGAGGTTGTAACTCTTTGTTACCATCTCGTGACGCCATGGAATGCAAATATCAGCCTTCAAGCTTTCTTTTGTGCCTATGTTTCTGTTCCAAACTTCCAACTTTGCAGATTTAGTCCATCTTTTCCTTATGTACAGTTCTGGTATTCTGTTCACAGAATTTATATGTAGTATATATAAGCAGTGGCTGCACAGTAAACCACATTCTTCAAACTTTTTGCAAGTGCACTTGACATACTTCATGGTAAAATTATAAGTGACTTTGTTCAACACACCATTTCTTGTTACGGCATACACCATCGTTGTGTCCATAACCCTTTCAATCATTGAAGTGCACGAAATACTTCTCAGAAATTCTCGTTCAAATTTTTTGTAGAGAGAAAGTGTGTATATTTCTGCAGTGTGTTTCACCATTCCATTGATTTTTAGTGAAGATTCTGGCTCCACTGTTGTATTCTTGAAGTTATCTTGTGTTTCTATTGCCCTCCATGCTTTTACTACTTTGTTGAAAACACCCCAAAAATCTGTCAAGCTCGTCGTTTTATTTTTTTTGAAAGAGATTGAACTGTTTGTACTCTCGCTCCTTTGGGAAGACAATAATCCTACAGAGAAGAAGTCTTTGCTCAAAGCAGTGCACCTTTTATCTTTTAAGCTGTAGATTCTTATAAACCATGTCTAAGTTATAACTTGTAATCATGTCCTTCCAACATCCCTCAAACTCCTCCTCGGTAGCACATCTCGATAAGCATTTGGTAAATGCTTCTTTGAATTTGTCATCACATTTCAGTTCTGCAAATCTGCTCACTGCATTTTGTTGCAGGTGCCATAGACAGAGTCTGTGTCTTGTTTCAGGGAAAACCTGAAACAGTACAGATACAGTAACACAGTTATAAACATATAGTATCATTATTTGTTAATACAGTAACATATATTTTTGTAGTCAGACTATTATTTTTATAACCTTTTCTATTGCATTTGAAATTGCATGATCCTGATCAGTGAATATTGTTACTGGACATTTTCCACCCATTGATTTCTTGAACACTGTAAATAGTCACTCAAAAGTTTCTGTTTTCTCGTCGGATAAGAATGCACGACCATACATTGTGTTCTTCCAATGATGGTTTATTCTAACAAACGGTGCACATATCATATTGTATCTGTTGATTCTGTATGTTGTATCAAAGACCATCACATCACCAAATAAATCAAAATCCTCCTTCATATTATTCATCCTCCCCCCATCATTCATTTGAACCCTACAGTAACACATATTTGCATATATTCATGAATAAAACATTTGAGTATTGTATATAAATAAAATATAGTAAAACATGTTTAATAAATGCTGTAACACACCTGTAAAAGAACTGATTCTCTTCATCCTCTTGGTTTTGTATTAGGTCCATGAAAGTTTTTGCATCTCCCCCTTCTATGTTCTTCATCTTTGTACGATGTACAAAATTCAAGTGGTCTTTCATTCATGTCCTATTTGATCCTCACCTCCTACATTCAATGCTAGATATATGTATGAATCAGATGGTCTTAATCTAGATGATGTCATTTCTGTGATAGCAATTGCTTTCCTCTCTCTGATTGCTCTTTCGAAACGGTGCAAATGATTATATTCCCTTCTTGTCAGTGGATGATTATGTTTCTGTATGTGTTTTACCACTTTATACTGTCCATCTTCAGTAAGTTTTACCCTCATTTGAGCTTTGCAATTGGTTATAGTAATTCCACACCTTTTCCTCTTGAAAGTTGTAATTTGCTCTTCATTTCTTGATCTCTTTTCACCAGTACAAGAGCATACAAAGCGGTTTTGGAAACAATACCTCATTGCCATCTTTAGACCAAAATTTGTTGATTTCTAAATCAAAATGTTTCGGTATAGGTCATACATCAAGCATATCTTTGTCCTCTTTTCATCCCAATTTGAACCATTTTCAAAAATCGGTGTTTGCCTTCTTCATTTAAACTTTTAAATCTGATGAACCTGCCTCCAGTTGTATAATGGCATTGCCTGTATTGTTGTTCATGTAGTAACATTCATATTAGCATACAGTAGAAAATTAACTACAGGTAGTAACACGAAGCAAACACAATTAATGAAGTAACACATATTTTTGCATACCGTAACAATTAAAAGTTCATGCAGTAACACACTTTTTCCAATGTAGTAACAACCACACACATATATTTTTCGAATAGAATCACAACATGTTTATGGTCTCTGGTAACATTGCGAAGGATGTATGCATTTTTTACCTGGTACTGATGAATTAGCTGATTCTGTTTGGGTTACTATCAAATCTTCGGAATTTTCCATGTTTTCGGAATTTTCCATTGTTTTTCTGGTGCTTTTCTTCTTGGTTTCTTCTTCGTGATTTGATCTGCGTTGTATTTTTTATCTGCGTTTGTGATTTTTGAGTGTTAATTGCGGCGCAAGTTTTGGTTTCAGTGATGCCGCGATCGATTTTTTGATTTTGATCTGTGAGATGCGTTTTGATTTTGTTTTACATAGGAGACCCGCGTGTTTTTGTTGGGTGACCCAGGTCCATAGGCGACCCGCAAGTTTTTGTCGGGTGACCCGGGTCCATAGGCGACCCACGAGTTTTTTTTAATTTTTTCTCTTTTTAGCTTAGATTGCACATAAGATTAGTGTGCAATGTTTCACACAAGTCTTTCTCTTTATAATACTACTATATATATATTTTTTTAAATAATGCTAGTTATAAATCAACCGCGTTATAGTGGAAAGAGAGTGCATTATCAGAAGCCAATTACTATTTTAAAATAATTTTTTTGGAAATATGAATAATAAGTGTGCTTAATAAATTTTGCAAACATATTTTTCAAAAATATTAATCATGATTAAAAATAATAAATATGATCCAATATTTATCAAAAAAATTTGAAATTGTCAGTACTTAGATAACAAATTATTTTGTACAGTATAATACAAATATTAAATATATATATATATATATATATATATAAAATAAACAATATAAAATTTTATTGAAAAATACATATACTCGTCAATGTCACTGAGTAGATAAGTAATTAAATAAAAAAATCAAATATATAATTAAACTAAAAAAATAAATCTATAAAAAAAAACATAACATTATATAAAAAAGTTCACCTACAATAATTAACTACTTGTGTAGACTGTAGACAATATAGTACCAAATATATAAATAACAGTTTAATTAGCAAAAAATCAAATATAAATTAATAAAAATATATTAATAAATAAATGAATAAAATAAAATATCTGCATAAAATAAAATGAAATTGCTGAATAAAAATAAATTGACCAAGAAAAGCAATAATCATACAAATTTTAAAGTAACCTTTGTGTCCCATCGCGGCATCAAAAAAAGTTTTCGAGTTTAAAAAAAAATAAAAAAAATTGGGAACTTGCACTGTTGAGGTACAAGAATTATGCTCTATTGAGCTTGAGAGAATATATTTACTCTGAGTGCACTGAGAATTCTTTTGGAGAAAAGCGAAATTGAGAAATACTGTAAATGGAAAAAAATTTCCACATCTACTAACCACACCCTAGGTCTCTCGTGAACCCCGCCGCACCCTCCGCCCTTCTCCGGTCGCACTCTCCGCCTTATCCGGCCGCACCCACCGCCCTTCTCTGCCGCCTCTCTACCTTACTTTACTCTTCAATCTTCACTCGAAGAAGACGCAGTACCGCCGTTCCCGCACGCACACGGCGCGCACCTTGTCGCCTCGGTTTCTCTCAATTTCAGCAAACAAGAGTATAATTCTTTCCTTATTTTCGCGCCTAGGTAGGTAATTGCAAATTCCAGCATATACTTATTTGTTTTTTTGCTGCTGCTATTCTTCTAATCTAAGTGGACTTCAGTTTTCTGAACTGTGTAATTCTGAATTTTGGCTTAAAATTCGGTTAATCGAACCGAATTTCGGTTCGGTAAGTTTTCCTTTTTAGTTTTCAGTTGGTTCCTGAATCTTGCCATGAAAGTAGTGCAAAGAATTGGTATTTGTTTGTTGTTGTGTTTAGTGTTTTGGGGAGAAAGAATTAGTAGTAGTAATCTGGACCCAATAGACAAAGCCGCAATTTGGGAGCTGATTTCTTCTGATTTCCCTATGGATGCATCCCGGGTAGGCACTTCAAACCTGACCGGGCGTGTGATTTCCCTGAACCTGAGTGGCCTCAATTTATCCGGCGAGCTTCACCCCTCTATCTGTAACCTCACTTTTCTCGAAACCCTCATTTTATCCCACAATGCTTTCCCCGGCTCCCTCCCCATTTGCTTTCCCCCGGCTCTTCGTCTTTTGGACCTTAGCCACAATGCCTTTCATGGTCCAATCCCTCCTTCTCAAACACTTGCTCGATTAACTCACCTTGACCTCAGCCACAATCGTTTAACGGGCCCTGTTCCCGATTTTCACCAATCTTTACTCTTAGCCTATCTTAATTTGGAGTCCAATCTCTTTTCTGGTACATTGCCCTGTTTCTCCTCTCAATCCTTGTCTGTGCTCAACCTAGCTAATAACTCCATTGTTGGAGGAATACCGGCATGTATTTCTACTTCCCCTGCCCTCACGCACCTCAATTTGTCGTTCAATCACCTGTGCTATGGGGTTTCACCGAGATTGGTCTTTTCGGACAAGTTGCTGGTTTTAGATTTGAGTTTCAACGATTTATCTGGAAATCTTCCCGGAGGGGATATTGTGGGGGCACCCGAAAACTCTAGCCTTTTGCTATTTGATCTGTCTTACAACCAGTTCACGGGTGATATACCTTCGTCCGTTACAGAGCTGAAAAACTTGAAGGCTTTGTTTCTCTCCCACAATCTTCTGACTGGTGAAATACCAGAGAGGATTGGAAATCTGACGTACCTTCAAGTCATTGATCTCTCCCACAACCTACTCTCGGGCAGGATCCCGTTGAATATCGTGGGGTGTTTCCAGTTGGTGGCATTGAAGTTGAACCACAACAACATTTCGGGTGAAATCCCTCCGGAGCTTGATGCATTGGATAGTTTGAAGATACTGGTTCTGAGTAACAACCCGATTTCCGGGGAGATCCCTCTGACATTGGCCGGGTGCAAGTCGTTGGAGGTTGTGGATTTGAGCTACAACAATCTCTCGGGTTCTTTGAATGAAGCTGTGTCCAAATGGTCTAGGCTTAGGTACCTCTCCGTTTCTCATAACATACTCAACGGATCTTTACCCACTTGGTTATTCACATTCAAAGCCATTCAATCCATCCATCTTTCCGGGAACAACTTCTCTGGCTACATTCCGGATATTGGAAGCAGCAGCACTACTAGTTTTAGTTTTAATCACAATTTCACTAACCCCTCACCGCCTTCCTTTACTAATCTGGATTTGCGACTTTCGGCTCAATTGCTTGTTTCGGAAACAACCGAATTCATCTTCAACTATGATGTTTTAACTACAACGGGGATCGACATCTCTGATAATTTACTCAGCGGAGGAATTCCAGCTGGACTTTTCGGATTGCAAGGTCTCGAGTATTTGAACTTGTCGTATAATTGTCTTGATGGTGGGATCCCAGTAGGTCTGGGAAAGATGTGGAGTTTGAAGGAGTTGGATTTGTCGCATAATTCATTTTCAGGGTCTATTCAAGATAACATATCGAGCCTTGGAAACTTGCTAGTTCTGAATATGTCTTATAATAGTCTTTCCGGGATTGTGGAGGGATACAGGAGATTTCCCGGAGCATTTGCTGGAAATCCAGGCTTGTGTTTGGAGGATGGTTGCGGTTTTGATGACGGTGTCTTGGCAAGGAGAGATGGTTTTATTTCAATTTGGGTTTTCTGTGCAACCACTTTGTTTAGTTTTTATGCAGGTGTTGTTGGTCTCTGTTGTTATGCTCAATCCAGAAACTATATTTTGCAGACAAAAAACTAGTAGTAATTAACATGTAACATCATTTGTATCTATGCTATGTATTACCCTCCAAATGTGGGATTTTTTTATTTTTTTTTATCTCATCTCATTTTTTGGTTTAATGGCAAAACTATTATGATTCAGAAAATAATCCTCATTCAATTCAAGTAAAGATTAGGTAAAATCTGATTCACCTGTGGTGAAAATAATCCTCATTCTTTCCATTGCCAGTACTTGCAAGGCATTAGATTCCTCAAATGGACAACTTTCATTTGCTTGCCTGAAACTAAACTTCAAATATCAAATAAACAAGCATCTTGAAAAAGAAAATTACATTTATTCGCTCTATTTCATTTATCTTCAGAATGAATCTACATATTATACTACTATAGTAAATCAAGAATCAAGTTGAAAAGAGAAAAAGGACATGCCTTCATTTTTCTACTACAAAATTGCAACCCACAATTCTGAAACTCCAAAATTTTTCTGGATAACTATGGCTTAAGGTGCAAATACACCACAAGAAACAAAGGTATAAAATGGCCTCACTTAACAAAACTCTCTCAGCACCAAAGGATCTCAACACTTCATTGCATCCCCAAATTGAAAAATCTACCCTTAGTATATACTCCCTCCGTCCCATAAAAGCGTGCACACCTACTTTATTATCGAGTTTTTATGAGCGAGTTATTTATTGATATTTCAAATGATAAAGTGATTTTTAAAGAGGTGTATTATAGATCTACCTCTCATCTATTGTATTCATCTTTAAAAATTATTTTATCATTTACTTTATTATCGAGTTTTTGTGAGCGAGTTATTTATTGATATTTCAAATGATAAAATGATTTTTAAAGAGGTGTATTATAGATCTACCTCTCATCTATTGTATTCATCTTTAAAAATTATTTTATCATTTCAAATATTAATAAAAAACTCGCTCGCATAAACACGTAAAAACAGTGAACGTGCACGTTTATTTGGGACGGAGGTAATATATGGTTTAAAAAGAATTGTACCCTCTAAATTTATAGGAATAACCTTGGTGAAAAGTGATAAAGTCATAAAGAGTTAAATAACATTCACGTCTCGTCTCTGTCTTCATTGTTCCAATTCCAACTTTTATATTTAATTTTTTTTTCTTTCCTATGTTATCTTATAGTGTTGACCGCAACCCACACATCTTCTTGAAGATAAATTGACTTTAAAATAAAAATAAAAATTACTAGTTTAATATGATTCAAATTTATTACTCCTTGATTCAATTTGGATTGATTTGTTAAAGATTTAAATTTGTAAGTTATGAATTAGGGTTTATGTTGTTCTCATTACATGTGTACATTAAAAAACTTTAATTAAGATAGACTTGTAATATATTCTTGCAAAATTTATCACTGTTTAATAAATAAAACATTTTCTTAAATAGTGATAGTTTATGTTCACATCAGTGATAATATTATACATAAAAGTGATGTAGTTCATGTACAAACTTGGTTCACATGAATGTATGTGTGTATTATAAAGAAGTGGATGGCAAACTAATATCGACAGATAAGCCCACCTACAATAAGGCTTCCCATTTTGACTTCTGTATGTATTCAGGTACTGAAGTCTAACTTTAAATCCCGAAGTACAATGAGACGTGGTTCTCAAAGTCCTAAGTTCATTCGAATGAGAACCGAAACAAACATATCCATTGATTTTGCATAAAAGACCGGGAGAGTCCTACTAGTTACTATTGCGATATTTTTCATTCCAGAAAAAAATCCTCTTTTTATTCTCTTAGAAATTAGATTTTTTTTTCATTTTCACCTTAAATTATTGTGTTTTTCGTTTTGTTCTATTTTTTCGGATCAGATCTTTTAATATTAAGAAAATACTTTGAGAGGAAGATCATGTTCATCTAAAAGTACAAGCATCAAAAGACTCAGGTATAAGAATATGATGGGGAGAATTCAAATCTTAGTACTAAAGTATAAAACATTTGTGTTTGACCAATTATGTTTTTGCAAATGTACACGAGATTTTCACCGACAAAAAGTGAACGTTAAAGATGAGAATAAGACATTAAGACTCATCTTGTGTCTTTTGTATTCCTTTGATCATATGAAAATGGTTTGATGTATGAGAAATGATATTTAGTTTTTGCTGAAGTTATAGGGAAAAGAAAATTAAGAGAGAAGATTGATGGATAAAGGGCAAACTTCAACAGAAGATTCAATGTCGGTGACTTTTAGAAAAGAGAAGAAGAAATAGTACAATGTTGTTTGTTGGAAGTGGGAAAAACCTTGTAAAGCGAAACTGTCAAGGTAGAGCTAATCAAGAAAATATTTGAATAATCACTTTTACCAAATATTATACTCTCTTTGTCCTGTAAATACTTGCACACTTTTTTTTCGGAACTTCCCACAATAACTTGCTCACTTTAAAAATAAAAAAATCTCATGAACTTTACCCTTGCAATATTCATAATTTTACATAAAATGACATTAATTTTGTATTTACAATATTCATTACTTCAAAATTACCTCTAAAAACCTTACTCATTACTCCACTTGTTTATTTTATTTGTCGAACCAATGGTGCAAATATTTATGCAACGAAGGGAATATAAAGTAGTAACTTCCTTATAATAAACAAAAATGTTAAAAATATATTTTACTCCCTCCGTACCCCACCATTTTGCACCCCTCCTTGGGCACACATTTTAAGAAAAAATATTATTTGTGTGTTTTGTTGACTTTTCAAAGGGGATGGAGGGTGAAAATTGTGAGATTCTTTTTCATATTTGGGGTATGCAAAATGGTGGGGGACGGACCAAAATAGAAAGTGAGCAAAATGGTGGGGGAATGAGGGAGTATACTTTACATTAAAATAAAATAAATGATAAATAAAATAAGTAAAATATATATTACTTGTTAATTAAGTTAATTAAAATAATTATCATATTTTTTGCTATTTATTGAGACATAATTAAAAATAAATTTCTTAGTATATTTGTGAAGCAAATACTTTAAAAAACTTTAAAATAATTGATTAGGTGTCGTAATTTCTTGTATTTATGTGACTTTGTTGTTCAATTTGATAGGAATACATGCTTTTATTACACTAATTTCACGTAATTGTGCCTAAATGTGGAGAAAGGTTGTGTTTGGTTTATTGTGTAGGAAACAAGTGGAAACGAGCTAGAATTGATTAAATAAACTGCTCGGATCTAGAAGGATTTAGGAGAAGAGAGTTAAACCATGTGAAAGAGCTTGAAATGAGGGTCGCAACGCAAAAAGAACCAAGTCAATCGGAGTTCGGCAGCTCGAGTTATGGGCAAAACAAAAATATCGCGTTGTTGGTTCTGCTCGACTCGAGCCATACTACTCGAGTCGAGCTGGTCACTCAAGTCGAGCCAATCTGCTCGGCATTTGGAGCATTTGGAGTAAAGGGAGTTGGGGGAAAATTTTGGCCTACTCGACCCGAGCAGCTTGGCTCGAGTCGAGCTGCTGTAATTGCAAAAGCGTTGGCATGATTTATGGCCAGCTCGACCAACTGGAGGTCGAGCAACCCAGCTCGAGTCGAGCTGGTCCAAAAATGAAGATGCTGCAAAAAAGACCTAGGGACACGTGTCAGAGGATTCCAAAGCATATATAAAGGCCCAACTGTTGGTGTATACTGTAAAGCAAACTTTTAGTGAGCTTTTGTGGATGTATATTCAATTTCCTTATTATCTGAAATAAATGGTTTTTCACATTATTGCATTCTTATAAATTGCTTATGTGTCTGCTTATCTTATATTGTAGACTATCTGGTGGGTTTGTAGTCACACAGAAGATCACATTGTCAAGTTCCTTATAAGATATAAACATTATTCACAACTGAGATAGTTTTGGACATAACTATTGGTTTAAGTTGTAGTATAAACTTGTTGGTGGCTTGTCTTGGCCATTAGTTTATACTAGTGCGCTGTGTCGTATTGAATGGGTCACAGATAAGACATGTTCTTCTATTCTGATTGTTATGAAGAACTAGAGGTCTTGGTGACTTTTGTAATTCTCAACCCTAAATGTGGTATTTAGATATGTGGGGTGCTTGTTCACTGCTTTGATTTACTATAGGTGAGAATCTTGGTAGATCTCTCACACTTCGTATTTTGGGTAGTGACATCGCTCGCATGATATCTATTTATTGTCATTGGGGCATCGTGTCCTGGACATCCAGGATGATGACGTTCCCTTGAGGAAACTCATAAAGGATTGTCGTATTAAACCCTGCAGGTGGATTTAATCCGTACGACAACAAGGTTGAGTAGTACTACTCAAGGAATAATAGATATTAATTAATTAAAGCAGTCAGAATCTTTAATAATTAATGGACGTGCGATATCTTCAACACGGGGAATTATAAAGTCTAATAGAAGCCCTGATTCGATTCGGGATAGGCTGGGAGTCCAACATTAATTCTCTAGTGGGATGAATTAATGTTTTCGGGCCAAATTAATGTTCTGGGTTGAACATAAGAGTATTTGGGTCCGAAAGAAGCCCAAACCCTATACCTTCTAGTGGATCCCTAGTCTAGCCCACGAAAACCTATGGAGCATATAAAAAGGGCCTTGTTTTCGTCCAGAACCCTAAGGCACACGAAATCAGATCACAAACGTAGCAGCCAGGGAACTAGGGTTTTTGGGAGACGAAACTGCAGGCCCTTCTCCACGTTCGACAGACTGCTGTCCACCCGGCATTCGAACGAGGTTGAGAAACAGATTAGAAGATCTGCAGTGGAATCAACACCTCGATCTTCAAGGGTAACAAAATCTAACCTTTTGCTTTAGATGATGTTTAGGTTTTATTTTGTTACGTGTTCGTTTGGCATCCAATATCGATCCTGGCAACGAACCGCCCTCACCAGCTCGTTCCATCACCAACTTCGTTTTTTCCACAATCAGCAGCTGAAGGGAAAGATAGGGTAATGAGCAAGTGATACTTTTGAGAGCTGCAACTAATATTTTTTCTTGTTTTTCATTTTGTCTTCCATAGATAGTTTAGATCCTCATAGAATAGCTTAGTTCTAGCATAATTAACATTTCAAGCAAGGATTCAAAGAGGATTTGTGAGTTTTGTTATGCTTTTGTGCTACAATTTCATCCAAAAGGTGATTATTACTTTTTATTGCAATTTACTTGTTAATTTTGTTATGGGTTCCTTGAATTCTTGTTGTTTAGCCACAGGTTTTTCCTTGTGCACCATGGGCTAAGGTTCATAGTGCTTGGGTATTTGGAATTGTGATGATGATTGGTTACTTGCTTTGATTATGGTTGTTTACCTCCATTGATGGTGATAATTTAGATTAGGGGAATTTACTTGTTCATTTTGGTGGTTTTTCTATTAGCTTGTATGTTGATTCTTGTTTGTTGCAACGAGAGTTGGATAGACGAGATAAGATATGTGGGTATTGGTTTAATCATCCGAATTTGAGTCAATTATGCTCTATTGCAACGAGAGTTGGATAGAAACATAAGAACCCCTCTAATTTACATTGGTTACTTTAGTTAATACCTAGAGTGGAAAGTGAAGAGCATATAGGAGAGTTAAACTAAGTATACAAGTGGGAAAACACGGGGACGAAGTAGTTAGTTAATTAGAGGACCATATCTGTGCAATTACCCGGGTTAGAAAGGGGAGTTTCTCCTCCCGATCCTAGGATTTAAAATGATCTCGGACCCTAGGCTTATCAAGTACGGGAATGGTAAATGTGAAGTGATCGCTCTTATGGAATAACCGGAAATAGAGACAAACACTATAATTAATCTTTTGACAATCATCTCACAAGGAAAATCACCAGAACACCTATCTCTCACTTGGAAACAAAATTGTTTGTTGCTTAATTGTGTTCTTCTTGTTAGTGTTAGTGTCCTAGAGACAATCTATTGTAAGGACATAATACTCGATGATATTCAGTTTGATTTAATATTATAGTTCACTTAATATTAATGTATGGCAATACACTTGTTTGAATATTATGTTTGATTGTTTGCATTTATTCATACAAGTGTTCCCATGAGTCATTGCTGTCATTGAGGTTGTGAGAACTCAGATGACTTAAGCATGATTCTCAAATAGATCGATCAAGGATCATCAAGAATGAGATATTGATGATGCAATGGAGATTGGTGTGCGATCTGTGATTAATGTTTAAATATGTATTTATTATATCTGTTTCATGTGTTATTTTGGTATATTATTTGTAGCATTTTCATATATAATTTCATAAGTATAATGTAACATAGCTAGTAGATGTATTATTTCATTGTTGAGGTCATAACTTGAGTTATACTTATCCAAATTATTGGATATTGATGTTGTTGGACACCTAAGACAATTTACTAAAGCTATAAGTTTTCATATTAGTTAAATCTTGCAAGTTTGGGGTCCAATTATACTCAAAAAGTCGAGACTACATTGATGTCCAGATTTTGAATGAGTTTTGATCCAAAACACATTTTCGTATTTGGACTATATCTTGAGCTATACTAATCCAATTGACCCAATTCTAGTTGAATTGGATCACTAATCCATTGAGATACAAGTTGTCTTCAGGTTCAAAAGGTCAAAAACATCGGAATCAAGGGTGAAAAGCAGAATCAGTGTAAATGCTAAATTTGTCAATAAAATTCGCTACCAAATCTGAAGACAGTTTGAGCTACCTCACTATTTCGGTCATAAATCTCAAACTACAAATCCAATTGCTGACATTTTGAAGTCCTTGGAAAGATAATTAAAAGGCCTACAGTTCTTATTCAGGGATAAAATCAAGATCTGGACGGATAGAAGGCTGAAAAAAATTAATCTTTGTAGGCTGCCAAATTGAGTACAAAAGTCCACAATGTACAAACTTGAGGCCTATATAAAGGGCTCTTTGCTAACCCTTGAGGGACATCCAGTTCATCCAATTCTTGTAATATATCTATCATTATTCTAGTATTTCTCTCAAATAAAATGAGTTGTGTTTGTATTAGTATGAGTAACTAAGTGTTTTGCTAGAGCTAGAGATGAAGCTTTAGTAAAATACTAGTAATGTTCTTGGCTTATCAATAAAGATCTTCAAAGGTATAATCTTTTTAGTTATTTAACGAATTATGTTAAAGGTTTTGTTATGTTGAGACTTTGATTTGTTGTAGACATATTGGCACAATGAATGCTTAGCCTTACATATCAATAATTGATTTCATAAACTCATTAAGTTAACTAAAATGAAATCTTCATAATTCTCTAAGTGCTTAACGTTTTATCTTCCATTGAAATCACTTGATTGTTAGATTTCAATTGAGTTATAAAAGATAGCCAAGAATAACTCTAGTGTTTTACTTAAAGTGGAATCCCAAAGCTCTAGTATTTTGAACATTATATAAACCCTTGAAATATTACCTACTAGTTGACATCTTTTCTTCCAAACCTCCCTGTGGTTCGACACTCGGACTTCCGAGAAATTTTATTACTTGAGATAAACCTACACTTGGGTGTACAACTTCAAGAGTTATCAAGTTTTTGGCGCCGTTGCCGGAGAGGTTTTGCGGAGAACGATTTCTCCTTCGTGAGGCTTTGCCTCACAAGTGGGTAATTTTTCTTTCTCTTTATCTCTTTACTTTATTGTTTTTATTACGAATGCGTAATTGTTACTAAATTTTACTTTGTTATTTTTGTTAGTTTATGCATAATTGGACTCATGATAGAATAAGTGGTCGTTTAATAAGAAATCATATAGTTAATGTAAGTAGTATTGCTTCAAACATGGGTGAAAATGAAAGTGTGGATGGAGAAATTGAAAGACACATTAATGAAAATTTACAAGCTCGGACCATGCGAGATCTCTTAGAACCTCAACGCAATTCCAATGTATTGTATACCCACAAAATGCAAACAATTTCAAATTCAAACCTGGTATGATTCAATTGCTTCCTAATTTTCACGGTTTTGAATCTGAAAACCCTTATTTGCATTTAAAAGAATTTGAAGAAATTTATGCAACGTTTAGTGAACTATTATGTACTCAAGAATCGATTAAGCTAAAATTATTTCCTTTCTCTCTTAAAAATAAAGCAAAAACATGGCTTAATTCTCTAAAACCTGGTTCGATTATATCGTGGCAACAAATTCAAACTGAATTCTTGAAAAAATTCTTTCCAATTCATAAAACAAATGCTTTAAAGAAGCAAATCAAAAACTTTTCTCAAAAGCTTAATGAACAATATTTTCAATGTTGGGAACATTTTAAGGATTTGTTAAATTCTTGCCCTCACCATGGTTTTGAGAATTGGAGAACTGTAAGTTTCTTTTATGAAGGCTTAAATTCTGAAACAAAACAGTTTGTGGAAATGATGTGTAATGGGGAATTTTTGGATAAAAATCCGGAAGATGCACTTGAATATTTAGACCATTTGGTTAAAAAAACTCAATCTTGGTATAATGAAAATACTTCTGAAGCTTCAATTAGATCTAATCTTGAAAATGCTAATAAAGGAAAATATCATTTGAATAAAGAAGATGATCTAAGTGCTAAAGTTGTTAGTTTAGCTAGACAAGTTGAAAATATGCAATTAAAGAAACCCAAAGAAGTAAAATTTGTGTAAAACTATGATATATGCGATATATGTGCTATTAATGGACATTTAACTAAAGAATGCCCAAAAATTCATGTCTTCAAAGAGATGTGTTATGAACAAGCAAATGCAATGTCTAACTTTAAAAAACCATATCCATCTGCTTTTTCTGAAACATATAATTCTAATTGGAGGAACCACCCAAATGTTAATTGGAAAAATGACAGTAATGCACAACCTTTGCCAAAACAAAATACCTCTAACTCCAATTTCATCCCATACAATAAGTCACTAACGAAAAGCCTTGAGGAAACCTTGCAAACCTTTATGCAAAGTCAAACAACAATCAACAACCAAACTTCACAGGCCATCAATGAGATTAAGATTACATTGTCCACACTAACAAATTCCTTGAGAACAACTGAGAAAGGAAAATTTCCTGCTCAACCTCAACAAAACCCTTATGGTCAATGTCAAATCTCATCTGATACATCATCAGAAAATGTCAATTCCATTACTACCCATGGAGTGGAAAAACAATTGACAAGACAATTTCCCCTAGGAAGCCAGAATCAGGATCTACTACAAATGATGAAGATAAGAATGAAGGTAAGAATGTTGATAATTTAAATCATAGTAAGAAACGATCTCCTGCTCCTTTTCCTCAAAGATTACATCCTATTAAGAAATTGAACCAAAATCCTGAAATATTTGAGATTTTGAAACAAGTAAAAGTTAACATTCCACTATTAGATGCAATAAAGCAAATTCCATCTTATGCCAAATTTTTTAAGAATTTGTGTACTGTGAAAAGGAAATTAAATGTTCAAAATAAGGCATTTTTGACAAAAAGTGTGAGTTCAATCATTCAACAGGAAACCCCCCCAAAATACAAGGATCCTGGTTGTCCAACTATATCTTGTATAACTGGGAATACAAAAATAGAACATGCACTTCTTGATCTCGGTGCGAGTGTTGATCTTTTACCATTTTCTGTGTATAAACAATTGAACTTGGGAGAATTAAGGAAGACGAATGTCACACTTCAATTGGCGGACCGTTCTGTAAAAATTCCGAGAGGTATAATAGAGTATGTATTAGTTCAAATTGATAAATTCTATTTCCCGGTAGATTTTATTGTTTTGGATACATACCCAGTTTCAAATCCTACATCTCACCATCCAATCATTTTAGGAAGACCATTTCTTGCAACTTCTAATGCTTTAATAAATTGTAGAAATGGAGTTCTAAATCTTTCTTTTGGAAATATGACATTGGAGTTAAATGTTTTTAACATTTCTAAACAACCACAAAATAATGATGAAGTATATGAAATTGATGTATGTAGGTCCCGAACAGGTTTCGTGAGGGCAGAAGTCTAGAGGGGAGGGGTGAATAGACATCTGAAAACTTTTTCGTGCAGATCAGGTGTGATGGCAAGTTTCGATCGAAAAAGCGAGAGTGAGTCGATTTGGATCGATATCAACTTCTTGACTTCACCGATGGCAGATCAGTTCGGTGTCTATCAGTTTAACTGATTATGTGGAAGCTAGTTTATACCCGTGTGAAAAACCAGTTTTAACAAATCAGATACTCAAATCAGTTTTCAATCAGCTGACCAAAGAGTCAAACCGATCAGATCAGTTGCTTGATGCAAACTGATCCTAACTCAGAATATGTATGCGATTTTAAGCAAAGTCGAGTGCGATAGTGTAAAGCAGTTAACATCAGATAAATGCACACAAGATTTATAGTGGTTCGGACAACCAGTCCTGCGTCTACTCTTCCCTATCACAAGGGGCACCAACTTAACCAACTGGACTTAGTTTATTGTGTTAGTCCAACATATTACAACCAACAGATGTTTTAAGAGTTCTCACTCAACCCATCCCAGAAATCAGAACTAGAAGACCCTAGTCTGAAATCTTGCTAAACAAACTTAACCTAACTTTTGGGTTTGGGTAAAGATTTGTTGTTGTTCCAACTGGAAATCTATCCTAGTGTTTACGTAGCCTAAAGCTAGAGGATGAGATTTCTATGCTAAGAACAATGGAATGAACACTTAGAAATATTCTTCAAATTTGTGTTCTTCGTGCGGAAATTTTGCTATAGTTTGAGCTTCTTGATCATTTCCGTGTGTTCACTCTGAAGAGCAATCCCATATTTATAGACATCGAAATCAAAGAGCCGTTGGAGAGAAATTTGAATTTCCGGCTATATTTGGTAGGTTTGAAGGATTGATGTGACGTGCTTCAGGAACGGCATGGCCGAAAGCATGAATAGTTGTCCTTTATAGCCGTTTGACTATGCAGCGCCGAATCCCGCATTGTCAGCTCCGTACATACGTGTCTTGTTCTCATTGGTTAACAAGTACACTTTTCAGTGTTTGTTCTACCAACTAAAGTTGACATTCTTCTTGTTCAGATCAACAACGTATGACTGATGTAACATCAGTTGACACCTGGTGTGAGTTGACCTGATTAGATAAAACTGATCAGTCTACCTGATAGAGTCTTCTGGTGCCAGTTGTCTTAGCTCAACTAGCAGACTTGACTGATGTAGGTCTTCTGGTCTTCTGGTAGTCATCTGATCTTCAGGTCTTCTGAATTTGAGCTTCATGTCTTCACCTGATCATCTGACTATTTGCTCGTCTGATCTTCTGACCTTGTCTTGTCTTCTGACCTATACTGGTCTTCTGATCTTCTGACCTGACCTCTACATATTGAGTTCCCCCTCAATATGTGACCTTTCTTATACATCAGTTGTTCTATATAATAATTATCATCTGGTCATCTTATAACTGGTATTTAAAAATATCAGTCAGCTAACAGGTCTGACTGGTCCTATTACATGTGTTTTGGAACTTTAGTCAAAACTCTAAATTCCCAACAATTTCCCCCTTTTTGATGAAACCAAAACACTTGAGAAACCAACAACAGTTGATAAATATAAAACAATATAGAGCAAATAATCAGAAGACAAAGAGAGTTTGTTTTAGGATCAGTAAAATAAACTTTTCATTTAACTTATTTGTCGATTACATGTTACATCTGAAAAATTTGAATTTAAAGTTCAACTGATCCTAAGCAGTCTTCTGATCTTCAAACTCTTGGAATATAGCCTTCCGACATTTCTCGTTGATCTTGTGGAATGTTGAATATCCGATATAATTTCCATTTGACATCATTGATCTGCTGTGGATTAGTTATGTGCGATTTGCTCAAGATGTCAAAATAGAATCTTTGAAATAAATGCCAGTCTGTCGAATGAGCCATCCGCCTTCTTCGTGTAGTCCATCACATCATAATCTTGATGGGCTATTCTCACGTTTATCTTTCTGTCTTCATTCTCCAGATACTTTAGAAAATCCGGATGCTTGTTCTCCAACCAGTTGAGAAATTCCTCATCTGGTGATTCTTCTTTTGGCACTAAGTCCAGAAAAAATGCATCCAGGAGACATTCTCCTCTGATCTTATTCCATTCTTCGAATTTATCAGCATGAGCAACAGTTTTTGGAATGATTTCATCAACTCTTCTTCGATAACCGAGGGTTCCGCTCGATTTTTCCCTTTGACCTTTCTTAATGGGCTCGATCCGTATTTTTTTTAATACCTTTTTGGCTCGCCATTTTTTTCGCTCTCCTCTCTTCTTCACTTATACGAGCTTCTTCAACAATCATTTTGTCTTTCGCCTTTTTGAAGAGTTTCTCTCGCCGATTTCTTTATGACCCTATATCCTTTGGCTTGTTTTGTTCCTCGTGACTCTCTTAGCTTGAGTGGCTGGTTCAGGTTTTGAAGTCCCAGCTCCTGCAGCCAACTTCCTTGCCTTTGACTTCTCCATCTATTGAGAAACTTCATTTGCAAATAGATCTAGATGGTCTAGTCTTTGGCCATAGGTTTCAACTATGCATGATCGGGTTCTTTTGTTGTTTTGATGAAGTCGGGATCAATTGGTTTCTCAACTCCGTCCTCCCCCTTTTTGGTTTGATCAAAAAAGAGCATTGAGGTGGGAAGTTCGAGAGATCCAAAAGTCGACCGATATGGCCCTTGTTTAGATCGATATTTGATTAATCCTTGAGCTTGAGTAGTTAGATCTTGAATCTTTGAGATCAGCTCGGATTTAGCAGATTCGACGGCAGTTGAAAGGGTAAGAATGAGCTTGTCAAGTTTTTCTTCAGTCATTTCAAGTTTTTCAGTGACCATCAGAAGAGAAACTTGTTGTTGATCAACTTTGGACTAACTTTTTTCGCCAATGTCTTCTTAAACTCGATTAGAGGGTTGGTGGCCACGGTTTGAGAAAACCTTTCGATCTTTGAGCGTTTCAATCTAGGAAATAGCAAATTTCCGTTGATCCTTTATTTCCCTGAGGCCAGCCTGCCTTTGATCAACTATTGTGTTGCTAACTTCATTAGCCAACACACCCTCAACTTCTTCTTTCAAAAGATCTTTGAAACAAGATCTGATCTCCCGAAGCTGATCAATGGTGATGTGTGTAGCAGGAATACTTTGTACCACCTGATCAATTTCAGTTGTTTGTGCCTCCAAATGGGGTGGGTCTCCTCTCATTTGAGAAAATCATGAACTCAACAAGACACCAGCTCACTTTCATTTTTCCTCTGCGATCCTTCATGGGATCATCTTCCTTTGGAGTTTCCTCAAATTTCGGATATGAAAACAATCTCCAACTCAACCCCGATTGCTAAATTAAATTGTTCCCATTTTTCCCCATGGATCGGGGCTTTGACCATACCTCATATCACAGGTATGTCGATTCATTTGGTGATCCAAACCGCCGGAGATAAAATTGCATTTCTTCATGTCGAAGTCAAAATCCGCAAACTCATCAGCTCCCCCCATCTGCTCAATAATAATTATGAAATCCGAGAAGTTCTTTAAATGGAGATCTCTCTAGGTCAGGAATTCCAACACTTCTTCCCGAACAACTGGATGGGCTACCAACTCTGGGTACAACTCATCAATTTCTTGTTCGATTCTCATCCTGACCATATTTAGTTGATGGTCTTGGACGATCTTGAATCAGGAATTGAATGTTCGGATCGATCAGGTTCGGGTTGGTGAGATGTAGAGGTTTCTTCAAGGTGGCTCTACCGAACAACACCTCCATTTACCTTCCGATTGGGGGTTGTTGGTGATTGGGGTGAATCTAGAGAGGTTTTGCGGCGAGGTTCTCAGAAAAGGTGTTACAGAGTTTAGGAGTGATCTTTTCGGGTTCACGAATAGATGAACTTTGGGTTCTCTATGGTGAATATGTGAACTTTTGGGTTCGCGAATAGGTGAAGGAGAAGGAGTCTCTCTTATCCTTTCTCAGATAAAATTTCGAGTGGTGAATGGCGAGATTGGGGTGATGGAGATCTTTCATTTCTTGCCCCCCAGTTACTCTGGCGAGGATCATCTCTCTCAACTTTTGGAGAAGCCCCGCTTGTCTTTTCGATTTATCACCGATCTCTTCTGAAATTCAACAAAGATCAGTCGATATGTCGCTTCTTCTTCATCTAACTCTTCATCCAAGATTTTGGAAAAAGAGTCATGGGGGCCTGTTTTTTTACTTTCTTTGGCCTCTTTCTTCAGCATCTTCTTCCGTTTTCTCTTCTTTTTGAGGAAAATCGATTCTTCGATTTATCTTTTAACCTTTGACCTTGCTTTTCCATTTCTTCGGAGGAGTGGGTCGCAGATCATCATCTGCCGGGCCATAGATGGCAGTTGTGGTTGAGAGAAAAGCCTTGTAAAACTTTAGTCCATTATGATCCCATTCTGCATTAGGCATTTTTGTCGAATTTTCAAACAGAATGACCTGCAACTTTGTTGAGATTTCGATTCTCTTCTTCAGAAAAACTTGTCTCTGGTCACTAACTCCAAATTTGTCATGCTCTTGGACCAGAATAAACTTCAGAAAACCAGCCCAATTAATATTTTTGGCTCCATCGATAATAAAAAAGACCAAACTATGCATTTTTTGGATACCGTTAATCCGTCTCTTTCCGGCCGAAAAGAGATGCCCATAATTGTTTTTGACAGAATGTCAAACAATAGTCGGTATTTCTTTTTCAACATTGGCCTGACAAAATTTGCGGTATGGTGTTTGTCAGCCTCTCGGAAGAGTTCATTCGTAATCAGTTCGTCTTCATTCTCCCTATAGTAAGCAGGAGAGATCTTCCCTTTGGGCAGGTTGAACATACGAGAGATATCAGCATTTGTAACTCTGATCTCCTCTCCATTTACCGATGAAACCAGTTCATCTCCAGGAGACTCCACCTTCAAATTTCTTAAGAATTCGGTGCATTTCATATCTTTGCATCACCGGATTGCGTTGAGCAAAAGAGAAAAGACTTTTCGAGGTTTGACTTCCTCAGAATTTGTTCCACCTCCATTGATTTCGGATCCCGTGTAACACCAAACATTACATATTTGTCTTCAACAATCTGGTTTGCCAAATTCGCATAATTACACATAATTTTGCCCAATCCGTGAGTGGCCATCTACAACAACATAGACTCGCTTAAGATTTGTGCATAATCATAAACATATCACATATTTGATTATCAGACCTATCAATCGATTGATTTCTTCTTTGTTAGAAACACACAGATACCAAGAATTGATAAGGCATAACACAGGATAAAATAAACATTCGTAATCTATATGATCAATGAATTTAGGAAACTAACTCATCAAATAACCAGGAATTACCAGATTCTGCTTTTCGATTTTGAAATACGTTGAATCGCAAGAAACACTTTGAATTTCAGAAAGGTAAATGTGAATTTTCAGAGTGTAAATCGCAAGAATTTTTTAGAAGAGTACTTTGGAAGGGTTTTTTTACGAAGCCTCTATATAAGGAAGGAGGGAAAATTGAGATCGGAAAATCAAACGTTTAAAAAAAAAACACAACTCAGATTGAGCGGTTTTGATCGTGTGGTCAGGGTATGCACGCACAATTGCCTTTTGGATTTTAATAACACATTTAATAGCAATTAATACATATACCCCACGTCCGCATTAAATGATTTGCAGGGCATGCGTCACAAAAGTATGTGCACAATAAAAGCAAATATTATCAGATAATTTTAGATAAGTGATCAATAAAGCAAAGAAACAGAAATGCGTATCTGGTTGACTGATGTTGTAATCAGTCAATACCACTTGTAGCAGAAGATCTGACCGAATTCTGTTGATCTTAGTTTCTGTTTGACCCTTGTATTTCCCAACAATGTCCCACATATCTGATAAGTCTCCTTATGATCCTATCTGATCAGTTGACGTTCCCCCTTCAACTGTTATCTCTGATCAATTCTTGACTGATCTTTCTGATTGGTTGAGATACCATACTCAACTGATCCTCCTTATCTGATCAGTCTCTTATCTGATCAGATTTCTACTGATCCAATCTGATCCACTTCTGATCAAGTCAATTCTTGGGATGTGTGTTCCGCCAAAACTTAATCTCGAGAAATCGAAGAGTTGTCCCGATTCCCTAAGTCGGCGTGATGTGACATTCTTGCAATGATGGTCTGGACACTTTGTGATATCACACGCCATAAACTAATCCAACCATTTGTCGCGTATCACCTACGTGTTGTCCTTGCGGTGCCAATTTTTCAGAAGGGCTTTGAGAAATCCAATTTGAATTTTCTTTTCCTCTATAAATTGGACAAATGATTTAAACACACAACACAACCCATTTGCCATACTTATCATCTTCAAGCTTTCACATGCTAAATTCTCGGTGATCCCTTTATTCCGATGAGTCCTCCGGCAAAAGGCTTCTTCTACCCTACACAGATGATCTCTGATTCTCAGTTAAATTATGTGCTTCCCTCATTCCTGCTTTCGTCTTCATCGAAGGATGATCATATGACCATTTCCATCCTTCACCACCACCGAGGCGACGGATCTGCCTCCGGCAATATGGAGGTGCTCCTCCTGGCCATTTGCGCCTTGTGAGCCGATCAAGATGACGAAATTAACATCAATGGACTCTTTTTGACATGTAATATGGATTTAGTTTATACGATCTTGATCAGACTAAATCCCTTGAATTACATGTTTGACACTTGTGTATACCACTTGTGTATGACACTCGTGTTCATTTAAAGAGGGAAGCCCCATTGATTTTAGGACTAAGGGCTTAGGGTTTAGGGTTTACGGTTTATCTTTTGACCTCCGGGTCTATTGTAATGAAAATTTAGACCTCCGGGTCTTTATCAATGAAATCTTCCTTTAATCCCTTGTTGTGTTGACTCTTTTACCTTATGCGATTGTAGCCTTAATACTTATGCAATTTTCTTGTTGAATCATGTGCTTAATCGACTTACAAAGTTTGAACATCCAATCTGATCAGTTCCCCTTTAATCTGATATTCCTTTTTTCTGATCAGATCTGATCAGTTGAGGTATCTTACTCAACTGATTCTTTTCTATCTCGTCGATCTCTTAACTAATCGGTCTTGGAGACAATCCACCAAACATTTTCGTGCACTTTCTCCAAGGTCCGTAAGCCCTAGCTCATTGCATAATTCTCTCGAATCGACTTCTAGTGGGCTTGGTTAGAATATCGACTTTTTTTCTTTCGATTTTTCTTATCAGTATGAATCTTTTCCATTCTGATGTTCTTATTTTCAACATGATCTCTTATAAAATGGTGTCTGACATCCACATGCTTGCATCTTGTATGTGAACAGGATTCCGAGTGATTGCAATAAAGACTATTATGTCACGAATATAGGCACGTTTCTTAGCTACAATGTTGTAATCCCTCAAATTTCGGCCGACTTAGCCAGAGCAGTTAGGAACAACAATTTCATGCAGCCATATATTCTGCTTCAGTAGTAGATGTTGCAACTGATGTCTGCTTCTTTGAAAACCAAGAGATCAGTTTACTACCTAAGAACCGACATGTACCGAGGTTGACTTCTCAAGTCAATTCTGCAACCTCCATAATCGTAATCCATTTTAATACCCACTAAGTTTTAGATTATCATCTGATGGGTAAAATAAACCAAGATTGTCCCCTTCAGATACTTAAGAATCCGCTTAGCTACTTCCAGGTGGCTTTGCATCGATTTGCCTCGAAACCGCACATACACCTATCGAAGTTCCGTAAAACCAAAAGTTATATCCGGTCTCACTTGGCAAATCAGTATAGTAGAGATCCAATGAGAGCCCTATATTCTTTCTGATTAGTTTTCTGACCATTCTCATCTGGATCCATCTTGAATCCAGTCATCATAGGAATTCTGGCTTCCTTATAGTTTTGAACTCCAAACTTGGCCAACAAACTCCTAGTGTACTTCGCCTGACAGATGAATATCCCTTCTGTACTTTGCTTTACTTGTAGACCCATAAAGTAATTCATCTGACCCATCATGGACATCTCGAACTTCCCTTGCATCAACTTGCTGAATTTATCACATAAACTCTTGTTGGGAGATCCGAAAATGATATCGTCCACATAAATCAACCATCGTAATATCTTCTCCATCTTCTATTCTCAATAAGGTTCTCGTAGCCCACTATTCCTTTAGTGAATCCACCGCCTATCAAGAACCGAGAGTGTATCATACAATTACATCACACAAGCTCGAGGAGCTTGTTTAAAGCCATAAAGAGCTTTTCTTAAACGGTACACCTGGTCGTCTTTTTCAAAGCCTGGAGGTTGTTCAACATAAACTTCCTCAGCTACTACCCCGTTTAAGAATGCACTCTTTACATCCATCTGATACACAATAAACCTTCGGGCAAAGATATGTTTTTAAACAAACCGAATGGCTTCAAAGCGAAAGCGATCGGTGCAAAGGTCTCATCATAATCAATTCCTTCTGATTGTGAATATCCCTTATCAACAAGTCTTGCCTTATTTCTGGTTATGATATTATTCTCATCTCTCTTGTTCTTGAATACCCACTTTGTGCCAATCACATCTTGATGGGTTGGTCCGGCTCCACCGATTTTCCAAACCTCGATTCCTTTCAAATCGCTTCCATTTTTTCTTGCATGGCAAGAATCCAATTTGCATCCTGTAGAGCTTCTTCTATTTCGGTTGGTTCCTTCAAAGACAGATAACAACAATACATGGCACTTTCTCCAATCTGATGCCTAGTTTTAACTCTATCAAATGGGTCTCCGATGATCAGATCAGTTGGATGAGTGGTTATCCAGGTCCTTCTTTTCTGATTTCCATCAGTTTGGAGAACATCATCCTCTTCTAATAGTAGTTCATCACTATAGATTGGGAGTGGTGCAGAAATATGATCCACTTGACATGGACAAGTCTCGGTGATGTTGGACTCATCATGTGTCGATGTCCGTCTCAGAGGAACATCGTGTTCCCCCGAACCACATGGTTCGCTTTATTCTTTATCTCAATTGCACTAACTTCTTCATCGACAGGGTTTTTAGACGCATTTAGTGGTCCGATTGACTGGTGAATCAAGAAGATCAAGTTCGAACATACACCGTTACGTGATCTCATCCTTTTTCCTTGATACTTAGCCGATCCATTTTATGTGCATCACAAAGTTGATCCGGCATCGCTTGTTCCGAGGCGGTGTTTTTTTTTCGTAAGATGTCTCATCAAAAACCACATGTGGTGTTTCTTCTACAACTAGGGTTCGCCTGTTGAAAACCCTGAAAGCCTTGATGGTTGAGGAATATCCTAAGCATACCCTCATCTGACTTGGCCTCAAAAGTTTTCAACTGGATCTTCCCATTGTTGTGTATGAAACACTTGCACCCAAAAACATGGAAGTAAGAAACACGAGGTTTTCTGCCCTTCCACGTTCATTCATAGGGTGTTTTAAAGTGAGTCTTAGTCGAGAACATCTGCTCGAGTATGACATCTTTCCAATAAAAAGTTGTTGATGACTTCTGCCTAGAAACGGCTTGGAGTTGCATGTTCAGCTAACATAGTTCGAGCAGCTTCTTTGAGTGTCCTGTTCTCCGTTCTGCTACTCCATTATGTTATGGTGTTCTTGCAGCTGATGTCTCATGTTGTATTCCAAACTTAGTGCAAAAGTCAGTAATAAAAGAGTTCAGAAATTATGTACCTTTATCGGATCTGATTTTTACTATATTGACACCCTTCTCATTCTGTAGTTTCTTGAGCAACTCGGGTATCTTTGTTGTTGTCTCATTCTTCTTATATAAGAAAACCACCCAGGTAAACTTGGAGTAATCATCCACGATCACCAGAGTGTACTTGAGTCCGCTGAGACTAACTGGTGTAACTGGTCCAAATAAGTCCATATGGAGCAGTTGCATTACTCTACTGGATGTTGGTCCTGGGATTCCCTTGAATGAGGCTTTTACCTGTTTTCCCTTCCCGACACGCGACACATGTCCGATCCTTAGAGAATACCTCATTCGAAGACCTCAACCAAAGACATCATTTCTATCTTGTTAAGAGTTTTAAAGTTCAGATGGCTCATTCTCTTATGCCAGAGCCAACTGCTGCTTTTGGAACTCTTAACAATCGTGCATGCATTTTTTGACAACTGCTCAAATCTCATCAGATATATCGTTCCTTTCCTTGAACCAACAAGAAAAATGTTGAGTAGCTCGATTCTTGATAGTGCATTGATCACTCAAAAACTTGGTTCGTTCCCCTTTTGAATCTGAATCCGTTATCGCAGATAATTGTGAAACCGATAACAAAGGTTGTGCTTTAAACCTTCGACATACGAGACTCCAAAGAATCTCAGACATCATCATTCTCTAAGGTTCCAAATCCTCCGTAAACCAAAGTTATCATCACCAAAGAGTACACGTGGGCCTTCTTGTTACAGGTAAGAGTTAAGGAGATGTTTGCTTCCAGTCATGTGCCTTGAGCATCCACTATCGATGTACCATATAGTTGCTTGTACACCTCCTTTATTTTCCAAACCCACGCGAACTCAAGAATCAAATCAGCTTTAGGTAATTTCAGAGAATCGGGTCCTGGGGGTTAGAAGTACCTTCGGGATCCAAACATATCTTGCACCTTTGTTAAAAAACAGAGGGCCCCGATTTGTCTCCCATAAACATCTACATAATCATACGTCTCTTCATATGCAACTTGTTACCGACACACAACCTTCAAGATATGATTATTAGTGTGAGCCTTGGATAAATCAAAAGACTTGGGCCTTTTCATTGATATTCGCCTTCTTTTTTAATCCCATTTCAAATGGGGCTCTCGGTCTTCTTTTTTAGTTTGATTTCTAGGTTTCGACATAAGGGTAGGTACGACTGCTACCATTAAAAGATTCATATCTTTTTGGCATAGATGGTCTTAGCAGTTCACCTTTAGCTTGCTTGTTAGGTAGTTGGACCTGATTAGGTTTCAGATCAGATTTCCCTTTGAGAGGTTGTCTTTTCTGATTCCTAATCTGGCCGACGTTGAGTTGAGTCTCTTCTTAAGAAGGAGGTTCTTCTGTTGATTCCTCGGTTGATGCTTGATCAGTTGGGGTCCATTTATGTTCCCTTTTTGATCAGACACTTGCCTTACTTGTTCAGCAGGTCTCTTTCCCTTATCTGATACAAATTTTGCTTTATGTGTATTTTGATCAGAAACTCGTTGATTACACTTTTATGAAGTGAACCAAACGGGGCTTTTGAGGATGTAGAAGGGTTTTCATACCCAATTCTCTTCTTATTAGTTGACGTACGAAAATAGTTGTTCAGATCTTGAACGGTCTTAGAAGATTTCGTGAAAACCTCTATTTTCTTACGCAAACTATCCTCAGTTATTTTTAGACTCTCATGCAGTCGGAAGAGTTCATCAAACTTAGCTTGAAGGATTTTGAGATCATCAACTTCTCATTTTTGTTAATAGCTAGTTGTTCTTTAATCGGGTTTATCCCGATCGGAAGAATAGTTCAACTTTTTTAGAACTTCCATTCGGCGGTCATCTTCGAGCACTTTTGGTGATTTCATTTTGTTTTAGCTTTTTCTGATAGCATTTTCTTTAACAAGCTGAATATTCTCAATCCTTAGCTTGTCATTTTCAGCTTCCACTATGGTATAAGTATCTACTGCATTAGAGAGATCATCAAGCAATTGCTCACTGTAGAGTCAAGAAAGGTCAATCTCTCCAAACTTGGTGTTTTCAAAGACAACCGGAATTGGTGTGGAAACTAGAAAACACCTTCCTCGATTCTCATAAGGTTTAGAAGATACCTCAGATTGGTCTTCTTCCTTAGCCATAAGACATATTTCATCATTAGAAGAGAACATCAGATCATCGTAGTTGTAGAAATCATCAGCATTGCTCATCAGGCAGAAATTTTCTACAGATGAGTAACCTGAATCTTTTGAAGGCAGATAAGAATCATCAATCCGAGATGTATCAGCAACCATGGCTTTTTCCGTCTCTATATCGTTGTTTCTATTATGTTCCGCTTTGTCTTTCTTTCTTTCTTTCGGTGTCGTCCGCAATCTGACCTTTGAATGACATGGTTTCTCACAATTGAAACATGCTCCACGATCCACGGAACTTCTTCTGCCAGGTGAGTCATTTTGTCTGTAAAATTTGTCAGGTGACTTTCCTATTTGCCTGTGATCTGAATTTCTTCTTTCTGATCTATTGTCTCCCCTTTCGTCAGATCGATCATCTCTTTTCTTATCTTCTCTGCGATCCTCCCTATGATCATCTCTTCGGTCATTAGATCCGGTTCTTTCTTGTGATCCGTCGGTTGGCCTCCTATCCCTTCCTCTCATTGCTCGATAACGTCTCAGAGAATCTTCGATATTTACCCGGTTGAATGTTGGATTTTTCAAGTTTTTTGGTCAAGCAAAGCAACTGCATTCTATCCGACTTATGATGTTTTGAAGGTGTTCAAGAGACTTTGAGTGAGTTGTCACGGTTGCTTTGAATGCAACAACTTTTGATGGTGCAGAGTGACTGACTTCGCAGCGACTCATCATCTTCTTCTTGCCCTCTTTTCAATCGAGATCAAACTCATGGGCTTTAAGACTCGTAACAAAGTTGCTTGGCTTCATCTTCGCAATATCTTGACAATCATTTATCACCGTGAACTTTCATATCCCACTTCTTTTGTCGAGATCTCAAGATCTTGTAGTTAATATATTTGTGTCGACATTTCGCCCTAGTTCCCCGTAATTTTGTCGATGATATGGTGATTCTTCCATCGAAATTTGATTTATGGTTTCATTTGGCAAAGATCTTAAGTTTTCAAACTTCACCAGCTCGCTTTCTCAATCATTGCTCATTTTAATCAAATCATTTCCTTCTCACATCTCGCCAAAGTGTATCCCACATCCGTTTGTCTCGAGATACTTGATCTTCTCTCTTGTGATCTTATCCATCGCCTTCATGATGATATGTCTCGCAACCGTATCCAGAGTTGACAACTTCCTTTTTTAGCATCCATCGAGATGGACTCTTTTCGATCCGAGCGCCTAACCGGAAAATTGGGATCACCACCTTCAATTTGGGTTATTGTGGTAGATAAGGATAGGTCCTTGTTCAAGAAATTCCATCATCCCGCCGATGATGGCTCCCGGATGGTTGCTCATGATTATGGTCCATTTCAAGATACTCATCAATAGAAAACTTTGGCGAGATCATGATACATACTGGGATGTATTATCCATGCTTCCATGCTTGAGTTTTTGAAAAATGATGAAGTTTAAAAATGGTTTTTCAAGATCCATTCAAGTGACCACAAAGGTTCTTCCTCAAGAACCGATGATATTCAAAGCCCGTTGGGTCCGTGAGAACCACCGCTTCTCGATACCACTTGTAGGTCCCGAACGAAGTTTCGTGAGGCGTAAGTCTAGAGGGAGGGTGAATAGACTTCAAAATTTTTTTTCGCAGATCGATGGTGTGATGGCAAGAGTTTCGATCGATCGAGTGCGAAGTGAAGTGATTTGGATCGATATCCAACTTATCGATCGCGTGATGGCAGATCGATTCGGTGTCTATCGGCTTTAACCGACAGCGAAAAGCTAGTTTATACCCGTGTGAAAAACCAGTTTTAACAAATCAGACACTCAAATCAATTTTCAATCAGCTGACCAAAGAGTCAAACTGATCAGATCAGTTGCTTGATGCAAACTGATCATAACTCGGAATATGTATGCGATTTTAAGCAAAGTCGAGTGTGATAGTGTAAAGCAGGTAAGAGCAGATAAATGCACACAAGATTTATAGTGGTTCGGCAACCAGTCCTACGTCCACTCTTCTCTATCATAAGGGGCACCAACTTAACCAACTGGACTTAGTTTATTGTGTTAGTCCAATACATTACAACCAACAGATGTTTTAAGAGTTCTCACTCAACTGATCCCAGAAATCAGAACTAGAAACCCTAGTTTGAAATCTTGCTAAACAAACTTAACCTAACTTTTGGGTTTGGGTAAATATTTGTTGTTGTTCCAACTAGAAATCTATCCTAGTGTTTATGTAGCCTAAAGCTAGAGGATGAGATTTCTATGCTAAGAACAATGGGATGAACACTTAGAAATATTCTTCAAATTTGTGTTCTTCGTGCGGAAATTTTGCTATAGTTTGAGCTTCTTGATCATTTCCGTGTGTTCACTCTGAAGAGAAATCCCATATTTATATCCCTCGACATCAAAGAGCCGTTGGAGACAATTTGAATTTCCGGCTATATTTGGTAGGTTTGCAGGATTGATGTGACGTGCTTCAGGAATGGCATGGTCGAAAGCCTGAATAGTTGTCCTTTATAGTCGTTTGACTATGCAGCGCCAAATCCCGCATTGTCAGCTCCGTACATACGTGTCTTGTTCTCATTGGTTAACAAGTACATTTTTCAGTGTTTGTTCTACCAACTAAAGTTGACATTCTTCTTGTTCAGATCAACAACGTATGACTGGTGTAACATCAGTTGACACCTGGTGTGAGCTGACCTGATCAGATAAAACTGATCAGTCTACCTGATAGAGTCTTCTGGTGCCAGTTGTCTTAGCTCAACTAGCAGACTCGGCTGATGTAGGTCTTCTGGTAGTCATATGATCTTCAGGTCTTTTGAATTTGAGCTTCATGTCTTCACCTGATCATCTGACTATCTGCTCGTCTGATCTTCTAATCTTGTCTTGTCTTCTGACCTATACTGGTCTTCTGATCTTCTGACCTGACCTCTACATATTGAGTTCCCCCTCAATATGTGACCTTTCTTATACATCAGTTGTTCTATACAATAATTATCAACTGGTCATCTTATAACTGGTATTTAAAAACATCAGTCAGCTAACAGGTCTGACTGGTCCTATTACATGTGGTTTGGAACTTTCATCAAAACTCTAAATTTCCCAACAATGTAACTGAAAAATACACTCTTGAACATTTCATGACTTCGTTTTCTGATCCATTAGAAAATTTAATAATAAATGACTATGTTAATGAGGACAATTCACAGGTTTCAGAAGTTAGTGAATGGAGGCCTAAGTTTGAACAATTGTCAAAATCTGAAAAGGTTCCAATACCATCAAGTGTTCAACCACCAGTATTAGAATTGAAGTCGTTACCATCAAATTTGAGGTATGCCTATTTGGGTGATAATGATACATATCCGGTAATAATATCCTCAAAATTGAACCATGATCAAGAGCATAAATTGTTAGAAGTACTAAAAGATCACAAACATGCAATAGGATGGACTATATCTGACATAAAAGGAATTAGCCCATTAATATGTACCCATAATATTTATTTAGAGGAAAATGCTAAACCCTCTAGGCAAATGCAACGAAGGCTTAATCTTAATATGAAAGAAGTGGTAAGAAATGAAGTCATTAAGCTACTTGATAATGACATTATTTATCCTATTTCTGATAGTAAATGGGTAAGTGCTACTCAAGTTGTACCTAAGAAATCTGGGTAACTGTAGTTAAAAATGATAACAATGAATTGATTCCAACTAGGACTGTTACTGGTTGGCGTGTGTGCATTGACTACAAAAAATTAAATTCAATGACTAGAAAAGATCATTTTCCCTTGCCTTTCATGGATCAAATCTTAGAAAGAATTGCTGGACATGAGTTTTATTGCTTCTTAGATGGATATTCAGGGTATAATCAAATTGCAATTGCGTTAGAGGATCAAGAAAAAACAACATTTACATGTCCTTTTGGAACCTTTGCATATCGAAGGATGCCATTTGGATTATGTAATGCCCCAGCAACATTTCAAAGATGTATGGTAAGCATTTTTAGTGACATGGTTGAACGTTTTCTTGAAGTTTTCATGGATGATTTCTCTGTCTTTGGAAACTCTTTTGATGAGTGTTTAATGAATTTAGCTAAAGTCTTGACTAGATGTGAGGAGAAAAATCTTGTTCTTAATTGGGAAAAATGTCATTTTATGGTAACTGAGGGAATTGTATTAGGACACATTGTTTCATCAAAAGGAATAGAAGTAGACAGGTCCAAAATTGATCTAATTGCCAACTTACCAACACCAAAATCAATTAAAGATATTAGATCATTTTTAGGACATGCAGGCTTTTATAGAAGGTTCATAAAAAACTTTAGTACAATTTCTAGGCCTATATGTAACCTATTATTAAAAGATGCAGTATTTGAATGGACTGATTCTTATGAAAAGGCTTTTGTAAAACTCAAAGAAATGCTCACTTCTGCACCTATTATGCAACCTCCAGATTGGACTTTACCTTTTGAAATTATGTGTGATGCTAGTGATTATGCTGTTGGAGCTGTGTTAGGACAAAGAAAAGATAAGAAACCTTATGTTATCTATTATGCAAGTAAAACTCTTAACAATGCTCAAATGAACTATTCCACCACTGAAAAAAAATTACTTGCCGTAGTATTTGCATTGAAAAAATTTAGATCTCATCTTGTTGGTTCCACTATTGTTGTGTATACTGATCATTCAGCTTTAAAAATATTTACTAGCAAAGAAAGATGTAAAGCCAATGTTAATTAGGTGGATACTCTTACTCCAAGAATTTGATATTATAATTAAAGATAAAAAATGAGTAGAAAATGTAGTGGCTGATCACTTATCCAAACTTACATGTGATGAGCCTTTCGAGACAAACTCCATAAATGATTCTTTTCCCGATGAACAATTGTTCACCGTATCTAACGGGCCATGGTTTGCGGATATTGCTAATTTTCTTGCTACAGGGCAGATTCCAATTCATTGGAATACTCAAGATAAGAATTAATTTTTTAAAGAGGTGAGAAATTTCTTTTGGGATGATCCGTATCTTTTTAAATATTGTCCTGACCAAATAATAAGAAGATGTGTCCCAGATAATAAAATTCAAAGCATAATAAACTTTTCTCACTCTGAAGCTTGTGGGGGGCACTTTTCATCAAGAAAAACTGCTACTAAAATTTTGCAGTGTGGATTTTATTGGCCAACACTTTTCAAAGATACACATGAATTTTGCAAATCTTGTGATAGGTGTCATAGATTAGGGGGTGTAATTCGTAGAAACATGATGCCATTAAATCCTATCCTAATTGTTGAAATATTTGACTGTTGGGGAATTGATTTTATGGGTCCTTTTAATCCACCTTCTTTTGGTTATCAATACATTTTGGTTGGAGTTGACTACGTTTCAAAATGGATTGAGGCAATCCCTTGTAAAAATAACGATCATAAGATTGTTTTAAAATTTTTGAAGGAAAATATTTTTTCAAGATTTGGAATGCCTCGTGCAATTATAAGTGATGGGGGTTCACACTTTTGTAATAAACCTTTTGAAAACCTAATGAAAAAAATATTGAATTCATCACAAAGTGTCTACCCCATATCATCCAAATACTAGTGGACAAGCTGAACTTGCTAA
Organism: Stenogyne calaminthoides; assembly: GCA_037126765.1. Taxonomy (NCBI): domain Eukaryota; kingdom Viridiplantae; phylum Streptophyta; class Magnoliopsida; order Lamiales; family Lamiaceae; genus Stenogyne; species Stenogyne calaminthoides. The sequence goes on from JBBCBC010000009.1 coordinate 8,891,550, forward strand.
TAGGGAGATAAAATATATATTGGAAAAAACAGTTAACCCAAATCGAAAAGATTGGTCACTCAGGTTAATAGATGCATTGTGGGCTTATCACACAACATTCAAAACAATCCTTGGTATGTCTCCTTACCGACTTGTCTATGGAAAACCATGTCATTTACCTGTTAAAATAGAACATAAGGCTTTTTGGGCTATCAAAACATTCAATTTTAATTTAGAAAAACTAATTCTTTAAGAAAACTTCAGTTAAATGAACTGGAAGAAATCAGGAACGAAGCATATGAAAACTCTAGAATGTACAAAGAGAAAATGAAAGTATTTCATGACAAACACATTGTCAGAAAAACTTTTGAAAAGGGGCAAAAGGTTCTTCTGTATAATTCTAGACTACATTTATTTCCTGGAAAACTGCGTTCAAAATGGTCAGGTCCTTTTGTTGTTAGAACTGTTTTTTCGAATGGAGCAATTGAAATTGAAAATCCTACAACGGGTGATATCTTTAAAGTCAATGGACAACATTTAAAAGCATATCTTGGAAGTTTTACAAAAGAGATTGAGTCATCATCTTTAACTAACCCTGTATATGTTTAATGTTGGTGTTTTTCCCGGTATAAATGGTGGATTCTGCAGACTCACATTTACGAAGTCGGCATTTCAGTTGCCCACAAAAACTGAGTTGTACATAATTAAAAAAAAAAAAGATGGCAGAGTAAGGGGTAAAACAACCCTTGAGACGCATCGAAAATGTAAACTTATTAGGTTTACTTGAACTCCTTAACTTCAATATGTGCAATTGAACAAACTTAACACATTTCCTTTCTATTTAAATCAAGTACTATCTAATAGTTGTTTATAAGTCATCCTCATCTCACACACACACAGTGACAAAAGATTATGGGTTGTAAATTGAATAATTCTACCAACCTCCCTGTTTTGCAAATGGTTGCAATTATTTGCTTGGGTTAAAAAAAAAAAAAAAAAAAATAATAATAAAAAAAAATCTAATAAGATTTACATTAGAGTATTTCAATTCTTGTTTAGTGGATATAAACCTGCCCTGTGAGAATTTGTGCCTAAATATTATACCTGAACATTCTTTCTTGGTGTTATACTCTATCATGAACTATGCTCTTCAGAACTTGTTTTGAATCTGTCTCTATCACTTTGTATGCATACATGAGAATGATGAAGGTATTTAGGATTTACCTCACTTTTCCTATAAAGCCTACCTGAATTTTAACCCTTAGTGAACCCCCTTGAGCTTAAATAACCTTTCTTTTGTGATTAAACCATATTATGAGCTTATGACTCGAAATAAATCCATGATTGTCCATCCTCAAGGAATGTGTAACTTGAATTATTCTTGTGTCGTTGGGGTTTGAAAATAAATGAGTTAAGTATGGGAGAATGAAAAAGAAATGGAAGGTGCAGTTTATGAAAAAAAAAAAAAAAAAAAAAGAAAAAAAAAGGAGTGTAGTTCAAGAAAAATGATGTGGAAAGGTGAATGATGGAATTGAAGAAACTTAAAGATGTGAATAAACACAATTATTTTTACATAGATAATTTATTGTTACACATCACCTTGAGTTTAAGACCAGAGCCAAATATGTTCCTACTTTCACCCTAAGCCTCATTACAACCCAATAAAGACCTTCTGACTTATGTTGCATGTATTGTTGATTGATTGATAGATGTATAACCAAGCTTATGGTAGAAATATTCATGATTCAGAGTCTGAGCGTAAACACTAGCCACTGTGAGAGATCCGCTAGCAAGAGTTGTTTGCTCTAATGAGTATCTTGTAAATAAAAAAAAAAAAAAAATAAAAAAATAACCTGTCAATGAAGTTGTTAACCTTAGTAAAACATTGAGATAGTAGAATTATGATGTGAGCTCCATACCTTTCAGTCACTTAACTTAAGCACAATAGAGGATGACTATTAAACTATCTATTTATATAGTATTCGATTTTGAATAGTTTTGAAATGCGATAGTTTGTTAATTTGGATGTATTAGAAGAAGGAATTGATAATAAAGAATATTAGAAATTTATGTCGCACTTTTATCACTAGGGACTAGTAATAAGCTAGTTGGGGGGTATGATTAGTGTTTAAATATGTATTTATTATATCTGTTTCATGTGTTATTTTGGTATATTATTTGTAGCATTTTCATATATAATTTCATAAGTATAATGTAACATAGCTAGTAGATGTATTATTTAATTGTTGAGGTCATAACTTGAGTTATACTTATCCAAATTATAGGATATTGATGTTGTTGGACACCTAAGTCAATGTACTAAAGCTATAAGTTTTCATATTAGTTAAATCTTGCAAGTTTGGGGTCCAATTATACTCAAAAAATCGAGACTACATTATTGTCCAGATTTTGAATGAGTTTTGATCCAAAACACATTTTCGTATTTGGACAATATCTTGAGCTATACTAATCCAATTGACCCAATTCAAGTTGAATTGGATCAATAATCCATTGAGATACAAGTTGTCTTCAGGTTCAAAAGGTCAAAATCAATGTAAATGTTAAAGTTGCCAACAAAATTCGCTACCAAATCTGAAGACAGTTTGAGCTACCTCACTATTTCGGTCATAAATCTCAAACTACAAATACAATTGCTGACATTTTGGTGTCGTTGTAAAGCTAATTCAAAGGCCTACAGTTCTTATTCAGGGAGAAAATCAAGATCTGGTCGGATAGAAGGCTGAAAAAATTAATCTTTGTAGGCTGCCAAATTGAGTACAAAAGTCCACAATGTACAAACTTGAGGCCTATATAAAGGGCTCTTTGCTAACCCTTGAGGGGCATCCAATTCATCCAATTATTGTAATATATCTATCATTAGTATAGTATTTCTCTCAAATAAAATGAGTTGTGTTTGTATTAGTACGAGTAACTAAGTGTTTTGCTAGAGCTAGGGATGAAGCTTTAGTAAAATACTAGTAATGTTCTTGGCTTGTCAATAAAGATCTTCAAAAGTATAATCTTTTTAGTTATTTAATGAGTTATGTTAAAGGTTTTGTTATGTTGAGACTTTGATTTGTTGTAGACATATTGGCACAATGAATGCTTAGCCTTACATATCAATAATTGATTTCATAAACTCATTAAGTTAACTAAAAGGAAATCTTCATAATTCTCTAAGTGCTTAACGTTTTATCTTCCGATTGAAATCACTTGATTGTTAGATTTCAATTGAGTTATAAAAGATAGCCAAGAATAACTCTAGTATTTTACTTAAAGTGGAATCCCAAAGCTCTAGTATTTTGAACATTATATAAACCCTTGAAATATTACCTACTAGTTGACATCTTTTCTTCCAAACCTCCCTGTGGTTCAACACTTGACTTCCGAGAAATTTTATTACTTGAGACAAACCTACACTTGGGTGTACAACTTCAAGAGTTATCAATTTGCATCATACTCTTAGAGAGTGTAGTAAGATCTCACTTACTACGAGATACTAGGTATCTCATGATGGATGCACAAATACCTTAGAGGGTATTGGTATACCCATCCGAGAAACCGTTTGATGTATTTCCACTGTATGTGTCTACGGGTGTCTCGGTTAGTGGGAGCGATGCGATACTCCTTTGACTTGAGGTCAATACGCACGACATGTGTGGAGTAATGAACTTTGACCATGACCAACGCTTGCACCGTTCCATGGGTAGATACGGCTTGGATTGGGTTCATCACGAAGTGCATGTGCGTAGTAGTTGAGCCAAGAATAGGATTCATTCATCAATGTGGATTTAGAGAGAATACTCATTTGCTCATCATAATTGGATCAAAGTCATCGGCCGATACACGTCAACTTAGACTTTGTGGCTAAGTGTGACATACAAGATCAATTAGTGATTAGAGATAATATGATTAAGTTATTTGAATAGACATTTCATCATGTTCAAGACTTAATCGAGTATTCGTGAATGAAAGGAAGAAATCGTAATAGCCCATATTTCAGTTACAGGTAGTTGCACGTTTCTCGCAACGTACCTCATATATTGAAAATTTCTGATTTATTGTCTAGGGTTCAATTAAGACCGTTAGTTTGACTAATCGCTCGATATATGAGGGCCTATGGGTCACACAACAAGTAGTTCCCTTTTACGGATTATAGTTGGTTGATTAAATGTTAAATTGTATTTAATATTTAATTTATAGAGAATTAATTAATAATAGATTAATTTGGAATTAATTATAATTAATATTTAATTAAATTGTATTTAATTAAATAAGAATTCTCAATAATAATATATGGAATATTATTGTAGGATTTAATATATATGAAATCAAATCCGTAGAGATTTGATATACATGAGAATTAAATCCGTAGAGATTTTATATGTGGGAAATAAATCTAAGAAATTTATTTAAATAAAGATTAGTGATTTTATTTCCCAATCAAGTTAGCTTAAGATTTAAGCTGGACCTTCCCTATATATATGAGCTCTTGTGAATTCACAAATAACGTTAATTCATTATTCTCTCCATAAGATCTAGAGCTAGAATTTTCCTAGCAAATTAATCTCGGGATTCAACGCTGACAAATCTGTGCAAGTCTGTGAACGGGAATTACGTGGATACCATAGTAGAGAAATATGTGTACGATGTACTATAAGATTTCTCTTTATGTTTGTACGTATTCAATTAATGCAATTATGTGTTCGTGGTTCGTGAACTGTTTACTTCCGCTGCGCATATATTACGTGTTTACGTGCCTCTAAATTCCAACAGTGGTATCAAAGCTTCAGGCTCTCGATTTAATTGCATAATTTTTCGTGCGTGTGTGCACTTAAAAATCTTTGTGGGCAAATTGTTGTTCAAACTCTAATTTGATTTGCCCAAAGCCTTTGATTTTATTTGTTAAAATCGTCACCTGACCAAGGGTGTGTTTTCAACCAATTCTTAAATAGTGAAAAACACTTATCTTTAAGTAGATATACTCTTTTTTTTTTTAAATAAGCACTTACGTCCTTGAAATAAGTGGTTGCAAACGGGACCCAAATATTGTTAAAGTTTATTTTTCGAAATCTAATTAATAATGGTGGGTCCGTGGTTGCACTGGGTCTTGGCGTCTTGAGATGCAGATACGATACGATAAAGTGCGAGGATTCATAGATTTTCAAATTTTGTGATAGGATCACGATCTGGTGATATCGTTAATTTTTTTTAATTTAATTATATATATCAATTGTAATAATATTAAAAAATTTACAACAATTATATATAACACATGTAGTAATATCAAGAAGATTTAAAACACAATCTTAATATCAAGGAATTCATCCCATAAGTAATAAAACAACAATTAAATCAAATATCATTAACCCATACAAGTCATAAATCATAATAAAATATTAATAAATTTTAATATTTAATAAGTTTTTAGAAATGTCATATTCTTCAAATTATTAGTAAGTTTTTAATTTTTTACAAAAAAAAAACCCCCAAAATTTAATAAATTTTACAAAAAAATCCCGACACGTGATCCGACACGCCAGATATTTAATGCGATACGAGATCCGATAATAAAAAAAAAAAAAAATTGGAATTCGCCACGTGATTTAATCGGGTAATCGAATGCATTTAATCCGATAATCCCGTTAATTTTTTTAAGAATCCATGCATTAGAGTGGTGGGTTTTTGTTTTGGGAATTGGAGTTAATTAAATTAAAGATTAATTAATGGTGCAACACCCCTGTTTTTCACGCCCAAACTCAGCGGAAACTAAAATCTGACAATTGGATTTAGAACTCACCCCTGTGTAGCAATTTTGACCTTTCGATCCGTGCGGCGGCCATACGCCGCGATTATCTCTCAATCGGCATCGGCACTTCGCGATGGCGGCAATACGCTGCGCCTCGCGATGAATCGGACATGGCTGAGCCCTCGCTGGGCGAGGTTGCGCAGTGAATCGATCCGGGCAGCGGCTATCTGACTTTTGGAATGGTGCTACGCACTGATCGCGGCCGATTAGGCGACGTCACCGTGACCGGATCCTTCTTAGTTTTCGCTGGGAGAAAGTGAAAATCGAGGATGCGGCGGCGATTTGCCGCGACCTCCGGTTCGTGCGTTTGCAGCGGCAAATTTCCACGAGATGCTGGGCATCGATCTCGGCGACTAAGTCGCAGAAGGGCGTCGCCGGTTTTTCGAGCAGGCATCAAACCGTGGTCGGCGGCATCCGTGGTGGCTGGCGGCTTTTGCGATTCCAGGGGAGGCAGCCGAATTCTGAAACGATGAGGCGTGAATCTCAGGGGCCTGGGTTGAGAATTGAATTCTCACCAGGCCCTTCTAAGCAAATTATAAGTTTATTGCAAATAAGCCCCTGTAATTTTTTTTTTATTCTGAAAAGCTTAAGGCTATGTTTGGCTTATTGAATTTATTAATAATGGAAACTCATAAGGGCATGTTTGGTTAGACCAAATTTATGAAAAAAAATTAATAAAACCATTTTTGAGCAAAAATTATTTTGAAATTGATTTAGTGGTTGAACCAATAAGTTATTAAATTAATTGGATTAATTGTTTTAATAATTGGAATTAGTAATTGCCGAATTTAATTTTTAAAATTGGATTTTAAAATTTTAATTTGATAATTTTAATGAATTATTAAATTTCACTTGGTTAACTTATTTAATTAATTCGTTAACGCATTTATAGACCGCGTTATAATTGTTCGGGTAGGCGGCGCCCAATACTTGTCGGACCGTATTAAATGTATGGGTAGACGACTCCCAATATTTGTTAGTCCGTGTATGTCATGTTTGGGTAGGCGGCGCCCAATAATTGCTCAAATGTGATGTAGATTAACATGTTGGATCTCAATTAAGCAATTAATACCCCTCCTTTCAAACGTTCCTCACTAAAATATGGTTTCTCATTAATTTGATAAGATGTCTTCCATCAAAATTAAAAGTAAACCGAAGATTTCGTTCCAATGAGTACTTAAAGACCCTCGTCTTTTGCTCGGATCTACATCTAACGGGACTTTTATAGGGACATGTAAAGTCGCCGCTTGATGGTTGTAAACCAACTTAACTTTATTTCGCTAGCCCTCGCGGGGAACAAAGGGTAAGGGACATCAGTTGAACTAGGTTCGACAAACTAGGAATTGTAGTTTTGCAATTGGTTTGGAGACCTACCAGTTATGCTATTGTAATGATAAGCCCTCGCTGGGATTATGATAGTAGTAATGTGGATCCTAGTCCATTATAATTTATATTTGATATAAATTCGTACTTTTCCGATGAGGTCGTTAAGTATGTGAAAATAATGGAGACAAAATAAACACAAAAGAAAGGTCATTTTAATTTTGATTGCTGAATATTGATCATAGGAATTATGTGTTTAATTCCCATTTTATTTTATTTATCTTGGTTAGTTGAAATGTATAACTGTTGTTGAGATGTAATTTGGAAACAAACAAAATTGACTAGGACAAATTTTCTGGACATGTGTTTGGTGCTAAGGCAAGAAAAAATTGAATACGTGTTGGACACGTCTATCCCTGTTGATGGGACGCGCTGGTGAGGGCGGTCCGTTGACAGGATCGATATTGGATGCCAAACGTACACGTAACAAAATAAAACCTAAACATCATCTAAAGCAAAAGGTCAGATTTCGTTACCCTTGAAGATCGAGGTTTTTGATCTGATTTCGTGTGCCTTAGGGTTCTGGACGAAAACAAGGCCCTTTTTATATGCTCCATAGATTTTCGTGGGCCAGACTAGGGATCCACTAGAAGGTATAGGGTTTGGGCTCCTTCCGGACCCAAATACTCTTATGTTCAGCCCAAAATATTAATTTGGCCCGAGAACATTAATTCATCCCACTAGAAAATTAATGTTGCATTCCCGTCCTATCCAGAACCGAATCAGGGCTTCTATTAGACTTTATAATTCCCCGTGTTGAAGATATCACACGTCCTTTAATTATTAAAACTTCTGACTGCTTTAATTAATTAATATCTATTATTCCTTGAGTAGTACCACTCAACCTTGTTTTCGTACGGATTAAATCCACCTGCAGGGTTTAATACGACAATCCTTTATGAGTTTCCTCAAGGGGGCGTCATCATCCTGGATGTCCAGGACACGGTGCCCCAATGACAATAAATAGATATCATGCGAGCAATGTCACTACCCAAAATATGAAGTGTGAGAGATCTACCAAGATTCTCACCTATAGTAAATCAAAGCAGTGAACAAGCACCCCACATATCTAAATACCACACTTATGGTTGAGAATTACAAAAGTCACCAAGACCTCCAGTTCTTCATAACAATCAGAATAGAAGAACATGTCTAATCTGTGACCCATTCAATACGACATAGCGCACTAGTATAAACTAATGGCCAAGACAAACCACCAACAAGTTTATACTACAACTTAAACCAATAGTTATGTCCAGAACTATCTCAGTTGTGAATATTGTTTATATCTTATAAGGAACTTGACAATGTGATCTTCTGTGTGACTACAAACCCACCACAAAGTCTACAATATAAGATAAACAGACACATAAGCAATTTATAAGAATGCAATAATGTGAAAAACCATTTATTTAAGATAATAAGTAAATTGAATATACATCCACAAAAGCTCACTAAAAGTTTACTTTACAGTATACACCAACAATCTCCCACTTATACTAAAGCTAAACTTTTAGTATACACATGAAGCCATAACAATTCTCCCACTTATACTAAAGTCTAGCTGTAATACATGGTAAACCAAGACCCTCTACATGTTTCTCAAAGACTTTTATTGCCAGAGTCTTTGTGAAAGGATCAGCCAGGTTATCCAACGATGCAATCTTAGCCACAGCCACGTCTCCTCGATTTACGATATCTCGTATAATGTGGTACTTTCGCTCTATGTGTTTACTCGCTTTGTGGGCTCTAGGTTCTTTCGAGTTTGCCACTGCACCCGCGTTATCACAATAAATGGTGATACATCTCGGCATACTCTTAGAAACCCCTAAGTCCAGTAAGAAACTACGTAACCAGACAGCCTCCTTAGCAGTTTCTGAGGCAGCTACGTACTCGGCTTCCATAGTGGAGTCCGCAATGCATTTCTGCTTTACACTTCTCCAAGATATGGCTCCACCTCCCAGCATAAACACATAACCCCGTAGACTTCCGCTCATCTCGATCGATTTGGAAAATCAAATCGGATAACCCAAAGGAGTCATGTCGTTCGATCAGTATACCAACGCATAATCTCGAGTCCTTTTCAAATACTTGAGAATATGCTTGACAACTATCCAATGCCTTGACCAGGGTTAGACTGATATCTCGCTATCATGCCAACTGCATAGCAAATATCAGGCCTCGTGACACAAAGATCAGATACATAAGGCTTCCCTCTGGTGATGCATAGGAACCTTAGCCATTTCATTTATCTCCTTCTGTGTCTCAGGACACATATCCTTAGATAGGGGAACTCCATGTCTGAAAGGTAGTAAGCCCTTCTTGGAGTTTTGCATGCTGAAACGAGCAACAACAATATCAATGTAAGACGTTTGAGATAAACACAACATTCTCTTTTTCCGATCACGAATGACCTTAATACCAAGAATGTACGATGCTTCTTCCATATCCTTCTTTTGAAACTGCTCTGAAAGCCACACCTTTACGTCTGATAATACGTTCACATTGTTGCCAATAAGAAGAATATCATCTAATAAAGCGATTACCAAGAATACCACTACATCTCCGTTACTCTTCTTGTAGACACAACTTTCATTTTGACATTGTTCAAATCCAATAGATTTGATCACCTCATCAAAATGAATGTTCCAAGACCTGGAAGCTTGCTTCAGCCTATAAAGAGACTTTTTCAGCTTCCAGACTAGATGCTCTTGGCATTTCTTCACATAACCCTCGGGTTGCTGCATATAGATGTCCTTATCCAACTCTCCATTAAGGAAAGTTGTCTTGACATCCATTTGCCAAACCTTGTAGTTCATGTGATTAGCTATGGATAATTGAATCCGGATCGACTTTAGCATGGTTACTGGTGAAAAGGTCTCGTCATAATCTATTCCTTCTTTCTGGGTAAAACCCTTTGCCACCAACCATGCTTTAAAAGCAAACAATCGCCCCATCGATCCTCTCTTACGTCTGTAGACCCACTTGCACCCAACGACTTTCTTGTCGTGGGGAAGTTCACTTAGGTCATACACTTCCATAGCATCCATAGATTCAATCTCTGAATCCATAGATTTGTGCCAAGACTCTGCATCTTTGTCTTGAATTGCCTCTTTGTAAGTCCAGGGATCGTTATCATCATGTTCATCATCTGGAATCAAGTCCACAAACTCTCCCAAAAACATGAAACGATCAGGTTGACGAACAACCTCCCAATACGACGAGGCAATGTATACAAGGGTTCATCAGAGTAACCATGTTGTGCAGTCTCTTGTGGTATTTCCTCTTGCACACTTGGTGTGCCATTGTCTCCCCTCAACTCATTTAGAATGATTTCACTGTTGGACTTATGCTCATTCATATAGTCTTCCTCTAAAAATCGAGCATTGGTACTCACCATCACCCTCTGATCATTAGGACTATAAAAATAACAACCTTTCGTTCCTTTAGGGTGTCCTACAAACAACCGTACTTCAGTTCTAGGTACCTACTTATCAGCTTCCTTATTCAGCACATGTACTGGACAACCCCAAATCCGAATGTGGTTTAGACTAGGCTTTCGTCCAGACCACAATTCGATTGGAGTTTTTGGAACTGCTTTAGAAGGTACGTAATTTAGAAGGTACGCTGTCGTTTCCAAGGCATATCCCCAAAAGGAGATGGGTAATGATGCATAACTCATCATCGATCTCACCATCTCCAATAGAGTCATATTCCTTCTCTCAGCCACGCCATTTTGTTGGGGAGTACCAGGCGCGGTGAGCTGGGATGTAATCCCGTTCTCTAGTAAGTGTTGCCTAAATTCATTGCTAAGGTATTCGCCACCATGATCAGATCTTAGTGACTTGATACTCTTACCATGACGGTTCTCCACTTCTGCCCTAAATTCTTTGAACTTGCCAAAACATTCAGACTTGTGTCGACTCTGGCAATAACCTCTGAAAGAGCAGTTTTCTGTTCAGCGATTTCTTTACTATGTTGCTCCACAGTTTCTTTCACTTCAGCAACGAGATCAGTAGATGGAGTGGCTGGCAAGTCAGATACAGTGGTTTGTGGTAGAGATGCAATTGTTACCAACTGTCTCTGTTTTTCTTTCTTCTCTTTATTCTCATGTCCTTCCCCCTTTTTGGTTTCATCAAAGAGGTTGGACATCTTGCGGTTCAGAGCATTGAATTGTCGTGTGATCTCCTCTCTGAGTTCCTCGACAACAAGAGGGGTGATATGAACGGTGGCAGAAGGTGCAGGTTTCAAGAAGCCTCTGAGAGCAACTTTGATGTCCTGTCTTGCTCGTTCTGCAGAAGCTACAAAGTGTTTCCAACCCATATCCATGCGGTTGTCAGTTTTCTGCAAAGATGCCCAGACATTCTCCAATAGTACCTGTGTCTGATTGAGCATATCTGTCTGAACTTTGAGTTTGTCAGACTGGAGATTGAGCTTCTCAGCAAGAGGGTTAACTAGTTGCATTACTTCAGAAAGGATTGCATTATGCATCCCAACTGTGTGACTTCTTTCTCTGTCAACTAGTTTTGCTTGCTCTTCTTCAAATCGCTTCATCAGATCTGCTACGAGTGCTGCGAATTTGTCTTCAATAGCAGCCTTGATCCCATCCTGAATCTTCTCAGTATAAAGATCTAGGGTATCAGAGCTCATCGTAGCAGTCTGGTCAGATGTTGAAGCCTTGCCAAGTCGGGTCTCATCTGCAGCACCCATTCTTGGTTCATCGGCAGCTCCCTCATGATCTGTAGGAGGTTGAACAGTTTCCTCCCTGTTATCAGTAATTCCGAACCTTTCGTGAATCAACCATCTGATATCATTGTCAGATGCCAATTCAATAGCACTTTCAATCCCAGCATTGTTTAAGCATTTCAACTCCAAGTCTACAAAGAAATCTGATCCCAGAGTTGTCATGAGAATCAGAAATTCTTCAATGCATTTCAGTCTGATATCCCTCCAGAACATAATTTCTTCTATTTGTTGCTGGATGCTAGGATGTTGATCCAATTCAGGGCATAGATCCAGCAGATACTCCTTGATCTGTTGCTTCATTATCCTTATGATGGGGCTTTCTGGAGCAGGTGAAGCAAGCACGGTTCTGGTGTTGAAGGGATTATGAGAGATTTACACTTGCTTGTCGGATCTCTCAGGTTCTTGTGACTTGATTGGAGATTGGGATATTTGTGGTTCAGGTTCGTTTTCAGCGTGTTGAGGGTGTTCAGTTTCCTGAACAGGTTCATTGATTGGTGGTGTGGGAGATCTTGGTGATCTGATAGGTGAGGGTGAGGGTGAGAAGGTTTTGTGGGGAGAGGGTGGTGGTGATGATTTTTGAGGAGAGGGTGATGGTGATTTGGAAGTGGGCGTTGGCGATCTTGCTTTCTGGAAGATCTTGGTGAGAGGCAGAGAATCAGATGGTGATTCTTCCTCAGATTGCTCCACTTCTGTCCCTCTGACAGATTTATCTCCTTCTGCTGCAATCATCTGCTCTTCCCTTACTTCTCTGATAGTGGGCTCAGAGCAGAATGATATCTCTTCTTCTGATTCTACTTGTATCAGATCCTTCGTTCTGCTAACTTGCTGGGCAGAACTTGGAGCAGTCTTCAGAGGAGATGTGACTCTCTTCTGACGTTTCCGCTGAGCATCTGGTTTCTTGGTCAGATCCTTCGCTAACCTGCAATTGAATCAGACTTTAGGTACCCCTTTGGAATTGGGTCCTGGGGGGTTAGTGGTGGATTTAGGGATCCACACAAATAGAGCACTTCTATGATAATCAGATAGATTAGAAGGTCTGATTTGTGTGGATCCCTAAATCCACCACTAACCCCCAGGAGTTTCATCTGAACCACTATAAAAGTCTTGTGTGCATTTACTTGCTTTCTTTATTGCTTTACACTATTCACACAACTGAGTTTAAAAGTGCATACATATTCTAAGTTAAGCTCAGTCTGCACCAAGCAACTGATCTGATCAGGTTGACACCTTAGTCAGCTGGTTGAAAACTGACTTAAGAATCTGAATTGATAAAACTGGTTTTTCACACGGGTATTTACAAGCTTCCGCACTCTCAGTTAAACTGACAGATATCAAACTGATCTGCCTTAGGCACTCAGTAAGATTGAACATCAGTCCAAACTGACACACTAGCACTCTGATCAAGCAATCTGCAAATCACACCTGATCTGCACGAAACGTTTTCAGAAGTCTATTCACCCCTCCCCTCTAGACTTCTGCCCTCACAAAACCCGTTCGGGACCTACAAGTGGTATCAGAGCAGTGGTTCTACAGACCACTGGCTTTGAGTATCATCGATTCTTGAGGAAGAATCTTTGTGGTCATTTGAACAGATCTTGAAAAACCGTTTTCAAAACTCATTCGTTTTCAAAATTACTCAGCATGGATAATACCTCTGGTATGTATCATGATTTGCCTATGTTTTCAATTAATGAGTATGCAGATTGGACTATATACATGTGCAATCATCTGGGATCGATAAGCGGCAGCATGATGGAAGTCATTGGACGAGGACCCATCATCATATATCACGACAACCCAGCAGTTGGAGGAGATCCAGATCATGCACCTGGAAGTCTTGTTCGAAAAATCCCAGCCCTGATGGATGCAGAAGAAAGAAAGTTGTATACTCTAGATACAAACGCCAGGCATATAATCATGAAGACGATGGATAAAGTCACCAAGGAGAGGATAAAGTATCTCAAAATTGCAAAACAAATGTGGGATACTATTGCTGAGATGTGCGAAAGAAATGATCAGATCAAAGACAGTCGACTACAAGCTGAACTGGTGAAGTTCGAAAAGCTCAAAATGCTGCCCAACGAGACCAATAACGAGCTCGATGGGTGGATCACCATGTCAGTAAATAAGCTACGAGAACTTGGAAGAGAGATGTTAGACAAAGACATCAATTACAAGATACTGAGATCTCTCACCAAGAAATGGGACATGAAAGTCACGGTAATCAAGGATTGCCAAGACATTTCCAAGATGAAGCCAAGTAGCTTGTTCCTAAGCCTTAAAGCCCATGAGTTCGATTTAATCGAAAGAGGGCAAGCAGATGAAGACGAGACGCCTACTGAAGCCTCAACCTCAACATCTAAATCAGTTGCATTCAAAGCAACCAAAGAAGCAGAGATCAAAGGCCACTGAACCTGTTGGAAACATAATGAGTCAAGGTAATGCATCGCTTCCGCTTACCAGGAAACTTGAAAGATCAAATACTCAACTTGGTAAGTATCGCAGATTCTACAGAGACTATCAAGACAACAGAAGAAACAGGAGGCCAACTGACAGATCACTAGAAAGGAACAGATCTGATGATCGAAGAGACCACAGAGAAGAAAAGAAAAGAGATGATATGTCAGATGAGAGAAGAGATAACAGATCCGATGTAAGGAGTTCGGGGATACCATCGAAAGGAAAGTCACCGACAGATCCTACAAAGTGAGTGACTCCACCGGCAGAGGAAGTTTTCAGATCGAGGATCATGCTTCAATCGGCGAGAAACCAGGCCACTACAAACACCGATCGCCTCGACATGACTCCCCAGAGAAAGAGAAGAGAAACGAACAGAAGAGAGCAACGCCGAGATGAAAAAGCCACATGGTCGCCGACACATCCGAATCGATGATTCCTATCCCGCCTTCCGAGGATTCTCGCTACTCATCCGTAGAAGACTCCGCCTCGATAAGCGATCTTTGTTGACTTCCACGAACATGAAGATCTGATATTCTCTTCGATGATGATGAAATCACCGATGGCGGGGAGGAAGACCAATCGAGGTAACCTCCAAACCTTCGCTTTTTTCAATTTCCACACTTTTATTATTAGCACACCGCCGGAGAGATTGACTTGCGGCTCTACTCGAGCAATTGCTTGATGATCTCTCGATCAAAGAGACACTTATACAATAGTGGAAGTTTGAAAATGACAAGCTAAGGATTAGAAATAATCAGCTTGCTAAAGAGAACGTTGTCGATAAAAGCTACCGAATCGAGATCACCAAAATCGAGAAGGTAACTGAGGAACTTAATGTTCTGAAGGTTAAGTCTTCTGATTAGGAGAAGCAGATCAATGATCAGCTAGCAATCAACAAATAACAAGCTGATGATTTCAAAATTCTACAAGCTAAATTTGATGAGCTATTCCGACTACATGAGAGTCTAAAATCTACTGAGGATAGTTTGCGCAAGAAAATAGAGGTTTTCAAGAAGTCATCAAAAACCGTTCAAGATATGAACACCTATTTTCGAACGCCGACTAACAAGAAGGGAATTGGGTATGAGAACCCTTCTACATCCTCAAAAGCCCCGTTTGATTCACTTCAGAAGGGTGTAATCAAACGAGTCTCTGACAAAGATACACAAAAACTAAACATGTATCTGATAAGGAAAAAGACACCGAAAGCAAGTAAAGGCAAGTGCCTAATCGTAAAAGGAACAGAAATGGACCCTAATCGATACATCACCGAGGAATCACCGTAAGAATCGGTTCTTCAAGAAACCTCAACTCGACAACAGATTAGGTATCGTAAGAGACAACCGTAAAAAGGAAATCTAATCTGAGACCCAATCAAGGTCAGCTGCCTAATAAGCAAGCTATAGGTAAACTGCAAAGACCATCTATGCCAAGAAGATATGAATCTTTCAATGGTAGCAGTCGTACCTACCCTTATAACTAGAGACCTAGGGCTACTGCACCTAAGCCACACTGGATTAAAAGAAGACAAAATATAAAGAAAAATCCCAAGTCTTCTAAGTCACCCAAGGCTCACACAAATAATCATACTAATCAGAAAGCATATAAATAGACGTATGATTATGTTGATATGTATGGGAGACAAATTAGACCTTCTAATCTATCTGATTATCATAGAAGTGCTCTGTTTGTGTGGATCCCTAAATCCATCACTAACCCCCCAGGACCCAATTTCAAAGGGGTACCTAAAGCCTGATTCGATTGCAGGTTCGAGTGGGACTGGCCAACAAATGAGGTGTACAAGAAACTACCTGGTACATCGATAGTGGATGCTCAAGGCACATGACTGGAAGAAAACATCTCCTTAGCTCTTACAAAGAACAAGAAGGCCCACGTGTACTCTTGGGTGATGATAACTTTGGTTTTACCAAAGGATTCGGAACCTTAGAGAATGATGATGTATAAGTAACTGGAGTCTCGTATGTCGAAGGATTAAAGCACAATCTACTATCAGTATCACAATTCTGCGACAACGGATTCAGCGTTGAGTTCTCGAGCGACAAGTGTACAATAAGGAATCGAGCTACTCAACAAATCCTGTTAACGTGTTCAAGGAAAGGCACGATCTACACAGCAGATTGGAACAGTTGCCCAAGAAATGCATGCTTAATTGTTAAGAGTTCCAAAAGTAGCAGTTGGCTCTGGCACAAAAGAATGAGTCATCTGAACTTTAAGACTCTTAACAAGATAGCTAGGGTGGCTTTGGTTGAGGGACTTCCGAATGAGGTATTCTCTAAAGATCAGACATGTGCCTGTTGGGAAATAAGTTGCACAGATCTATTCGGGGTGAATATTTAAATACAAATTTAATTCTTATAATTATTGCTAGCATGAATTAATCCTATATTAATTCAAATAATAATCCAACAACATATCATGCATATAATAATTCACGTAAAACCTACGCATGCGGAATTCTACGAGTTTACGTGAGCGTACCTCTTGGGATGGCAATGGTGTGGCTGAATAGACTAACCGTAAGGACTTCCCAAGTATTCCCTTAGCCCTCGTTCTACTATCCGGTGGAAGGATTCTTGTGAACGATTTAACAAAAGGAAAATAAATTATGTTGCACCACCTTTGTGGATTTACTAATTTTTCCAGCACATGGAATGATACTTGGGAATGAAGTAATCATCCCCTATTTATAGAGGCCAGGTGGTCGAAAATTTAGGTCTAAAATAATGTGGAAAAATCTTTTCTTGATCTTCAAGAAATCTTGAATATATCTCCTATATTCTTTTTCCCATAATTATAATATTCCACAAAATCCCACATTCTCTATTTTTTATGGAATTTTTCGAAAATATTGGGGTCAAGAATCCAAGATTTGGATCTTCTTGAATTTATGAGATATTCTTGTATTTCAAGAAATACATATCTTCCATAATATCTTTTCCAGAAAATCAAGAAAAACTTTCTTGCCCACTATATTTTCTAATTTTTCAAAAATCACATCATAGATAACCTAGTGGGAGATTTCTTGAATTTAATGAGATAATCTTGTATTCCAAGAATATATATCTTCATTCCATAACAAAATTCAAAGAAAATCTTTCTCCCAACATATCTATGATTTTCGAAATTTAGTTGGAAAATTAAGCAACAATATTTATTTTATTTTAATCACTTTTTTTACGTTAATGGACTATATATTGGGCTACTCTCGAGGGGAGCCTTTAGGAGAATTAAGATTGGACCTTCTAATGGACCTTGAATATTTAATATTGAGTCACAATATTATTCAAGCCCATAAATATTAATTAATCCCACTACATAATTAATATTGCACTATCCATCTTAACCCATATTACAGTCAATATGGCTCCCGGTTATTATTTCCCGTGTTTAAGATTATCTAGCCCATTAATTAATTCAAGTAATTAATATCTTTTGTCCTTGGTCAAGGAACGGTTCAACATTATTATCCATACCGGAAACTAATTCCACTTGCAAGATTTGGTATGATAAAGCTTATGAACCTCCCAAGGGGGCAAATCGAACAAGCGTACTTGCACACGATTCTTCGTATTAAATCTTAGCAATCACATGTGACTAATAATATTGCCCAAGATAAAAAGTATTGAATCTCGTTGATTCGCTACCCATGATAAGTCAAAGCAATAGTTACCAATCCCACGTGATCCTATTTAAGGAACGAAGATTAAGAAATAACGAACCACTGAGGTCTAATTCTTCCTTGTTCAGTTCTGAAGAATTTATCCTCCTCAGAGGGTCATATTCAGTGCATCAGTCATGCACTAGTGTAATCTCTTGGTCAAGACAAGCCAATCTGAGCCTTACACTTCAACCTTTCACGATGGGTTGTTCATTTCCATCTAGGTCGTGAATGGCGTACTTTTAGTTACAAGGGACTGTTAATTTAATCTTTTGTGATCGGTATCACTAAATTAACTACAATGTAACACGCATTTAATTATTGAACAGCTTATGCAAAGAAATATATGTAACATTCGATAATATTTAACGATCGATGATAAACAATTTATTTCAGTAAATAAGTTCGAAATTCCGTTTTGATTATACAAAGTAAAAAGCATACTTTCTAGTATAATCCCAACAATCTCCCACTTATACTCAAAGTCTGCTTTTAAGTATACTACAACATGTCTCGTGCGATGCGTGACATCTAATGTCACCTACACACTAACCTAATAATTTCTCCCACTTATACTCAAAGTAGATTGGCGGCGGTCTTGACACCCATTCCTTCCACATGTCTCGAATGTATTGAGAAAGGCACTTTGTGAATGGATCTTCTAGGTTGTCCTCAGACGCTATCTTTGCCACATCCATATCTCCTCTCTTAACGATATCTCGTATAAGATGGTATTTCCTTTCTATGTGTTTGCTGGCTTTGTGGGCTCTTGGTTCCCTTGAATTTGCAACTGCTCCGGCATTGTCACAATAAATAGTGATTCTGCTGGGCAAATTCGGAACCACATCTAAGTCCACTAGGAAGTGCTTGAGCCAAACCACTTCTTTCGCTGCCTCGCAAGCAGCTACATATTCGGCTTCCATGGTAGAATCTGCGATGCATTTCTGCTTGACGCTTCTCCATGTCACGGCTCCTCCCCCCACGCAAAACACACTATCGGAGGTAGATTTTTTGGAGTCTATGTCTGATTGGAAATCCGAGTCCGTGTAGCCGACGGGGATTGGACCATCTGGCTGATAAACCAACATTCTATCCCGAGTTCTTTTCAGATACTTCAGAATGTTTTTAACTGCTGTCCAATGCTCTTTCCCAGGGTTACTTTGATATCTTGCCACCATGCCTACGACAAAGCAGATATCCGGTCTCGTGCATAGTATTGCATACATGAGGCTTCCGACAGCCGAAGCATAAGGAATGCCTTTTATGTCATCTATCTCCTTTTGCGTCTTAGGGGACATTTTCTTGGATAGATGGATTCCATGCCTGAAAGGTACGAAGTCTTTCTTGGAATCTTGCATGCTGAAGCGTTTCAAGACAGTGTCTATGTATGAAGCTTGCGATAAGCCGATCATCATTTTCTTGCGATCTTGAGTGATCTTGATCCCAAGGATGTGTCTGGCTTCCCCTAAGTCTTTCATGTCAAACTGTTTTGAAAGTCATGCCCTTACGTCTGATAATACCTTCACATCGTTCCCGATGATCAGAATATCATCTACGTATAGTACTAAGAATACCAATGCAGTTCCGACACGCTTTTTGTATACACAACTTTCAAACTCATTTTGATCGAACCCATAAGACTTTATAACCTGATCAAAACATTGGTTCCAAGCTCTGGATGCCTGTTTGAGTCAGTAAATGGACTTCTTGAGCTTACAAACTAGGTGTTCTTGGCCTTTTTCAATGAAGCCTTGGGGTTGTTGCATATAGATCTCTTCATCAAGACTTCCGTTAAGGAAAGCTGTCTTGACATCCATTTGCCAGATTTCAAAGTCGAAATGCGCAGCAATCGATAAGAGAATACAGATAGATTTGAGCATGGCTACTGGCGAAAAAGTTTCCTCATAATCGATCCCTTCTTTCTGAGTATAACCTTTCGCCACTAGTCTTTCTTTAAAGGTTTCAACCTTCCCATCCGGTCCTCTTTTCCTCTTATATACCCACTTGCATCCAATGGGTTTGACCCCATTAAGTGGTTCGACTAGCTCCCACACTCTGTTATGAAATATTGAACCCATTTTAACGGCTATCATTCTTTGTTTGCCAAGAATCTGATCCTTGTCTTGGAGTGCCTCTTCGTATGTCCATGGGTCTGATTCGTCTTGTCCGGGAATCAAGTCCGAGGACTCTCCTATTCCCATGAATCTCTCGGGCTGTCTTACAACCCTCCCACTACGATGAGGCACCGGTTGTGAAAACGTGTCGTTTGGTATATCGTCTAGCATGTTGGCATTGAGGTCTGCCCTCTAAGCTCATTTAAGGTAATCTCACGGGTTTTCTTGCATTCATATAGTTTTCTTCCAAAAATCTAAAGTGGGTGCTTATGACCACCTTTTGATCTTCCGGACCATAGAACATACACCCCTTTTGTTCCCTCGGGGTATCCTATAAACAACCTTAATTCTGATCGAGGGTCTAATTTCGGCTTCCTTGTCCAACACGTGGCCGGACACCCCCAAATTCTCATATGTCTCATACTAGGCTTGCGCCCGTCCATGATTCTTTGGGAGTTTTGGGAACCGATTTGGATGGAACCAAGTTCGAGAATATAAGCCGTTGTTTCAAGGCATGACCCTTAACGACTTTTGGGAGATCCGCATAACTCATCATAGATCTAACCATTTCCAAAAGAGTTCTGTTTCTTCGCTCTGCAACCCCGTTTTTGTTAAGGGGTTAGGGTGCGGAGTGGGATGCAATCCCTTCATCGATAAATAGTTCAAAAACTCGCCATTTGAGGTATTCGCCTCCACGATCGGATCGTAGAGACTTGATCGTTTTTCCTTATGATTCTCGCTTGAGCCTTAAATTCCTTGAATTTCTCGAAGGTCTCGATTTATGCTTCATAAGGAAAATGTAACCGCATTCTTGAGTAATCATCAATAAAAGTGACAAAATACTCATAACCTCCTCTTGCTTTGGTTGACATTGGACCACATACATCTGTGTGAACGATCTCTAACACTTTTTTGGCCCTATTCCCCTTGGCTCCAAATGCCCTCTTGGTCATTTTACCCTCCAAACATGATTCGCATGTTGGAATTAGTTCAACTTGGAGAAGCTCCAGTGAACCATCTTTTACCAACCTTTGGATCCTCTTTGGATTTATATGACCTAATCTTAGGTGCCAAAGAAGTGTCTCGTTCACGTCTGATGAACGTTTTCTTTTCTCGAAAACAGTTGATGTGTTATAGGATGCAATTAGTGAGTGGTGTGAACAGTTAATTGTATAGAGATTATTCGATAACGTTCCATGACAGATAAATTTATCAAAAAGAGAAATGGTAACAACTTTATTAAAAGTAACCGAATATCCATCATGAAAAAGTTTAGAAACTGAAATTAAATTCTTTCTAAAACTTGGAACGTTGAGAACATCTCTTAGAATTAAAACTCTGTCTTCAAAAGACAGGTGCACTTCTCCCACTGCTTCAGCTGCCACTCTTGTAGCATCGCCCAGTGTGATGAGGATCTCACTTCCACTTAGTTGTCGGGTCCGTTTGAACCCCTGTAATGTGAAACAAACATGATCAGTGGATCCCGTATCCACCACCCATAAATGGGAGGCATACGCCGCTAAACAAGTTTCAACAACTAGGGCGTGAGAATTACCTTTCTTTCCTCTCCTTTTGGGATTGGAACAGGCTGACCTCCAATGTCCTTTCTCCCTGCAATTAAAACATATTCCTTTTGGTTCTTTCTTGACACCCAAATAGCTAACCGTCTTTTTCTCACTTTTCTTAGTGATGAGTTTGCGTTGGTTCTAACCGCTTTCCTTTTCTTGAGACTTGCCTTCCATTGGCCTAGATCTCGAGAAAAGACTTTTGGTCACCAATGCTTCGTCTTTCTTTCATAAATGCTTCTCTACTTTCTCCAAGGCTTCTTGTAGGATATCCATAGTAAACGTGTGATCACTCATCACAAAATTACAGTAAAATCCATCGAAGCTCTTTGGCAGAGTTAGCAACAGAAATTCGATTTGGGCATCATCACAATACTTAGTTCCAAGATAAGCCAATTTTTTAAAATGATGTTTGATTCTGAGAACATGCTCCCTTACAGGTGTTCCCTCAACCATCTTTAGCCTAGCCACGTCGTCATTTTGAAACTGATTGATCATGCGGTCTTTTGTTAAAAACATTTCTTCAAGACTTTGCATAATCTCCGCAGCAGACTCAACACCTTCATGAATGTGTCTCAAATCGTCGGACAGTGAAGTCAAGATTACACGTTTCATGGGTTCATTGGACTGCTCCCAAATATTATACTCAAGTCTTTCCGCATCAGGTGATTCATCAGTAGGCTTACGTGGCTTGGGTACATCAAGAATCCAATAATTTTTTTGTGCATGTAGGACAAAACTCATATTTCTTTTCCAAACATTATAGTTTTTGCCAGTTAATTGGTGTTCTTTGAGTGTATATAGTAGTGGATTAAAAAGTTGCGACATGATGAACTGAAATAAACAATAATATGCATAAGCACAAATATATCACAAGGTTCGATCACATGCATCATATTAAAATCTCAAAAAAAAAATATGAACATGCATCAGCCAACATCTCAAAACAGTTTAAATAAGCCACGTGGGGTGGGTCATTATTTAAACACATTCAAGCAGGTTACAAACAAGAACAATTACAAACCTTTAATATCCAGATTAATAGTTGGCTCCCACTTGACCAATATAAAATTGACAGGGACTTCGGGGAAGTATATGCATATTAATTTTATACCTAAGTAATAACCATGATTAAATACAGGATTATTATTTTGCTTTGAACGAGCCTCGTTGGGAGGGTCATCGTCGCCACTAGCATCGTTGCTATCTTCTTCGCACTTCCACACGTAATAATGTAGGAAGAACTTGTATTTATAGTGTGAATTTGAATGTTACCGTTGGAGAGAATCACATTCAAATTCATACTATTCTTTGTAAGTTCTGCAGCTTTTTCAGGTTGGTTGTCTTCCTCTCATTGGTCCACGTCAGCTGGATTCCAACGGCTATATTCCTCAGTTTCAATGCCTCAGAACATTCAGGATATACTGAGCATTCAGTAATTACTGAGTCTTCAGTAATTATTGTGCCTTCAGTATCCTTTGTCTTCAGTCTTCAGTATCTTCAGTCTTCTGAGTCTTCAGAGATATACTGAGTCTTCGTGCTGAGTCTTCAGATTCTCAGTCTCATACTGAGTCTTCAGTTTCTCAGTCTCATACTGAGTCTTCAGATTCTCAGTTTCATACTGAGTCTTCAGAAACTTCAGTTTCATACTGAAACTTCAGTTTCTTCAGAAACTTACTGAGTCTTCAGAATCTATCATGATCTATATATGCTGACTATACATTGTGCAGATAACATCCTGAAAACTCTAAAACTGAATCCTGACTCAACTATCAAGATTATCCTGAACATGTCATACTCAGGGGTTTTGGGATCTAATCAAAATCTTCTTTATTAAATTCATTTCCCAACAATTTCCCCCTTTTTGATGATGCCAAAACCATCTTGTTACAAAAACACTTAACCTATACTCAGGTTTCAGTTTTTCCTATTACAATAAAAGAATGGTAAATCTCTCAACAATTTCACAATTCATCACCTAACAACATTCAGGCATATCAAAAGTAAAGACATGTAAAATGATAATGAGGTATTATCTTTGAGAATAAAGATAAAGTTTCATTGATTGTATGTTATCAGTTACAGATTACAATGAACTTATCAAAAGTAAAGACAAAAACAAAAGAATTACAAGAGTCTTCAGTCTTGGTCTTCAGTCTTCTGTCTTCTGCTCGGCTCCTTGCCTCAGGTCTATCTGAACTCTTAGTGTCTTCAGTGACATACTGAGTCTCAGGTTTCTTGATTCAGCGGGCCTTGACTTATCAGGCATACTGACACTCAGGCTGTCTGAGTTCAGTTTCTTCTGACTTCAGACATCCTGACCCTCGGGTCTATTTTACTTACTGAGTCTCAGATCTTACTGAGTCTCAGATTACTTTTACACAGGCTATCTGATTTCTTCTTTGCCTGATCTGATCAACTCGACTGATCAGATCAACACATCTTCAGATCAATATATCAGGATAGCATCTGGTAAGTACATCATATCAGGTTAGCATATCAGGTTTTATCATCTCTGATCTCGATCACGTCTGATCTTGATCATTCTCTTTAGCTCATCTTCTGATTTGCAACCTTCTCTTCTGATTTGCTGCCTTTAGCTTTTCTTCTCTTCTGATTATGCACAGCTCATCAGTTGACTCCGGAACTCATCTAACTCATCTGATCTCAATCAGTCTTGTCTGCAGCCTCGTCTGATCTCGATCATCTACTTCTGATTCCGTGAGTTCCCCATCAATTTGTTCTCTCGTTCCCCCTCAACATGTTATCTGTAAATTATCTTGAATAACACAAGTTGATAATGTTTTGGCATAGTTCATTAAAACTCAAATATCCCAACAAGGACGCCAAAACATTAAAATATATGCATTTTTAAAGAAACGGGTTTTCCTTTAAAAAAGATATGTTCAGGTGTTCACTTTGAAAATAGTGAACTTTAGAACTCCCGCTCTGATACCACTTGTTAGGCCCCGGTGGAAAACCCATTTTGTGCGTGCGGAAGCAAAACATGACAAGCGATGCATATAAACAGGGGTGAAGGAATGGTGATTTCCAGATTTTTCTCTTTTAAGCTCATGTGTTGTGTTTTGCTTATGATCGAATGCATATGACAAGATAAGAACGTAAAGCAGTAAACAACACAACAATGTATAGTGGTTCGGAGACTCAAGCTCCTACATCCACTCTCCCTGTTCCTAGGGAAATTCCTTCAAACACTTCCTAAGGCTTTCTGACTACCTCTGTAGTTTACTAACCTTTCTACTTTGAGCTTTATGACTACCTCTGTAGTTTACTAACTCAAACTGGACTTATCACCCTCTCGGGCTCGCCTCTAGATGTTTTAACGAGTTCACACTCCAACGGGACTTATCACCCTCACTCGGGATTGCCTAACAACTACCTCACTTCACCACTAGTTATCTCTTATGAGAATGGGGTTTGGGTTTGGTGTTGTCTCCAACTATGGTGAGATTTTACCTTACATTTATTTAGCCTCAATGCTAAGGTTGGGAAAATCTCTCTAAGCTTAGGATACATCGTGGGTTGCTTAGATTGGGTTCTAGAACACTCTTTGAATATATTTGTATATCTACAGACTTGTGTTCTAGGGTGGGAAAGCTTGAGTATATGTTCTTTTAGCTCTGTAGCATCGTTGCTATCTTCTTCGCACTTCCACACGTAATAATGTAGGAAGAACTTGTATTTATAGTGTGAATTTGAATGTTACCGTTGGAGAGAATCACATTCAAATTCATACTATTCTTTGTAAGTTCTGCAGCTTTTTCAGGCTGGTTGTCTTCCTCTCATTGGTCCACGTCAGCTGGATTCCAACGGCTATATTCCTCAGTTTCAGTGCCTCAGAACATTCAGGATATACTGAGCATTCAGTAATTACTGAGTCTTCAGTAATTATTGTGCCTTCAGTATCCTTTGTCTTCAGTCTTCAGTATCTTCAGTCTTCTGAGTCTTCAGAGATATACTGAGTCTTCATGCTGAGTCTTCAGATTCTCAGTCTCATACTGAGTCTTCAGTTTCTCAGTCTCATACTGAGTCTTCAGATTCTCAGTTTCATACTGAGTCTTCAGAAACTTCAGTTTCATTCTGAAACTTCAGTTTCTTTAGAAACTTACTGAGTCTTCAGAATCTATCCTGATCTATATCTGCTGACTATACATTGTGCAGATAACATCCTGAACACTCTAAAACTGAATCCTGACTGATCTATCAAGATTATCCTGAACATGTCATACTCAGGGGTTTTGGGATCTAATCAAAATCTTCTTTATTAAATTCATTTCCTAACAATTTCCCCCTTTTTGATGATGCCAAAATCATCTTGTTACAAAAACACTTAACCTATACTCAGGTTTCAGTTTTTCCTATTACAATACAAGAATGGTAAATCTCTCAACAATTTCACAATTCATCACCTAACAACATTCAGGCATATCAAAAGTAAAGACATGTAAAAAGATAATGAGGTATTATCTTTGAGAATAAAGATAAAGTTTCATTGATTGTATGTTATCAGTTACATATTACAATGAACTTATCAAAAGTAAAGACAAAAACAAAAGAATTACAAGAGTCTTCAGTCTTGGTCTTCAGTCTTCTGTCTTCTGCTCGGCTCCTTGCCTCAGGTCTATCTGAACTCTTAGTGTCTTCAGTGACATACTGAGTCTCAGGTTTCTTGATTCAGCGGGCCTTGACTTATCAGGCATACTGACACTCAGGCTGTCTGAGTTCAGTTTCTTCTGACTTCAGACATCCTGACCCTCGGGTCTATTTTACTTACTGAGTCTCAGATCTTACTGAGTCTCAGATTACTTTTACACAGGCTATCTGATTTCTTCTTTGCCTGATCTGATCAACTCGACTGATCAGATCAACACATCTTCATATCAATATATCAGGATAGCATCTGGTAAGTACATCATATCAGGTTAGCATATCAGGTTTTATCATCTCTGATCTCGATCACGTCTGATCTTGATCATTCTCTTTAGCTCATCTTCTGATTTGCAACCTTCTCTCCGATTTCTTTGGCTTTAGCTTTTTTCTTCTCTTCGATTATGCCAAATTTCATCAGTTGACTCCGGAACTCATCTAACTCATCTGATCTCAATCAGTCTTGTCTGCAGCCTCGTCTGATCTCGATCATCTACTTCTGATTCCGTGAGTTCCCCATCAATTTGTTCTCTCGTTCCCCCTCAACATGTTATCTGTAAATTATCTTGAATAACACAAGTTGATAATGTTTTGGCATAGTTCATTAAAACTCAAATATCCCAACAAGGACGCTAAAACATTAAAATATATGCATTTTTAAAGAAACGGGTTTTCCTTTAAAAAAGATATGTTCAGGTGTTCACTTTGAAAATAGTGAACTTTAGAACTCCCGCTCTGATACCACTTGTTAGGCCCCGGTGGAAAACCCATTTTGTGCGTGCGGAAGCAAAACATGACAAGCGATGCATATAAACAGGGGTGAAGGAATGGTGATTTCCAGATTTTTCTCTTTTAAGCTCATGTGTTGTGTTTTGCTTATGATCGAATGCATATGACAAGATAAGAACGTAAAGCAGTAAACAACACAACAATGTATAGTGGTTCGGAGACTCAAGCTCCTACATCCACTCTCCCTGTTCCTAGGGAAATTCCTTCAAACACTTCCTAAGGCTTTCTGACTACCTCTGTAGTTTACTAACCTTTCTACTTTGAGCTTTATGACTACCTCTGTAGTTTACTAACTCAAACTGGACTTATCACCCTCTCGGGCTCGCCTCTAGATGTTTTAACGAGTTCACACTCCAACGGGACTTATCACCCTCACTCGGGATTGCCTAACAACTACCTCACTTCACCACTAGTTATCTCTTATGAGAATGGGGTTTGGGTTTGGTGTTGTCTCCAACTATGGTGAGATTTTACCTTACATTTATTTAGCCTCAATGCTAAGGTTGGGAAAATCTCTCTAAGCTTAGGATACATCGTGGGTTGCTTAGATTGGGTTCTAGAACACTCTTTGAATATATTTGTATATCTACAGACTTGTGTTCTAGGGTGGGAAAGCTTGAGTATATGTTCTTTTAGCTCTGTAGCATCGTTGCTATCTTCTTCGCACTTCCACACGTAATAATGTAGGAAGAACTTGTATTTATAGTGTGAATTTGAATGTTACCGTTGGAGAGAATCACATTCAAATTCATACTATTCTTTGTAAGTTCTGCTGACTTTTTTTTTTGGTTGTCTTCCTCTCATTGGTCCACGTCAGCTGGATTCCAACGGCTATATTCCTCGATTTGATTGCCTCGGAACATTAGGGATATCTTTGGCATTCGATAATTCTGCGAGTCTTGATAGTATTGTGCCTTGATATCCTTTGTCTTGATCTTGATATCTTGATCTTGAGTCTTGAGAGATATCTTTGAGTCTTCGTCTTTGAGTCTTGATTCTCGATCTCATCTTGAGTCTTGATTTCTCGATCTCATCTTGAGTCTTGATTCTCGATTTCATCTTTGAGTCTTGAAACTTCGGTTTCATCTTTGAAACTTGATTTCTTGAAACTCTTTGAGTCTTCAGAATCTATCATGATCTATATATGCTGACTATACATTGTGCAGATAACATCCTGAAAACTCTAAAACTGAATCCTGACTCAACTATCAAGATTATCCTGAACATGTCATACTCAGGGGTTTTGGGATCTAATCAAAATCTTCTTTATTAAATTCATTTCTTAACAATTTCCCCCTTTTTGATGATGCCAAAACCATCTTGTTAAAAAAACACTTAACCTATACTCAGGTTTCAGTTTTTCCTATTACAATAAAAGAATGGTAAATCTCTCAACAATTTCACAATTCATCACCTAACAACATTCAGGCATATCAAAAGTAAAGACATGTAAAAAGATAATGAGGTATTATCTTTGAGAATAAAGATAAAGTTTCATTGATTGTATGTTATCAGTTACATATTACAATGAACTTATCAAAAGTAAAGACAAAAACAAAAGAATTACAAGAGTCTTCAGTCTTGGTCTTCAGTCTTCTGTCTTCTGCTCGGCTCCTTGCCTCAGGTCTATCTGAACTCTTAGTGTCTTCAGTGACATACTGAGTCTCAGGTTTCTTGATTCAGCGGGCCTTGACTTATCAGGCATACTGACACTCAGGCTGTCTGAGTTCAGTTTCTTCTGACTTCAGACATCCTGACCCTCGGGTCTATTTTACTTACTGAGTCTTAGATCTTACTGAGTCTCCGATTACTTTTACACAGGCTATCTGATTTCTTCTTTGCCTGATCTGATCAACTCGACTGATCAGATCAACACATCTTCATATCAATATATCAGGATAGCATCTGGTAAGTACATCATATCAGGTTAGCATATCAGGTTTTATCATCTCTGATCTCGATCACGTCTGATCTTGATCATTCTCTTTAGCTCATCTTCTGATTTGCAACCTTCTCTTCTGATTTGCTGCCTTTAGCTTTTCTTCTCTTCTGATTATGCACAGCTCATCAGTTGACTCCGGAACTCATCTAATTTCATTCGATCTCAATCGATCTTTGTCCGACCTCGTCGATCTCGATTATCTACTTCTGATTCCGTGAGTTCCCCATCAATTTGTTCTCTCGTTCCCCCTCAACATGTTATCTGTAAATTATCTTGAATAACACAAGTTGATAATGTTTTGGCATAGTTCATTAAAACTCAAATATCCCAACAAGGACGCTAAAACATTAAAATATATGCATTTTTAAAGAAACGGGTTTTCCTTTAAAAAAGATATGTTCAGGTGTTCACTTTGAAAATAGTGAACTTTAGAACTCCCGCTCTGATACCACTTGTTAGGCCCCGGTGGAAAACCCATTTTGTGCGTGCGGAAGCAAAACATGACAAGCGATGCATATAAACAGGGGTGAAGGAATGGTGATTTCCAGATTTTTCTCTTTTAAGCTCATGTGTTGTGTTTTGCTTATGATCGAATGCATATGACAAGATAAGAACGAAAGCGAAGAACAACACAACAATGTATAGTGGTTAGGAGACTCAAGCTCCTACATCCACTCTCCCCTGCTCTAGGGAAATTCCTTCAAACACTTCCTAAGGCTTTCTGACTACCTCTGTAGTTTACTAACCTTTCTACTTTGAGCTTTATGACTACCTCTGTGTGGCTTCTCGCTATCATGCCAACTGCATAGCAAATATCAGGCCTCGTACACAGCATTGCATACATAAGGCTTCCTACAGCTGATGCATAAGGAACCTTAGTCATTTCATTTATCTCCTTCTGTGTCTCAGGACACATATCCTTAGATAGGGGAACTCCATGTCTGAAAGGTAGTAAGCCCTTCTTGGAGTTTTGCATGCTGAAACGAGCAACAACAATATCAATGTAAGACGTTTGAGATAAACACAACATTCTCTTTTTCCGATCACGAATGACCTTAATACCAAGAATGTACGATGCTTCTTCCATATCCTTCTTTTGAAACTGCTCTGAAAGCCACACCTTTACGTCTGATAATACGTTCACATTGTTGCCAATAAGAAGAATATCATCTACGTACAGTACCAAGAATACCACTACATCTCCGTTACTCTTCTTGTAGACACAACTTTCATTTTGACATTGTTCAAATCCAAAAGATTTGATCACCTCATCAAAACGAATGTTCCAAGACCTGGAAGCTTGCTTCAGCCTATAAAGAGACTTTTTCAGCTTCCAGACTAGATGCTCTTGGCATTTCTTCACATAACCCTCGGGTTGCTGCATATAGATGTCCTTATCCAACTCTCCATTAAGGAAAGTTGTCTTGACATCCATTTGCCAAACCTTGTAGTTCATGTGATTAGCTATGGATAATTGAATCCGGATCGACTTTAGCATGGTTACTGGTGAAAAGGTCTCATCATAGTCTATTCCTTCTTTCTGGGTAAAACCCTTTGCCACCAACCGTGCTTTAAAAGCAACAATCTGCCCATCAGATCCTCTCTTACGTCTGTAGACCCACTTGCACCCAACGACTTTCTTGTCGTGGGGAAGTTCACTTAGGTCATACACTTCCATAGCATCCATAGATTCAATCTCTGAATCCATAGATTTGTGCCAAGACTCTGCATCTTTGTCTTGAATTGCCTCTTTGTAAGTCCAGGGATCGTTATCATCATGTTCATCATCTGGAATCAAGTCCACAAACTCTCCCAAAAACATGAAACGATCAGGTTGACGAACAACCTCCCAATACGACGAGGCAATGTATACAAGGGTTCATCAGAGTAACCATGTTGTGCAGTCTCTTGTGGTATTTCCTCTTGCACACTTGGTGTGCCATTGTCTCCCCTCAACTCATTTAGAATGATTTCACTGTTGGACTTATGCTCATTCATATAGTCTTCCTCTAAAAATCGAGCATTGGTACTCACCATCACCCTCTGATCATTAGGACTATAAAAATAACAACCTTTCGTTCCTTTAGGGTGTCCTACAAACAACCGTACTTCAGTTCTAGGTACCTACTTATCAGCTTCCTTATTCAAAGAAGACATGTTTGGACAACCCCAAATCCAATGTGGTTTAGACTAGGCTTTCGTCCGGACCACAATTCGATTGGAGTTTTTGGAACCGCTTTAGAAGAATGCGTAATTTAGAAAGGCTTATTTGTCGTTTCAAGGCATATCCCCAAAAGGAGATGGGTAATGATGCATAACTCATCATCGATCTCACCATCTCAATAAGTCATATTCCTTCTCTCTGACCCACGCCATTTTGTTGGGAGTACGGTAGCGGTGGTGGGATGTAATCCCGTTCTCTAGTAAGTGTTGCCTAAATTCATTGCTAAGGTATTCGCCACCATGATCAGATCTTAGTGACTTGATACTCTTACCATGACGGTTCTCCACTTCTGCCCTAAATTCTTTGAACTTGCCAAAACATTCAGACTTGTGTCGACTCTGGCAATAACCTCGAAAAGAGCGGTTTTACATTACGTTGATTTCTTTACTATGTTGCTCCACGATTTCTTTCACTTGACCTTGAGATCGATAGATGGAGTGGGTGGCAAGTCGATCTGATGGTTTTGTGGTAGAGATGCAATTGTTACCAACTGTCTCTGTTTTTCTTTCTTCTCTTTATTCTCATGTCCTTCCCCCTTTTTGGTTTCATCAAAGAGGTTGGACATCTTGCGGTTCAGAGCATTGAATTGTCGTGTGATCTCCTCTCTGAGTTCCTCGACAACAAGAGGGGTGATATGAACGGTGGCAGAAGGTGCAGGTTTCAAGAAGCCTCTGAGAGCAACTTTGATGTCCTGTCTTGCTCGTTCTGCAGAAGCTACAAAGTGTTTCCAACCCATATCCATGCGGTTGTCAGTTTTCTGCAAAGATGCCCAGACATTCTCCAATAGTACACGTAATTCGATTGAGCATATCATGTCGAACTTTGAGTTTGTCGACCGAGATTGAGCTTCTCGGCAAGAGGGTTAACTAGTTGCATTACTTGAAAGGATGGCATTATGCATCCCAAACCGTGTGACTTCTTTTCTCTGTCAACTAGTTTTGCTTGCTCTTCTTCAAATCGCTTCATCGGATGCCTTACGAGTCTTTGCGAATTTGTCTTCAATAGCGACCTTGATCCCATCCCTGAATCTTCTCGATATAAAGATCTAGGGTGTCGAGCTCATCGTGCTTGATCCGGGTCGATGTTGAAGCCTTGCCAAGTCGGGTCTCATCTGCAGCACCCATTCTTGGTTCATCGGCAGCTCCTCATGATCTGTAGGAGGTTGAGCAGTTTCCTCGCATTATCAGTAATTCCGAACCTTTCGTGAATCAACCATCTGATATCATTGTCAGATGCCAATTCAATAGCACTTTCAATCCCAGCATTGTTTAAGCATTTCAACTCCAAGTCTACAAAGAAATCTGATCCCAGAGTTGTCATGAGAATCAGAAATTCTTCAATGCATTTCAGTCTGATATCCCTCCAGAACATAATTTCTTCTATTTGTTGCTGGATGCTAGGATGTTGATCCAATTCAGGGCATAGATCCAGCAGATACTCCTTGATCTGTTGCTTCATTATCCTTATGATGGGGCTTTCGGAGGCGGTGAAGCAAGCACGCAGTTACGGTGTTGAAGGGATTATGAGAGATTTACACTTGCTTGCCGGATCTCGTGTTCTTGTGACTTGATTGGAGATTGGGATATTTGTGGTTGTGTTCGTTTTCGGCGTGTTGAGGGTGTGAGTTTTCTGAGCAGGTTCATTGATTGGTGGTGTGGGAGATCTTGGTGATCTGATAGGTGAGGGTGAGGGTGAGAAGGTTTTGTGGGGAGAGGGTGGTGGTGATGATTTTTTGAGGAGAGGGTGATGGTGATTTGGAAGTGGGCGTTGGCGATCTTGCTTTCGGAAGATCTTGGTGAGAGGCAAGAGAATCGGATGGTGATTCTTCCTCAGTTGCTCCCTTCATCCTCCGACAGATTTCTCTCCTTCTACTTTGCAATCATCGCTTCTTCCTTTACTTCTGCGATAGTGGGCTCAGAGCGGTGACATATCTTCTTCTCGATTCTACTTGTATCAGATCCTTCGCTAACGCTTAACTTGTTGGCAGAACTTGGAAGCGATCTTCGGAGGAGATGTGACTCTCTTCCGACGCTTCCACCGAAAGCATCCGGGTTTCTTGGTCAGATCCTTCGCTAACCTGCAATTGAATCAGACTTTAGGTACCCCTTTGGAATTGGGTCCTGGGGGGTTAGTGGTGGATTTAGGGATCCACACAAATAGAGCACTTCTATGATAATCAGATAGATTAGAAGGTCTGATTTGTGTGGATCCCTAAATCCACCACTAACCCCTAGGAGTTTCATCTGAACCACTATAAAAGTCTTGTGTGCATTTACTTGCTTTCTTTATTGCTTTACACTATTCACACAACTGAGTTTAAAAGTGCATACATATTCTAAGTTAAGCTCAGTCTGCACCAAGCAACTGATCTGATCAGGTTGACACCTTAGTCAGCTGGTTGAAAACTGACTTAAGAATCTGAATTGATAAAACTGGTTGTTCACACGGGTATTTACAAGCTTCCGCACTCTCAGTTAAACTGACAGATATCAAACTGATCTGCCTTAGGCACTCAGTAAGATTGAACATCAGTCCAAACTGACACACTAGCACTCTGATCAAGCAATCTGCAAATCACACCTGATCTGCACGAAACGTTTTCAGAAGTCTATTCACCCCTCCCCTCTAGACTTCTGCCCTCACAAAACCCGTTCGGGACCTACAAGTGGTATCAGAGCAGTGGTTCTATAGACCACTGGCTTTGAGTATCATCGATTCTTGAGGAAGAATCTTTGTGGTCATTTGAACAGATCTTGAAAAACCGTTTTCAAAACTCATTCGTTTTCAAAATTACTCAGCATGGATAATACCTCTGGTATGTATCATGATTTGCCTATGTTTTCAATTAATGAGTATGCAGATTGGACTATATACATGTGCAATCATCTGGGATCGATAAGCGGCAGCATGATGGAAGTCATTGAACGAGGACCCATCATCATATATCACGACAACCCAGCAGTTGGAGGAGATCCAGATCATGCACCTGGAAGTCTTGTTCGAAAAAGCCCAGCCCTGATGGATGCAGAAGAAAGAAAGTTGTATACTCTAGATACAATCGCCAGGCATATAATCATGAAGACGATGGATAAAGTCACCAAGGAGAGGATAAAGTATCTCAAAATTGCAAAACAAATGTGGGATACTATTGCTGAGATGTGCGAAGGAAATGATCAGATCAAAGACAGTCGACTACAAGCTGAACTGGTGAAGTTCGAAAAGCTCAAAATGCTGCCCAACGAGACCAATAACAAGCTCGATGGGAGGATCACCATGTCAGTAAATAAGCTACGAGAACTTGGAAGAGAGATGTTAGACAAAGACATCAATTACAAGATACTGAGATCTCTCACCAAGAAATGGGACATGAAAGTCACGGTAATCAAGGATTGCCAAGACATTTCCAAGATGAAGCCAAGTAGCTTGTTCCTAAGCCTTAAAGCCCATGAGTTCGATTTAATCGAAAGAGGGCAAGCAGTTGAAGACGAGACGCCTACTGAAGCCTCAACCTCAACATCTAAATCAGTTGCATTCAAAGCAACCAGCAGCAGATCAAAGGCCACTGAACCTGTTGGAAACATAATGAGTCAAGCAGAACAGATCGCTCTGCTTACCAGGAAACTTGAAAGATCAAATACTCAACTTGGTAAGTATCGCAGATTCTACAGAGACTATCAAGACAAATGAAAGAAATGCGGAGGCCAACTGACAGATCACTAGAAAGGAACAGATCTGATGATCGAAGAGACCACAGAGAAGAAAAGAAAAGAGATGATATGTCAGATGAGAGAAGAGATAACAGATCTGACAGAAGGAGTTCAGATTACCATCAGAAAGGAAAGTCACCTGACAGATCCTACAAAGGAGTTGACTCCACCGGCAGAGGAAGTTTCAGAGATCGAGGATCATGCTTCAATCATGGTAGAAACCAGCCACTACACAACCGATCGCCTGACCGACTCCCCAGAGAAAGAGAAGAGAAACTTACAGAAGAGAGCAACGCGCGAGAGCAGAAAAGCCACGATCCGACACATCCGAACGATGATTCCTATCCGCTTCCGAGGATTTCGCTACTCATCGAGAAGACTTCCGTCGATAAGCAAAGGTCATTGACTTCCACGAACATGAAGATCCGATATTCTCTTCGGATGATGATGAAATCACCGATGGCTGGGAGGAAGACCAACTGAGGTAACCTCCAAACCTTACCTTTTTTTCAATTTCCACACCGCTATTATTAGCACACCGCCGGAGAGATTGACTTGGCTCTACTTACTCGAGCAATTGCTTGATGATCTCTCCGATGCAAGAGACACTTATACAATAGTGGAAGTGAAAATGACAAGCTAAGGATCGTAAATAATCACCATAAAGAGAACGTTGTCAAAAAGCTACCAACCGAGATCACCAAATCGCCGAAGGTAAATGGCCGGAGAACTTAACGCTCAAGGTTAAGTCTTCGATTAGGAGAAGCAGATCAATGATCGCCTAGCAATCAACAAATAATGTTCGATGATTTCAAAATTCTACAAGCTAAATTTGATGAGCTATTCCGACTACATGAGAGTCTAAAATCTACTGAGGATAGTTTGCGCAAGAAAATAGAGGTTTTCAAGAAGTCATCAAAAACCGTTCAAGATATGAACACCTATTTTGAACGCCGACTAACAAGAAGGGAATGGGTATGAGAACCCTTCTACATCCTCAAAAGCCCCGTTTGATTCACTTCCGGAAGGGTGTAATCAAACGAGTCTCCATAAAGATACACAAAACTAAACATGTATCCGATAAGGGAAAAAGACCCGCTGAAAGCAAGTAAGGCAAGTGCCTAATCGAAAGGAATGTAAATGGACCCTAATCGAAGCATCACCGAGAATCAACAGAAGAATCCGGTTTTTCGAAGAAACCTCAACCTGATCAGCAGATTAGGTATCAGAAGAGACAACCTGTAAAAAGGAAATCTAATCTGAGACCCAATCAAGGTCAGCTGCCTAATAAGCAAGCTATAGGTAAACTGCAAAGACCATCTATGCCAAGAAGATATGAATCTTTCAATGGTAGCAGTCGTACCTACCCTTATAACTAGAGACCTAGGCTACTGCACCTAAGCCACCTTGGATTAAAAGAAGACAAAAATATAAAAAAAATCCTAAGTCTTCTAAGTCACCCAAGGCTCACACAAATAATCATACTAATCAGAAAGCATATAAATAGACGTATGATTATGTTGATATGTATGGGAGACAAATTAGACCTTCTAATCTATCTGATTATCATAGAAGTGCTCTGTTTGTGTGGATCCCTAAATCCATCACTAACCCCCCAGGACCCAATTTCAAAGGGGTACCTAAAGCCTGATTCGATTGCAGGTTCGAGTGGGACTGGCCAACAAATGAGGTGTACAAGCAACTACCTGGTACATCGATAGTGGATGCTCAAGGCACATGACTGGAAGAAAACATCTCCTTAGCTCTTACAAAGAACAAGAAGGCCCACGTGTACTCTTCGGTGATGATAACTTTGGTTTTACCAAAGGATTCTAAACTTAGAGAATGATGATGTATAAATAACCTGGAGTCTCGTGATGTCGAAGGATTAAAGCACAATCTACTATCTCGATTATCAATTCTGCGACAACGGATTTGACGTTGAGTTCTCGGCGACAAGTGTACAATAAGGAATCGAGCTACTCAACAAATCCTGTTAACGTGTTCAAGGAAAGGCACGATCTACACAGCAGATTGGAACAGTTGCCCAAGAAATGCATGCTTAATTGTTAAGAGTTCCAAAAGTAGCAGTTGGCTCGCACAAAAAGAATGAGTCATCGAACTTTAAGACTCTTAACAAGATAGCTAGGGTGGCTTTGGTTGAGGACTTAGAATGAGGTATTCTCTAAAGATCAGACATGTGCCTGTTGGGAAATAAGTTGCACAGATCTATTCGGGGTGAATATTTAAATACAAATTTAATTCTTATAATTATTGCTAGCATGAATTAATCCTATATTAATTCAAATAATAATCCAACAACATATCATGCATATAATAATTCACGTAAAACCTACGATGATGAATTCTACGAGTTTATTTTGGCGTACCTCTTGGGATGGCAATGGTGTGGCTGAATAGACTAACCGTAAGGACTTCCCAAGTATTCCCTTAGCCCTCGTTCTACTATCCGGTGGAAGGATTCTTGTGAACGATTTAACAAAAGGAAAATAAATTATGTTGCACCACCTTTGTGGATTTACTAATTTTTCCAGCACATGGAATGATACTTGGGAATGAAGTAATCATCCCCTATTTATAGAGGCCAGGTGGTCGAAAATTTAGGTCTAAAATAATGTGGAAAAATCTTTTCTTGATCTTCAAGAAATCTTGAATATATCTCCTATATTCTTTTTCCCATAATTATAATATTCCACAAAATCCCACATTCTCTATTTGCTATGGAATTTTCGAAAATATTGGGGTCAAGAATCCAAGATTTGGATCTTCTTGAATTTATGAGATATTCTTGTATTTCAAGAAATACATATCTTCCATAATATCTTTTCCAGAAAATCAAGAAAAACTTTCTTGCCCACTATATTTTCTAATTTTTCAAAAATCACATCATAGATAACCTAGTGGGAGATTTCTTGAATTTAATGAGATAATCTTGTATTCCAAGAATACATATCTTCATTCCATAACAAAATTCAAAGAAAATCTTTCTCCCAACATATCTATGATTTTCGAAATTTAGTTGGAAAATTAAGCAACAATATTTATTTTATTTTAATCACTTTTTTCTGTTAATGGACTATATATTGGGCTACTCAGGGAGCCTTTAGGAGAATTAAGATTGGACCTTCTAATGGACCTTGAATATTTAATATTGAGTCACAATATTATTCAAGCCCATAAATATTAATTAATCCCACTACATAATTAATATTGCACTATCCATCTTAACCCATATTAAGTAATATGGCTCCGGTTATTATTTCCCGTGTTTAAGATTATCTAGCCCATTAATTAATTCAAGCCACTGAAATAGCTTTCCATTAATTAATATCTTTTGTCCTTGGTCAAGGAACGGTTCAACATTATTATCCATACCGGAAACTAATTCCACTTGCAAGATTTGGTATGATAAAGCTTTATGAACCTCCCAGGGGGGTAAATCGAACAAGCGATTTGCACACGATTCTTCGTGATTAAATCTTAGCAATCACATGTGACTAATAATATTGCCCAAGATAAAAAGTATTGAATCTCGTTGATTCGCTACCCATGATAAGTCAAAGCAATAGTTACCAATCCCACGTGATCCTATTTAAGGAACGAAGATTAAGAAATAACGAACCACTGAGGTCTAATTCTTCCTTGTTGATTCAAGAATTTATCCTCCTCGTAGGTCATATTCAAACAAGCATCGATCATGCATTAGTGTAATCTCTTGGTCAAGACAAGCCAATCTCGAGCCTTACACTTCAACCTTTCACGATGGGTTGTTCATTTCCATCTAGGTCGTGAATGGCGACTTTTTAGTTACAAAGGATTTATTTAATTTAATCTTCTCGTGATCCGGTATCACTAAATTAACTACAATGTAACAACATTTAATTATTGAACAGTTATGCAAGAAATATATGTAACATTCGATAATATTTAACGATCGATGATAAACAATTTATTTCAATAAATAAGTTGAAATTCCGTTTTGATTATACAAAGTAAAAAGCATACTTTCTAGTATAATCCCAACAATCTCCCACTTATACTCAAAGTCCGCTTTTAAGTATACTACAACATGTCTCAGGCGATGCTGTGACATCTAATGTCACCTACACGACCTAACCTAATAATTTCTCCCACTTATACTCAAAGTAGATTGGCAAACGGTCTTGACACCTATTCCTTCCACATGTCTCTCGAATGTATTCAGAGGCGGAGACTCTTTTGTGAATGGATCGCTGGGTTGTCCTCGACGCGCTATCTTTGCCACATCCATATCTCCTCTCTTAACGATATCTAAGATAAGATGGTATTTCCTTTCTATGTGTTTGTCGGGTTTTTGTGGGCTCTTGGTTCCCTTTGAATTTGCAACCGCCCTAAGATTGTCACAATAAATAGTGATTCTCGGCCGGGCAAATTCGAACCACATCTAAGTCCACTAGGAAGTGCTTGAGACAAACCACTTCTCATTTTGCCCGCAGTTAGCCTACATATTCGGCTTCCATGGTAGAATCTGCGATGCATTTCGCTTGACGCTTCTCCATGTCACGCGCCTCCCCCACGCTAAAAACACACTATCGGAGGTAGATTTTTTGGAGTCTATGTCCGATTGGAAATCCGAGTCCGGTAGCCGACGGGATTGGACCATCTGGTCGATAAACCAACATTCTATCCCGAAGTTCTTTTCGTGATACTTCGTAATGTTTTTAATCGCCGTCCAATGCTCTTTCCCAGGGGTTACTTTGATATCTTGCCACCATGCCTCTGAAAGCGGAGATATTCGGTCTCGTGCAAAGATTGCATACATGAGGGCTCCGACAAACCAAGCATAAGGAATGCCTTTTATGTCATCTATCTCCTTTTTGCGTCTTAGGGACATTTTCTTCGATAGATGGATTCCATGCCCGAAAGGTACGAAGTCTTTCTTGGAATCTTGCATCTTTGAAGCGTTTCAAGACGGTGTCTATGTATGAAGTCATGCGATAGTTCGATCATCCTTTTCTTGCGATCTTGAGTGATCTTGATCCCAAGGATGTGTCTGGATTCCCCTAAGTCTTTCATGTCAAACTGTTTTGAAAGTCATGCCCTTACGTCTGATAATACCTTCACATCGTTCCCGATGATCAGAATATCATCTACGTATAGTACTAAGAATACCAATGCAGTTCCGACACGCTTTTTGTATACACAACTTTCAAACTCGTTTTGATCGAACCCATAAGACTTTATAACTGGATCAAAACATTGGTTCCAAGCTCGGATGCCTGTTTGAGTCAGTAAATGGACTTCTTTGAGCTTACAAACTAGGTGTTCTTGGCCTTTTTCAATGAAGCCTTGGGGTTGTTGCATATAGATCTCTTCATCAAGACTTCCGTTAAGGAAAGCTGTCTTGACATCCATTTGCCAGATTTCAAAGTCGAAATGCGCAGCAATCGATAAGAGAATACAAATAGATTTGAGCATGGCTACTGGCGAAAAAGTTTCCTCATAATCGATCCCTTCTTTCTGAGTATAACCTTTCGCCACTAGTCTTTCTTTAAAGGTTTCAACCTTCCCATCCGGTCCTCTTTTCCTCTTATATACCCACTTGCATCCAATGGGTTTGACCCCATTAAGTGGTTCGACTAGCTCCCACACTCTGTTATGAAATATTGAACCCATTTAAATTTATCATTCTTTGTTTGCCAAGAATCGTGATCCTTGTCTTGGAGTGCCTCTTTCGTATGTCCATGGGTCCGATTCGTCTTGTCAGGAATCAAGTCCGAGGACTCTCCTATTCCCATGAATCTCTCGGGCTGTCTTACAACCCTCCCACTACGACGAGGCACCGGTTGTGAAAACGTGTCGTTTGGTATATCGTCTAGTACAGTTGGCATTGAGGTCTGCCCTCTAAGCTCATTTAAGGTAATCTCACTTCTGGGTTTTCTTGCATTCATATAGTTTTCTTCCAAAAATCTAAAGTGGGTGCTTATGACCACCTTTTGATCTTCCGGACCATAGAACATACACCCTTTTGTTCCCTCGGGGTATCCTATAAACAACCTTAATTCTCGATCGAGGGTCTAATTTAAAACGGCTTCCTTGTCCAACACGTGGGCGGACACCCCAAATTCTCATGTGTCTCATACCAGGCTTGCATTGGGTCCACAGTTCTTTGGGAGTTTTGGGAACCGATTTGGATGGAACCAAGTTCAGAATATAAGCCGTTGTTTCCAAGGCATGACCCCAGAACGACTTGGGCAGATCCGCATAACTCATCATAGATCTAACCATTTCCAAAAGAGTTCTGTTTCTTCGCTCTGCAACCCCGTTTTGTTAAGGGTTCCGATGCGATGGTGAGGGATGCAATCCCTTCATCGATAAGTAGTTCAAAACTCATCGCCGAGGTATTCGCCTCCACGCATCGAGATCGTAGAGACTTGATACGTTTTTCCTTATGATTCTCTCGCTTGAGCCTTAAATTCCTTGAATTTCTCGAAGGTCTCGATTTATGCTTCATAAGGAAAAATGTAACCGCATTCTTGAGTAATCATCAATAAAAGTGACAAAATACTCATAACCTCCTCTTGCTTTGGTTGACATTGGACCACATACATACGTGTGAACGATCTCTAACACTTTTTGGCCCTATTCCCTTGGCTCCAAATGCCCTCTTGGTCATTTTACCCTCCAAACATGAGTCGCGATGTTGGAATTAGTTCAACTTGGAGAAGCTCCAGGTGAACCATCTTTTACCAACCTTTGGATCCTCTTTGGATTTATATGACCTAATCTTAGGTGCCAAAGAAGTGTCTCGTTCACGTCTGATGAACGTTTTCTTTTCTCGGAAACAGTTGATGTGTTATAGGATGCAATTAGTGAGTGGTGTGAACAGTTAATTGTATAGAGATTATTCGATAACGTTCCATGACAGATAAATTTATCAAAAAGAGAAATGGTAACAACTTTATTAAAAGTAACCGAATATCCATCATGAAAAAGTTTAGAAACTGAAATTAAATTCTTTCTAAAACTTGGAACGTTGAGAACATCTCTTAGAATTAAAACTCTGTCTTCAAAAGA
This sequence comes from Stenogyne calaminthoides, assembly GCA_037126765.1. Lineage (NCBI taxonomy): Eukaryota > Viridiplantae > Streptophyta > Magnoliopsida > Lamiales > Lamiaceae > Stenogyne > Stenogyne calaminthoides. Next base: position 8,933,692 of record JBBCBC010000009.1, read on the forward strand.
CAGGTGCACTTCTCCCACTGCTTCAGCTGCCACTCTTGTAGCATCGCCCAGTGTGATGAGGATCTCACTTCCACTTAGTTGTCGGGTCCGTTTGAACCCCTGTAATGTGAAACAAACATGATCGATGGATCAGATCCACCACCCATAAATGGGAGGCATACGCCGCTAAACAAGTTTCAACAACTAGGGCGTGAGAATTACCTTTCTTTCCTCTCCTTTTGGGATTGGAACAGGCTGACCTCCAATGTCCTTTCTCCCTGCAATTAAAACATATTCCTTTTGGTTCTTTCTTGACACCCAATTAGCTAACCGTCTTTTTCTCACTTTTCTTAGTGATGAGTTTGCGTTGGTTCTGACCGCTTTCCTTTTCTTGAGACTTGCCTTCCATTGGCCTAGATCTCGAGAAAAGACTTTTGGTCACCAATGCTTCTTTCTTTCTTTCATAAATGCTTCTCTACTTTCTCCAAGGCTTCTTGTAGGATATCCATAGTAAACGTGTGATCACTCATCACAAAATTACAGTAAAATCCATCGAAGCTCTTTGGCAGAGTTAGCAACAGAAATTCGATTTGGGCATCATCACAATACTTAGTTCCAAGATAAGCGCTTTTTTAAAATGATGTTTGATTTCGAGAACATGCTCCCTTCTGTGTGTTCCTCAACCATCTTTAGCCTAGCCACGTCGTCATTTTGAAACTGATTGATCATGCGGTCTTTTGTTAAAAACATTTCTTCAAGAATTTGCATAATCTCCGCAGCAGACTCAACACCTTCATGAATGTGTCTCAAATCGCTTTGACGGTGAAGTCAAGATTACACGTTTCATGGGTTCATGGATCGCTCCCAAATATTATACTCAAGTCTTTCCGCATCAGGTGATTCATCAGTAGGCTTACGTGGCTTGGGTACATCAAGAATCCAATAATTTTTTTGTGCATGTAGGACAAAACTCATATTTCTTTTCCAAACATTATAGTTTTTGCCAGTTAATTGGTGTTCTTTGAGTGTATATAGTAGTGGATTAAAAAGTTGCGACATGATGAACTGAAATAAACAATAATATGCATAAGCACAAATATATCACAAGGTTCGATCACATGCATCATATTAAAATCTCAAAAAAAAATTTGAACATGCATCAGCCAACATCTCAAAACAGTTTAAATAAGCCACGTGGGGTGGGTCATTATTTAAACACATTCAAGCAGGTTACAAACAAGAACAATTACAAACCTTTAATATCCAGATTAATAGTTGGCTCCCACTTGACCAATATAAAATTGACAGGGACTTCGGGGAAGTATATGCATATTAATTTTATACCTAAGTAATAACCATGATTAAATACATGATTATTATTTTGCTTTGAACGAGCCTCGTTGGGAGGGTCATCGTCGCCACTAGCATCGTTGCTATCTTCTTCGCACTTCCACACGTAATAATGTAGGAAGAACTTGTATTTATAGTGTGAATTTGAATGTTACCGTTGGAGAGAATCACATTCAAATTCATACTATTCTTTTGTAAGTTCCGCAGCCTTTTTCAAAGGTTGGTTGTCTTCCTCTCATTGGTCCACGCCACCGGATTCCAACGGCTATATTCCTCAGTTTCAATGCCTCAGAACATTCAGGATATATCGAAAGCATTCAAGAATTCTTGAGTCTTGATGAATTATTGTCCCTTCAAGATCCTTTGTCTTGATCTTGATATCTTGATCTTCCCGAGTCTTGAGGATATCTGAGTCTTCATCTTTGAGTCTTGATTCTCGATCTCATCTTGAGTCTTGATTTCTCGGTCTCATAATCGAAGTCTTGATTCTCGATTTCATCTCGAGTCTTGTAAACTTTCATTAAAACCGGTTTTTTAGAAACTCTTCGAGTCTTGAATCTATCCTGATCTATATCTGCTGACTATACATTGTGCAGATAACATCCTGAAAACTCTAAAACTGAATCCTGACTCAACTATCAAGATTATCCTGAACATGTCATACTCAGGGGTTTTGGGATCTAATCAAAATCTTCTTTATTAAATTCATTTCCTAACAATTTCCCCCTTTTTGATGATGCCAAAATCATCTTGTTACAAAAAACACTTAACCTATACGGGTTTTTGAGTTTTTCCTATTACAATACAAGAATGGTAAATCTCTCAACAATTTCACAATTCATCACCTAACAACATTCAGGCATATCAAAAGTAAAGACATGTAAAATGATAATGAGGTATTATCTTTGAGAATAAAGATAAAGTTTCATTGATTGTATGTTATCAGTTACATATTACAATGAACTTATCAAAAGTAAAGACAAAAACAAAAGAATTACAAGAGTCTTTGGCCTTGGTCTTGATCTTACATCTTCGGTTTCGGCTCTTTGCCTCAGTCTATCCAATTCTTAGTGTCTTCAAGTGACATACCGAGTCCTCGTGTTTCTTGATTCAAATGGACCTTAACTTATCAAAGATATCTTGACACTCAGTCATCGAGTTCGAGTTCTTCCGACTTCGGACATCCCGACCCTCGGGTCTATTTTACTTCTCGAGTCTCGAGATCCATCGAGTCTCAGTTATTTTTTTACAAAGCTATCCGATTTCTTTTCACCGATCCGATCAACTCGACTGATCAGATCAACACATCTTCAGATCAATATATCAGGATAGCATCTGGTAAGTACATCATATCAGGTTAGCATATCAGGTTTTATCATCTCTGATCTCGATCACGTCGATCTTGATCATTCTCTTTTAAATTTCATCTTCCGATTTTGCAACCTTCTCTCGACGATTTGTTTGCCTTTAGCTTTTCTTCTCTTCTGATTATGCACAGCTCATCAGTTGACTCCGGAACTCATCTAACTCATCTGATCTCAATCAGTCTTGTCTGCAGCCTCGTCTGATCTCGATCATCTACTTCTGATTCCGTGAGTTCCCCATCAATTTGTTCTCTCGTTCCCTCAACAACATGTTATCTGTAAATTATCTTGAATAACACAAGTTGATAATGTTTTGGCATAGTTCATTAAAACTCAAATATCCCAACAAGGACGCCAAAACATTAAAATATATGCATTTTTAAAGAAACGGGTTTTCCTTTAAAAAAGATATGTTCAGGTGTTCACTTTGAAAATAGTGAACTTTAGAACTCCCGCTCTGATACCACTTGTTAGGCCCCGGTGGAAAACCCATTTTTGTCGTATGGAAGCAAAACATGACAAGCGATGCATATAAACAGGGGTGAAGGAATGGTGATTTCCAGATTTTTCTCTTTTAAGCTCATGTGTTGTGTTTTGCTTATGATCGAATGCATATGACAAGATAAGAACGTAAAGCAGTAAACAACACAACAATGTATAGTGGTTCGGAGACTCAAGCTCCTACATCCACTCTCCCCTGTTCTAGGGAAATTCCTTCAAACACTTCCTAAGGCTTTCTTGACTACCTCTGTAGTTTACTAACCTTTCTACTTTGAGCTTTATGACTACCTCTGTAGTTTACTAACTCAAACTGGACTTATCACCCTCTCGGGCTCGCCTCTAGATGTTTTAACGAGTTCACACTCCAACGGGACTTATCACCCTCACTCGGGATTGCCTAACAACTACCTCACTTCACCACTAGTTATCTCTTATGAGAATGGGGTTTGGGTTTGGTGTTGTCTCCAACTATGGTGAGATTTTACCTTACATTTATTTAGCCTCAATGCTAAGGTTGGGAAAATCTCTCTAAGCTTAGGATACATCGTGGGTTGCTTAGATTGGGTTCTAGAACACTCTTTGAATATATTTGTATATCTACAGACTTGTGTTCTAGGGTGGGAAAGCTTGAGTATATGTTCTTTTAGCTCAGAGCATCGTTGCTATCTTCTTCGCACTTCCACACGTAATAATGTAGGAAGAACTTGTATTTATAGTGTGAATTTGAATGTTACCGTTGGAGAGAATCACATTCAAATTCATACTATTCTTTGTAAGTTCTGCAGCTTTTTCAGGCTGGTTGTCTTCCTCTCATTGGTCCACGTCAGCTGGATTCCAACGGCTATATTCCTCAGTTTCAGTGCCTCGGAACATTCAGGATATACTGAGCATTCAGTAATTATTGAGTCTTGATGAATTATTGTGCCTTGATATCCTTTGTCTTCGATCTTGATATCTTGATCTTACGAGTCTTGAGATATCTCCGAGTCTTCGTCTTTGAGTCTTGATTCTCGATCTCATCTTGAGTCTTGGTTTCTCGATCTCATCTTGAGTCTTGATTCTGATTTCATATTTGAGTCTTGAAACTTGATTTCATCGAAAACTTCGGTTTCTTTGAAACTTCTTGAGTCTTCAGAATCTATCATGATCTATATATGCTGACTATACATTGTGCAGATAACATCCTGAAAACTCTAAAACTGAATCCTGACTCAACTATCAAGATTATCCTGAACATGTCATACTCAGGGGTTTTGGGATCTAATCAAAATCTTCTTTATTAAATTCATTTCCTAACAATTTCCCCCTTTTTGATGATGCCAAAACCATCTTGTTACAAAAACACTTAACCTATACTCAGGTTTCAGTTTTTCCTATTACAATAAAAGAATGGTAAATCTCTCAACAATTTCACAATTCATCACCTAACAACATTCAGGCATATCAAAAGTAAAGACGTGTAAAAAGATAATGAGGTATTATCTTTGAGAATAAAGATAAAGTTTCATTGATTGTATGTTATCAGTTACAGATTACAATGAACTTATCAAAAGTAAAGACAAAAACAAAAGAATTACAATAGTCTTGGTCTTGGTCTTCAATCTTACATCTTACGCTTTTCGGCTCCTTGCCTCAGGTCTATCTGAACTCTTAGTGTCTTCAGTGACATACTGAGTCTCAGGTTTCTTGATTCAGCGGGCCTTGACTTATCAGGCATCTTGACTTTTCAGTTTGTCGAGTTCGATTTCTTCGACTTGGACATCGACCCTCGGGTCTATTTTACTTCTTGAGTCTCGAGATCTTCTTGAGTCTCGAGATTACTTTACAATTTGTCTATCGATTTCTTTTTGATCGATCAACTCGACCGATCGGATCAACACATCTTCGGATCAATATATCGGGATAGCATCGGTAAACATCATATCGTTCATATCGGGTTTATCATCTCGATCTCGATCACGTCGATCTTGATCATTCTCTTTACTTCATCTTCCGATTTGCAACCTTCTCTTCGATTTCTTTGCCTTTTAGCTTTTCTTCTCTTCTGATTATGCACAGCTCATCAGTTGACTCCGGAACTCATCTAACTCATCTGATCTCAATCAGTCTTGTCTGTAGCCTCGTCTGATCTCGATCATCTACTTCTGATTCCGTGAGTTCCCCATCAATTTGTTCTCTCGTTCCCCCTCAACATGTTATCTGTAAATTATCTTGAATAACACAAGTTGATAATGTTTTGGCATAGTTCATTAAAACTCAAATATCCCAACAAGGGCGTAAAACATTAAAATATATGCATTTTTAAAAAGCGGGTTTTCCTTTAAAAAAAGATATATTCAGTGTTCACTTTGAAAATAGTGAACTTTAGAACTCCGCTCTGATACCACTTGTTAGGCCCGGTGGAAAACCCAATTTTGTGCGTGCGGAAGCAAAACATGACAAGCGATGCATATAAAAAAGGGGTGAAGGAATGGTGATTTCAGATTTTTCTCTTTTAAGCTCATGTGTTGTGTTTTGCTTATGATTGAATGCATATGACAAGATAAGAACGTAAAGCAGTAAACAACACAACAATGTATAGTGGTTCGGAGACTCAAGCTCCTACATCCACTCTCTTTGTTCCTAGGGAAATTCCTTCAAACACTTCCTAAGGCTTTCTGACTACCTCTGTAGTTTACTAACCTTTCTACTTTGAGCTTTATGACTACCTCTGTAGTTTACTAACTCAAACTGGACTTATCACCCTCTCGGGCTCGCCTCTAGATGTTTTAACGAGTTCACACTCCAACGGGACTTATCACCCTCACTCGGGATTGCCTAACAACTACCTCACTTCACCACTAGTTATCTCTTATGAGAATGGGGTTTGGGTTTGGTGTTGTCTCCAACTATGGTGAGATTTTACCTTACATTTATTTAGCCTCAATGCTAAGGTTGGGAAAATCTCTCTAAGCTTAGGATACATCGTGGGTTGCTTAGATTGGGTTCTAGAACACTCTTTGAATATATTTGTATATCTAGAGACTTGTGTTCTAGGGTGGGAAAGCTTAGTATATGTTCTTTTTTAGCTTTGTAGCATCGTTGCTATCTTCTTCGCACTTCCACACGTAATAATGTAGGTAGAACTTGTATTTATAGTGTGAATTTGATATGTTGTTGGAGAATCACATTCAAATTCATACTATTCTTTTATATGATTCTACTTGACTTTTTATTTGGTTGTCTTCCTCTCATTGGTCCACGTCCATTTGGATTCCATGATTTATATTCCTCGGTTTGATTTGCCTCGAGAACATTCGGGATATCTTGAGCATTGATGATGCGAGTCTTGATAATTATTGTGCCTTGATATCCTTTGTCTTGATCTTGATATCTTGGTCTTACGAGTCTTGAGATATCTTGAGTCTTCGTCTTTGAGTCTTGATTCTCGATCTCATCTTGAGTCTTGATTTCTCGGTCTCTCATCTTGAGTCTTGATTCTCGATTTCATCTTTTGAGTCTTGAAACTTCAGTTTCATCAAACTTCAGTTTCTTGAAACTCTTGAGTCTTGAGAATCTATCATGATCTATATATCTTGACTATACATTGTATGCGGATAACATCACGAAAACTCTAAAAACCGAAATCGACTCAACTATCAAGATTATCCTGAACATGTCATACTCAGGGGTTTTGGGATCTAATCAAAATCTTCTTTATTAAATTCATTTCTTAACAATTTCCCCCTTTTTGATGATGCCAAAACCATCTTGTTAAAAAAACACTTAACCTATACTCAGGTTTCAGTTTTTCCTATTACAATAAAAGAATGGTAAATCTCTCAACAATTTCACAATTCATCACCTAACAACATTCAGGCATATCAAAAGTAAAGACATGTAAAAAGATAATGAGGTATTATCTTTGAGAATAAAGATAAAGTTTCATTGATTGTATGTTATCAGTTACAGATTACAATGAACTTATCAAAAGTAAAGACAAAAACAAAAGAATTACAAGAGTCTTGGTCTTGGTCTTGATCTTCATCTTACGCTTTCTCTCCTTGCCTCAGTCTATCCCCGAACTCTTAGTGTCTTGATGACATCTTTGAGTCTCGAGTTTCTTGATTGGCGGGCCTTTGACTTATCGAAGCATCTTCGACACTCAGTTTATGTCGAGTTCGATTTCTTCGACTTGACATCGACCCCCTCGGGTCTATTTTACTTCTTGAGTCTCGGATCTTGCGAGTCTCAGTTACTTTTACGAGGCTATCGATTTTCTTCTTTGCACGATCGATCAACTTCATTGATCGGATCAACACATCTTCGAGATCAATATATCGAGATAGCATCTGGTAAAAGTACATCATATCGAGGTTAGCATATCGGGGTTTTATCATCTCTACGATCTCGATCACGTCGATCTTGATCATTCTCTTTAGCTCATCTTACGATTTGCAACCTTCTCTTACGATTTTGGCTTTTTTTTTTTCTTCTCTTACGATTTTGCCTGGCTCATCGAGTTGACTCCGGAACTCATCTAACTCATCTGATCTCAATCAGTCTTGTCTGCAGCCTCGTCTGATCTCGATTATCTACTTCTGATTCAGTGAGTTCCCCATCAATTTGTTCTCTCGTTCCCCTCAACATGTTATCTCGTAAATTATCTTGAATAACACAAGTTGATAATGTTTTGGCATAGTTCATTAAAACTCAAATATCCCAACAAGGACGCTAAAACATTAAAATATATGCATTTTTAAAGAAACGGGTTTTCCTTTAAAAAAGATATGTTCAGGTGTTCACTTTGAAAATAGTGAACTTTAGAACTCCCGCTCTGATACCACTTGTTAGGCCCCGGTGGAAAACCCATTTTGTGCGTGCGGAAGCAAAACATGACAAGCGATGCATATAAGCGAGGGGTGAAGGAATGGTGATTTCAGATTTTTTCTCTTTTAAGCTCATGTGTTGTGTTTTTTGCTTATGATCGAATGCATATGACAAGATAAGAGCGTAAAAGATAAACAACACAACAATGTATAGTGGTTGGAGACTCAAGCTCCTACATCCACTCTCCCATTCTAGGGAAATTCCTTCAAACACTTCCTAAGGCTTTTACGACTACCTCATGTAGTTTACTAACCTTTCTACTTTGAGCTTTATGACTACCTCTATAGTTTACTAACTCAAACTGGACTTATCACCCTCTCGGGCTCGCCTCTAGATGTTTTAACGAGTTCACACTCCAACGGGACTTATCACCCTCACTCGGGATTGCCTAACAACTACCTCACTTCACCACTAGTTATCTCTTATGAGAATGGGGTTTTGGGTTTGGTGTTGTCTCCAACTATGGTGAGATTTTACCTTACATTTATTTAGCCTCAATGCTAAGGTTGGGAAAATCTCTCTAAAGCTAGGATACATCGTGGGTTGCTTAGATTGGGTTCTAGAACACTCTTTGAATATATTTGTATATCTCTGGACTTGTGTTCTAGGGTGGGAAAGCTTGAGTATATGTTCTTTTTAGCTCGTAGCATCGTTCTTATCTTCTTAGCACTTCCTTTACGTAATAATGTAGGAAGAACTTGTATTTATAGTGTGAATTTGAATGTTACCGTTGGAGAATCACATTCAAATTCATATTATTCTTTATAAGATTCTGCGACTTTTTAATTTTGGTTGTCTTCCTCTCATTGGTCCCGTCATTTGGATTCCAACGGCTATATTCCTCGGTTTGATTGCCTCGGAACATTAGGGATATCTTGGCGTTGATAATCTTGAGTCTTGATAAGTATTGTGCCTTGATATCCTTTGTCTTGATCTTGATATCTTGGTCTTACGAGTCTTGATGTCTTGAGTCTTGAGATATCTTGAATCTTCATCTTTGAGTCTTGATTCTCGATCTCATCTTGAGTCTTGATTTCTCGGTCTCATCTTGAGTCTTGATTCTCGATTTCATCTTGAGTCTTGAAACTTCGGATTTCATCTTGAAACTTCCGGTTTCTTGAAACTTCTTGAGTCTTGAATCTATCCTGATCTATATCTGCTGACTATACATTGTGCAGATAACATCCTGAACACTCTAAAACTGAATCCTGACTCAACTATCAAGATTATCCTGAACATGTCATACTCAGGGGTTTTGGGATCTAATCAAAATCTTCTTTATTAAATTCATTTCCTAACACATGTGAAAGCTATCTTTTGACCGTCCCGTGGGAGGAATTTCTCCAAAAGAATTCACAAATAAATAAATCATGGAGGTCAAAATTAATTCAATTTTATTATCCGGAATAAAATTGTTAATTAATTATTTAAACATACTTAGTAATTTTGAAGTTGAGATTTTTCATTTGGCATCTCTCATGCAAACACATTTAAAAAAATTAAATAAAGCATAAGATAGCACAAAATAAATCAAGCAAAACAGAAAAATAAACATATTGAGCACAAATTATCCAATTGTCATGGTTTGATTTTTCTTGGCTTGATCTTGAAGAAACACCGTCTTGAATTTCTCCCACTCGATCGTCTCGAAAAAAATACTCCGTCTCGAAACGCCAAGCGGTTTCGCAATCGGATTCAAGCTTCGCAGATCCGTTGGGGCAGCCATTCGACCTCAGCGAGCTCGGCAGTTTCTAAGCTTCGGCAGCCGTGCCAGCCTCTCCGCCTCGCGACCTCGGCGGCTTCGGCGTGCTCTTCCGGCCGCATCGTGCATCTCCGGTTCGCCCGTAGTTCTCGGCTCCCGCGCCCGTCGCAGCGTGCCGTCGCGCTCCCACCTCCGTCCGCCAGACGCTCCACGCCGCAGTGCGTGCGTCTGGCAGCTTTGCCGTCGCGTGCGGCCAGATCTCGCTCGGCCCCGGTCGGTCGCCCGCGCGCCCGTGCGTGCAGCGCATCCGCGTTCAGCGTCGTGCCTCCTTAGCGCGTTTACGCCTCATACGCCACCTATACCCGATTACGGATTTCGTCCTTTAATTTTCGTCTCGCGTCCTCGTTTCTCGATCGGTTACAATTTATTTACAAAAATAAATAAACCTAGATCTAAACTAGTCTATTACATTGATCAAATCAAACAAATTCTAATCTACTCGTGGATTTTCTCACGAGGCAAAACGAATCCGAACGAATCGAATTAAAAACCACAGTTTATATGCATGCATAAATAAACACATTAAATTCCATAACAATTGGATACCTGCAAAACAGATCTAGCAATTCTACTATCCAATTTCAAATTTAATGTCTGCGAATTAAATTACAATTTAAAAAATTCAGAGCGAAAACCGTGGCTCGATGCGATTATTGGGAAATAAGTTGCAGATCTATTTAAGGTGAATATTTAAATACAAATTTAATTCTTATAATTATTACTAGCATGAATTAATCCTATATTAATTCAAATAATAATCCAACAACATATCATGCATATAATAATTCACGTAAAACCTACGCATGCGGAATTCTACTAGTTTACGTGAACGTACCTCTTGGGATGGCAACGGTGTGGCTGAATAGACTAACCGTAAGGACTTCCCAAGTATTCCCTTAGCCCTCGTTCTACTATCCGGTGGAAGGATTCTTGTGAACGATTTAACAAAAGGAAAATAAATTATGTTGCACCACCTTTGTGGATTTACTAATTTTTCCAGCACATGGAATGGTACTTGGGAATGAAGTAATCATCCCCTATTTATAGAGGCCAGGTGGTCGAAAATTTAGGTCTAAAATAATGTGGAAAAATCTTTTCTTGATCTTCAAGAAATCTTGAATATATCTCCTATATTCTTTTTCCCATAATTATAATATTCCACAAAATCCCACCTTCTCTATTTGCTATGGAATTTTCGAAAATATTGGGGTCAAGAATCCAAGATTTGGATCTTCTTGAATTTATGAGATATTCTTGTATTTCAAGAAATACATATCTTCCATAATATATTTTCAAGAAAATCAAGAAAATCTTTCTTGCCCACTATATTTTCTAATTTTTCGAAAATCACATCATAGATAACCTAGTGGGAGATTTCTTGAATTTAATGAGATAATCTTGTATTCCAAGAATACATATCTTCATTCCATAACAAAATTCAAAGAAAATCTTTCTCCCAACATATCTATGATTTTCGAAATTTAGTTGGAAAATTAAGCAACAATATTTATTTTATTTTAATCACATTTTTCAGTTAATGGACTATATATTGGGCTACTCAGGGGGCCTTTAGGAGAATTAAGATTGGACCTTCTAATGGACCTTGAATATCTAATATTGAGCCACAATATTATTCAAGCCCATAAATATTAATTAATATCATTACATAATTAATATTGCAATATCCACCTTAACCCATATTACGGTCAATATGGCTCCGGTTATTATTTCTCGCGTGTTTAAGATTATCTAGCCCATTAATTAATTCAAGCCCTCTGAAATAGCTTTCCATTAATTAATATCTTTTGTCCTGGTCAAGGAGCGGTTCAACATTATTATCATGCATCGGAAACTAATTCCACTTGCAAGATTTGGTATGATAAAACTTATGAACCTCCCAAGGAACCAAATCGAACAAAGCGTGCTTGCACACGATTCTTCTTATTAAATCTTAGCAATCACATGTGACTAATAATATTGCCCAAGATAAAAAGTATTGAATCTAGTTGATTATTTACCCATGATAAGTCAAAGCAATAGTTACCAATCCCACGTGATCCTATTTAAGGAATGAAGATTAAGAAATAACGAACCACCGAGGTCTAATTCTTCCTTGTTGGGTTTGAATAATTTATCCTCCTGTAGGGTCCTATTCATGCATCATGCCACTGCACTAGTGTAATCTCTTGGTCAAGACAAAATAATCTGAGCCTTACACTTCAACCTTTTCGTGATGGGTTGTTCATTTCCATCTAGGTCGTGAATGGCGTACTTTTTAGTTACAAGGGGACATTAATTTAATCTTCGTGATCCGGTATCACTAAATTAACTACAATGTAACACGCATTTAATTATTGAACAGTTATGCAGTAAATATATGTAACATTCGATAATATTTAATGCATCAATGATAAACAATTTATTTCAGTAAATAAGTTCGAAATTCCGTTTTGATTATACAAAGTAAAAAGCATACTTTCTAGTATAATCCCAACAGTGCCGCATGTCAGAAGGGAAAACAAGTCAAAGCCTCATTCAAGGAATACGGACCAAAGATCCGATGAAATCGCGAACTTCTCCATATGGATCTATTCTGACCAGTTACACCAGTTAGTCTCAGTGGACGCAAATATACTCTAGTAATTGTGGATGATTATTCCAAGTTTACTTGGGTTGTATTCTTATACAAGAAGAACGAGACAATGACAAAGATACCCAAGCTGCTCAAGAAGCTACAAAAGCGAAAAGCGGTGTCGAGATAGTAAAAAATCGGATCGGATAAAGGTACGAAATTCTGAATTCTTTTATTCTTGATTTTTGCACCGAAGTTTGGTATACAACATGAGACGTCATTTTGAAGAACGCATACAACAAAATGGAGTAGCGTAGGCGAGAAAGCGGAACTCTCAAGGAAGCTCGCCGCACTATGTTACCGAACACATCGACACCAAGCCGTTTTCGGGCGAAGCAATCAATCTTGCATGTCATGTCATTTCGGAATAGATGTTCTCTGACTAAGACTCACTTCAAAACACCCTATGAACTGTGGAAGGGCAAAAAACCTCGTGTTTCATACTTCCATGTTTTTGGGTGCAAGTGTTTCATACACAACAATGGGAAAAAATGGGTTGAAGACTTTTGAGGCCAAGTCGGATGAGGGTATATTCTTAGGATATTCCTCATCCAGCAAGGCTTTCAGGGTTTACAACAAACGAACCCTAGTTGTGGAAGAAACACCCCATGTGGTCTTTGATGAAACGTCTTCTGAACAAGAGAAAGCTGCCTCGAAGAAAGCCGTGCGGATCAACCGCTACCGATCGCGAGAAAATGGATCAGCTAAGTATCAAGGAGAAAGAAGCTGAACATGTAACAGTGTACATCCCAGAACTTGATCTTGTTGATTCAACAGGTCAATTAGACCCTAAGGTATGCACAAACTGTCGATTGAAGAAGTTCGTCTGGTGAGATAAAGTATCAACTGAACCATCTAGTTCAGGGGGAACTCCTGAAGTTCCTACGAACAGACATCAGCACATGATGAGTCCAACATCAGCTAAGACATGTTCTTATCAAGTGGATCATAATTCCGCACCACTCCCAATCACTAGTAATGAACTACTATCAGAAATGGATGATGTTCTCCAAACAGACGCACATCAAAAAAGAAGGACCTGGATTACCAGTCATCCAACTGATCTGATTATCGGAGACCCATCTTATAGAGTCAAAACTAGACATCAGATTGGTGAAAGTGCCATGTACTGTTGTTAGCTGTCTTTGAAGGAACCAACTACAGTAGAGGAAGCTCTATAAGAAGCAAACTGGATTTTAGCAATGCAAGAGGAACTGGAACAGTTTGAGAGGAATCAAGTTTGGAAACTGGTGGACAGACCAACTCATCAAGACGTGATTGGCACGAAGTGGGTATTCAAGAACAAGAGAGATGAGAATAATGTCATAACCAAGAATAAGGCAAGACTTGTTGCTAAGGGGTATTCACAATCAGAAGGAATTGATTATGATGAGACCTTTGCACCATTCGCTCGCCTAGAAGCCATTTTATTTGTTTTAGCATTCTTTGCCCCAGAGAGGGTTCATTGTGTATCAGATGGATGTAAAGAGTGCATTCTTAAACGGGGTACTAGTAGAGGAAGTTTATGTCGAACAACCTCCAGGCTTTGAAAAGGGCAACCAAGTGTACCGTTTAAGGAAAGCTCTTTATGGTCTGAAACAAGCTCCTCGAGCTTGGTATGATACACTCTCTCGGTTCTTGATAGGCGGCGGGTTCACTAAAGGAATAGTGGGATGTAACCTTATTCGAGAATAGAAGATGGAGAAGATATTACGATGGTTGATTTCGTGGGCGACATCATCTTGGATCTCCCAACAAGAAGTTCGTGTGAGAAGTTGTGAATTGATGCAAGGGAAGTTCGAGATGTCAATGATGGGTCGATGAATTACTTTACGGGTTTACAAGTCAAGCAGAGTCTGAAGGGATATTCATCCGCCAGTGAAATACACAAGGAATCTCTTGGCAAAGTTTGGAGTTCAACATTGCAAGGAAGCGAATTCCCATGATGGCCGGGTTCAAGATGGATCCAGATGAAGATGGTCGAAAGTTAATCGAGAAAGAATATAGGGCTCGATTGGATCACTACTATATACCGACCGCCGCCAGACCGGACATTACTTTTGCGGTAGGTGTATGTGCGATTTCAAGCAAATCAATGCAAAGCCACCTAAAGCGAGATAAGCGGAAGTATCCGAAGGATCAGTAAACCTTGGTTTATTTTACCCATCGATGATAATCTAGAGCTTAGTGGGTATTACGATTCGGATTCGACGGAGGTTCGCGAAGAATCGACGAAGTCAACCTCGGGTTCATGTCGGTTTCGGGAAATAAAACCGATCTCTTGGTTTTCGAAGAAGCGGACATCGATTGCGACATCTACTCATGAAGCGAGAATATATGGGCTGCAGAAAAGTTGTTGTTCCCAAGCTGCTTCGGCTAGAAAGTCGGTATTTGTGGGATTACAACATCGTAGCTAAACGTACCTATATTACGTGCGATAATAGTCTTATTGCAATCTTTCGAGAATCTGTTTCTACATACAAGATCAAGCATGTGGATGTCAGACACCATTTCATCAGAGATCACGTTGAAAAGAAGAATATCAGGATGAAAAAGATCCATACTGACAAGCAGAAAGCTGATATTCTAACCAAGACGCTAGCTGAGATCAGATTCAGAGAATTATGCAACGAGCTAGGGCTTCTGGATCTCGGAGATAGTACACCAGAAATGATTGGTGGACTGATCTCCAGAACCAGTTGGTTAAAATACTAACCAGGTTAAGAGGGATCAGTTTAGTTAGGAATCTCAACTGATCAAACGACCAGACGAGGAATCGATCTGAAGTTAAGATAAGGAGCAGATCAGAAAGTCGGATAAGTAGCCGATCTGAAGTTCAGACAAAGGAGCGGTCGATTCAAGACATATCGAGTTAAGGGGAAACCGGGTCGATTGGAAGATTACTTTATAAGTCTATTAAAGCTGCAGTCAACAAGCAAGTCAAGTTTAAAGCTACAGATCGCATAAGTCAGAAGAAGCAACACAACAATGAAATAACAGAATTTTTCATTGATAAAGACCCGGAGGTCAGATTTACACTACAAGCTACAAGTGATATCACAAGCTACCTTCAAGTGGTATTACAAGCTACAAGTACAAGAAGACCCGGAGGTCACTACATAAACCATAAGGCCTAAGCCAACCCAAGGTAGGGAAGGAG
Organism: Stenogyne calaminthoides; assembly: GCA_037126765.1. Taxonomy (NCBI): domain Eukaryota; kingdom Viridiplantae; phylum Streptophyta; class Magnoliopsida; order Lamiales; family Lamiaceae; genus Stenogyne; species Stenogyne calaminthoides. The sequence continues at coordinate 8,949,309 of JBBCBC010000009.1, forward strand.
AGAGAGAGATTTTAAGAGCTGATGCTCTCATTTTTCCTCCGACCCAAGGGGTGCAGAGAAGCTTCTAGAATCCTGAAAGCCACTCTTAGAGCTTCAGAGTGAGGAGCGAGAGCTGGCCTTGAAGGATCTTTAAGCTAGGAGCCCTTAGACCTGAAATCAATGGGCTCTCCAGCTGTTAAATGGGACACAGTGCCACAGGTTTGGTCACAAAGACCATATGGCCATGAGTGTCACATGCAAATATTGAGTTTGATACGCAAGATCGTATATCAAACCCATGTTTTGTTTCAGACTGAGTCTGTTGATGCTAATTCCGTCATCTCGATAGGCGCACAAGGTTCATACGGTTAGGAGAAGTGCCTTCTCATTTGCCTTAGCAGACCCGCTTTCATGGTGGTAAAGAAGCTTAGCATTGATCGTATGTGAAATCTTAGATGACGACGAAAGCAGTGTGAAGGAACACACAGGGTTGATTTGAGAAGCTGAATTCATTGGAAAAGGGTTAAAGGTTCTCACCGAAAGTTTCACCGGAAATAAGGAACTCATCGGAAAAGCATGAAGTATATGCTAAAGAAGATGAATGGTTTATGTTGTGTTGTTTGCCTAAACACCCCAGGATAATTTATAGAAGGAAGTTAGGGGTATAAATGCAAATTTATTTTCTCAAAAGACCTTAAGAGAAATTTGCATCAACAACGCGTAAGGAACACGCAGCTAATGGTTGGATGAGTTGACGGTGTGAGTAATCATAGCGTATCTATGTCAATATTACGGAATGTCAAATCGCGCCGATTTGGGAATCGAGGCGACTTTTTGACTCCCCGAAGTAAATGTTTTGGCGGTAGCAGACTTCAGTGCATAATAAATGCGGGCTGATTAGAAGAAGATTGAAGGATGAAGTGTATCAGATAAGTGCATCAGATAAGAGTATCAGATGAGTGGATCAGATAAGTAACGAAGTGCTTCACACAAGAATTTGATTAGATGAGTGAGATATTGTTGGGAAATGCTTAAGGCTACCATCAGTAAGGTCAACAAGTACCAGATCAGATCACAGTGGTAACTGGTTGATTACAATATCAATCAGTCAGATACGTTCTCTTATTTATCCCTTTCTGAATACCTTATATGCGTTGTTTAAATAAACTGAATTTTACTCTGTTTTCACTTTATGACGCATGCACTGCAAAACTTTTAATGCGGACTTGGGAATGTATATTTAATGCGATTTTTTTGCGATTTTTTGAGTCCAAAATACGAGAAGACCACTTTTCTCAATCGTGCGATCAAAATACTTTTTGGCCGACTAATCTCAGCCACTGATTTCAAAACACGGATACTTGAGTACTTTGAAAAGTTGTGCAAAAAGGTTTTCCCTCGCATACTATAAAATCCAAATCTTTCTCAGAAAACTTCTTTCCACTACCTCGTCTTCTCAAAGTTCTTAAAAGATCAAAACTTTCAAAATCTTCAGAAAATTACTTTCGAAATCAATTGATTCTACTGTTCCAATTTCTAAATCATTCGATCAATTTCTGGTAATTTCTTGTTTAAATATTGCATGATTTCAATTTCTCTCTGGTACCTAGGTTTACAAGTTGTGATGCTATGGTTCTGTAATTTTTACGCTTACTTGCTAAATTGATGCTAAAATTACTGGTTTGACTGAATTTAGTGAAACATCTTACTCAAACTAAACATCAATTTGCATATCATACAGAAATGACATATCTTGTTCCACGACCGGGCCAAGGGAAAAAGTTCTGCAACTTTGCATCGATGAAGAAAGACATCATTGATGAAAAGTATGTAGTTTTCACCATCACCTCAGATCTTGAATCGCTGGAAATTCTGGAGTGCTTGCGAGCGTGTGGGCTGGAACGATATTGCTCTACACACCAGAACATCGTCCACACACATGAAGCTCTAGAATTTTTATACAATCTACAGAGGGATAAAGACAATGATGCTGACCTGATTTCTTCCGTTGGCGGACTGGAAGTTCGAGTGTCGAATGACGATCTCCAGAGGATATTCGGTCTAACTCGAGGAAGCATCAATCCAGAGACCTACACGACTGATGTAGGAGAAAAGAAATTTCTTGAAGCTGGGCTGTTGAGACCTGCAAACAAGGAGAACACGATAATCGTTAAAGCCTCCTATCTGAAGAGAAAATATCGCCTTCTCCTTGAGATCGTTCAGAAGGTGATCATGTGCACTTCGTATAAGATCAGTGTCATGGATGCAATAATCAAGAAGACTTCAGATATAGATTGGTTGGGTATGGTCAAGGCACGACTGAGTAAAGACTCCGGGAAGTTCGAACTGACCCAGAGTAATGAAGTGTGCTTATCTTCCAAGTGCTCCTTCATACACAAAATCTCTATCATTCTGTCAGCTAAGCTGCCACAGAATTTTGAATGGAACGAGAATGGAGCGAAGATATATCAAGCAAAGCACAAGGCCATATTGGGCAAGGATGAGTCCCTACCTGGACAATCTGATGAAGATCCAACTCCTTATGTGCCCAAACCCAAGGAAGAAAAGAAGGGAAAAGATAAGGCAACGACATCGTCTGAAGTGCACGAAAAGGTCGTTCCAGAGAAGAGGATGAAGAGGAAGGATCTGGCCAAGATACCAGATGCTCAGCGGAAACGTCAGAAGAGAGTCACATCTCCTCTGAAGACTGCTCCAAGTTCTGCCCAGCAAGTTAGCAGAACGAAGGATCTGATACAAGTAGAATCAGAAGAAGAGATAGCAGTCCGCTCTGAGCCCACTATCAGAGAAGTAAGGGAAGAGCAGATGATCGCAGCAGAAGGAGAGAAATCTGTCAGAGGGACAGAAGTGGAGCAATCTGAGGAAGAATCACCATCTGATTCTCTGCCTCTCACCAAGATCTTCCAGAAAGCAAGATCGCCAACGCCCACTTCCAAATCACCATCACCCTCTCCTAAAAAATCATCACCACCACCCTCTCCCCACAAAACCTTCTCACCCTCACCCTCACCTATCAGATCACCAAGATCTCTCACACCACCAATCAATGAACCCGTTCAGGAAACTGAACACCCTCAACAAGCTAAAAACGAACCTGAACCACAAATATCCCAATCTCCAATCAAGTCATAAGAACCTGAGAGATCCGACAAGCGAGTGTCCATCTCTCATAATCCCTTCAACACTAGAACCGTGCTTGCTTCACCTGCTCCAGAAAGCCCCATCATAAGGATAATGAAGCAACAGATCAAGGAGTATCTGCTGGATCTATGCCCTGAATTGGATCAACATCCTGGCATCCAGCAACAAATAGAAGAGATTGTGTTCTGGAGGGATATCAGACTGAAAAGCATTGAAGAATTTCTGATTCTCATGACAACTCTGGGATCAGATTTCTTTGTAGACTTGGAGTTGAAATGCTTAAACAATACTGGGATTGAAAGTGCTGTTGAATTTGCATCTGACGATGATATCAGATGGTTGATTAATGAAAGGTTCGGAATTACTGATAACAGGGAGGAAACTGTTCAACCTCCTACAGACCATGAGGGAGCTGCCGATGAACCAAGAATGGGTGCTGCAGATGAGACCCGACTTGGAAAGGCTTCAACATCTGACCAGACTGCTACGATGAGCTCTGATACCCTAGATCTTTATACTGAGAAGATTCGGGATGGGATCAAGGCTGCTATTGAAGACAAATTTGCAGCGCTCACATCAGATCTGATGAAGCGATTTGAAGAAGAGCAAGCAAAACTAGTTGATAGAGAAAGAAGTCACACTGTTGGGATGCATAATGCCATCCTTTCTGAAGTAATGCAACTAGTTAACCCTCTTGCCGAGAAGCTCAATCTCCAGTCTGACAAACTCAAAGTTCAGACAGATAGGCTCAATCAGACACATGTACTTTTGGAGAATGTCTGGGCATCTTTGGAGAAAACTGACAACCACATGGATATGTGTTGGAAACACTTTGTAGCTTCTGCAAAACGAGCAAGACAAGACATCGAAGTTGTTCTCAGACGCTTCTTGAAACCTGCACCTTCTGCCACCGTTCAGATCACCCCTCTTGTTGTCGAGGAACTCAGAGAGGAGATCACACGGCAATTTAATGCTCTGAACCGCAAGATGTCCAACCTCTTTGATGAAACCAAAAAGGGGGAAGGACATGAGAATAAAGAGAAGAAAGAAAAAATGACACAGTTGGTAACAATTGCATCTCTACCGTAAAACCATCAGTCGACTTGCCCGACCCTCCATCTCGATCTCGTTCTTTGAAGTGAAAGAAAGCGTGGAGCAACATAGTAAAGAGATCGTTGAATGTAAAACCGCTCTTTTCGGAGGTTATTGCCGAGTCGACAAGATTGAAGACTTTTCTTCGTTCGTACAGAAAAGAATGGAAACTGATGATCAGGCCAAGAGCCTTGAACTCGCTAAAAAATTAGCTGAAGAAGACGAACAAGATGAAACTAAGCAGACTCTGAGGAGAAAGAAAGGCAAAAGGCAAGATGATGAAAAAACCGAGGAAGATCGGGAGACAAGGCCGACTATTCTCTACCAAAAGCGGATGACTCTGAACAAATTCAAGAGCAAACAAAGACAGAGAATAAGAGAGGTCGCCATCAAGAAGCGAAGTTAGCGAGAGGCTAAGGATCGAACATCGCTTACATCCGGAAGGAAGAGGAAGAACGAAGGCTAGCTGCGCAGAGGAGATTGCTTGGGGGAGAAGAATGCTCTTCCAAAGACTTGTTAAAGACATCCCTCGTAAGACGGCTAGATCTCGCTTCGAATGGGATCGGATCGAGGAGAATGGTTATGTGGACGTATACATCCCACGAGAAGATTCTGATTCATCAAGATCAGACTGAAAATGATGATGAATTCCGGAACTGGTTAGAAACGATGTATCCAGACTTCTACCAAATAGTGATGAAAGAAGGAAAGATCATGTCACTGATACCAGAAGATCCACCCTTTGAACTACTCCTTCCACCTTTGCGTCCAGACAAAAAGCTAGATGCTGTAAAATTCAAGAACTATGGATTTGCTGAAAAAGTAGGGATCCATAGAAGAGAAGATCTGGACAAGCTGATGCAAAGGATGTACAAGATGTTTGGCATCCCCAAAGAGCTGCAAATGTTCAAGTACACCTGAGGAAGACAACTTGGAATCAGATGATAGGTACGCTTTTCATATATTCTCTAATGCACACACCTATCTGAATGAGATATTCCATCTCTCTGATTCTAAGACAACATCTCATTGTCTTCTAAGGTATGTACTGATTTCATTATCTGCATTTCTATTCGTGGTATCTATTTTTCTGATTAAGTGTTTTGGTTCCATCAAAAAGGGGGAAATTGTTGGGAAATTCTTTATTTTAGTTTTGATGGAAGTTTCAAAACAGGTTGTAATAGGACCAGTGTGACCTGTTAGCTGACTGATGACTTAGAATCAGATTAAGATGACCAGCTGAAATGTATAGATAGTTGATGTAAAAGATAGGTCACATATTAAGGGGGAACTCAATATGTATAGGTCAGGTCGAAGTATCAGATGACCCAGATAAGGTCAGATGATCAGAAGACTAAGAACAAATCAGAAGACAAGAAATCAGAAGATCAGGTGAAGACAGAAGACACTGAAGACTCAGATGAACCTGAAGACTCAGATAAACCTGAAGACTCAGTAACAAACCTGAAGACTCAGTATGACTGAAGACACTGAGGCTCAGAGTCACATGAAGATCAGAAGACTACCAGAAGACCTGAAGACCTACAATCAGCCGAGTCTGCATATTGAGCTAAGACAATCTGCATATGAAGACTCAACAAGGTAGACTGATCAGTTATCTGATCAAGTCAGCTCACACCTGGCGTCAATCAAAATGATACACCAGACAAGATGAATCTTCTACAAAAGGAATATCAATCGTCTAACGGACAAATTACTGAAGTGCCGCCTCGCGAAGCCAAGGAGAAAGCGACACGTGCACAAAAAGAGTTGACATTACGGGATTCGACGCTGCGGACATAAACGGTGCTAATCATGCCTACGGCCACGCCGATAATCGGAGCACATCACAATCATATCCTACAACCTACCTAATATAGCCCGAAATTCAAATTGCTCTCCAACGGCTCTTTGATTTCGAGGTCTATAAAATGAGATTGCTCGTCAAGTGAAGAAAAAAAGAGAGGACAAGAGACCAACTATTCTCACATGAACAATTGAGCAAAGCGGAACAAACAACATTAACGTAAATTCTCAATAAGCAAAAAGCCTTCAGAATTTCCACTGGAAGAACACCATATTTGAAGATTATTCTTAGAGTGTTCATCCCATTGGTCTTAGCAAGAAATCCTATCCACTAGCATTTGTCTACCTAAAACACCAGGATAGATTTCCAGTTGGAACCCTCAAACATTCTTTACCCAAACTCAAGTTAGGTTAAGTTTGTTACCGCAAGATTTCAGACTAGGGATTCTAGTTTTCTGATTTCTGGTTCGGTTGAGTGTGAACTAAATAAACATCTGTTGAGTGTTGGACTAACATGGTAAACTAAGTCCAGATTGGTTAAGTTCGGTTAAGTTCGATTAAGGTGCCCCTGTGTTAAGGGAAGAGTGGATGTAAGACGGGTTTCGTCTGAACCACTATAAAAGTCTTGTGTGCATTTACTTGCTTTCTTTATTGCTTTACACTATTCACACAACTGAGTTTAAAAGCGCATACATATTCTAAGTTAAGCTCAGTCTGCACCAAGCAACTGATCTGATCAGGTTGACACCTTAGTCAGCTGGTTGAAAACTGACTTAAGAATCTGAATTGATAAAACTGATTTTTCACACGGGTATTTACAAGCTTCCGCACTCTCAGTTAAACTGACAGATATCAAATTGATCTGCCCTCAGGCACTCAGTAAGATTGAACATCAGTCCAAACTGACACACTAGCACTCTGATCAGGCAATCTGCAAATCACACCTGATCCGCACGAAAAGTTTTCAGAAGTCTATTCACCCCTCCCTTCTAGACTTTTGCCCTCACAAAACCCGTTCGGGACCTACACAATTCGATTGGAGTTTTTGGAACTGCTTTAGAAGGTAAGTAATTTAGAAGGTACGCTGTCGTTTCCAAGGCATATCCCCAAAAGGAGATGGGTAATGATGCATAACTCATCATCGATCTCATCATCTCTAATAGAGTCCTATTCCTTCTCTCAGCCACGCCATTTTGTTGGGGAGTACCAGGCGCGGTGAGCTGGGATGTAATCCCGTTCTCTAGTAAGTGTTGCCTAAATTCATTGCTAAGGTATTCACCACCATGATCAGATCTTAGTGACTTGATACTCTTACCATGACGGTTCTCCACTTCTGCCCTAAATTCTTTGAACTTGCCAAAACATTCAGACTTGTGGCGCATCAGGTAGATATATCCATATCTTGAGTAATCGTCAATGAAAGTGACGAAATACTCAAAACCACCTCTAGCTTGAACATATATGGGTCCACACAAATCAGAGTGAATTAATTCCAACACACCATTGGCCCTATTCCCCTTGGCCTTAAAAGGCCTTGAGGTCATCTTGCCCTCCAAACAGGATTCGCAGACTGAGAATGGTTCCACTTGGAGAGACTCCAAAAACCCACTACTTACCAGTCTTTGAATCCTTCTCAGATTGGCATGACCCAACCTTAGGTGCCAAAGGTATGTTTGATTCAACTTAGAAGGTTCTTTTCTCTTATTTGATGATGACAATGAATGAGCTTCAGTCACAGTATGATATGCACAAGTAATAATATAAAGATTATTTTCTAACGCGCCAGAATAGATTAAAACATTTCTCATAATAACAACTTTGTCATTAAAAACAACTGAGCATTCATCCATAAATAACTTCGAAACTGAAATTAAATTCTTCCGAAAACTTTGTACGTATAAAATGTTCTTTAATACTAAAACAGAATTAAAAAAATACAAGTGCACATCTCCCACTGCGACCACTGCTAGTATCGCAGCATTGCCCAAACTGATAGTAATCTCGCCCTCACTCAGTTATCTTGTCTGGAGAAATCCCTGCAAGGTATAACAAACATGATCAGTGGCTCCTGTATCTACTACCCAAGAAAAGGCAGAACAAGCCGCAAAACATGTTTCAACAACCAGAGCAAGAGACGTACCAGAGTTGTCCTTTTTCAGGAGAGGACAATCAGACTTCCAGTGTCCTGTCTTGTTGCATTTGAAGCATTTGCCTTTCGGCTTTTTCACGCCACCAGAAGGTGCCACTTTCTTGCTCCCACTGCTTCCACCACCCTTTTTCTGTAAAGATTTTTTCTTCTTCCCGCCCTTAGACGAAGAAGATCCAGCTTGAACAGAAACATGAGCATGTGGTCCCTTACCCTTACCCATGAGACCCTCCGCCGACCAATTCCGCAAGAAGCTCGGCTATGGTATAGTCCTTCTTACTCATGATCACGTTTAAACGAAAGTTTTCAAAGGACTTTGGGAGCGAGTTCAGGATCATATCGATCTTGGTATTACCATCAATTTCTCCTCTGAGGATCTCTATCTCATTCAGATATTCCATCATCTTGAGACAGTGGTCCCTCACGGACGCTCCCTCTGGCATAGAGGTTGACATAATGCTCCTCATAGCCTCAAAATGGGCAGCCCTATCTTTCTCACCAAAAAGCTCTTTTAGGCTCAACATCATATCCGCAGCATTAGGCATGTTTTGATGCTGTTGTTGTAAAAAATTTGACATCGAGGCCATAATGTAACAATGAGTCATCTCATTAGCCTTGTGCCACTTCTTATGAGCCTCATTTTGCTCTTTAGTGGAATCGGGTTCCAAAGGGGCAGGAGCAGGTGTATTGAGCACAAATTTGTACTCACTTGCAACTAAAACAATGTCCAGATTTCTTTTCCAATCGAAATAATTCGGACCAGTAAGCTTATTTTGATTTAAAATAATCAAAAGCGGGTTGAGTGAAATCATCATACTTATCTGAAATAAATAAAATGCAAGCAAGCATTAAATCACATGAATTGAAGCATAATATTAGGATATGGGTTCCAGCAGTTCCCAGCCAAGGTCGTGTGCCAGATGATGCAAGTCCTGAATTAAGGCCTGATCGTAGCACGGCTAGGCATTCAACACAAGGCACGTTAAAAGGAATTGATTAGTACTACTCATACCAACAAGGTGCATCTTCTTTTCTGGTATCCATTGTGAAAGAACTTTAAAATTAAGCGTGCATGGCTTGGAGCAATTTCATGATGGGTGACCCCCTGGGAAGTTTTCAGGGTGCGTGCGAGTGAGGACAAAGCACGCTAGAAAGATCCGGGTTGGTTTGCGAGGACAGTACATCAATTCTGATTGTGCTCCCGGTCCAACAAGTGGTATCAGAGCGTGGGTCGTGTGTTCGAATTCCAGTGGCAGTAGTTGTTGGTCAAATGAAGGGGAATCCTGCCCGACAGGACCTTTAGTCCTCACAGGCTGGCAACTGCTGGGGGGGGATTATTGGGATATGGGTTCCAGCAGTTCCCAGCCAAGGTCGTGTGCTAGATGATGCGAGTCCTGAATTAAGGCCTGATCATAGCACGGCTAGGCATTCAACACAAGACACGTTAAAAGGAATTGATTAATATTACTCATACCAACAAGGTGCATCTTCTTTTCTGGTGTCCATTGTGAAAGAACTCTAAAGTTAAGCGTGCTTGGCTTGGAGCAATTTCATGATGGGTGACCCCCTGGGAAGTTTTTAGGGTGCGTACGAGTGAGGACAAAGCACGCTAGAAAATATCCGTATTGGTTTGTGAGGATAGTACATCAATTCTGATTGTGCTCCCTGTCCAACACATAAAATATTGGAAACCTTCAAAACCAACATTTAATGCAACCTCCAACAGCCCAACAAACACACACACAAGCCACGTTAGGGTGGTCATTTACATATGTGTTTGTCAACCAGACACCCAGTCTTTGATTTCGATATCACGTAAACTTATCCTTATGACGAACGAAATCAACAGTCGGACCTTAACTGGCCATGTGAATTAGAACAGGGACCCTGTTGGGGAGTTATATTAAAATTCACATCTAAGTGAACGTATGTGTTTGTCAACCAAACACCTAGTTTTTGATTTCTATATCACGTAAACCTATCCTTATGACGAATGAAATCAACAATCGGACCTTAACTGGCCATGTGAATTGGAACAGGGACCCTGTTGGGGAGTTATATTAAAATTCACATATAAGTGATGACCACAATTTAACTGTAAGAACCACTATTCACAATCGACGAGCTCATCAAGACAACACGTCGCTAGCAAACAATTCCCTACAGTTGTCTTGAATTATTCTTTACCGATGAACTCATGTGTGACACATCCGTTGGGGATGACCACACACTTCATCTAAAGATTAAAACATCTTGACTAGAAGTCTTAGCTAGTAAGCTCATGAATGTTGCATCCGTTAGGGGGAGACTCCAAGGTCCCACAAGCAACAAACACCTTACTTAAAGACCAATTGTGGAGGCCAATGAATTAATTGAAATTTACATCTATGTCACTCAATCATTTGTAACATGAAGGTTATTTACATGCATAGTGTAGGTCCCGAACGGGTTTCGTGAGGGCAGAAGTCTAGAGGGGAGGGGTGAATAGACTTCTGAAAACGTTTTCGTGCAGATCAGGTGTGATTGCAGTTTGCCTAATTAGAGTGCAAGTGAATCAGTTTGGACTGATATCCAACTTACTGATCGCCTGAGGGCAGATCAGTTCGGTGTCTATCAATTTAACTGATTGTGCTGAAGTTTATACCCGTGTGAAAAACCAGTTTATAACAAATCAGATTCCGAAGCTGTTTTCAATTAGATGACTATGGAGTCAATCTGATCAGATCAATAGCTTGGTGCTAGCTGATCCTAACTTAGAATATATATGCAGATTAAAACAAGTTGTGTGCAATAGTGTAAAGCAGTTAATCAATCAGGTAAATGCACACAAGATTTATAGTGGTTCGGACAACTAGTCCTATGTCCACTCTTCCCTATCACAAGGGGCAACAACTTAACCAACTTAACCAACTGGACTTAGATTATTGTGTTAGTCCAACACATTACACCAACAGATATTTAAAGATCTCTCACTTAACCGATCCCAGAAATCAGAACTAGAATCCCTAGTCTGAAATCTTGCTAAACAAACTTAACCTAACTTTGGGTTTTGGGTAAGTTTTGTTGTTTGTTCCAACTTTGAAATCTATCCTAGTATTTAAGTAGCCTAACGGCTAGAGGATAAGATTTATGTGCTAAGAACTATGGGATGAACACTTAGAAAATAATCTTCAAGGTTGTGTTCTTCGTGCGAAATTTTTTCTATAGTATATGAGCTTCTTCATAATTTCCGTTGTTCACTCTGAAGAGTAATCCCATATTTATAGATCCCGAAATCAAAGAGCCGTTGGAGAGCAATTTGAATTTCCGGCTATATTTGGTAGATATGTAGGATTTGATGTGACGTGCTTCAGGGACGGCATGGCCGAAAGCATGGATAGTTGTCTTTCATAGCCGTTTGACCAAGCAGCACCAAATCCCGTATTATCGGCTCCGTTCATACGTGTCTTGTTCTTATTAGTTAACATAAACACTTTTCAGTGTTTGTTCTGCCAACTAAAGTTGACATTCTTCTTGTCCAGATCAACAACGTATGACTTGATGAAACATCAGTTACCACCTGATGTGAGCTGACCTGATCAGTTACAACTGATCAGTCTATCTGATAGAGTCTTCTGGTGCCAGTTGTCTTAGCTCAACTAGCAGACTCGGCTGATGTAGGTCTTCTGGTCTGATCTTCTGGTAGTCATCTGATATTCAGGTCTTCTGAGTTTGAGCGTCATGATTTCACTCCAATCATCTGACTTTGTCAGATCGTCTGATCTTCTGTCTTTCCCTTGCCTTCTGGCCTTCTGACTTCAGCTGGTCTTTTGTTCTCAGCTGGTCTTTAGATCTGACCTATATATATATTGAGTTCCCCCTCAATATGTGACCTATCTTATACATCAGTTGTTCTATACAATAATTATAAAGTGGTCATCTTATAACTGGTATTTAAAAACATCAGTCAGCTAACAGGTCTGACTGGTCCTATTACATGTGTTTTGGAACTTTCATCAAAACTCTAAATTTTCAAACAATTTTCCCCTTTTTGATGAAACCAAAACACTTGAGAAACCAACACAGTTGATAAATATAAAACAGTAAAGAACACATAATCAGAAGACAATGAGATTTTGTCTTAGGATCAGAAAAAGAATAAACTTTTCATTCAGCAGATTTATCAATTACAGGTTACATCAGAAAAGTTTGAGTTTAAATTAAGTTGATCCTAAACAGTCTTCTGATGTTTAATCTTTTGGCTTATATCCCTCTGGCATTTCTCGTTGATCCTGAGGGACGTTGAATATCCGGTATAGCTTCCATTTGACATCATTGATCTGCTGAGGATCAGTTATGCGAGCTTTGTTCAGGATGTCAAAATAGAACCTTTGAAATACTAGTCTGTCAAATGAGCCATCTGCCTTCTTCGAGTAGTCCATCATGTCATACTCTTGACGAGATATTCTCACATTGATTATTCTGGCCTCATTTTCCAGATATTTCAGAAAATCTGGGTGCTTGTTCTCCAACCAGTTGAGAAATTCCGCATTTGGTGATTCTTCTTGTGGCACTAGGTCCAGAACAAATGTATCCAGAAGCCATTCACTTATGATCTTATTCCATTCCTCGAACCTATCAGCATGAGCAGCAGTTTTAGGAATGATTTCATCAACTCTTGTTGGCAACTGAGTTTCTGTTCCAGATTTTCCAGCTTTGCCTTTCTTCGCCCTCAATCTGTATTTCTTTTTCAGGTTTTCTGCCTCTGACAATTTTTCTGTCCTTCTTTCTTCTTCACTAATACGAGCTTCTTCAGCAATCTGCTCCTTAGTCAGTTTCTCAGCCAGTTCCTTATCGGCCTGTATCTGGCTAGCTGTGTTTCTCGTGACTCTCTTAGTCTGAGTGGCTGGTACAGGATTTGATGTCCCAGCACCCACAGCTAACTTTCTTGCCTTTGACTTCTCCATCTTCCCAGAAACTTCATTAGCAAATAGATCCAGATGGTCTATTCTCTGGCCATAGGATTCAACTGTCTGAATCAGTTCTTCTGTTGTTCTGATGAAGTCAGTTGGTTTCTCAACCTGTCCTTCCCCCTTTTTGGTTTGATCAAAAAGAGTATTGAGGTGGGAAGTCAGAGATCCAAAGCTGACTGATATGGCTTTGTTAAGATCTGCAATAGATAAACCTTGAGCTTGAGTAGATAGATTTTGAATCTTTGAGATCAGCTCAATCTTGACAGATTCAACGGCAGTAGAGAGGGTAAGAATGAGTTTATCAAGTTTTTCTTCAGTCATTTCAAGCTTTTCAGTGACCATCAGAAGAGAAACTTGTTGTTGATCAACCTGGACTAGCTTGTCGTCAACTACCTTTTTAAATTCAGCAGTCAGGTTGATCACGGTTTGAGAGACTGATCTTTGATTGCTTCAATCTGGGAAATAGTCAATTCCCGTTGATCCGTTAATTCTTTGAGGCCAATCTGCCTCTGATCAGCTATTGTGTTGCTAAGTTCATTAGCCAACACTCCCTCAACTTCTTCTTTCAGAAGATCTTTAAAACAAGATCTGATCTCCTGAAGTTGACCAGCGGTGATGTGTGTTGCAGGAATATTTTGTATCACCTGATCATTTCCAGTTGTTTGCACCTCCAGTGGCTGGTCATGAACTGCAGCACCAGTTCCACTATCATCGGCAACTCCCACATCCTTCATTGGATCATCTTCCTTAGGAGTTTCTGCAACAGCCTCCAGTTCAACTTGTTCGATTATTCCCAGCTTTCTGTGGATCAGAGCTTTGATCGCTTCAGCAGTTATCAGTTCAGCTGGTGATCCTACCTGAGTGGATTTCTTCATGTCGAAATCAAAATCTGTGAATGCATCAGCACCTCCCATCTGTTCAATAATGATCATGAAATCTGAGAAGTTCTTCAAACGGAGATCTTTCCAGGTGAGGATCTCCATTACTTCTTCCCGAATAACAGGATGGGCTTCCAACTCTGGGTACAACTCATCAATTTTGCGTTCAATTCTCATTCTGACCATTCTCTCGGTGATGGTCTTGGATGATCTGGACTCAGGAATCAACTGTTCAGATCTACCAGGTTCAGGTTGATGAGATGTGGAGGGTTCTGGTGGTGTCCGAGTAGCTGGATGTTTGCTGATTGGCTGAATCTGCAGAGGTTCTGCAGTAGGGTTGGGTTCTGTAGCAGCTTTTGCAGTCTGTTCTGCAGCAGGTGATCTTACTGGTTCGCAAACAGGTGAACTTTCAGGTTCGCGAGCAGGTGAAGGAGAAGGAGAGATATGCTCAGTGGCTAAAAGTCTAAGTGGTGAATTAGCGCGAGATTGGGGTGATGGAGATCTTTCATCCCTTGATCCTCCCTCTGATTGCTCTGGTGAGCTCTCAACTTGGGAAGTCTGCCTGTCTGATTTTTCAGTTGATCTATGTGGCGCATCAGGCTGATCTGGCGCTCCTTCTTCATCTGACTCGTCTTCCAGAAAAAGAGTCATAGTGGTTTGTTTTACTTTCTTTGGCCTCTTCTCCTGAGCCTTTACCAGTTTTCTCTTCTTCTTTTGAGGAGCATCAGTTGCAGACGTAGCTGTCTCCTTGTTCTTCCCTTTCTTAACCTTAGGGGGAGTGGGCCGCATATCATCATCTGTCGGCCTATAGATGGCAGTTGTGGTTGAGAGAAAGGCATTGTAGGACTTCATTCCGTTCTGATCTCATTCAGCATTGGGCATCTTGTCCTTCAGAATGACTGCAACCTTGTTGAGATTGCTGATTCTCTTCTTCAAATAGACTTGTCTCTGTTCACAAACTCCAAATTTGTCATGTTCTTGGATCAGAATAGCCTTCAGAAAACCATGCCAATTAATATTTTTGGCTCCATCGATAATAGCAGCCATGCTATACATTTTGACAGTTGTTAATCCATCTGGGCTGAAAGAAATACCCATAATTGTTTTTGACAGAATGTCAAACAACAGACGGTATTTTCTTTTCATCATAGGCCTGACAAAGCCTACGGTCTGGTGTTTATCAGCCTCTATGAAGAGTTCATTTTTGATCAGTTCGTCTTCATTCTCCCTGTAGTGAGCAGGAGAGATTTTTCATTTGGGCAGGTTGAACAACCGAGTTATATCAGCATTTGTAAGTCTGATATCCTCTCTATTTACTGAAGAAATCAATTCGTCTCCAGGATTTTCCGTGTCCACCTGCAAATTCCTCAAGAATTCTAGTGCCTCATACTGCATTACTGGATTGTAATGAGCAGCACAGTATTTTTCGAGATTGCACCTTCTCAGAATTTGTTCCACCTCCATTGATTCTGGATCCCGTGTAACACCAAACCTTACAAATTTGTCTTCAACAATTTTGGTTGCCAAATCCGCATAGTTACACATAATTTTGCCCAATCCGTGAGTAGTCATCTACAATAAGATATATTTGATTAATAAGTTGTGCATAACTATAAAGATATCACATGTTGATTATCAGACCTAGTAACCGATGGATACATATAGATACCAAGAGATAATAAGGCATAACACAGGATAACATAAGTAGACGTAATCTATATGATCAATGGATTTTAGGAAAGTAATTCATAAAATAGCCAGAAATTACCAGATTCTGCTTTTCGATTTTGAAATAGGTTGAATCGCAAGAAACACGTTGAAGTGCAGAAAGGTAACTGTGAGTTTGCAGAGAATAAATCGCAAGAATTTTGAGAAAAGTATTCTGGTAGGGTTTTGATGAAGCTTATAAAAAGGAAGGAGGGAAAAACGAGACTAGAAGATCAAACGTTTTAAAAGAATAAACGATCCAGATTGAGCGGTTTTGATCGTGTGGTCAGGATATGCACGCGCGATTGCCTTTTGGATTTTAAAAACACATTTAGTGGCATTTAATACATATACCCTACGTTCGCATTAAATACTTTGCAGGGTATGCGTCACAAAAGTATGTGTACATTAAAGGTAAATATTATCAGATAATTTCAGATATGTTAGCAGTAAACAAAGAAACAGAAATGCGTATCTGGTTGACTGATATTGTAATCAGTCAATACCACTTGAAGTCTGTTTGTACCACTTGTTGATCTTAGTTTTCTGCCTAATCCTTATAATTTCCCAAATGTCCCGTTAAACTGATTTGTTCCACGTTGTGTCTGATATTCCCTTTTTATGATCCTTCCTGATCAGTTGAAGTTCCCCCTTCAACTGTTATCTCTGATTACTTATTGACTGATTTATATGATTTGTTGAGATATATAACTCAACTTATCTTCCTCATCTGATCAGTCTCATATTTAATCATATTTCAGTTGACCTATTTTGATTCTACTCAGATCAAGTCAATTCTTAGGATAAGTGTTACCGCCACAACTTATTCTTGGAAAATCGGATAGTCGTCTCTATTCCCTAAGTCGACACGATTTGAAATTCGTAATAATAGTCTGGATTCTTTGTGATATCAATCGTTGTAACCTCATCCAATCATCAGTCGTGTGTCTCCTACGAACTGTCCTTGCGGTGCTAATTTCTCTTAAGGGTCTTAAGAAATTAAATTTGCACCTATACCCCTACATTTCTTCTATAAATAGATCTGGGGTTTAGGCAAACAACACAACATAAACCATTCATCTTCTTTATTTAGCTTAAACTCCATGTTTCCCGATGAACCCTTATTTCCGGTGAAACTTCTGGCAAAAACCTTTAACCCTTTTCAAATGATTTCAGCTTCTCAAATCAACCCTGTGTGTCCCTTATTACTGCTTTTGTCGTCATCGAAGATTACACATACGATTATTGACAAGCTTCTCTACCACCGAGGCGGCGGATCTGCTATCGCAAATGAGAAGGCACTTCTCCTAACCGTATGCACCTTGTGTGCCTATCGAGATGACAGAATTAACATCAACAGACTCAGTCTGATACAAAATCTGAGTTTGGTATACGATCTTGATCAGACAACAGCTGATCATCGTATATCAAACTCAATATTTGCATGTGACACTTGTGCCCATATGGTCTTTGGACCACATCTTTGGCACTTGTGTCCCATTTAACAGCTGGAGAGCCCGTTGATTTTAGGACTAGGGGATCCTGGCTTAGAAATCCTTCAATGCCGCTCTCGCTCCTCACTCTGAAGCTCTGAGGGTGGCTTAGGATTATTTCAAAGCCTCTCACACCCTTTTTAGGGTTAAGTGGGGGAAAATGGGAGCATCAGACTCTAAAATATTTGAAGCCTATCTCCCCCCATTCTAGGGTTAGGTTTAGGGTTTACGGTTTATGGTTTATGTAATGACCTCCGGGTCCTTTTGCACTTGTAACTTGTAATGTAAATCTGACCTCCGGGTCTTTATCAATGAAAAGTTCTATTATTTCTTTGTTGTGTTGTTTCTATTTTCTTATGCGATTTGTAGCCTTAATCTTATACAACTTGCTTTTTGAACATAGCTTAACCGACTTACAAAGTATAAAACAACCAAACTGATCAGTTCCTTTAATATGAAATGCCTTAATCTGATCAGTTCCTTGTCTGAACTGATAAAGTTGCCAACCTCTGGATTGTTTGCCCCTAAATTATAATATGCTTTGGTTGATTATACTATTATAAGCGTCAGGATTTAAATACCCCTTGTGCTCTAATCAATGGAATTTATTTTTACCATTAAAAAAAGGTGTTGTAAGTGGCTCACTGCCCACTATCTTTTTTCTATGCCCATCACGATTGGTCGTCTCATCCCTCCGATTTTATGACTTCAAAACTGTAATTTCTTTCGTTTGTCCAGCAATTCTTTTGTAACTATTACATCTTTTGAGTACCATTGGTACTCCATTCTATGAGAATATCATATTTACCTTCCAAAAAAGAAAAAAGTTGTTCATATGTAATTAATAACTAGTCGTTACGTTGTTAGAAACATTTGAAATCTTAATATGCGCCTTAATAATGGAATTTATAAACATTTATTTCTGTCAAAAATTGCTTGAAAATTAATAAATTCGACTTCATATTTGAAATCTCACTATAAATGCCTCAATATTATTCACATGAGTAGTTATATCAGACCATTCAAATGGTTGGTTGAGAATCGGCAAATAGAGACCTTAGGTGGACAACATAAAACAATATAGATACAGAACTTGTACGAAACAATATGCGTGCCAGACGACGAAATATTTTATGTTAAAAGTACTTGAAAGGTACTTAATACTTATCTTTCCTTATTATAATTATTAACTCATAGTATAATTTTGTAAAACATTAATTACTTTTTACTTGAAAGTAACCTTTTCTTAATTATTAATTCATAGTACAATTTTGTAAAACATTAATTACTTTTTACTTGAAAGTAACTTTCTCTTTGAAGAAAAATTCTTATGTACAATATTATACATACAATATTAATTCAAATAAAAGGATCTAAAAGTTTATGAATTCTGCACGAGTCAAACTAGGTTGAATGGGTTTTTTTTTTTTAATTAGAGCAAAGGTAAAATAAAAAAATTATTTCCCAATTTGTGTTGCTATATATAAAGAAAAGTACGTTTAATATAAAATAACTATATGTTACTACATAATAATGGATTTTTTTTTTTACTAGTTTTATTGTATAATTTGGTGGTTTGAGCATTTACTTATGACAGTTGGTCACATGTCAAAAGTAGGGGTGGACACAAAATCGAGAAAATCGATTTTTCGAACAAAACCGACATTTTTTGGTTAAAATAGTTCAGTTATATTAGTTAATCGGTTTGGTTCGGTTCAAAATGTAAAAAAAAATAGTTTTTTATTTTCGGTTCGATTTGTAGAGTATAAAAATCGAACCGACCGATATATATAAATTAATTAATTTTATATTTATTTAATAATTAATATATCAATTATTAATCCACTATCATTTAATAATTAATATATCAAGTCTAGAAACCCTAAATTGTTGCTCACTCCTACACAAAGTTCAGTCTTCCTTTACTGCATTTTCATTTTGGCACCAGTTCGATTTTGAATTTGTTCGGTTCGGTTCAATTGCTGAAAAAATGCTTAATTGCTGGAAAAAAATATAATTTTGTGCAGGAAGACCAAACCGACCAAATTTTTAATTCGGTTCAGTTCAATTCGATTTTGATTTAGTTCGGTTCGATTTCGATTTTAATTGTTAAGAATTCAGTTAATTTGGTTCGGTCCAAAATTGCTCTAAAATCAACCGAACCAAGCTAATGCTCACCCCTAGTCAGAAGGAGAAGCAAATAAATATTAGAAGGGGAAGCGGATGAAAATAGAGGTAGTGTTGTTGTTTTTTTTCTTCATATAGTAACTTTTTTTTTTCAATCACACATTTGTGTGTATATAGTAACACAATTTTAAATACCTTATATGTGTTACTGTAAAGACAAATATATGTACTAAAAAGATAAGTATGAGTTACTTGTCCTTATAGTAACACTTATTTATACTAACAGTAACACATGTTTGCCCGTCTAAGTAACACGGACCTGAGAGCGAGTTTTCCTATTTTGTCTTAGCACTTTTTTTTTAAACATGTTTGATTGGTTCAACCTACAAAGGATCCAAGAATTTCCAACCTACTGAGTAGAATGGGATGGGTATGCTCATATTATACGGATCTAAGATCCATACAAAATTTGTTGGGAAATGAATTTAATAAAGAAAGATTTTGATTAGATCCCAAAACCCCTGAGTATGACATGTTCAGGATAATCTTGATAGATGAGTCAGGATTCAGTTTTAGAGTGTTCAGGATGTTATCTGCACCGTGTATAGTCGGCAGATATAGAATAGGTTAAAGCGAAGACTCAATAAGTTTTCTGAAAAACCGAAGTTTGATATGAAACTGAAGTTTTCAAGACTTCGATATGAAACCGAACCGAAGGCTCGAGGATGTCATCAAGACGAAGGAAGATCAAGATATGAAGGCACGATAATTATCGAAGACTTCGATAATGTCTTGAATGCTCGATATATCTGAATGTTCCGAGGAAATGAAAGTGAGGAATATAAGCGATTGGAATCAACCGCGTGGACCAACGAGAGGAAGACAACCGACTGGAAAAAGCTGCAGAACTTCTGAGAGAATAGTATGGATTTGAATGTGATTCTCTCCAACGGTAACATTCAAATCCACACTATAAATACAAGATCTTCCATCAAATTAAAGGTGGATGTGTGGAGATTATGCACAAAATGCTACAGAGCCAAGAGCGTTATAGTCAAAGCATTCCATACTATTCTCTGTAAGTTCTGCAGCTTTTCCAGGCTGGTTGTCTTCCTCTCGTTGGTCCACGTCAGCTGGATTCCAACGGTTATATTCCTCAGCTTCAGTGCCTCGGAATAGTATGGATTTGAATGTGATTCTCTCCAACGGTAACATTCAAATCCACACTATAAATACAAGATCTTCCATCAAATTAAAGGTGGATGTGTGGAGATTATGCACAAAATGCTTTCTGAGCAAGAAGCGTTATAGTCAAAGCATTCCCACCCTAGAACACAAGTCTGTAGATATACACATATATTCAAAGAGTGTTCTAGAACCCAATCTAAGCAACCCACGATGTATCATAAGCTTAGAGAGATTTTCCCAACCTTAGCATTGAGGTTAAACCATTGTAAGGGAAAATCTCACCATAGTTGGAGACAACACCAAACTCAAACCCATTCTCGTAAGAGATAACGAGTGGTGAAGTGAGGTAGTTGTTAGGCAATCCCGAGTGAGGGTGATAAGTCTCGATTGGAGTGTGAACTCGTTAAACATCTAAGAGACGAGCCCGAGAGGGTGATAAGTCCAGAGGCTTTGAGTTAGTAAACTAGAGGTGAGCGAGAAAACTCAAAGTAGAAAGGTTAGTAAAACTGAGGAGATAGTGAGAAAACCTTAGGAAGTGTTTGAAGGAATTTCCTAGAAGCAGGGGAGAGTGGATGTAGGAGCTTGAGTCTCGAACCACTATACATTCTTTGTGTTGTTTCTTGCTTTTACGTTCTTATCTTGTCGTGACTTTTCGATTATAAGCAAGACACAACACATGAGCTCAAAAGGTGAAAAATCTGGAATCACCATTCCTTCACCCCTGTTTTATATGCACCGCAATGAAATGTTTTGCTTCCGCACGTGCAAAATGGGTTTTCCCACCGGGACCAACAAAATTGTATATAAAAGTTTGTCTTCATTTAAAAATAAATTCTCGTGATGATTAAATGATGAGTAACACTTGGGTACACTAATTGTATCATGCAACTGATGCACAATTAATATTATTGAATGAAAAAATAATATTGATTAGTGAAAGAATTAATACATTTTAATATAATAACTAATATTCTCTCAGTCTCACTGTAATTGTCTCGCTTTCCTTTTAGGAACGTTCCACCATAACTTTCTCATTTCATAAATGGAAAAAGACAACACTCCACTATCCTATATTTTTATCCTCAATAAAGCAAAAAGACACACCATTTAATATATCACTCCTCACTTTTCATCCAAAAAAAACAAAAAGATCCATCAACTATTATTTTAATATTATTACTTAAATCATTCAACCAAAAGAAATGAAACAATTACAATGGGACGGAGGGAGTACTATTTAAAATACATTTAATTGCACGATACAATTAGTGCATATAAATATTTGTCAAAGTTCCTACATAATTAATTACCCTTTTACTTTTACTTTTTAATTGAAATGAATTTTTTTAATTAATTTATAAATTTAAATCGATACATACAGTAAAACATTTTCATAAACAAAGAAACATAAATTTGCATAGGAATTGCAGTTAGGGGTGGCAAAACAGCCCGGCCCAAAGTCGACCCGCCCTGTCCCGCCCCGGTTGGGCCAGGTCAGGCCCGACCCATTCTGAAAATAGGGCAGGTCAGGCCCGCCCCGAGCTTGAGCCAGGCCGGGCTTGGGTAGTAATATTTTAATGTCTCTACCCGACCCGATCCACTATATATATATATATATATATTAATAATAAGTTAATAATTAAAATATATATAATAATTTAGAATTCAGAATTTCAGATTTATTTATCACACATTTTGGACATGAAAGTTGGGTGAATTTGATGATTTGGTGGATTTTTAATTTATGATTTCATTGTGGATTTCTAATTTTTTTTGGACCTCTTGTTAAATTATGGTGAATTTGGTAGTTTAGTGTATAGTTCATTTTATCTTGTATTAAATGTGAGAACAAATTTTTATATGTAAAAAAATTGAATTTTAGCTAAAAAAAATATGGCAGGAAGATGGGTCAAAAGTGAGGCAGGGCGGGCTTGACCCGCCCCACACGGGTTGGGCTTGGGTCTTAACACTCTGGCCCGGAGCGGGCCATGGGGCAGGCTGAGTCGGCTGGGTATAAGAGCGGGTCGGGCTTGGGTACTTAGGTACCCGCCCTGCCTCGGCCCATTGTCATCCCTAATTGCAATGGTTTAATAGGTAGAATTGTCAAAATGGCTTAGGCGCGGTCCTATGATTATATGAATCTAAGTTAACATAATATTAGCTTAATTTTGGGAAATGTAGTATGTATGATAATAGTGAGAGTTAGCGGGTGGGGAGCCAATCATGATTCATGAACTCAGAATTTAAAACACTAAAATCATGTACTCCCTCCGTCCCCCACCAATATCCACATTTGTTTTTGCACAAAAATTAAGAAAGAGTAATTTTTTAGTAATTTGTTGACTTTTTAAAAGGGATGGAGGGTGTAGATTGTGAAATTCTTTGTCATTTTAAGGCGTAGAAATTGGTAAGGGATAGACAAAAAATAAAAGTTTGCAAGTTGCTAAGGGACGGAGGGAGTACCTCATTATTATATGAGTTCGAGCCCACCCACACGTAATAGAACCTAGGCAAAAAGGACCTACTTCAAACTTCACTTGTTACTTTCCATTTAATAATAATAATAATATTTTTTTTTATCGGACAAAATTAGTTGTTAATAATTAATATACAACAAACACCCAAATACTCCACCAAATCATCGTTCCCAAAGAAAATCGAATTTGGGTCTCCCACTCAAATGAGGAGTCAAATGGTCAAGTGGGCTAAACCCCTGGTTATAATAATAATATCTCTTAACTCCTAAATAAATTAAGAAAAACCTCGCAAAGGACAACCTCAATTAAACCTCGTATTGACCAAAACAATTTCGCTTCTAAAATCTAATGCACCAACGCAACTACTTCATCCTCACACTCCATAGTCTATGAATAGAATTTTTTTCATAAATTTCATCTTCATAATATTTACAATATTATATAAAATATTATTATTTTTAGGTTCATTCATATCCACACTCCAATCTATATATTTATTTTATATATAAAAATTGACAAAATTACTCCTTACAACTCTACTAATTACTCAACTTTTTTATTTTAGATGTGTTTACAATAAATTATACTTCCTCTGTTCTATTTTTAATTATCCGGTTACTGTAGACACGGAGATTAAGAAAAAGTGAAGATAATAATATTAAATGGTGTAAAGTGGGTAAAGTGAGTTTGGTGGAGGGAATAAATAGTATTAAATGGTGTAAAGTGAGTTTGGTGGAGAGAAATAATAGTATTAAATTATATTGACAGTTGCTTTATTTCCTTTTAGGAAATGACCAAACAAAATTAGGACGGCTATTTACGGAAAGTGGACAATTAAAATTAGGACAGGGGGAGTAAGTGATTATAGTCACCTAGAATTATGTGCATAAACAATTTAAAGTATTTTATTTTTCTTTTATTGGATTAAATAAACTCTAAAAAATTATTAGCTAAAAATTGAAAGATGTGTTTTTAATAGCTTATGAGCATTTTTTTTAAAGTAAATAATTTTTTTTTCAAATACTATCAATTTTTTATTTGAATTTTTTTTATAAACACCATCAACTTTTATTATTAATTAACTAGTATTTCACCCGAGCAATGTTCGGTCTCATTTACAATATTATGTAATAAATCATGAATTTGTAAAGCTCCAATCTAATTTAAAAAGCACTTCCATGACCCAAATATCAAATGAAGGTTCAAGTGAAGGTTTGTTTCACGTATGTCACATAAATTTCTCTTTTAATATAATAATTCTATATATAATTTTTTTTCTTATTTATCTATATTAACATTAAATTATCAATTTATGCGTTGAAACTTTAATTAGATATTACATCTTTAAAAAATTATATGTAATGTTTGTCAACATCAATAGTGTTGTTAGCTTGTAGTATGACATTTTATGATATAATAAATTAATATATATATATATATATATATATACATAATTAAGTAAATTGAATATTTGAGGAAGAAAAGAAAAGTGAAGCTTAATTTTAAAAAATAAAACTATTTGTCTTAAATCTATTTAAACAAAATTCCTCTGAAAACTAATTATTTAATGAAATAGACAGCAAAATACTCATTACATTGGTCAAATAATATTGTGTGATGAGAAATTGAGAACAATAATTATGAAACTAATGAAATTAA
This sequence comes from Stenogyne calaminthoides, assembly GCA_037126765.1. Taxonomy (NCBI): domain Eukaryota; kingdom Viridiplantae; phylum Streptophyta; class Magnoliopsida; order Lamiales; family Lamiaceae; genus Stenogyne; species Stenogyne calaminthoides. Next base: position 8,973,972 of record JBBCBC010000009.1, read on the forward strand.
AAAAAGATGCAATCATGAGAACAATAATTATGAAACCAATGAAATTAAAAAAAGATGCACTATTTTATACTTATTAGGTTGATTAAAAAAAATTATATTGAGATTTTTTCAATTTAATAATTTATCATATCAGTTTTGTAAGATTAGAATTTATTTGTTTAATTTTATACGAAATAATAAAATAAGACCACTAAAAAAATTAATTCAACATATTCGAATTAAATAGTAGTTTAGTTAATTACTGTGGAAGGAGAGAAATTGGAGTGAAAAATTACTGAAAGTGAAGAGAGAGAAAGAGAGATAGTCCTAGAAAAATGGGAATAAAGAGGAAAAAGAAACGGACGGAGATAATGAGCGAGAACAGATTTTGCAGGAGGCTATCATGATTTTATATATTTATAAATGCATAGTTAAATTTGGGCTTGTTGCAATGATTTAACATATTTAATTTGTGCTTATAAATTAGTTTTGGACTTATATACTAAATTTGGGCTTGTAAAATAATTTGGGCTTATTGAGGAAAGTGGAGAAAGAGAATGAGAAGAATGAGCGGGAATATGTTTTTTTAGAGACTATTCTATTTTTATATAGAGTGGGTCTCATGTGCACCCGGGTGCACCGTACACTCATAGTGCATTTTAGAAGCGTGCAACTATACAAAACAAAAACGTACAACTATTCCAAACAGAAGCATGCAACTATGTTCCCATATTAACAGTTGCACTTTTCTGTGTCAATAAGTCGCATTTTTCAACATAACAAGTTGCATGCCTCCAAAATGCACTATGAGTGCACGGTGCACCCGGTGCATACAAGACCTAGCCTTTTATATATATATATATATATATATATATATATATATATAAATTTTCTTATAATCATTAATTTTAAAAGTTTTTTTTTTACAAACATGCCCTTTACGTGTGTCAATCAAACGATGGAAATTAATCCCGAATGAAAGAAATACATCCCACCAACCCTAAAACCTCTCAAGTAGGCATGCTCAAAAAAAACCGGAACCGGCGGTTCGAACCGGAACCGCCGGTTCCACGGTTCCTGATTCGGTTTCGGAACGAACCGAAACCGTAAATCCCACGGTTCGGTTCCGGTTCTAGCAAAACCAGAACCTGGAACCGCCGGTTCGAACCGGAACCGCCCCAAAATTTGAAAATTCTAGCCGTTGAGATCCAACGGCCCAGATTAAAGAGCCGTTGAGATCCAACGGCTGAGATCAAAAACCGTTGAAGGAACCGCGAGTTCGAACCGTGGAACCGCCGGTTCGTTCGAACTTCTTGGTTTTGACCGATTTTTTTTTTTTCAATATTTCATCTATAAATACCAACTCATTCCACTCCAAAATTCACACCAAAGTTTATTCATCTCTCTCTCAACTCTCAAGTCTCAACTCTCACTCAATTCTCAAAGTTTATTATTTACATATTATTTACATTACATATTATATTTATACTACACTATATATCATACTATATCTATAGTAACTATACTCTATACACTACATATTATATTTATACTACACTATATATTATATACACTATATATTACACTATACTAATACTAGTATACTACTATAGTCTTATACTACATATTAGTATATTACACTACACTTACATAGTTACATACATATTACATTACACTACACTTACATACATATATTATTTACATATACTTACATACATATTATTATTATGGCAAGCCATCAAAGCAATGGTAAGGGTAAAGACAAAGCTTCTTCCACCTCTTCCGTTAAGTCTTCCACATCCCACCAAGACCGATCGAGTGGAGTTTAGATGATATTGAGGCCACACTTGGTCCGGTTATGAGAATCCTCTTGAAGATGATGCTATACCACGACGTCCTACTCAAGAAAGCCAAAACCACCCAACCGAAGTCCAATGCCGAGCCAACTCCAAGTCGAGCTCAACTTAAGTCGGATATTTTTTGCACGTCACTTTAATAAAGTGATCAACGAGGATGGTACTATTAAAGTTCATTGCAACTATTGTGACAAAATATATTCTTTTGTCAAAGGAGGAGGATATGGAACATTCGAGAAGCATTTGAAAAAAATTCATCCGGATAGAGTTGGAATTAGTTCAAACCAAGCACAACTTCACGGAGTTCGTCAACCGGTGGCGGTGGTGGAGTTCAAAGGCGAGGTAAGTAACCCCACTTCTCTATTTACATTTGATCAAATGAAATATAGAAAATTGTTAGCTAAATTTGTGTGCACACAACACCTTCCTTTTCAATTTGCCGATAATTCATTATTGGAATGATTTTGTTAACCTTGGTCTTCAACCCTGGCAAAAAAAAAAGTTTCACGTCATATACTACTACTCGTGATGTTGCTAAAGTTCTTTATGAGTATAAATATGCTTTGATTAATCTATTTGCCGATTTAAATGTTAAAGTTTGTATGTGTGCGGATATTTGGAGTGATAATTTTCAAAAGCATAGTTATATAGGAGTTACATGCACTTGGATTGATGATTCGTGGACTCTTAACAAAAGATTGATTGCTTATAGAGATTTTGATATGGAACACAATGCCGTTAATATTAGAGATAAATTGCATGATATTTTAAATGAGTATGCTCTTACTAAAAAAATATTTTCTATTGGTTTTGATAATCTTTAGTGCAAATACGGCTACTATTGAAGATCTTACAAATATTTGTCAACCATATCTTGGTGGAAAATTTTTTCATGTTAGATGTATGTGTCATATTTTAAATTTATGTGTTCAAGATGGTTTAGATGCTTTGAAAGAACAAGTTGGTCCTATTAGATCCGCTATTTATTATATGTCGAGACATTCAAAATTGTTGAAAAAATGGAAAGTTTTTTGTAGAACATACAATATGCATCCCAAAAAATTTTCTCTTGATGTGTCAACTCGTTGGAATTCCACGTATAAATTGTTAAAGGAGTCTATGGATTATAAAGAAGCTTTATGTACATTTTTTACTCAAGAAAATTGTGGTATTCGTTTATATCCTCAATATTGGGATTCATGCACTTCTTTGTGTAAAATTTTGGGAATTTTTAATGATTCCACAAAAGTGTTATCCGGTGTTTATTATCCTACGTGTAATTTAGCGCTTGATTATTGTATTAAAGTTGCTCATGTGTTAAATAAAAATATTACAAATCCTTTATTAAGTGGTGCTACTTTCTCTATGATGCAAAAATGGAAAAAATATTTTACAAATATTCCCGATCTATTCTTGGTTGCTAAAGTGTTTGATCCTAGAGTAAGATTGGATGGATTAATAATGATGTTAAATATGTATTATAATTATTTATTTCCTAATAGACATATGGTCATGGCGAATGTGAAGATGATGTATATCCTAATCCAGGAAGAGATTGGTAATCGGATTAAAGTTACTTTTAATGTCTTTTATTTAGAGAATATAGTGGTGGGTTTTGAAGAAAATTTTGGTGGTGGTGGGGTGGCTCTTCTATAAGTCAAGAAGAAGATATATTAACGGTTTTTTTTATGATGAGCGTTCTAAAAACGCCCGAGGTCTCTTCTAACCCTTATTACTTAACTTGATCATTATTTATCCTCTTCATTTGCTTTCGGCTTGATGAAGATGAAGACAACACTACTTTTAATATACTAAAGTGGTGGTCGAGGATGAAAAATATCTATCAATATTGTCAATGCTAGCAAGAGAAATTTTTGCATCTCCGCCTCAACCGTTCTTGGATTGAACAAGTTTTTTTAGTTTGGGAGGCTACACTTTGGATCAACGAGATCGAATATGACCGTTGAAAACGTGGAAAACCAATGCTTGCTTGATGATTGGGTAAAGAGAAAAAAGAGAAGTCAAGAATTTGTTGATAATGATGATCAAGATAGCTCAGAAGAAACTACCAGGAAGTGATGCATGAAGAATCGAATCGATCCAAATCAACGAGGTAAGTTTGAGGTAAAGAGAACTACGTGGACTTTGATTCATATTTGGATCACGAAGGCAACTTAATTTTTAAGTTTCAAACTTAGAATTTCTAAGTTTATTTCTTAAATTTAAGCTCAAGTCCAATTTCTTTAAATCCCCCCCTCCCCCAAATTTATTTTGTAAAGTTTAAAATTTTAAGTTGTAATTGTAATTACTAATTCGATATAGTTCACTTTGTAATTTGAAAATTTGTAATAGTTCAATTAATTTGTAATAGTAGATTACTAGCTTATTTTAAGTTAAAATTACTATTTTGTAATAGTTCAATTACTTTGTAATAAATTAGGCTACTAATTTATAATATTTCAATTATTAATGTAATCTTCAATTTAAATCCTCATATTAATAATAACAATGTCAAATTTCATGATCTATCTATACATTCCTTCAAATTTTAGATCCAAAAAACTAAGAAACACAAGAAAAAATATATGAAAAAAAAAAAAAAAAAAAAAACCGGCGGAACCGTGTTTCGAACCGGAACCGGTTCGAGAACCGAATCAAAAAAACTTTGGCCACACTTGGTTGGTTCGGTTTCCCCCTCAAAGACTTTTGGAACCATGGGTTGGGCGAGGCCGAACGGTGGTTCGGAACCTTGAGCATGACTACTCTCAAGGGACTGTTAAAATTTGGATGGTGGGCCCATAGTTGCCAACCGACCAAGAAAGTTGACTGGCCACTCATGAAAAAGATAGCCGTTAGAGCCACGAGAGCAATTAGAAGAAGGAGCCTAATACCCTAAAATAATAAATAAAAATAATGACTACTATAAATAATAAAAACGTCCCCAGTTTCCAAAAAATCCTAGTCATGTGTGCAAAATTACATGCAACTAAAATTCACCACAAACTAGCCGTTACACCTTCGGGCCAGATTATGAATCTACGCGACACATACACCTCCTGACACACATCGTTATCTCCCTGTCACGTGCCTCACCACCGCACCAAAACACTACAAAAACTTCAAAAACACTATTTCTTCTTCCATTTTGCTTTTTCCTTCCTTCCACTCAAAAATGGAGAAAAAATGCAAACTTTCGAAACTCCTCCAAATTTCACTGATTATTCTTCATACTTTTTCAATCATCGGGCCGTCTTCAGCCGATTCATGGGACGGCGTCATCGTGACGCAAGCGGACTACCAAGCCCTACAAGCATTCAAGCACGAATTAACCGACCCAAACGGGGTCTTGCGGAGCTGGAACGACTCCGGCCTAGGCGCCTGCTCCGGCGGATGGGCCGGAATCAAATGCGCGCAGGGGCAAGTGATAGTGATCCAGCTCCCCTGGCGCAAATTGGGCGGAAGAATTACCGAAAAGATCGGCCAATTTCAAGCCCTCCGAAAACTCAGCCTCCACGATAATTTCATAACCGGCCCGGTTCCGACTTCGCTCGGCTTTTTGCCCAATTTGAGAGGCGTCCAGCTTTTCAATAACAGGTTGTCCGGTTCGATCCCGCCGTCGCTCGGTTCGTGCCCACTTCTCCAAACGCTCGACCTTAGTAATAATTCTTTGGTAGGGGAAATTCCCCTGACTTTGGTTAATGCGACTAAGTTGTTTAGAGTTAATTTTAGTTATAATTCTCTAACCGGTTCGATTCCGGGTTTTTTGGCGAAATCTGTTTCGCTTGTGTTTCTGTCGTTGGAGCATAATAATTTGTCTGGGAATGTTCCGAATTCGTGGCGGGGGGTTCGGATTCGGTCTTTGACGCTCGGTTATAATTCGTTTGGTGGGGTTTTGCCGGATAGTTTGTATAATATGAAGGAACTCTCTGTTCTTGATTTTTCTCATAATGATTTCGTTGGGGGGATTCAGGCTTCTTATGGCGATTTACCGAAACTTGGGTCGTTTAATGTGTCGTTTAACAATCTCTCAGGCCCTGTTCCTGCGAATCTTTCTAGGAAATTCGACTCGAGTGCTTTTGTGGGCAATGTTAACTTATGTGGGTATAGTAATTCCACCCCATGCCCTGTTTCCCCTTCTTCCAAACCCCCGGCGCCCCCTTCAAAACGACGTCGTAAATTAAGCACGAAAGACGCGATTTTAATCGCGGCAGGGGCTCTGCTGATACTTTTAGTTATTATCTGCTGCGTTTTGCTCTGTTGCTTGATCAGAAAGAGAAAAATGGCGAAAGAGCAGAAAGCCGGCGGCGGAGCTGCAGGGGAGAAGGGGATTCCGGCGGCGGGGGAAGTGGAGGGGAGCGGGGAGACGGGAGGGAAGCTGGTGCACTTTGATGGGCCGCTGGTTTTTACTGCGGATGATCTTTTGTGTGCGACGGCGGAGATTATGGGAAAAAGTACTTATGGGACGGTTTATAAGGCATCCATGGAAGATGGGATTCAAGTTGCGGTGAAGAGATTGAGGGAGAAGATAACGAAAGGGCAGAGGGAATTCGAGACGGAGGTGAATGGGCTTGGCAAGATTAGGCACCCGAATCTTCTGGCGCTTCGAGCTTACTATTTGGGGCCGAAAGGGGAGAAATTGCTCGTTTTCGACTACATGCCTAAAGGGAGTCTTGCCACTTTTCTTCATGGTTAGTGTTTTCTTTCTTCAGAAAATCTTGTTCTTTATGGTGGAGTCACTAATACTGTTTAGTATACTAAGTAATACTGTTTAGGTTAGAGAGTAATGTAGTGATTAACGGATAAAATCAAATACTCTGTAAGCTGAAAGGTGATACTTTGATTTGAATGGTGAACTCAGTAATATTGTTTAGTATACGATGTAATACTGTTTAGGTTAGAGAGTAATGCAGTTTAATGAATAACGGATAAAATCAAATATTTTCAAAAGGGAAAATTGAAAAGTGATACTCTGTAAGATGAAAGGTGATACTTTGATTTGAATGGTGAAGTCAGTAATACTGTTTGTCATACGAAGTATCACTGTATAGCGACTTTCAGAAGAATGATGTGTGACTTTTAAAAATGGTGATACTTTTGTTTATGATTGATTTAAGAATGATGTGCTTTTAAAAATGGTGATACTTTTGTTTATGATTGATTTAAGAATGATGTGCTTTTAAAAATGGTGATACTTTTGTTTATGATTGATTTAAGAATGATGTGTTGTTTGCAGCTCGATCGCCCGATACACAGATTGATTGGACGACGAGGATGAAGATTGCAAAAGGAATGACGAGAGGGCTTCTCTACCTCCACAGCAACGTCAACATCATCCACGGAAACCTAACATCGAGCAACGTTCTTCTCGACGAGCACACGAACGCAAAGATTGCCGACTACGGCCTTTCCCGTTTGATGACATCGGCCGCAAACGCAAACGTGGTTGCAACCGCGGGCGCTCTAGGGTACAGAGCGCCCGAGCTTTCGAAGCTGAAGAAAGCGACGAGCAAGAGCGACGTGTACAGCCTCGGGGTGATCATACTGGAGCTTCTGACGGGGAAGTCGCCCGGGGAGGTGATCAATGGCGTGGATTTACCGCAGTGGGTTGCCTCGATCGTGAAGGAGGAGTGGACTAATGAGGTGTTTGATTTGGAGCTGATGAGGGATGCTTCTGTGATTGGGGATGAGTTGTTGAATACTTTGAAATTGGCCTTACATTGTGTGGATCCGGCCCCCTCCGCCCGGCCCGAAACTCATCAGATACTGCACCAGTTGGATGAGATTCGGGCCGAAACGGCGGGACGACAAGCCCTGGGGATGAGGGAGGGGCAATGCAATCACCTAGTGATTGATTATTGAGTAGGAGTTTTTTTTTGGTAGAGACTACTTGTTCTACTATTCTTTTATTCTTGAAATATTTAGGGCAATGTTTTTGTTTTTGTAGAATTTTGTTGGGTTGGAATATTTAGCAAGGTTTTGGCATGACTGGATGTTAATCCTTGTTAACTCCATCCCTCGTTCTAGAGTGGTTGAATTATATGAAGTTAGATTGACAAAAAAATTAACTCCCAATTATTTCAAGGTACATTCCCTCCTTCAGTCGTTCCTCTAATTTTGTTAAATGCTGCAATGACTGCTCTTTTTAACTCCCAATTATTTGGAGGGTACATTCCCTCGTTCAGTCGTTCCTCTAATTTTGTTAAATGCTGCAATGACTGCTCTTTCTCTTAAATTATCCGGAGGACTTATTATTGATAGGTACGTTTCAAGGATTGCAACTTACTAATAGGTACAAAATGATTGTACCTAATTTTAACTACATGTATACAATTTAACACATGTAATTTTAACTACGTATACAATTTAATTAGTAAGTTGAACTCAAATTTTGTACCTATTAGTAATTAATTAAGAATATATATAAGAAAGTCAATAAATTTTTTAAATATATATTTATTAATCCAAAATGATATATATTTTGAATAAGGAAAATGAAAGACATTGTAAAATTGAAGATGTACAACTATGAAAAACTCTGTGGTGAACTATGAAAAACTCTGTTGTGAACCCACAATTGTCCATCTATTCTCAATTTCCTATGTTGATGAGTTGAATAAATTGATAGCAGTACTGCACAAGGAGCATCATTAAAAATGATGGCAGGATGCACCAGGCATTATTAATTCTAGTTCGAAAGCCACTAGTGCCCAACACGATTCTCAAAATCTCACATTTGAGAAAAGGTAACAAGTAAACTAGTATCATATAAAATATAATAACAATATTATATAATCGACAAATTCTCAACAATATTATATAATCGACAAATTCTCTCGTGCACCATTTGCACAAATTAATTTGGTGCAATTTAATTTTAGGAGTTTTTTTTTTTTTTCAATTTCAGTTTTTTTCTAATTTTAATTTCAATTTTATATGTTTTTTTTTTATTTCGACCCGGACCCAAACCCGGCTCGAGTGGTTCATGAGTTCACTCGATTCAAGTAATATATGGTTCACCCGGCCCGAATGGTTCATATATGATTTATGGTTCATTGTTTAGGGGTTAGGATTTAGAGTGCATAGTTCATCCAAATTAAAATTGAATTCAATTGCACCAATTTGAATTGGTACATAAGGTGCATAGGAGGGTGACTCTATATAATCTTTCAACAAAAATGTACAAACTTCTAGATAGAAAACCACTTATAATTTCTTCCTAAAAAACCATTTTTATATTATTTTAAAAAGTGATTCAGCTTTAAAAGTGATCCATTTTATATTGAAATTTACCATCGCAAAGAACACATTCACTGAGACGAATTTAAAGAAGACTCGCGCTTAATTGAGGCACATTTCCGTGAGACAATCTAACGGTAAGATGAAGCATAATTTGGGTATTAATGATGATAATTTGTGATAATTTGTACACCGTCTCATGTATGCGACCGTCTCATACAAGTTTTTGTCATAGCGATAAAGGGTGATGCGAGAGACGGGCAAATAACTAATTAACAAGATATGAGTAAACTGTTTTCTTTGTCCTAGAGAATATTACAGGCGATCCAGCACAGATTATCATTATACTGAACAGTGGAAAAGGGTGAAATGAAAACAAAGAAAAGCTACATTAATAAAACAAATATTTACGACCTGATTTTTCCTTGAGCTATTATTATTTTTGGGCATACCCACTAGTTTCTTCAGCAACCGATTCCCAAACTTTAGCCATCTTCTCTGCATATCCAGCCTGTTATCATCATCAATGAGATTGCATTAATAACATAAAAGCCATTAATTGCAAATAAGCGCCAAAATTTAAAATGTGTAACCAAACACTTTTCCAGGCATTATCAACATTGATTAGCAGTAAAGGAGAAAAGAAGTAGGTTTTCTATAGCTTAGCCAAGATTTACCAATCAATAGGTGCTATTCTCATTAATTCTGTTTGGAATGTATTTGAAATGCAGAGTGGATTTAAGGCTGTTTTGAATCTCTATTCAAACTCCGGAATCACTTTTTTTCAAAAAGCTGGTGGAGTGGACTTAGCTTTTTTGAAAAATATGTGATTCTTGATTTGCTATCACATTTGCACACACACCTTTAACGCACCACCAAATTCCACAAAATTCCGTTCAAATTCACATTAATCCAATTGCTACTATGGATTTCAAATCCATTCCCAAATACTTCAATCAAAATGCAAACTTTTTAGTTCTGATATTTTGATGGGCTTATGTGACAAATCCTATCTTTTAGCCATTTAACAAACCAGCACATAAGTATCAGCAAATTAGGCATGTTATTATTGATATTTTTAAAGGAGGAATTTACTGGGAATATAAGATGGTTCTCAGTATATATATATAGAATAAGAAATGTTTAATTTTTTGCTCTGAACTTTAGAGGAGTAACAAAGGGAATGACATCTATTTTATTTATCAAATTAATGCGGAGGTTGAGATAACTTTATAATAATCAACTGTATTTGAGAACACCCACAGGAAATATCATATGTTTAAATTTAATTGGCATCAACTTCAGAGAGTACGACATTTGTGATTTGATGAAGAAATGAAGACAGTTAAGTTCAAAATGACACAGTATATTTTCTTAAGAATCATAAATTGCAATTTATCACCATAGAAAAAAAGAAGAAGCAAGCAACTAATCAATTTCTAAAAATAGGAGCATAAGAACATCAGCCAAGACAGATCTTATGCAGATATGATCAAGAATAAATACCTGGTTGACAACGAATCCTTTCAGCATGTTGACAAAATCATCGTGTCTCTCTTTGTCTAGTCTCTCAAGCTCATTTTTATTGTTTTCCTGCATAAAATTTAGTAATTCATTGGATCAATAATAGAAATAAATTTTCTGCACTTCAACAGTAACACTAATTAATCATTGACTGGTAAAGATAAATCTCTGAGTTTGTCTCCCATTTACCCATTTGGAACATCCCAATCAAAGTTTACTACATATACCCTATAAAAAAGCTAATGATGCAAAGTGGACTGAGATATTTTGATTAATTTTCAACACCTAACATGTGAACCTCTGGAATAATTGGCATATGAAAAGAAAATGTATCATGAAATATATACCAAAGAAAGTAGACTTGTATCCTACACCAAGAACTAAATACATCTTGTTAGAAAGAAGACCATCTTTTGAGCGCAACTGGAATCTAAACAACTCCAATGATTAAAAATTTAAAAGTATTCTGAGACTCCAAATCTAATTGGAGGACCATCAGAAGAAACTGAGGAATTATTATCAGATTCTTAAGAAAAAATTATTCTACTCACAATCATTTTCCTGAGGAATTATTATCAGACGGCATAGATGGAATGTCACTAGCAGTTAATCCATAAGGTATCACTAGATTCAAGGATTTGCAATTGTTAAGGAATTAAGGTTGATAGTTAGGATGATTTATGCTTGATTTGATAAAAGTAATCTTCCATATTTTCCCACACAAACTTTGAATGATAAACCTAACCCCAAATAGTCCGAAGATATAATCACTCGTATATTATCCTGGATAAAATTGTGGATTCTAAGAAAAATTAAGAAACACATTCACCATTTAGGAAAGTAATACAAGAACAATTCAAAAGCGTCTTGTGCTAATTGAAAATCAGTTACCCATATACTCATGGGAGGAAGACAAGTTTATTAAAGTTCCATGAAATTATAGAACAAAAACGACAAATTCCAGCTCCAATTCAATCAATTTGAAGCTAAATGTAAGGTGCAAAATTACTCACAACCAAAAACCAATAACTACTTCCAACAAAGGTAAACGAAGAAGAAGATGAAGGGCAGGCGTCACTCATGGAGTCATTGCCTATACACTGCATTCATCTCCCTCCCACAATTTTCAAACCCAAAATTCCCAAACCATCAACTGAATAAACAAAGCAGACAAGGAAAGCAAGAAGAAAGAGTTGGCCTGCCTAAAACGAGACATGAAGATAAGAGACGATGCTTCATTATTGAAAAGTTCAAGTTACTGACATGCAATCAAATCAGTGCATAAGTCTGTTTATAATTTACTAACAATCAGAATTTGATATTTAAATATCAATTTATATCCTCAGCAGTAATACATCTTTACTTATTAGAAGATATCAAATTTAGGACAAAGTATATTAATTCATCATCAAAGTACATATAAGCTTCCAATCAAAGATAACTCAAGCCATTTAAGGTTGCTACAGCAATAACCCACAAAATTTGATGAAAGAAAAGATCATAAAAGAAAAACTGTCCCCTTCATTTTCTGCACACAGAAGAGTTGTCTGGATAACATAGTTATTAATGGCGCAAGGCGCCACAAGGCCTTAGGCCCGCCTGGCGCCACAAGGCCTTAGGCCCGCCTGGCGCCTTAGGCGCGCGCCTTGCATCCCTAGGAAAAAACAACATAAGACCTTGATAATTTCTTAGTAAACCTAACCATTGCTTCTGTAGCAATACCCCAAGTCAAATTTTCACCTTGGTTAACCAACTCATCTTCATCTTCCATTAGACCAACCATCCACTCATTGCTTTCATCTATATCCCTCAAAGAGATAGGATCAATGTGATTACGTGAGTCATACCGATTACCGATGCTTCAACGCACGATTATACTTGATAAAAAGTGAATCTTGAAACCCTAGATGCGTTTCACTTAAATATTAAGACTTAAGAGATAGTATTTTTATTATTACGATGTTATTTGACAAATAAAAAATGTTTATTTTTATTTCAAACCCTAGATGTATAAAAGGCACGCCTTAAGGCGCGCCTTTGCCGAGTCAAGAAAAGGCGAAAAGGCGCCCAAAGTAGCGCCTGAAAAAATCCCAACCGCCTGGACCTATGGCAGGCGAGGTGGCTAGCGCCCCGAGCGCCGTGCGCCTTAGGCGCGCCTCGGGCGCGCCTTTAATAACTATGCTGGATAAAACAACAGATCTGTTTTTTTTTTCCACTGGATTCAATGCAAATGAATAACTTAGGTTTTACCAAATTTTTGTCGTCCCAACATTTTTTATTAGAAATTTAGAAGTATATTATATCTTAATATAAAACCAAATAAATCTATTTTTCTCTTTTTTGCATTGCAGTACCAACTTATCCAGAGAGGTACAGGATAGACAATAAGAAATGGATGTTGATAGCAATACATAGGATAATTGCATAATTAATACTATAATATTGGAAGAAACTTGAAGCAACAGCAGGAAGATTACTATTAAAATAGATTTAACTTCTTTTAAATACAAGGTTAGAGATCCCACCTTTATTTGTTCTAATTCTTTGATTGCACAAGTTTTGGCATTCTCAGTCGCTCTTACAGTTTCTCGCAACTCTTCTATTTTCCGAATCCTTGATCTATCCCCACCAAATATCTTTGATGAAGCAGCTTCAAGCTTTTCTATTCTTAAATTTAGTGATGACAAGTCTGATAGAAGAGTTTGTACAGTCAGAAAGGCACTTGATCTGTCAGAAAATGCATTGTTGACAGCAAGCATAACTCCAAGATATTCATGAAGCTTATCCTGCATGATAGAAGAGACATCCACAAGAGAGGATAGTAAATCGGATTTGTACTTTGAAATTTCACAAACTGTAATAAACAAAAGATGCATGATTATTGTCACAGAAACCAGCAGTATAAACTGCAAAGTCACAATGATCAAACTTAGAATTCCATTTACCGAAATTCCAAGAAGATAATGAAGTATTCATTCTTCCCTTACATCTATTGTAAATTTGAAAGAAAATATAATGCACATATATAATATTAAAAAGTAAAAAACATGGCTATAATTGAATAATTGAATCAAACATTTACTTGAAGTATTTAATGTAAAGTTAACCCAAAAAAAAAATTCAACCGCGTAATACGCAGGTTCAAGAGCTAGTTGGTTACCAAATGTTTGACGGTTTGAGAATTCAACTCCCGATATAATCTACTTGCTTTTACTGCAGCTGTAGCCACATTTTTCATGTCTGCAGCACGTGTTCTTTGGGAATCATGAGCAGCCTCCTCTGTTTCAAACTTGGTTAGTTTGACAAAAGCCAGCCCCAATTGGCCCATCGTCTCCCCTATATCTTGCTGAGATTTGACAAGTGATTCTGCCTGAACATATTTAGAAACCACAGAAGGACTTAGTTACAGTTTCCTCACAAGAATTATGACAGTAATCTATGGAACAGTAATCTATGGAAACTAATACTATGGTTCCATGGATTACATAGTTCTCTTATAGATCAGGCTTAAGTTAGTCGCAGAAAAACATTTCAACTTCCTTCAAATTATGAAAAAAATCAGAGTCACAATGGGTATCATAAGACAAGCTATGCCACAAATTTTAGACTCAACAAGACATACCTCTCTATTTTCTTTTAATTATATCAAGAGCCAAATTTCTTATGCAATAACTGATTCATAATTTATACCTGTGATAAAGTGATGATGCTATTTGCATTAAAAAAAAAAAAAAATAAATTACTTGAGTGTTCATAGATAGTGATATAAACAGTTAATGACTTTCGGGATTCCCAGGATATGACATTCAGATAACTGTATGAATTGTTATAAAGGAAATATTAAATGAAACATCAAGCAGTATAAAATGTCTATGAGCAGTTGAGCACCAATTGCACCGTGCAACTGGTGCACAACTAATACTGTTCAATGGAAAAAATTAATATTTTTCTGTGAAAACAACTTATACTGATCAACTAATATTGTTAATACTGTACAATAAATACAACTACTAGTGTTCAGTGAAAACAACTAATACCATTTAAAAATACACACGAGTTGCACGATGCAACTGGTGTATACAGGAATTTGCCAATGTCTAGTAGAAGGTATACAAAGAATATCTAAACAAAATCGACTTGCAAAACAACTCCATGCAATAAAGTGGCTCTCATTGCAGAGCAAAATCGACTTATGTGAAACAAGCATGGTACATAGGCTTCCCCTATTAATTTAAGAAAGTAATTCCACAAACATAACCAGCATATGTTAGATCTCCTTAAACGAGTACGATAAATGATAGCTGCAAATGTTGAGGTAATAAGATCTAAGGTGTGTCCTGACTTAATAGGCCAACGTATAAACCTTAACACTCTAAAATTCCCACCAAACACGAAGGATCAAAACCAGTACCATCAAGTCCCATATTGTGGCAGCTGCACCCCTATGGCCCTATCACTCCTCCTTGGTTTCAAACTTCGGTATGACTTTTAACAAAGGTCTTATATAGGGAAATGGTTTCCTCCTAACCAATCTCATAGCAAATCCTGAAAAAAATGCTTTTACTAACCAGTATGTGTGGTTTGCTGGTCGAAGAGATGTTCATCTTTTACATCCAGAAATGAAGCTAAGCATAATCTAGACCTTCATAGTTAAAATCATTCTCAATTCATGCAAGGACATATGTTCATTAATTTCATATTATAAATTATACATCAAAAGATGCACTAAGGAAAACTGCAATGAAGCTAAAAAAACATTACTCTGATACAAATGAAATACAGAATAAAAAAGGAACAAGATAGTAACCTGCTGTGACACATTAATCAGCTGCTGCTCGAAATCCTGCAATTTTTCTTTCTTCTCCAAGAACTCCTTATCATCCTCCACGATCGGAGGTTTCGATCCACCCCAATCATTTGACACAGACTGCTTCAACTCCTTAAAAAGCCACATCAAATCCCTCCCGCCTTTAGCAGGCTGCGCCACCTCACTCGTCTCTGCAGAACCACCACGTGTTCTCGGAGAAACATCAGTCTTTATCAGTGGCATTTTCACAGAAGACACCAAAAACAACCGCAATTCCTCACTACCTCTTATCACCTGGTGATCTGAAAGCCGTCTCAAATACTTCTCCACCGCCAAACGCCTTTGCTCAACAAAATCATTCGCCTGCATAACCTGACTCTCAACCACACTCTTATCAGGCCTCAATGGAATAAAATACCCACGATAACTCTCTGCTAACCTATCTGATAAAGCAACCACATCCCTGAACCTTCTCCTCACATTGAATTCACTCCCATTGAACTCAGGCATGTTCGTAAAAGTGGTAATCAAGTACGAGAAATAGTAATTGCTACCTGGAACCAGCGACCCCGATTGCTCGGTCTCCCTCTGTGGATCCGAAACAGAAATTTTGAGAAACGATGAAAACGAGGACGACGACGCCAATGGAGAATGGTCGTGGCCGTTGATATCAGCAGAATCGACAGAGTCCAAATCGAAGGATCGGAAAACCGCTTCTGCGTACGAAGGGGGCTCGAGGATTGAATTGATTGAGTTATGGCTAGGGCTTGAGGTTTGTTTCGGTGGAGAAGAGCGCAGAGGATCAGTACCATCATCAGTGGGGATATCCACGAATTGAGAAGACGAGGAAAGCGGATCCTGTAGAAATGATTTCGAGCCGTTGGTTGGCGGTGATGATTCGTCGGCGAGGAGTATAGACGACATTGGCTCTTTCTGCGTGTAGAGATGGGCTTCCTCGTAGCCCTGGTTCTCATAGCCCATCATTTCAGGACTCCTTATTTCAGTGATTGTTTGTGAAGAGTGCCGGAATTGCGAGGGTTTGGGATCAATTGGGAGATGCAGTTAGGGTGTGGATTTTCTTAGTTACGGCTGGTCGGGTGGGGGAATGGATTGATAGTGGAGGAGGGATCTGGTTGCCGGTGGAGGCGCGGCGGCGGTGCGGTGGTTTGAGGCGACGGCGTTGATGCGGAGGTCAAAGGGATGGAATGCGGGGGGAGTAATTCTCGAATGAAAGAGATGAGGTGTTACCACGTGATTAACACGTGTATCAAGTCTGGTTGTCGTTTTTTTTTTTTTTTTTGACAGGAAGTCTGGTTGTCGTTAAACACAACTAGAGGTGGCAAAATGACCGCCGCCCCGCCGGGCCAACCGCAAGTTTTGGGCAGGGTCGGGCCGGACCCAATTCTTAGCAGCCTCCATTTTCGAAGCCCAACCCAACTCTAGGTGGGTCATCCGGCCAAATAACACTTTTTTTATTAATATTTTAAAATATTAAGGGACATTTGAAATTTGATTGACAGATCAATTTGTTTAAATCAAGATACGCGTTTGAATTAATTTTGTGTGATAGGATTAAAATGTGAGATTGAGTAAATTTGATTGATAGAATCTATTCAATTTGTTTAAATCAAGATATCTATCTCACATTTCACGTTTGACATATCCTCCAAGATTTAATAATTGAGGGATTACGGCCCTCAACAAATTAAAATGATTAGTTGAGATATCTAGTTCGCAGAATTCAATCTCGCGAACCAAATTAATTGTATAATTATATAAAAATATTCTTTTAAATCTATTCAATAGATCTTATATAATACAATTTGTAATATTGTATGTTTGGGATATGATAATTTTCTATCTCACATTTCAAAAGATAAGTGTGACATATCATCTCCATTTGGAGGATTTGTAATACATTATATTGCAAACTACAAAGTCTATTTAAATTGTATTTCGATTACAAATAATAAAAAAATCATTTGGGCCCTCATCCCTAAAAAACCAAACGGTAAAGATCATTTAAAATTAAAATTTCTTGTTATACATATCAATTAAAATGAATTAGTCAATTAATCTTTTTGAACCAAATGTTTTAATTGTATAATTATATAAAAATATGGTTCTCTTTTTAATTTTTTATATCTCCAATAGATCTTATATAATACATTAGAGAAAACAAAGTCCTTCAAGTCTCTATCCAAGAGAAACAAATTATGATAATTTGGGCTCACTAGAAAAACTTTTTTAACACTTTTAAAGGGATAAGTGTTATTTGTGTTAGGTTGTGTCTCATCTACATGCATCAATAATAAATGGTGATATTCTATCTCTCATTTATGAGTTTTTGTATACATTATACATCTTGACATATTTAACTACATGAAAAAGTCTATTTAAATTGTATTTGGATTACAAAGTAATAAAAAATCATTTTAATAGGTGTATCTAAAAAACAAGTGTAACTAAAAACTCATTTAAAATAAAATTTATTGTTATACATTTCAATTAAAATGAATTAGTCAATTAATCTTTTCACCACAAGTTTTTAATCACAATAAAATAAAGTACGAGTGTACCAGTTGCCCAACATTTTTTACCACAAATTTTGTCTTCAGCTTCTCTTATTTTTTTTTTGAGAGAGAAAAACAAAGTCCTTCAAAACGTCTTTCTCACCAAACTTTGATGGTGTAAAGAGAAACAAATATAACGGAAGACCATCCATCCTTTATCCAACAGGACCATCATCATTAACAATATCGCCAATTTGAAAAACTTCTGAGAATAGATCCTTCCTTCATAGTACCATATTAATTTATCATGCAACGTACTAGGTGGAAATGTCGTGCGATAAAAGCATCATCTTATAGAAACGATTAACTCATCCTTAACCAACCAAACGAACACAACCAATCTTGAAAAAAATAGCACAATTCACATCTACATGCATCAATAATATCCCGGAAGATGGTGATATCTCTATCTCTACCATTTACTGCATCCACAACGAGCAAAGTACTTGGCTTTAAGTACGCGATGCATCATTTAGGTTATCACTCCTCCAACCATATTTAAGCAATATTAAAAAATCCATTTTTGAAAGATACCTCCATTTCTAATAATCCTCTCAATAGCCTCTCCTTAGATTTCCGGTCATTGAAAAATTGTTTAAGATGACCAACTCATACAAAAAGAGCAATAGATGTGCTCTCCCTTCGCTGGGAATCTAATGTGATTTAATCAAAACCAAAGATCCCATTTCCAAAGAATTGTATCCCCAACTTCAAAGAACAAAACCAAAAGCCACTTCACATTATCTATATTTACTTTAATATAACCCTACCAAGAAAGGCGGGATGCCATTTCCTCAAGCTCAAACTCCCATCCGCAAAAAAATGAGCCCAAATTTCAACCCTTCTCTCCATCAAGATCAAAGCCCATTTTGCTATCTCTATACACAATTTTTCGATCCATCCGAGGAATTATACTTATGAAAAGATAACATTAAACAACATTAATGATATCAATTATAAGTGTAATGAATATTAATTTCATAGTGTGAATAAATTTTATAGAAGAATTTATATTTTATTTTTCTCTTTCCACAATCTCCATGGAGGAAAATAATATATTTATTAAATTTTAAATTCCATTTTAAATATTTAATTAATTTCATTTATTCTCGGCCAAGTAGCTTTTTTACATTCTAATATTGTTTGTACATATTTTCATTTATTTTTTATTCTAAATTATTTTCTCCCATTAAAATTAGATAATATACTCATTTCAGTCTTATATATTATTTACGTAATACATGTCGTTTTGACATTTTCACCCCTCATGATTACTTTCCATGGTTATTAAATTTTTTTATTTTTCTACAAATATGTTGTGTGAATAATTTTCCCAGTGAATAGTAATTATTGTTAGAAATATTTAATTATAAAAGAATAAGGTTAATGATGGCATAAGAAAATTTAAATGACCATACAAATGAATTATTATGAGTATATATGATATAATGAAGGGAGGAAATATCATAACGATATTTATTATATAAACATTCTAATAGACTAAAAAGACATTATGAAGAATGGAAGAGAGTAATTTAGAATAAGAAATGAATGAAAATATCCACATACAATATTAGAAAATAAAAATTCATCTAATGATATTTAAAAAGAATGCTTTGAAAACTTTTGATACATAAAAAACCCAATTGAAAATATCTATTCTCCTTGGCCCATTTTGTTATGACCCGTTTTATGGCCATTTCTTCTTCGGTTTACTCCATTTAGCTTTTTTTATCCAACTAACATTGACCATCATCATTTTAATTTCCATTTTCTTTTCGCTCTCGTTCCTTTTTGTTTTCCATCCCTATAATTTTCTCTTTTCACAGAAAAAAATTAAGAATAGAATTTGTGTTAGGTTTTTCATAGTACCATATTAATTTGTTCGCACAATTGTAGGAATTTTGTACCGTCGGATTTTGAAGTTCTTATTGGAAATGATCTTTGATTAGTCCTTTTATTTTTTTGATAATTCTTTGTTTTTATCATCATCTTATAGGAAATGTCTTTTCTAGGTTTTTGAAATTAATAGATATCAAAATCAAAAGACACATAATTTCGGGACATTCTCCGATTATCATTTTGAACATAAATATCTATAAATTTTTGAATGATCTTCAATAAAATGCCTATGGATTCCATAATTGTATTTGAAGTTAGCTCCGAAAATTAACTCCTCGATCGCGAGTTATTTTTATAGTGTGATGTTATTTTGGTGTAATACTATGATGCTATTTAATGTCATACTTTTATGTTATTTAGTGTAATACTTTTATTTTATTTAGTGTAATAGTTTTTATGTTTTTGTTTTGAATACTTCTCAGTTATGGTGATGTGTTTGGATATTCATGCTAAAAATTAAAAAATTGGGCCATCCTCTTCCATTTGCCTTTCTCACTGATACTATTTCATTTTCTTCATTTTTCTTCTCTATGAATTCATCCAGGAAATTTGTGGAGGGTGTAGTGAGTATTGTTAGTGATCATAATGAGTGACAATATCAATGACAAGAAATGAGTAAGAAGAATTAGCCAAAGAATGATGATGACAAAATGGTGGATAATGTGGTTAGGGAAGAAGAGGAGGAGGATGCTCCAATAATTAATTATCAAGGCGAAAAAAATAGGGGAATGCATCGTTAAGTGTAATACTGTTAAGTGTAATGATGTAGTACTGCCAAGTGTAACGACGCAATACTGTTACATAAAAGATTATGTCCATGAGTACTTATACAATATGATGTAATACTGTAAAGTGTAATGATGTAGTAATGTTAATTGTAATGATGTAATACTATTTCTTAAAAATTGTAATACTATTACATTTATTTATAAAATATATTATTTTAGATGTTTTGAAAACAACTCTTTTAGGAGGATTTTTTTCCACTATTTTGCAAAGCAAAAATTAAAAAAGAATGATTTAAAAAAAAGAATTAAAATAATTTTCTGAAAGTGATGTTAAAACTTAAAATAATGAAAAAAAAAGCCAAAAATTAAAAAAAGTTTGCAAAGATCTAAAAAAGAATGAAAATAATTTTCTATTTTGCAAAAAACAAATTTTTTTTGAAATGATGTTAAAATAATGAAAAAAGCCTAAAATAAAAAAAAAAAAAAAAATGTTAAAGAGAGGGTTGGAACTCCCAACCTCCTACATATTTTAGGAAGACATCTGCCATCCGGACACCGAGTCAACTATGACTTATCTCCTCTATTTCATGCACTTAAACAGTTAGAACTTACGAGCCACCTTATTTTTTCGGGTCAGCATGACCCGTGAGGTTTTCAATTGTGATCCACTTATTTAAAATTTTGGCTAAATTATCTTTTTTTCATGTGTGAAAATTTTCACATAAGACCTACTCATAAATTAATAAATCATGGAGTGATATTTAAAATTGAATTGCCTTAGAAACCTTTATGAATCTTTCAATAAATGTCTTTAGAAAAAGATGAGACAAAAAAAATAATCTGGATGCAGATAAAGAAAGTCCTTAGACTGACGTGATAAAAAAATTAGTAAAAGATAAGAATTAGAACATTTCTATCCCTTATCTACTAAAGGTGAATCACCCTCCAAATTCATATGATAACTTTATTTCAAATCTCTGCATTTATGTGAGAAGTTATTTATAATATTATTATTAATTTTTTTATTTTTTAATCTCAATATTTCATTATTTAATTTTGATCTCTACCTTCAATTTATCTCTTATCTATTAATTATGAATCATCCACTGTTCACGTGGTTGCTATATTACAAATCCTTTAAAATTTTATGAAATTTTATTTATAGTATTACTAATAATATAATTTTTAATCATTAATATTAATTTATCTAATTTAATCGGGATTTAAACCAAAATCGTCCCATAACTTTGTAACTTTATTGAAATAGTATCATAATTATCAATTTTTTCAATTTAGTCCCATATGGGTGTGTTTTGTTTATTAGATAAGCTAGGTTAGATTATTTAGTGGGTCTTTTTAAGTTGTTTTGTATGTATTATTAAAGCCCGGTTGGATTGTTGGGCACGGGTCCATTTCCATTTTTTAACCCACATTTACATGATTATTGAACCGGGGAGTAGGGCTCAGATTAGTAATCAAGGAAAATCTGTCCAATTGGGCTGAGGATGAAATGTCACAAATTCCCTTCAAACTTTAATATAAATTACGTAATTGCCATTAATATGTTGGGCCATAATTCCTCCGGCCCAGTAGGTCATAAATTCAGCCATATATATACCATCCGAATCATCTTCTACACATTGCGAAGCTTCATCTCTAGATGCGCCACGAAGGTACATTTCACCGTGAATCATGAGTTTTCCGCCGTCAAACCTACTTAATCAATTTCGTCGACTCTCATTTACATTTAACTTCATTTTTCAGCTTGCGGTGTGCGTGTTCTTGCTCGTTGTTTCGTTGACTATCACTCGTAAGAATCAGGTATTTGCTTGGATCTACAAAAAATAGAATTCGTGGTCCCTTGTGAAATTGAATATTGTATTATTGGTGTATGCTTCGTCGTTTAGGGTGGGTTAATTTGAATCAAGTATCTACCATTGATGCCCTAAATATAGTGTTCTTGTTTTATGAAATAATATGTGCTTTATATTTTTATCAATTTATGAACCGGATGAAACGATGAAGACAGTAACTTTTTCTTTGAAATAAACAACTACACTATCCCTGCAACTTTTGTTGAAAACACTTACAAACAGACTTTGAAATTTTCCTCAAGTTTCGAAAATTTTGACAACCACCTGTCCATGGCTGTACACATTAATGAGTTGTTTATTTCTGTTGGTTTTTCTGCAAACTTATTGTTTGTCATGTGTAATTTAATAGCAAAGTATTGTTTTTTCAGTTAGTATGTTGGCCTATTATATTGGGATTTTATGTATATATACAAACTGATTGGTACTTTTTGGAATGTGTGATCCATTTAGACATTTATGGTGTTTTGTTAGTTACCACGAATGATATTTCTACTACAATTTCTTATTTGAGCCCTTATGTTACTTATTTTGGTACTCATTTTATTGTTGTTTATTTGAGGTGTAAGATTACTTTGCATATTGTGTGATCCATATAGACTTGGTCAAGTAGAATGAATAGCAAACTCCCATTAAATGTGATTTGTTGCAGTGCATTGTGGAAATGGATGCCGTTGTTGAGGCTGAAGAAACTTTCGGGGTTGTCACTGAGTTGTTATCTGATATTAAGGTTTTTGTCCTTCTGATGACATATGCCTATATAAGGAAGCATCAGCGTGTTAGGAGAAACCACAACCACCGAAAATGTTATAGCATTAAGGGAAACATAACTCGTCAGCTATACCATATGAATTATCTAGTTGGTTTTAGTGATGTGGTTTGTAAAAACAACCTTAGGATGAACAGGGACTGTTTCAACCGGTTATGCTTCTTATTACAAAATGTAGGTGGTTTGTCCCCTACACGTAATTGTTGGGGAATGAGTTGCACAGATCTATTCGGGGTGAATATTTAAATACAAATTTAATTCATTAATTATTACTAGCATGAATTAACCCTATATTAATTCAAATAATAATTGCAACAACATATCATGCATATAAAAAGCCACGTAAAACCCCACGACGCGGAATCTACGGGTTTACGCGAACGCATTACCTCTCGGGATGGCGTTTGGCTTTGGCCTTGACGGACTAACCAAAAGGACTTTCCAAGTATTCTCTTCAAAGCCCTTGCTCGACAATCCGATTGGAAGGATACTTTCATGAACAATTAACAAAAGGAAAAAAAAACTTTGTTGCACCACTTATGTGGATTTGCTAATATTTCCAAAGACGTGGAATTGTCTTTGGGAATGAACTAATCATCCCCTATTTATAGGAGAGGGAGTGGTCGAATTTTATGTAGAAAATCATTGTGGGAAAAAACTTTTTTCTTATTACCAAGAAATCTTGAATATATCTTCTATATTCTTTTTTCCCATAATTAAAATATTCCACAAAAATCCCACCTCCTCTATTATGGTGATTTTCGAAAAATTTAGTCTTCAAGAATCCAAGATTTGGATCTCCTCAATTTATGAAATATTCTTGTATTTGAAAAGAAATACATATATTCCATAATATCTTTTCAAGAAAATCAAGAAAAATTTTTTTTAACAATTATATTTTCAAAATTTCAAATATTCTATATAGATAACCAAGTGGGAGATTTCTTGAATTTAATGAGATAATCTTGTATTCAAAGAATACATATCTTCATTCCATAACAAAATTCAAAAAGAAAATCTTTCTCCTCTTTTTATCCATAAATTTCAAAAAAATTAGAGGAAATATAAGCAACAATATTTATTTTATTTTAATCACCTTTTAGGTTATTGGACTATATATTTGGGCTACTCAAGGGCCTTTTGGAGAATTAAAATTGGACCTTCTAATGGATCTTGAATATCTAATATTGAGCCACAATATAATTCAAGCCCATAAATATTAATTAATCCCACTACATAATTAATATCAGACCATCCATCTTAACCCATATTACAATCAATATGGCTCCCGGTCATTATTTCCCATGTTTAAGATTATCTAGCCCATTAATTAATTCAAGCCTTTGAAATAACTTTCCGTTAATTAATATATTTTGTCTTGGTCGAGAATCCGGTTCAACATTATTATCCATAGGAAACTAATTCCACTTGCAAAGATTTGGTATGATAAAACTTATGAACCTCCCAAGGCAAATCAAGCAAGCGTCTTAAGACTGCGATTCTTCAGATTAAATCTTAAGAATCACGTGTGACCAATAATATTGCCCAAGATAAAAAGTATTGAATCTCCGATTCGCTACCCATGATAAGTCAAAAGCAATAGTTACCAAT
Organism: Stenogyne calaminthoides; assembly: GCA_037126765.1. Lineage (NCBI taxonomy): Eukaryota > Viridiplantae > Streptophyta > Magnoliopsida > Lamiales > Lamiaceae > Stenogyne > Stenogyne calaminthoides. The sequence continues at coordinate 8,998,828 of JBBCBC010000009.1, forward strand.
CCCACGTGATCCTATTTAGGGGCGAAGGTTAAGAAATAACGAACCATCGAGGTCTAATTCTTCCTTGTTCGGGCTCAAGAATTTATCCTCCCGCAGGTCCTATTCAAATGTCAGATCAATGACTAAGTGTAATCTCTTGGTCAAGACAAAACCATCTGAAGCTTTTACACCTCAACCTTTCGCGATGGTTGTTCATTTCCATCTAGGTCGTGAATGGCGTCTTTTTAGTTACAAGGATTTATTAATTTAATCTACGTGATCCGGTATCACTAAATTAACTACTGATTGTAACACGCATTTAATTATTGAGCAGTTTACGCAAAGAAATATATATAACATTCAATCATATTTAAAGCATCAGTGATAAAACAATTTATTTCAGTAAATAAGTCTGAAAATTCAGTTTCGATTATACAAAGTAAAAAGCATACTTTTCAGTATAATCCCAACAGTAATTACACCATTGTCGAACAAGTAGCAATTATGCTTACTGTTCTCTCTCACCACACTAAAAATCGAGTTGTCCAATTAATGTTCTTCCGTTCGGGTTACACTATTAGCAAGCACTTCAACACGGTCCTTAACACACTTCTTAAATTCCATACCCTCTTGCTTGTCACTTTTGAACCTATTGAAGTTGACAACACTGATAGCCGGTGGAAATACTTTAAGGTAATATTATAATAAGCTAAAGTAGGGAACCATTTTGTAAGCTCATGTAGTAACATAAAATTTATGTATATTTAGGGTTGCCTTGGTGCATTAGATGGCACCTACATCCCTGTTAAGGCGCTTTCTCCAAACATTCCATGCTATAAAAATCGTCATGGAGACTTGTCTGTTAATGTGCTAGCTGTATGAAATCAAAATATGAACTATATGTATGTATTATCCGGATGTAAAGGTTCTGCAGCAGATAGTCGAGTGTAGCGTGATGCCATTACCCGACCAAATGGGTTGAAGGTTCCAATTGGTAATATATGACATTTTTTCTTGTTGAATAATTTTTTTTTTCATGTTACATACTAATATATTGATTGTGTTTGTATTTATTTGTTGACAGATGCGTATTACTTGTGTGATGGTGGGTATACCAGTGGCAAAGGTTTCCTTTCTCCTTATAGGGGAGTTAGGTATCATTTGAAAGAATGAGACGTTGGGCATCAACCTCAGAACCATCAGGAGTACTTCAATTTAAAGCATGCCAAGGCCCGTAACGTCATTGAGCGCTCTTTCGGAATTTTAAAGGCTAGATGGGGGATACTATAGAGCAACTCTTACTATCCAATCAAAACTCACAATCGAATCATATTGGGCTGCAGTTTGTGGCATAACTTCATTCGTACACAGTTGGATTATGACCCCATGGAAGATGAAGTGCCTGAAATGTTTCATGAACAAGGAGACAATGTACCCGGTGTCGATGATTATATTGATCAGTTGGAACCATCTCATGAGTGGACAAGTTGAAGGGACAACTTGGCCACACAAATGTTTAATGAATATGATTGACCTTTTATTGCATTGTTGTGTAATGAATTTTATGATACTTTGGATACTGTTCTAGTGTACTGTGGCCTATAATCTGAATGATGTGGATGAACTTTGCTTTGCTTGTGTCCACTCTTATGTATTTTGGGAATTCTAGTTCTTACTTATTTATCTTTATTAAAACTGAAATTCAGGTCCTTAATTTTAGTTATGTAATCTGAATCATGTGGATGAACCTTTACTTGTTTAAATGTTGTTAACATTGTACTGCTCTATAATTAATTGCATTAAATTTAATTTATTTTGCTATTTTTTTTAAATATTTCTATGCGTAGTGTTACCATGGATGCTGCAAATGGGGTCCGGAAGAGGAGTGCTGGTGGCAGTCGTCGTGTTTGGACACTCGAAGAGGAAACATTGTTGGTGGGTGGCTTGAAAGAATTGGTTGCTCGAGGCTACAAGTGTGATAATGGATTTAAGTCCGAATACGGTGGCATACTAGAACAAATCCTGAAGACAACTTTCCTAGGTATGGATCTCAAATCTGACCCTCACATTACTTCCAAGATCCACGTGCAAGAAGCAGTACACTTGCTTGAAATAGATGTTGGGCAATTCTGGTATCGGGTTGAACTCATCTACATACCATATCGATACAACGGCTGAAGTCTGGGCCCAACATGTTAAGGTGATCCGTTTAATTGATGTGATTATTCATTATGTGAAATTAGAAAATGTATATCCATTATCTTAAGTTACAAAAGTTGGTAACCTATTATACAAGACTCACCCAATAATGATGTTGCATTTTGTTGGCTTTTGTTTATGTAACATGTATTTAGCAATTAATTGATTATTATTTTAACATTTTCCTATGTATTCTATGTTAACTACATAGGTTGATCCTACTACGCGTAGTCTGAGGAACAAATCATTTCCGTTTTACGATGACTGGGTTGGTATATTTGGTAAGGACCGGGCTACTAGTGAAGATGCCCAGGGATTTGTGGAGGTTGTCCATGATGTGCTCAACAACATGGAAAAAAGAGGCACTACTACTGGAGTTGAGGATAACGGGCTTTACCGATGCCGAATGAGAAACCTGGACTAGCTGAAAATATGTCATCTGTAGGGGGAGATAGCAGCACGGCTGCCAAAGGCAAGGTTCGAGGTGTTAAGCGTAAAATGTTCGATGACTGTGATGAACATTTCATGGATATTATTAGCTCTTTCTGTGAGAAGACCGATTGTACTATGAGTCAGATTGGAGACCGTATGGGGGACCTAGCTGAGCGAGTCAGAGCTGAGTTTGACGCCACGAAGAAATGGGGTTTGGTATATGAGACACTTGGTATGTTGACATTCCTTTCGATTGAGGCTAGGGTGTACTCAGGACTCTACATGTGCAACAATCCAAAGCATTTGGATGTGTTCTTCAGTCTACCTACTGAGGCCAAGGCGGTGATGGTAGCTAACATAGTCAACAAAGCACGTGAAACAGGGGAACTGTAGGAAGTGGTGGTTGACTGATATTTTTGAAAACTTAAAGGATCTAGTTCATGCTTAATGTTATTAGTAGTGCTATTGTCCAACAAACTTATATTATTCTATGTTTTGATAAACTTATGAGGTGGTTTTGTGGAAAGTAGTTATGTATATATGGATGACTTTGAATGCTTATGTTGGTGGTATCTTGTTCTATTTTGCGAATTTCAATATGATTGAAGTTATTACTATCAAGTTGAACGTTTGACTTATGGTGATTTATACAATTTGGTAATTATATTTCACGTCGAATGATTTCTTGTGATGATTATTCGTACAACTTTTATTAATTAATTTAGTGTGAATACAAGTTTTATTTCAAGTTATTGTTATATGTGTGATGATTATTTAAAGTTATTACTATCAAGATTATGTGTGATGATTTTTAAGTAACATACATGTTTTATAATTATTATTTTTTTAACGAGCATACAGGTTTTATTCATAGTGCTTCTATAATTTGCATTGTTTTATGATAAAGAAATACAATTAAGCAAAATGTTTAGTTAATCACTTTACCTATTTTAGTGTATATAAGGATTGTCTGTGAATGTACTTTGGCTTAAATGAGTGCTTAGTATTAAAATTGCAACCCGAATAAGCAGCATATATAGTACATAGAAAACTTAGGCTGCCTTGCAGCTATACATTACATACATTACAAACCTATATATATAATACAAATTACAAAATAAAACATGTTTAATACACATAAATAAAATACAAAATGCATATAAAGCCATAGGAACTAACAACAAAAAAACATAAACTAGCTAATAAAAACCCAAAGTACTAAACCATGAAAACATAATAATAGTAGTAGTAGAATCCATGAACCAACCTATAACAACAACATACTAAAACATAACATTTTCTTCATTCAAACACCTTACCCATCAACTTCACCAACCCATTTTCAAAGACAGCATGTCCCATGCACATCCGCACGTCGATTACTTCCATGGCGAAACATTGTTCCACGAAGGTGGAGGACCCTTTGTCGGAGTAGCACTGCCGGCTTGGTTGCTTGAGGAGGTCAAATCAGAATGCCATGAATGAGAAGTATCAGAATCAGAATCTAGGTCTTGAAAATTTGCCAGCTCATTCCAGAAGTTACCTCCCGAGCTCGTTTGACCATCATCCGATTCATCAATTAGAGAGTACTTCTTACGAGGCTATCGTGGTGCCAAATGATATTCGAGCTATCCGAGGAAACAATGACGATATCCTCGTTCTCACCAAACCAAACAAGCTGTGAAGGTGCTACGGGTGGGGGTCCAAACATGCCTTTCAACCCCTTCCAACACGGATCACGAAAAGTGTCATATGCTTGGGCAAAATTATCTACCTACATACATTAGGATATTAGCATCTATATATGTAAGACAAATAATATCTCACTCCTAATAATAGTAATATTTCGAATGATAATATTATTACAACCCATGCAGTAATATACAAAAAACATAATCATTGTAAACTCATGCACATAATAGACCCATGCTCACATATGCCATTGATAATAGGTTCTTAAATTGTGTAAAGAATCATATTGTATACAAATAAATATGTTTACCGCGATAATAGCCGGCCACATATGTGGATTTGCATGAATCCGGTTTGTTGTCTCGTCATATTGAACACCTTGAAGTCGGACCAACCAACCAAAAACTCGATGACATTTCTGTTAGTGTTAGTGTCCTAAAGACAATCCATTGTAAGGATATAATGCTCAAATAATATTCAGTGATGGTTTAATATTATTATTTATTTAATATTAAATATATGGCGTTGCACTTATTAGAATATTATGTTTGATTGTTTGCATTTGTTCTTATCTGTGTTCCCATGAGTCATTGCTGTCATTGAGGTTGTGAGAACTCAGATGACTTAAGCATAATTCTCAAATGGCCCCAATCAAGGATCATCAAGAATGACATATTGATGATGCAATTGAGATTGGTGTGCGATTTGCATCATACTCTTAGAGAGTGTAGTAAGATCTCACTTACTACGAGATACTAGATATCTCATGATGGATGTACAAATACCTTAGAGGGTATTGGTATACCCATTCGAGAAACCGTTTGATGTAGTTCCACTATATGTGTCTATAGGTGTCTCGGTTAGTGGGAGCGATGTGATACTCCTTTGACTTAAGGTCAATATGCACGACATGTGTGGAGTGATGAACTTTGACCATGACCAACGCTTGCACCCATCCATAGGTAGATACGGCTTGGATTGAGTTCATCACGAAGTGCATGTGCGTGGTAGTTGAGCCAAGAAAATGATTCATTCCTCAAAGTGGATTTAGAGAGAATACTCATCTTCTCATCATAATTGGATCAAAGTCATTGGCCAATGCAGTGTGACACGAGTGATCAATTAGTGATTAGAGATAAATTGGTTAAGTTATTTGGATAGACACTTCATCATGTTCAAGACTAATCGAGTATTCGTGAATGAAAGGAGAAAATCGCAATAGCCCATGTTTCAGTTATAGGTAGTTGAACGTTTCTCGCAACGTACCTCATATATTGATAATGTCTGATTTATTGTCTAGGGTTCCATTAAGACCGTTAGTTTGACTAATCGCTCGATATATGAGGGTCTATGGGTCATACAACAAGTAGTCCCCTTTTACGGATTATAGTTGGTTGATAAAATGTTAAATTGGATTTAATATTTAATTTATGGAGAATTAATTAATAATAGTAATTTGGAATTAATTATTATTAATATTTAATTAAATTAGATTTAATTAAATAGGAATTCCCAATAATAATATATGGAATATTATTATAGGATTTAATATATATGGAATCAAATCGTAGAGATTTGACATATATGGAATTTAAATCCGTAGAGATTTTATATGTGGGAAATAAATCTGAGAGATTTATTTAAATAAAGATTAGGGATTTTATTTCCCAATCAGGTTAGCTTAAGATTTAAGCTGAGCCTCTCCTATATATATGAGCTCTTGGGAATTCATAATACGTGAGTTCATATTTTCTCCATAAAATCTAGAGTTAGAATTTTCCTAGCAAATTCATCTCGGGATTCAACACTGGCAAATCTGTGCAAGTTCCGAGAACGGGGATTACGTGGATACCATAGTTGAGAAATCTGTCTACGAATTACTGTAAGGATTCTCTTTATGTTTAACGTAATTAGATTATGCAATTAACTGTTCGTTGTTGGTGAAATATTTTTCCGCTACGCATGTATTACGTGTTTACGTGCCTCTATATTCCAACAGTGGTATCAGAGCTTCAGGGTCTTAATTAATTGCATATCGTTTTGATTTTTATAAATCGGATGGTGCGGCTTTGTGTTTTGACCACACCACATATGTGACTTGATTAATTGATTGGGGCATGTTTATTGGATAAACACACCCCAAAACCGATGGCACTCGAGTGAGCGGCCTTGCGCCGCAACTCGCATCGCTCGCACGAGCCCGCACCGCTGCGTGCCATGGCAGATTGGATCAGCGGCGGTGTGTCCCGCCTTCGTCGCGATTCGCGGCAGTGTTCCGTTCTCATTTTTGTCTTGAGGGTGGTCATTCACGACTCATGTCGATGCATCCCTGACTCATCTCAATTCACGATGATTCACCACCGTCTCGATTTCTTACAAACCAATGTTCATCGTTCTTCGCTCGATTGCGCGGTTATTTCGATTCGATTCGATTCAAGGCGGCACACCACCAAATCGATCGATGTCACGGTTGAACCCCTCTGATCGAACTCGATTCGAGGGGATTGTGGCACCACGTACGGCTATGCTTCGCTTATGGAGGCAAGTCGCCCGCACGCGCCTAGCGGAGGCAGCGATTCGTGCGCGTATACACTGTACCGATTCATATTTCGATCCTTTTGGGTTTTGCCTTACCTGTTGCATATTGATTTCGACTGGGTTCTTCTTGGAATGATTAAAACAGTGATTGATCGAACCTTAATTATTAAACATGTTCTATGGATTGTTTGGAATGATTTTGACGAACAGTGTTGAATTATTGAAAGTTTTGTTTAATGTTGGTTGACCTGATTGAAAAACGGTTTTGGAAACCAAGCGATGATAAGGTGAAGGACTGTGCTAAAATTGGATTGTTGGCCAGGCCCTTCCATGCAACTTTAGAAGTGTGCACATGAGCCCCTAAACAACAAATAATTAAAATCTATTTTTGGAAATTATTATAAAATGTTTAATTTCAAAAATGGATAATTGGTTGGACCAATAAATAAATAATTAATTGGATTAATTATTTAATAATTTTAAAATTGAATTTAAAATTAGATTTTGAAATTCGGGAAATTTTAAAAGGGCTATTATATCCCACTTGGTTAACTAAATTAAATAATTTGTTAACACATTTACAGTCCGCATTATAACTGTTTGGGTAGGCGGCGCCCAATACTAGTCGGACCGTATTATTGTTTGGGTAGATGGCGCCCATATAAATGTTAGTCCGTGTAAATCATGTTTGGGTAGACGACGCTCAATAATTGCTCAAATGTGATGTAGATTAACATGTTGGATCTCGATTAAGCAATTAATACCCCGTCTTTAAAACGTTCCTCACTAAAATATGGTTTTATCATTAATTTGATAAGATGTCTTCAATTAAAATTAATAGTAAACCGGGGATTTTGTTCCAATGGGTATTTAAGATCAAAGTCTTTTGCTCGGATCTACATTCAACGGGACTTTTATAGGGACACGTAGTGTCGCCGCTTGATGGTTGTAAACCAACTTTACTTTGTTTCACCAGCTAAAGCAGGGAAACGAAAGTTAAGGGACATCCAATTGAACTAGGTTCAATCAACTAGGAATTGCAGTTTTACAATTGGTTTGGAGACCTACAAGTTTTATTACAATGATCAGCCAAAGCAGAGGTTGTAGTAATATGAATGTGGATCCTAGTCCATTAAAATTTATATTGGATATAAATTCGTATTCTTCCGATGAGGTCGTTGAATATGTGAAAATAATGGAGACAAAATAAACACAAAAGAAAGGCCACGTTTATTTTGACTGCTGAATATTGATCATAGGAATTATGTGTTTTAATTCCCATTTTTATTTTATTTCTCTAGGATTGTTGAAATGAATAACTTATTGTTGGGAGATGAATTTAATAAAGATATGATTTTGATTAGATCCCAAAACCCCTGAGTATGACATGTACAGAATAATCTTGATAGTTGAGTCAGGATTCAGTTTTAGAGTATTCAGGATGTTATCTACAAAATGTATAGTCAGCAGATATATATCAGGTTAGGATCTGAAGATTCTGAAGAAATCACTAAGTTTCTGAAGAAACCGAAGTTTCAGTATGAAACTAAAAGTTTCAAGACTCAAAAGATAAAATCGAGATATCAAGACTCAAGATGAAACCGAGATATCAAGACTCAATATGAAATCGAGATATCAAGACTCAAGATGAAATCAAGAATCAAGACTCAAAGATGAAGACTCAAAAGATATCACCAAGATATCTATGAAGAACTCAGAAGACGCAAGACTCGTAAGACGCCAAGACTCGAAGACCTCAAGACTCGAAGACTCAAGACTCAAGACAAAAGATTAAGAATCAAGATCAAGAATACTGAAGGCACAGTAATTACTCAAGACTCAGTAATGTATTGAATGCTCAGTATAAACCCGAATGTTCCGAGGCAATCGAAAAATATCTATCTCAAGGATTCAACATCGAGAAGATCGCGATTCCTTAGAAAAATAGATATTGCCCAAGACATTCAAATGCGCACAAAAGGAACTAAGACAAAGTGTTGTTAAGGTTATATCAACTCGAGATTGTAACAAAAAAGAGCCGTTGAGTTGTCTACCTTTAAACCGGAGACAAAAGTCAAAAAGAGGAAGACAAAGATTATACCATATCGACATCGGAAAATGACATGTCCTTTGAAAAAGATGTCGTAATTACTAAGTTCGATCGCAAAAAAGTGAAGACCGGCTACATGAAAGACTATTGCCTAAAACATGTTAGGGAGTGTCAAACCCTAAATATAGCCGCTTTTCACACACCATAAGAGGAAACTCACGGGTTATCTCTCCAACGGATAGTTTTTCAAGAGTGACCTTGGTGTATGCCTATAAATACTTGTGACCTTCTACATTGAAAGGTTACGGGAAATTTGTAAGCAACTCAAGAGCTCAAACTTATTATTCAGAAGTTGAAGCACTCGAAAACCGAGAATTTCCCAAGTGCTTTAAATCAAGAGAGCTCATTCCACTAAGCCTAGCTTGATAAGATATATCCAAAGCTTAGTCGAGATATCCTAGCCTTTGCATTGTTCTTTATTGTAAAGGATATCTCATCCTAGTTGAAACCAACCAAGAAACCCCAAACCCTTTGTAAGGTAGTTTGAGTGTGATTGTTGGTGAGATTGGAGTTGTAAAGAGTAAGTAAACTACATTGAGGTAGTCGTAAAGCTCAAGAGAAGAAGTGAGTAATCTATCTTGGATAGATGTAAAGCTTGTGTAAGTTTTGAGTTAGTAAACTACGAGAGGTAGTCGTAAAGCTCAAAATTAGAAAGGTTAGTAAACTCATGAGGTAGTCGAGAAAAGCCTTAGGAAGTGATTAGTGATTTTCTCTGAAAAGATCGGGGGAGAGTGGACGTAGGAGCTTGAGTCTCTCGAACCACTATAATTTCTTTGTGTTCTTCTTTTCTGCATTTTGCTTGATTTATTTGTTGCATTACTTTGTCTTGAAAGCATATTTTTCATCGATATTTCAGGTTGGAATCAATCCAATCGAAAGTTGCATATAAATTGAATCACAACCTAATCACTATTCCATTAAAGGAAGGTTTTCAGCAAAAGCTTAAAACGAGTATAAACCAAGGGCCAACCATTCCGCACATCTGAGTAGCTAGAACGAGATAGTTACCAAACCGAACTTACTCTTTCGAGGGTTCAAGAAGTTAGTTATCGATCCAAGCAACTCAGATCTCTCGAAAACTTCGAGGATCGGTTGAGATTATCCGAGGTATCCGAAAGCGATTCAGATCTTTGTCTCGGGTAGACTTTGACTCAGAGCGATTTGTGCTTCTCAGGACTAAATCATCAGGACAACCTGACCCAAGCTGACCTCAGTAAAGAAAAGTTTTAAAAACACTGAACACGTGTATTCCCTCCCCCATACAAGTGTAAGACTCGTTTACACCGGGACCAACAAGTGGTATCAGAGCAGTGGTTCAACTTGACCACCTGCTTTGTTGACCAAAGTTTTATTTTCTAAAAATACTTGTGGTCTATCTGAACTGATCATATTTGCTGAATTCTTAAAAGACTCAGATAAAATGTCTTCTAAAAAACTTCCCATGTTCTCAGTGGAGAACTATGATTTATGGAGACTGAGAATGCAGGCTCACCTGTATTCTAAACATGAAAGTATGTGGAGAGTGGTCTCTGAAGGGCCATTCCAATTTACTGTGGTGAATCCCAGAGGAACAGAAAATGAGAGAAACGATCCTAGAGTAGAATTTCCTAAGTCTGATGACCAACTGACTCCTGAGGAGAGGAAGTTAGTAAATCTAGACTATATTGCTAAAGAAACACTATACAGTACAATTGATGATGATGTGATGGGAATGATCTCTCACTGTAATACTGCAAAAGAAATTTGGGATACACTAGCTGTAATGTGCCAAGGCACAAATCATATCAAGGAAAACAAACTTTCAGTTGCAATTGGAAAGTTTGATAGTTTTGAAATGGATGAAGGTGAATCTATAGACAAATTGGAAGTCAGATTCACTAGCATTATGAATGATCTAAATGCACTTGGTAAGAAATATCCACAGAGAGAAGTTGCATTGAAAATTCTTAGAGGTCTTTCTAAGAAATGGGATATACATGTAGTGGTGATTGAAAACACCAAAAACATTAATTCAATGCCATACCAACAAGTCTTCTCTGAGCTGAAGGCTTATGAGTTCGTAATTGATAAGAAATCTAAAAAGGCTGACAGCAAAGATGATTCATCATCTAGTAAGAATGTGGCTTTTAAGGCCAAGGATAAAACCTGTAAAACTAGAGAGTCTGAGAACTCCCTTGCTAAAAATCAGGATGAGCTTGAGGATAAGCTAGCACTGATGGTAAGGAGGTTTGAAAGAATTAATAGTCGATATGGAAAATACAAAAACTATTACAGGAATCACAGGTACCAGAAGAAACCTGAGGACAGATCAACTGAGAAGAAGACGGACCTGAAAGCTGAGGGATCATCCAAAAGGAAGGACTCCAAGTCCAAAGAAGAAAGTGATCAGGATGATGATGCCAACAGATGCTACAATTGCCAAAAGAAAGGTCACTTCCAAAGATGATTGTCCCGACCGAAAGTCTTAAGGAGAGAAGAGAAAGACAGCAAAAAGAGACAAGAAGTTCTCCAACAAAAAAGCCATGGTTGCGTAAGAAGAACATTCCGAGGGAGGGATCTAGCTCTTCGGATGAAATATTCTCGACAAAGGAAAGTGATGACATTTGTCGATGGCTATTGAGGAGGTAAACTCTTCTTTTTCTCTCGTTGTTGTTCCTACTACACTAGCACAAGAGTTGTCAAGTTCAACTATAAACAAATCATTTTGACCTCGATGGATTCTTTTGAGAGTCTAATGAAGGACTATGCCGCTTTTTACAAGAACTCGCTAAATGAAACTCAAGAGCGTAATAAGGGAATCAAGGTGAAAAATCTTAAGTGGAAAGACTCTAGCAAAACCGAAATCACTTCTCAATTAATGGGAGCTCTTGATGAATGGATGTTCGAAAAGTACAACTCTCGAGAGAAAAGAGAAGTTGATAGTGACCCTAACCGAAAAGCTTGAGAAATCCATGAAGAAATTCACCGATCGTAACTAAGTTCAATGACCTCTCCGAGAAGCATGAAACTCTACAGAAATGTGAGGATAGTCTTGGAAGAAGTTAACTCTATTGAATAATCGCATCTAAAGTAATAGATGAAATTGAGTTACCAGAGATCTGTCACTATAAAACTGGATTGGGATACATTTCGGGGAACCTCACAAGGTCATCGAATCTTTGCATCAAGTAGCAAGAAGACAATCTTTGTAAAACCAAATTGGTACCCACACTTCAAATCAAGAAATGCCCAAGGTTGTAGACAAAAAAAAAGACCCATGGTTTCAAAGAAACCGAATGATCGGTAGGAAAGCCCAAACCTCGGTGAAGGCTAGAAAACCCGAGCACTCGATTTGGAAAATTTCGTGCAAGTACTTCAAAGCCTCAAAGCTAAGAATGCAAAACCGAAAGGATCTCAGATTGAACCATCGAGGAATCTTCGGAAGAGAAACACTCAAGCAGAGACATTCTCAATGAAGAGACCAAGTCCTCAAAGATCTTCGAAAAGACCCAAATTTCAAGATAGCAACCCGAACCCCACTTGCCTAAGGGTAAAGGTTACGAACCCGAGTCAACAAAGATTCAGACATTTGATAGAAGCCAAAGCAAATGAACAAAAGGCCTGAACCAAAGAAAAATTCAAAAGCCCATGTTCATGCTAAGGCTAACACACTCATACATGTGAAACCGCTAAGGCACCCAGAGTAGTAAATGTGTATGTAGATGTTTATGGAAGACAAATCACCACTCTAAAGTGATTAGAGTTGTCGAGCAGATTTGGATTCGAAAAGGTACAATTTAACCTTGTAGGACCCTACACAAATTGGGTACCTAAAAATTGATCTGCTTTTTTCGGGAGGAAAAAAAGGCACCTTTGGTGATTGAAGATCACATAACACCGATGAGTAGAGATGAAAAAAGCCCTCGATGTATGGTATCTTGACGGTGGATGCTCAAGACATATGACAGATTCAAGAAGATACTCAAAGTGACTATGTTGAACAAAAGAGGCCCTCAAATCACTTTTGGAGATAACTCAAGGATGATCAAGGATATGGAACTTTGGAAATCGACTCAGTTCATATCCATGGTGTTTCATATGTATCTGGATTAAAGCATAACTTGCTTTCAATAAGCCAATTCTGTGATAAGGGTTTTAATGTTGAGTTCTCTAAGAACTTATGTTATGTGAAAGATGATATCTCACAGAAAGTATTACTGACTGGTACTAGAAAAGGAAATGTGTATCTTGTTGATTGGAGTTCAACTCCTAAAGATACATGTTTGGTTGCAAAAAGTTCCACAGATACCAGTTGGTTATGGCATAAAAGAATGAATCACCTGAATTTCAAAACCCTGAATAAACTTGCAAGATTAGCTCTTGTGAGAGGGTTGCCCAATGAAGTGTTCAAGAAGGAGCATATTTGTGATGGAAAAAAAAAAAAAAAGGAAAACAAATTAGAGCATCATTTAAAAGCAAAGTAGATGTTTCTCTTGAAAAGAATACTTCAGCTTGTTGCATATGGATCTTTTGGTCCAATAACTCCAGTGAGCACCAATGGCAGGAAATACACACTAGTAGTAGTTGATGACTACTCAAGATATACTTGGGTCATATTCTTACTCAGTAAGAAAGAGACTCGAGATAAAAGTTGTCTGAATTCTTGAAAAAAGGATCAAGATTGAGAAAAATCAAATGTGGTCAAAATCGATCTAACAAGGAACTGAATTTATAAATCATATTATATCGATTATTGTGCAAAGAAATGGAATTTCTCATGAAACATCACTACAAGGACCCCTCAACAAAATGGTGTTCTTTGAAAAGAAGGAACAAGTATCGAAAAAAAGTCTAAGGACAATGATAGTCAAGTCGATATTCCTAAAAGATTTTTGAAATTTGAAGCTATCAAACACTGCATGCTATTCTCAGAACAGATCCATGCTGACCAAGAGTCAAGGCAAAACACCCTATGAGCTTTGGAATGAAAGGAAGCCTCTTGTTTCTTTCTTTCGTGTGTTTGGTTGCAAGTGTTTCATACACAATAATGGTAAAGATCAGTTGAAAACATTTGATAGTAAAGCTGATGAAGGAATATTCTTAGGATATTCTGAAGTCAGTAAAGCTTTCAGAGTTTACAACTGTAGGACTCTGGAGGAAACACCTCATGTTGTTTTTGATGAATCTACTTGTGTTCAGAAGAAACAGGAACATGATGCAGAAGAACTGACCAAGAGAATCACCAGATTAAGCCTGAAAAAGAATGACAAGACATCCACTGAACCTGAAAAGAAGAAGTCAGTCACCATCTATGATTGGAGTGACTCAGACTCAGATAAAGAAGTTCAGGATGGAACTCAGGATGGTGAGACTCAGGATGGAAAGTCTTCACTAAAGGAAAACCAACACACTAAAGCTGACCAATCTGAACAGACACCAGTTCAGACTCAGGTATGTGATGCCAATGAAGATGTGGTCACATCTGAGGCAAATTCTGAATCTATCAACCAAAGGGGAACAAATGCCTCTGATAATGTTCTGAATGGAATTTCCCCTGAGGAAGATGATTCCCTTTTCTCCTTTTTCGTTGTTCCTCGAAGCCATCAATTAACCGAACCTAACATTTTAAATGTTGAGGATACTATTGAAGGGGGAACATCTAGAAGAAGATGGTTAGATAGTCATCCTACAAGTCAGATTGTGGGTGATCTAACTGAAGGTGTCAAAACAAGAAGGTTCCATGGTGAGAGTGCACTATTCTGCTGCTTCCTATCAGAGAAAGAGCCTACTTAGATTGGTGAAGCTCTACAAGATTCTCATTGGATTACTGCTATGCAAGATTAGCTGAATCAATTCTCAAGAAATGAAGTTTGGGAGCTAGTGGACAGACCTAAAAGGCACAATGTCATTGGAACCAATTGGGTATTTAAGAATAAAAGAGATGAAAACAACAACATTGTAAGAAACAAGGCAAGACTAGTTGCACAAGGTTATTCCCAAGAAGAAGGCTTGGATTATGATGAAACCTTTGCACCAGTTGCAAGACTAGAAGCCATCGATTGTTTCTTGCATATACGCCCACATGAAGTTCTGATCTATCAAATGGATGTGAAAAGTGCATTTTCGAAGCGGTGTGCTTAAAGAAGAGGTTTATGTAGAACAACCTCCCGGTTTCAAACAGAATGACCAAGTTTACGGTGCTCGAAAAAAGCCTTGTATGGTCTTAAGCAAGCACCGAGCATGGTATGATACTCTTTCTCGGTTTCTTCTTGACCATGGTTTTGTCAAAGGAACTGTTGATAGAACTCGCTCGGATAGAAGATGGGGAAGATATCTTCTTGGTTCGGGATATATGTTGATGACATCATTTTGGATCTCAAACCATCAGCTGTGTGAAAAGTTTTCAACACTGATGAAAGGCAAGTTTGAGATGTCAATGATGGGATAGATGAATTTCTTTCTAGGTCTTCAAGTGAAACAATCAAAGGAAGGAATCTTCATCAACCAGAAAAAGTACACCAGGGATCTGATTGCCAAATATGGTGTATGAATTGCAATGCGATTAGAATTCCTATGAATACTAACTACAAGATGGATCCTGATTCTGAAGGCAAATCAGTAAGTCATACTGATTATAGAGGAATCATTGGATCATTGCTCTATCTCATAGCAAGTAGGTCGGATATAACATTTGTTGTTGGGATATGTGCAAGATACCAAGCTAATCCTAAGGCTGGTCACATGGAGGCTGCCAAAAAGATACTGAAGTATCTTAAGGGCACGATGAATAGAGGATTATGGTATCCGGTGATGATAACCTTGAATTAACCGGGTTACTCGGGATCTTCGATTATGGAGGTTGCTTGAGGATTGACAGGAAGTCCACTACAGGAACTTGTCAATTTCTTGGAAGCAAGCTGATATCTTGGTTTTCAAAGAAATAGACCTCAAGAGCAACCAAGACTACCGAAAATTTGAAATATATGGTGCGAGGAAGTCTGTTGTGCTTTCGATTCTTTGGCTCGGATAACAATTAAGGGATTATAAAGTTGTAGCCAATGAAGTACCAATATTTTGTGACAATAATAGTGCCATTGCTATTTTTCACAAAATCCGATTGTTGCACACCGAGATGCAAACATGTGGATATTAGACATCACTTCATCGGAGATCATGTCGAGAAAAAAGGACATCGGGATGGAGAAAATTCATCTTGATAAGAGAGCCGATATCTTGACTAAACCTTTAAATTTGAATCAAGATTTCGGGAACTATCGGTTGAATTAGGGATGTTGGATCGGTGTATAGAGTAAAATCGAAAAATTGAAGATTTTCGGATGCATGAAGTTTTTCGAATTCTACCGAGAAACTCGGGATAAAATTTGAAATCTTGAATCGAGTCTCGAAACTCAGATTCATCAAGGTCAAGATTAAAAGAATATCTTGAACCCATTCATTTTCAAAGATCATCTCGACATTTTTATCAAGGTCAATACTCAGTAAGACTGATAAGAGGGAAATTAGTCTGAAGAAGTAATGACTCATGCGACTCATTTATTGCTTAAGTGAAACTCAGTAATCATTTGCAATAAATACAAAACACCTGAGGAATGTTTTTGGGCGGGATCTTTGAAATTCCTAAAAAGGTCAACAGTCATTAAATGCTCTGTTACATTTAATCACCAATGAAGTTAAAATGACGGCTTACTTTTGGGGATCGACCTTTCGCATACCCGATTAATTGTGGATTAATCTTAACCGTTGTTTTTCACCAAACCGGTACGACTTCCCACGATCTCGAGCTATTTATTCCTTTGAAAGTCATTCAAGCCAAATTTTATTGAAACCCTTCATTCCCAAAAACCTTCTGCAAATAAATCCCTTTTACCCAGAAAAACTTCATTGCTCAAAACCCTAAATCTTCAAATCTCAAATGGCTCCTACCATGTTCGAAAGATTAGCCGAGATAAATAAGCCATGGTATGAGTACGTGGTTTCTTTGGAGAGTACCACCAATGCCAAGCACGAAGAAGAGGCGCTCCATTTAATCCGATTGGCGAAACTGACGAACCTCGTCGCTAATCGACCGGAGGCAAAGTATACTCCCGAGGTAATAGAGTTTGTTGCTAATTTGGAAATAAATGAGGATGATTGTATAGAGTCCAAGATTTCTGTTTCTCATCTTGAACAATCGATGAAGTATGTGGATTTTGTTCGAGAGCTCTATATTGTCCCTAAGAACTTAAACGACGTATTTGAGTTGTGCGATAGGGGAGATGATCCCTCATTGTATATGTTGGGACGGGAGCAAGAGTATCTTGATGGGATTACTGAGAATCCTATTAAGTTTGAGGTAACTCTGCATAAGCGGCATCTAAAGCCGAAATACAGAGTATTGATGGATATTGTTGGAAAGTGCATTATGAGTCGATCTGGAAACTTTCTAGCAGATCAGCACTCCCAAACTCCGACTTATGGCGGCAATCGAGGACACACCCACCAAGGAGTTCAACTGGTTGAAGTATCTGATCAAGGTGGTGAGTGAGCAAATCAAGGTCATAAGAAGGGAGGATGGGGTAGTATCTATCAAAGGCAGGATCCTCCATGCCACCAAAATAATTTTTATTTTGGAGATGTGCCGAGAGGAGGAGGATATCTTTTCCAAATCTACTTCATTCCCTAAGTCCGAAGTAATGTTCAAGCCCATTGCTGCAAAGAGGTAGATTAAAGGGAAGAAAGAGAAGAAAGTGGAATCACCAGTTGCGGTTGCTGCTGAAGAAAGCCAACAAACCGGGGGGAAGGCCTTGTTGGATGCCAAGAAGGAGCAGGGTGAGAAATTGAAGAAGCAGAAAACCCTTGCTCCAAAGAAAAAAAGAATGGTGGTTCTCACTGATGATGATGAGGAAAGTGAGATCGAGGAGATTGACTGAGAGCCAAACCGCTTTAAATCGCCTTTACTTGTATTGGCTTAAAGCTATCTCAAAGGGCATGGATCAAACCGAGGAGCAAGTCTTCTCCGAGGTTCTTGAGACGCCGCTTAGTTTACGATAAGTTCTCTCAAGAAATATTCCAAGGACCTCGGACCTCAGAGCAAGTACTGATTCTGGTGAGGAAGCTGCTTTCGAGACCTCGGAAAATGTTTAGATTCCTCCGAGGAAGTGCGCTCGGTTCTCGAGCAAACCGGAAATTCCAATCGAGGAGGAGCCACTCGGACCTTTAACCAAGTCGATTCAAACCGAGGAGTCTGCCCAAACCTCGAGTTTTTTGAGCCTCGGGAGCCGATGAATTTTGATGAGCTCTGAATGAAGTGTTAGTCGATCTTTCGCCAGAGTTTCCAATCGAACACGAGAGCCCGATGCTCAAGAAAGGTGAAGCTGAAGAGACCGAATGGCGAAGCAAGGGGGAACGGTTCATCCTTGACCACTACCCTGAGCTTAGCTCATTCCCTGACCTCCAAGACATCTTCTTCAGATTGAGGTCAACGGTCTACATCCTCAACCAGACTCTTCCGGAGATGCTCAATATTGCTTCATTAAGTGGGGAAGCCGGTGGAACGAGGAGACAACTTTTTCTCTTTGAATTCTCGATTAAGGAAAAACCAAGCTCAAGATGAAAATCTCAGACTTTGATGAGCTTGTGAAGAGGAAGGTTGCTGAGAGGATTGCTGAAGTTGGTTCCCCGAGCTCCAAAGATAAATCTCAGGATGGGGACCAACAAGGGGATGATGAGAGTCAATCTCAGAAGGAGAAAGACTCAACTGATGCTGATCAGGCTGATGTCGAACATCCTCAGACTGAAGTTAGCCTTCAGGTAACTTTTGACACTATTAATAATTATGCCAGATTACCGGGTTCCTACCTTTAAATATGTAATGTCCGATATGCAGATCGAGGTTCAGTGGACACCAAGCTCAGGGTGAATCCCAGACTCAGACTGAGTCTGAAGCCCCAGTTCAAACTGAAGCTCAGGTTCAGACTGAGACTCAGGATGAACAGCCAACTCAGGAGTCACAGCCGATCAGATATACTCCTGAGATTGATCTTACCCCCGATGGTGATGGTTAGAGAAGGTTGAGCCGATCCGACCAAAGTTGCTCGGGGATCGAGGAGGCATTGGCCAACCAAGCACGTAAGATTGATAACTTGAGTTCTTCTTCGTAACTAGTGCAACTTCAGTGGATACTCGATGCATAAACCGACCTCCATGGAAGGAAAATTAGAGGAAAAGATGGAGGGGGTCAAGGCTGAACTTAATGCAGAGTGAAGCGAAGCATCGAGCGGAACCAGCATTCTAGAAGCAAAATTGGTAGAGAAGAGTGAGATCTTTGGTGAAGAACATCATTGAGGAGATGAGCTCAATGCTCATGGCCAAAATGACAGACATGTTCAAGGAAGCTCTCTCAAGCCAATTTGCTCATCTGTCTGAAGAATTCTCTGTGGCGAAGAACCACCTCAGAAGGCTCGAGGAGGAGCAAGATCAGATGGCAGGGGAGGTGCGGAGTGTCAGTAAAGAACAATACCATATGGACACAGCACTCTCCAGGCTTCTGCCAGAGTATGGTTCCAAGAAGGGAGAAAGACCTGGAGCTTATCTCAGGGTTTTATTGGAACATACTCTGAAGTGCAAGGTTGTAAAGGATGCTGAGAAGAAGATCATTGCCGAAGCCATGAAGGAGATAGAAGCCACTGAGAAGCTTAAGTTCAAGGAGGTGGAGAAGCCAGTCTACACTCAGGTTTCAGAGGAAACTGAGTGGTAGAGGAAGGATTGGTACAAGCCTAGCTAGTGCTGAAATGCCCATCAAGAGAAAGACTATGGCGATGAAAGAGCCTGAGGGCAAAAGAGCAAAGGCTTCTAAGCCAATTCAGAGGAAATTGATGCTGGATATTGAAGAATCTGAGGTTGAGCCTAAGAAGAAGGTCTTCAATACCGAAGTGCTCAAAACACTCCAGATTGAACAAGCGAAGAAAAATCGCATACATTTCGGTGTACCAGTGATCAGAAAGAAGGTGGAAGAAGAGCAGAAAAGAAGGAGTGGGTTCAAAAAGTTCGCAAGCAAGAGGAGAGGGAACACTAAAGCATAGAAATGGCCGCATGTTGACAAATGGATGCCAGTCCATCTCAACGATGCATGGGAAGAAATCAAGAAAACCTTCTGGTTCTACTATGATGTGCTTTCGGAGAATGGAGAGGGAGAGCTCGGATCCGAATGAGGCTTTCATCGACTATCTCGACGACCTTCTATCCTAAATATCTTCAAGGATGGATAAATCTTGAGGATGAAGGAAAGGTGCAGATAACCGCCCCTGGTCCATACGTGTACCCTCCTCCCAGGCTGGAGAATGGATGTGTAAATGAGAAAGCCATTTCTCAGGAAATCACTCAAGACGCCCATTCGATTAGGGTCCGACAGGAACAATCTCGATATCATTAAAAGAAAGAGATCTTATTTGAAAAGAAGATATTACGGAATGTTCAATCTTGAAGTCCCTGCTGATGAGGTGGAAGATCAGAACTGAAGAGCCAAACTGAAGAGCCGAGCTGAAGAGCAGAAGAAGACAGAAGATGAAGACTCAGAAGATTCTTGTAATCCTTTATCTTTTTTTTGTTTTTTTGATTTTGTTCAGATAAGATTAATTGTAACTTGTAACAGTCTACCTATCATCAATGAAAACTTATCATTTATGCTCAAAAGATAATATCTCATTATCTTATTTACATGTCTTTTAATTTTGATATGCCTGAATGATTGTCTCTGAATTAATTGTTGGGAAATTAAGTATTTGGTGATGAATCCTTTGAGAGATTCTTTACTGAAGAAATTGTTGGGAGACTCATTATTTATGGGGGAAATTGTTGAAAATAAAACCAATCTTGTAATAGGATAAACTGAAACCTGAGTATAGGTTAAGTATGTTTGTAACAAGATAGGTTTTGGCATCATCAAAAAGGGGGAAATTGTTGGGAGATGAATTTAATAAAGATATGATTTTGATTAGATCCCAAAACCCCTGAGTATGACATGTTCAGAATAATCTTGATAGTTGAGTCAGGATTCAGTTTTAGAGTATTCAGGATGTTATCTGCAAAATGTATAGTCAGCACATATAGATCAGGTTAGGATCTGAAGATTCTGAAGAAATCAGTAAGTTTCTGAAGAAACCGAAAGTTTCAAAGATGAAACCGAAAGTTTTCAAGACTTCGAGATAAAAATCGAGATATCAAGACTCAAGATGAAATCGAGATATCAAGACTCAAGATGAAATCAAGAATCGAAGACTCAAAGATGAAGACTCAAAGATATCGGTCCAAGATATCTATGAAGAACTCAAGACGCCAAGACTCGTAAGACGCCAAGACTCGTAAGACCCCTCAAGACTCGAAGACTTCAAGACTCGTAAGATGTAAGATCAAGAATCGAAGATCAAGAATATCAAGGCACAAAGAATTATCAAGACTCAAGAATGTAATCAATGCTCAAGATAAAACTCGAATGTTCGAGGCAATCGAAAAATATCTATCTGAAGGATTCAATACTGAGAAGATCGCGATTCCTTAGAAAAATAGATATTGCCCAATGTAGGTCCCGAACGGGTTTTGTGAGGGCAGAAGTCTAGAGGGGAGGGGTGAATAGACTTCTGAAAAACTTTTTGTGCAGGTCATCGTGTGAAAGCAGAGTTAGCCTCGATCGAAGAGGCGAGTGGAATCATTTGGATCGATAACCAACTTACTAATCGCTCAAGGCAGATCGATTCAAGAACTATCAGTTTAATCGATGTCGCGGAAGCTATGTTTTACCCGTGTGAAAAACCAGTTTTGATAAACCAGATTCCAAAGTCAGTCTTTTAACCAGTTGACTAAAGTGTCAAACTTGATCAGATCAGAAGCTTGGTGCTAGCTGATCTTAACTTAGAATATGTATGCGCTTTAATAGTTGAGTGCGATTGTGTAAACAGTTAATCAAAGCGGTAAAGGCACACAAGATTTATAGTGGTTCGGACAAACCCGGTCCCACGTCCACTCTTCCCTATCACAAGGGCACCAACTAAAACCAATGGACTTAGATTTTTGTGTTAGTCCAACCAAGATAACCGACAGATATTTAAAGAGTTCTCACTCAACCGATCCCTTAAATCGTAACTAGAAACCCTAGATGCGAAATCTTGCTAAACAACTTAACCTAACTTTGGGTTTGGATAAGATTGTTTTGGTTCCAACTATGAAATCTTTTCTAGTGTTTAAGATAGCCTATCAGCTAGATGAAAAGATTTCTATGCTAAGAACTTATGGGATGAACACTTAATAAAATAATCTTCTTGTTCGTGTTTTTAGTTTGCGGAAATCGATTATAGCTTGAGCTTCTTGATCGTTTCGAGGGGTTTTAGTGTCTTCACTCAAGTGTGATCCCATATTTATAGACCTCGAAATCAAAAGAGCCGTTGGAGAACAATTTGAATTTCGGGCTATATTTGGTAGCTTGCGGGATTGATGTGGCGTCTTGAGGCGGCATGGCGAAAAGCGTGGATAGTGTCTTTTATAGCCGTTGGAGAAAGTAACACCAAATCCCGTAATTGCCGGCTCCGATCGTACGTGTCTCGTCCTTATTGGTTAATAGACGCACTTTTCAGTGTTGTTCTTCCAACTAAGGTTGACATTCTTCTTGTTCAGATCATCGACGTATGATTAGGTGAAACATCAGTTTTCACTGGTGGTGATCCGATCATCAAAGGCCGATCGATCTACTGATTGAGTCTTAGGTGCCGGTTGACTTAGCTTCAACTAGCAGACTCGGCTGATGTAGGTCTTCTGGTCTGATCTTCTGGAAGTCATCTGATCTTCAAGTATTCTGAGCTTTATGACTTCAACTGTGATATCTGACTTGATCAGATCGATCTGATCTTCTGTTCTTCTCTTGCATTCTGGCCTGTCGGATATCAGTTGTTCTTCATATCTTCATATCTGACCTATACATATTGAGGTTCCCCCTCAATATGTGACCTATCCATTACATCAGTTGTTCTATAAATAATTATCAATCGGTATTCTATAAACGGTAATATAAACATCGATCATTACCTAATGTGTCATTTGGTCCTATTACATGTGTTTTAGAACTTTCATCAAAACTCTAAATTTCCCAACAATTTCCCCATTTTTGATGAAACCAAAACACTATGAGAAACCAAACACAGTTGATAAATATAGAACAGTAAAGAGCACATAATCAGAAGACAATGAGATTTTGTCTTAGGATCAAAAATAAACTTTTCTCATTAGATTTGTTGATTACATGTTACATCAGAAAAGTTTGAATTAAAAAACAGCTGATCCTGAGAAGTCTTCTGATTCTTCACTCTTTAGGCTTGTATCCTTCTGGCATCTCTCTTTGATCTTGAGGTCCGTTGAAAATCTGATAGAGTTTCCATTTGACATCATTGGTCTGCTGAGGATCAGTTATGTGCGTTTTGCTCAGAATGTCAAAATAGAATCTCTGAAATGCCAGTCTGTCAAATGAGCCATCTGCCTTCTTCGAGTAATCCAACAGATCATACTCTTGGAGAGATATTTTTACGTTGATTATCTTGGCCTCATTTTCCAGATACTTCAGAAAATCTGGATATTTATTTTCCAACCAGTTGAGGAATTCATCATCTAGAGATTCTTCTCGTGGAACAAGATCAAGAACAAAGGCATCCAGAAGCCATTCACTTCTGATCTTATTCCATTCCTCAAACCTCTTAGCATGTGCAGCAGTTTTTGGAATGATTTCATCAACTCTTCTTTGGCGGTGAGGTTCCGTACATATTTTCCATCTTTCCTTTCTTCGCCTTCGATCTGAATTTCCTCTTCAGATCTTCTGCCTGTGCCAATTTGTCTGCCCTTCTCTCTTCTTCACTTATTCGGGCTTCTTCCGCAATCTGTTCTTTGGACAATTTCTCGGCCCGGTTTCTTATCGGCTTTGAATTTGGCTATTTGTGCTTCTTGTGATTTTCTTAGTCCGAGTGGATCGGGTACAAGTACAAGATGTCCCAAAGACACAGCAGAAGAAGAACACCGACTTGACCTTTCTTGCCTTTGACTTTTCCATCTTTTCAAAAATTTCGTTAAAAAAACATCCAGATGGTCTAGTCTTTGTCCATAAGATTCAACCGTATCGAATCGGTCTTCATTGTTACGATCGTGTCGGGTTGGTTTCTCCTCTGTCCTTCCCCCTTTTTGGTTTGATCAAACGAAAGCGGTGAGGTGGGAGGTCAAAGAACCAAAGTCGATCGATATCGTCTGTTGAGATCGCAACAGAGATAAACCTTGAGCTTGAAAGCGATTAGATTTTGAACCTTCGAGATCATTTCGGTCTTGGCAGATTCCATGGCGATAGAGAGTGTAATAATCGGTTTGTCAAGTTTCTCTTCATCAATTCTAGCTTTTCGGTGAGCATCGGAAAAAAAAACTTGTTGTTGATCCTTTGAATTAGTTTGTCATCAACTGATTTTATAAGTTCGGCAGACACGGTGGTCACAGTTTGGGAGAACTGATCTTTGATTGCCTCAATCTGGGAAATAGCCAATTCCCTTTGATCTGTTATTTCTTTGAGGCCAATCTGCCTCTGATCAGCTATCACTCCCTCAACTTCTTCTTTCAGGAGATCTTTGAGACATGATCTGATCTCCTGAAGTTGATCAGCGGTGACGTGAGTTGTAGGAATGTTTGGTGTCACTTGATCTGTTTCAGTTGTTTGTGCCTCCAGTGGTTGGTCATGAACTGCAGCACCAGTTCCACTATCATCGGCAGCTCCTGCATCCTTCATAGTAGCATCTGCTTCAGGAGCATCTTCAGCAGTCTCCGGTTCGCCTTGTTCAGTCAATCCCAGCTTCCTGTGGATCAGAGCTTTGATAGATTCAGCAGTTATCAGCTCAGCTGGTGATCCTACTTTAGCAGATTTCCTCATATCGAAATCAAAATCTGCAAACTCATCAGCACCGCCCATCTGTTCTATAATCATTATAAAATCTGAGAAGCTTTTTAATCGAAGATCTCTCCAGGTGAGGATCTCCATAACTTCCTCTCTAATACCGGGATGGGCGACCCGACTACGGATACATCTCATCAATTTTCGTTCGATTTGCATTCGACCATTTTTTCCTGTGATGGTCTTTGATGATCTAGACTTCGGGGAATTGTCATCGATTCCGGTTGATGAGATGTGGAGGGTTCCGTGGTGCTTGAGTAAGCGGAAGTTGTCGATTGGCTCGACTGCAGAGGTTCTATTGTAAAGGCAAAAGTGCTTTGGTTCTACAAAGTAAGCTTTTACGGTTCATGAATCGGCGTAGTTTGTGTTCGGGCAGGTGGAAGAAGAAGGAGAAACATGCTTTCGTGATGGAAAGTTTGAGCGGTGAATCATTTCGAGTTGGAGGAGAAGGAGATCGTTCATCTCGTGCTTCTTCCTCGAGAATGTTTACGGGCGAGCTCTCGGCTTGAGAAGCTTTACTGTCGATTTTTTTCACTGATTTTTTATGGCGCGTCGCCGTCTGGCGCTCCTTCTTCCGACTCATCTTCTAAAGCGAGTCATGGGGGCTGCCGCCTTCTTGACCTCTTTTCACAGGCCTTCACCGTTTTCTTTTCTTCTTCCGGGGGAGCATCGGTGTAGGCGAGGCCGCTTCTTTACTTTTTCCTTTCTTGACTTTGGAGGGGTGGGCGATATCATCATCGGTGGCCCATATATATTTGAAAGTGGTGGCGAAGGCCTTGTAGGACTTGATCCATTCTGGTCCCATTCAAACATTTGGCGGTTTGTCTTTCAAGATAAGCTGGAACCTTGTTGAGATTCTTGATCATCTTCTTCGAGATAGACTGCCTCCATTCATTAACTCCAAAATTTTCATGTTCTTGAGTAGAATGGCCTTCGAGGAAGCCATGCCAATTGATGTTCTTGGCTTCATCAATTATCCGATCATCTTTGTATAGTTTGACGGATGTTAGAAACATCTGAAATTTGAATGAAATACCCATGTTTGTTTTTGACAATATGTCAAACAACATCGGTATTTCCTTTTAGCATCGGCTCCGACAAAAACCTGGGGATCGATGTTTGTCGGCTTCACTGAAGAGTTCTTTTCGATCGGCTCATCTTCATTCTCCTCAGTAGTCGCAGCGAGATTCTTCCTTTGGGCAATTTGAGCAGGCGTGTTATGTCGCGTTAAATCGGTCTAATCTCTTCTCCGTTGACCGACGAAAGTAGTTCTTCTCCGGCGTCTCAGATCCACTCTTAAATTCCTTAGGAATTCGAGTGCTTCATCTTTGCATCTTTGGATTGCGATGAAAGCGTATAATATTTCTCAAGACCTTCTTTCTTGAAATTTGCTCCACTTCCATTGATTAGGATCCCGAAGTGATATCAAACTGCACGAACTTGTCATCGACAATCTTCGTTGCCAGTTCCGCATAATTGCACATTATTTTCCCATTCTGTGAGTGGCCATCTACAATAAGATAGACTTGATTAAAGTTGTGCATAAACATGAAAATATCATATATTGATTAACAGACCTATACACAGGCCTAATAATCGATAAACACATGCGGATACCAAGAAACAATAAAGCATAACACAGGATACCATCGATTGACAAAATCTTTAAGATCAATGGATTTAGGAGAAAAGATGATTCATCAAATAATTAGAAATTACCAGATTCTGTTTTTCGGAAAGATAATGTTGAAACTCAAGAAAAACACTTCGAATCGCAGAAAAGTAATCTGGAGTTTTCAGAGAATAAATCGCAAGTTGGTGAATTAGAAAGAACTCTGGTAGGGTTTTTGATGAACCTTTTAAAGATGAGGAGGGAAAAAGACAAGATGTGGGAGATCAACCGTTTGAAAAGATTAAACGATCCAGATTAAAAGGTTTTGATCGTATGGTCAGGAAAAGCACGTACGAAAACCTTTTGGATTTAAAAGCTCATTTTGTAGCAATTAATACAAGTACCCCACGTCCGCATTAAATGTTTTGCAGGGAATACGTCACAAAGGTAATGAGTACAGTAAGGCAAATAATATCAGATAAGATAAAATAAGTAAGCAATAAACAAGGAAAGCGAAGCGTGATCGGTTGGTCGATATTTATGTCGATCAATGCCACTTGTAGTTGTTGATTCCACTTGTTGATCTTAGTTTTCGCCTAATCTTATAATTTCCCAACCGTTTTTTTCAACTGATCCGCTTCACTTTGCGTCTGATTTTCCTTTTCTGATCCTCCTTGATTAGTTGAAGTTTCCCCTTCAACTGATATTTCTGTTTTCTCATAGACTGATATATATATCTGATGTGTTGTTGTATCAAGCTCAACTGATCTTCCTCATCAGATCAGTTTCGTATAAAATCAAATTTCAGTTGACCTAATCTGATTCTTCTTAGATCAAGCCAATTCTTGGGATATGTGTTACCGCCAAAACTTAGTCTAGAATAGTAGTCTCTATTCCCTAAGTTGTAACGATTTGACATCTATCGTAATTATAGTCTGAATATTTTGATATGTCAATCCGCCATAAATTTATCCAATTATCAGTCACGTGATTCCTACACGCTGTCCTTGTGATGTAAATTTCTCTAAGAGGCTTTTTGAAATCAAATTTGCATTTGCACCCTTGCTTGGCCTCTATAAATTGGACCAATGTTTTACACAACATAACCCATTCACCATACTTATCTTCTTTGTAGAATCATGTATCCTGGTGAACCCTTATTTCCGGTGAGACTTCGGCAAACACCTTTACCCCTTTTTCAATGATTTCAGCTTCTCAAATCAACCATGTGTGTCCCTTTATCTTTGTTTTTCGTCGTCATCAAAGATTTCACATACAATTGTTGCTAAGCTTTCTACCACCAGGCGGTGGGTCTGGTGGTCGCAGAACGCGAGAAGACACTTCTCCTAACCGTATGCACCTTGTGTGTCTATCGAGATGACGGAACTAGCATCAACAGACTCAGTCTGATATAAAACATGAGTTTGATATACTGATGCGGATCGCATAACAACGGTGATCTTCGTATATCAACTCTATTTTTTTCATGTAACACATGTGCCCATAAGGTCTTTGAACCAATTTCTTGGCACATGTGCTCCATTTAACAGCTGGAGAGTCCATTGACTTCAGGTCTAAGGGCTCGGCTTAGAAATCCTATCAGCGCCGCTCTCGCTCCCTTTGGTTTTACCCTTCAAAGCGATCGGCTTTAGGATTATTTCAAAGCCTTCTTACCCTTGTTAAGTGGGGGAAAATGGGAGCATGAGATCTTAAAATCTCTCTCTCTCCCCCACTTCTAGGGTTAGGATGAGGGTTTAGGGTTATAGGTTTAGGGTTTTCGGTTATGACTTATGTACTGACCTCCGGGTCCTCTTGTACTTGTAACTTGTAATGTAAATTTGACCTTCGGGTCTTTATCAATGAAAATTTCTATTATTCCATTGTTGTGTAAATTTTCTGCTTTCTTATGCGATTGTAGGCTTTAATATGTGAATCTTGCTTGTTGAATATCAGCTTAATCGACTTACAAAGTGTGAAATAACCAAACTGGTTTAATCAGATAATTCCTTAAGACGATCAGTTCCTTTAACCTGATAAACCTTAAATCTGATAAACCTTCAATCTGATCAGTTTCTTTAATCTGACAAATCATAAATCTGATCAATACCTTCTTATATCAGTTCCTTGACTGATCTTCTGATCAGTTGAGATACCAAACTCAACTGACTCCTTTTAACCTGGTTAGTCTCTTAACCAGCTGGTTCTGGAGATCATCCCATCAAGCATTTTAGGTGCTTTTTCTCCAAGATCCAGAAGCCCTAGCTCATTGCATAATTCTCTGAATCTAATCTCAGCTAGTGGCTTGGTTAGAATATCAGCTTTCTGTATATCAGTATGAATCTTTTCCATTCTGATATTCTTCTTTTCAACATGATCTCTTATAAAATGATGTCTGACATCCACATGCTTGCATCTTGTATGTAGAACAGGATTCTGAGTGATTGCAATAACACTATTACTGTCACAGAATATAGGTACATTCTTAGCTACAATGTTATAATCCCTCAGCTGCTGACTAAGCCAGAGCAGTTGGGAGCAACAACTTCCTGTAGCCATATATTCTACTTCAGTAGTAGATGTCGTGAATCGATGTCCTTTTTTTGAAAACCACGAGATCAGTTTACTTCCTAAAAACTGACATGTTCCTGAGGTTGATTTTCTGTCAATCTTGCAACCTCCATAATCAGAATCAGAATACCCACTAAGCTCTAGATTATCATCTAATGGGTAAAATAAACCAAGGTTTACTGTTCCCTTCAGATACTTCAGAATCCGCTTAGCTGCTTCTAGGTGGCTTTGCATTGGATTTGCCTGAAATCTGGCACATACACCTACTGCAAAGGTGATATCTGGTCTGCTGGCAGTTAGGTATAGTAAGGATCCAATGAGAGCCCTATATTCTTTCTGATTTGTTTTCTGACCATCCTCATCTGGATCCATCTTGAATCCAGTCATCATAGGAATTTTGGCTTCCTTACAGTTTTGAACTCCAAACTTAGCCAATAAATTCCTAGTATACTTTGCTTGGTAGATGATCCCTTCTGTACTTTGCTTCACTTGTAGACCCAGAAAATAATTCATCTGACCCATCATGGACATCTCGAACTTCCCTTGCATCGGTTCTTTGAATCTTTCACATAGACTCTTGTTGGGAGATCCGAAGAAGATGATGTCGCCCACGAATCTGAACCATCGAATATCTTCTCCATCTTCTATTTCGAATAAAGGTTACATCTCATTGTTCCTTTAGTGAACCCTTGTCTATCAAGAACCGAGAGAGTGTATCATACCAAGCTCGAGGAGCTTGTTTTGAACCATAAAGAGCTTTTTCTTAAACGGTACACTTGGTTGCTCTTTTTTGAAGCACGGAGGTTGTTCGACATAAACTTCCTCTGCTAGTACCCCGTTTAAGAATGCACTCTTTACGTCCATCTGATACACAATGAACCCTCTGTGGGAAGCATATGCTTAACTTGCCGAATGGCTTCAAAGGCGGCGACCGGTGCAAAGGTCTCATCATAATCAATTTCTTCTGATCGTGAATACCCCTTAGCAACAAGTCTTGCCTTATTCCTGGTTATGACATTTTTCTCATCTCTCTTGTTCTTGAAAACCCACTTCGTGCCAATTACGTCTTGATGATTTGGTTACGTCCACGGTTCCCAAACTTGATTTCTCTCGAATCTGTTCCGGCTCCTCTGCATGGCTAGAATCCGACTTGCGTCTTGTAGAGCTTCCTCTACGGTTGTTGGTTCCATCATAGGCGGATAACAAACAATACATGGCACTTTCACCAATCGATGTCTAGTTTTAACTCTATCGGATGGGTCTCCAATGATCGATCGGTTGGATGGTGGTTATCCAGTCCTTCATTCGATTTGCGTCGGTTTGGAGAACATCATCCATTTCTGATAAAGATTCATTACTAGCGATTGGGAGTGGTGCAGAATTATGATCCACTTGATAAGAACATGTCTCGGTGATGTTGGACTCATCATGTGTCGATGTACGTTTCGTGGGAACTTCAGTGTTCCCCCGAACCGGATGGTTCGATTGATCTTATCTCGGTATGCGGCTTCTTCATCGGCAGTTTTTTAGTACCTTAGGATCCGATTGATCGGTGAATCGACTAGATCTGGAATGTATCTTTATTACAATTTCGATCCTTTTTCCTTGATCGTTAGGCGATCCATTTTCCGAGCATCAGTCTTTGGTTGATCGTGTACATCTTGTTCGAGGCGATTTCTCTTGTTCGGAAGATGCTTCATCAAAGACTACATGGGGTGTTTCTTCCACAACTAGGGTTAAATCATTGTAAACCCCGAAAGCCTTGCTCGATGAGGAATATCCTAAGAATATACCCTCATCGACTTGGCCTCAAAAGTCTTCAACCGACTCTTCCCATTGTTGTGTATGAAACACTTACACTAAAAAAACATGGAAGTAAAAAACACGAGGTTTTCTCGCCCTTCCACAGTTCATAGGGTGTTTTTTGTAGTGAGCCTTAGTCGAAGACATCTGTTCGAGTATGACATGCAAGTGTTGATTATACGCTTTAAACGGCTTGGTATTGCATGTTCAACTAACATCGTGCGAGCAGCTTCTTTGAGTATTCTGTTTCTTCGTTCTGCTACTCCATTCTGTTGTGGCGTTCTTGCAGCTGATGTCTCATGTCAGATACCAAACTTAGAGCAAAAATCGGTTATAAAAGAGTTCGTAAATTTCGCACCTTTATCCGATCCGATTTTTACTACACTAACACCCCTCTCATTTTGTAATCTTTTAAGCAAATTTCGGGTATCTTCGTTTGTCGCCTCATTCTTCTTATGTAAGAATATAACCTGTAAACTTGGAATAGTCATCCACGATTACCAGAGTATATTTCGTCGTCCACACGAGATCGACCGTGTAATCGGGTCCAAATAGATCCATATGAAGCAAACAATACTCTCTTTGGATGCCGATCCAGAATTCCCTTGAATGAAGCTTTGAATTGTTTTCCTTCCGACATGCAACACATGTCCGATCCTTTGAAAATACTTCATTAGGAAGACCTTCCACTAGAGACATCCTTGTTATCTTATTAAGAGTTTTAAAGTTCGGATGACTCATTCTTTTGTGCGAGCCAACCGCTACTTTTGGAACTCTTAACAATTAGGCATGTATTTTTTGGGAAACTGTTCCAATCATTTGTGTAGATCGTCCCTTTCCTTGAACCGAGTTAGCAAAATCATTGAGTGGCTCGATTCTTGATAGTGCATTGATCATCGAGAACTCAACACCGAATCCGTTGTCGCAGAATTGTGAAACCGATAATAGGTTGTGCTTCGGACCTTCGACATACTGAGACTCGATTATTTGTACTTCATCATTCTCTAAGGTTCCGAATCCTTTGGTATAACCAAAGTTATCATCACCGAAAGAGTACACGCTGGCCTTTTTCATTCTATGTAAGAGCCGAGGAGGTGTTTGCTTCAAATATGTGCCTTGAGCATCCACTATCGATGTACCGGATAGTTGCTCGCACACCTCCTTTGTTGGCGGACCCACGCGATCCTGCTGCCCAAATCGGGCTTTAGGTACCCCTTTTGGATTGGGTCCTGAGGGGTTAGGATTAGTTTTGGGGATCCATACAAGCGAGCACTTCTATTGAGATAAGTTAGATCGAAGGCCGATTTGTCTCCCATACCTATCAACATAATCATACGCCTCTTTATATGCTTTTCGATTAGTATGATTATTAGTGTGAACCTTGGATGACTTAGAAGACTTGGGATTTATCTTTTTCGCATTTGTCTTCTTTTCATCCGATTGTGGTTCAAAAAAGAACCCTAAATTTCGATTATAGGGGTAGGTACGATCGCTACCATCAAAAGATTCATATCTTTTTTGGCATAGGTGGTTTTTGCAGTTTACCTAAAGCATGCTTATTAGGCAGCTGACCTTGATTGGGTCTCAGATTAGACTTCCCTTTTACAGATTGTCTTTTCTGATACCTGATATGTTGATCAGGTTGAGGTCTCTTCAGAAGAACTGGGTTCTTCTGTTGATTCCTCTACGATGCTTTACCGATTGGGGTCCATTTATGTTCCTTCGGTTGGCACCGCCTTTACCCCTTTCAACCGGTCTTTTTTTCCTTATTAGATACAAGTTTGGCTTTTGGTGTATCTTTGTCATAAACTCGTCTGATTACACCCTTTTGAGATGAATCAGTCGGGGCTTTTGAGGATGTGGAAGGGTTCTCATACGAAGTCCCTTCTTGTTAATCGTTGTTCAAAAATAGGTGTTCATGTCTTGAAACAGGTTTTAGATGATTTTGTAAAACTTCTATTTTCTTCTTGCAGATTATCCTCGAGATGATTTTAGACTCTTATGCATTGGAACATCTCATCAAATTTCGGCTTGCGAGGATTTTGAAGTCATCAACTTCTTTGTTTGTTAATTGCTAGCGATCTTTGATCCGCTTCTCCGATCGAAGTTTTAACTTTCAGAGTATTAAGTTCCTCGGTTGCCTTTACGGCGGTTTATTGATTTAAGTTGAAGCTTTCTTTGAGATCGTTCTCTTTAGCAAGTCGATTATTTTTGATCCTCGACTTATCATTCTCGACTTCCACTATAGCATAAGTGTCTACTACATTGGAGAGATCCTCAAGCAATTGCTTTCGAGTAGAGTTGTTGGTCAATCTCCCCATGGGTGTGCTCTTAATGATAGCGGGTGTAAAGCGAACAAAGCGGGTTTGGAGGTTACCTCAGTTGGTCCTCCTTGGTCATCAGCGAGATCTCATCATCATCCGAAGAGAATATCGGATCTTCATTCTCATAGAAGTCAGCAAAGCCTTCACGTCGGACGAAATCTTCTACGGAGGAGTATCCGAGAATCCTCGGAGGGCGGAATCTGAATCGTCAATTCGAGGCGATGTAAACAACCATGGCTTTTCCGTCCCGTCCGTTGCTCTCTTCATTTCCTCTTTTCTTCCCTTTTCTCTTGGCGTCAGTCTGGGCGTCTCTATTTGTAGTGACTGGCTTCTCACGGTTGAAGCACGCTCCTTGATCCACGGAACCTTTTCTTCGGTGAATCACAAAAATGCATGTATGATCTATCGGTGACTTCCCTTTTCCGATAGTAGTCTGAGCTTCTTCTTTCTGATTGGTTATCTCTTCTCTCATCATTTAGATTATCTCTTTTCCTTTCTTCTCTGTGATCTCTTCGATCATCGGATGCAGTTCTTTCGGAGATCTGTTGGTGGTCTCCTATCTCTTTCCTCATTTATGTTGATAATCTTTATAGAATCTTCGATACTTACCAAGTTGAATATTTGATTTTTCTAGTTTCACGGTAAGCGAGCGAAGCGTCCATTACTCGACTTATGATGTTTCCAATGGGTTCATTGGCCTTCGATCTCTTCTTTGGTTGCCTTTTAAAAGCAATTGATTTAGAAGTTGAGGCTTCAGCGGGCACCTCATCTTCATATGCTTGTCCTCTCTCAATTAAATCAAACTCGTGAGCTTTAAGGCTCAAGAACAAAGCTACTCGGCTTCATTTTTGAAATGTCTTGGCAATCCTTGATTACCGGTGACTTTCATATCCCATTTCTTGGTAAGAGATCTTAATATCTTGTAGTTGATATCCTTATCGACATCTCTACCAAGTTCTCGTAGCTTATTCACGACATATTAATCCTTCCATCGAGTTCGTTGATGGTCTCGTTAAGCAAAGACATCTTGATTTTTGAACTTCACCGGTTAAACTTGTAGACGGCTGTCTTTTATCTGGTCATTTCCCTCGCATATCTCAGCTAGAGTGTCCCACATTGCTTTCGCAGTTTTGAGATATTTAATCTTTTCCTTGGTGACCTTGTCCATTGTTTTCATGATAATATGCCTGGCGATTGTGTCCAGAGTATGCATTTTCCTTTCCTCTGCATCCATCAAGGCCGGCTTTTTTCGCACAAGACTTCGGGGCAAAGTTCGGATCTCCTCCAACCTGCGGGGTTGTCGTGATATATGATGATGGGTCCCCTTTCGATGACTTCCATCATTCTGCCACTAATTGAACCTAGATGGTTGCACGTATAAATGGCCCAATCTGCATACTCATCAATTGAGAACTTCGGTAGATCATGATACATACCAGAGGTATTATCCATGCTGAGTGATTTTGGAAAAACGAATGAGTTTTAAAAACGGTTTTTCAAGATTTGTTCAAATGACCACAAAGATTCTTCCTCAAGAATCGATGATACACAAAAGCCGAAGGGTGCAGAGAACCTTTGCTCGATACCACTTGTAGGTCCGAACGGGTTTTGTGAGGGCAAAAGTCTAGAGGGAGGGTGAATAGACTTTTGAAAACTTTTTTCTTGGTCAGATCGTGTGAAAGAAAGTTAGCTTTGATCAGAGTCGCGAAGTGAATCGGTTTGGATCGATAACCAACTTACTAATTGCTGAAAGGCGGTCGATTCGGTAACTATCGGTTTAAGCGATGTCGCGGAAGCTAAGTTTTACCGTGTGAAAACCAGTTTTGATAAACCGATTCCAAAGTCGGTCTTTTAACCAGTTGACTAAAGTGTCAAACTTGATCAGATCAGAAGTTTGGTGCTAGCTGATCTTAACTTAGAATATGTATGCGCTTTAATAGTTGAGTGCGATTGTGTAAACAGTTAATCAAAGCAGTAAAGGCACATAAGATTTATAGTGGTTCGGACAAACCGGATCCTACGCCCACTCTTCCCTATCACAAGGGGCACCAACTAAACCCAATGGACTTAGATTTTTTGTGTTAGTCCAACACAAGACAATCGACATATATTTAAAGAGTTCTCACTCAACCGATCCCGTAAATCTAACTAGAAACCCTAGTCGAAATCTTGCTAAACAACTTAACCTAACTTTGGGTTTGGATAAGATTGTTTTTGGTTCCAACTATGAAATCTTTTCTAGTGTTTAAGATAGCCTATCAATTTAGATGAAAAGATTTCTATGCTAAGAACTTATAGGATGAACACTTAATAAAATAATCTTCTTGTTCGTGTTCTTCGTGCGGAAATCTAATTATAGCTTGAGCTTCTTGATCGTTTCAGGGTTTCCGTGTCTTCACTCTGAAGTGTGATCCCATATTTATAGACCTCGAAATCCAAAGAGCCGTTGGAGAGCAATTTGAATTTCAGGCTATATTTGGTAGGCTTGCGAGGATTGATGTGGCGTGCTTGGTGAAAGCGACATGGCGAAAAGTGTGAATAGTGTCTTTTATAGCCGATTAGAGAAAGCGGCACCAAATCCCGTAATTAATGGCTCCGATCATCGTGTTTTCGTCCTTATTGGTTAACAAACGCACTTTTCAGTGTTGTTCTTCCAACTAAGGTTGACATTCTTCTTGTTCAGATCATCGACGTATGATTAGGTGAAACATCAATTTTCACTGGTGGTGACCGATCAGTCAAGGCTGATCAGTCTACCTGATTGAGTCTTCTGGTGCCGGTTGACTTAGCTTCAACTAGCAGACTCGGCTGATGTAGGTCTTCTGGTCTGATCTTCTGGAAGTCATCTGATCTTCAAGTATTCTGAGCTTTATGACTTCAGCTGTGATATCTGACTTGATCAGATCGATCTGATCTTCTATTCTTCTCTTGCATTACGGCCGCTCGGATCAATTTGTTCTTCATATCTTCAGATTCGACCTATACATATTGAGGTTCCCCCCTCAATATGTGACCTATCTATTACATCAGTTGTTCTATACAGTAATTATCAACTGGTATTCTATAAACGATAATATAAACATCAGTCAGCTAACAGGTCTAACTGGTCCTATTACATGTGTTTTAGAACTTTCATCAAAACTCTAAATTTCCCAACACCCAAGACATTCAAATTCAGACAAAAGGAACTAAGACAAAGTGTTGTTAAGGTTATATCAACTCAGAGATTGTAACCAAAAGAGCCGTTGAGTTGTCTACCTCTAAACTGGAGACAAAAGTCAAAAAGAGGAAGACAAAGATCAGAACATATCGACATCGACAAATGACATGTCCTTTGGAAAGATTTCAGAATTACTAAGTTCCAGACTGCAAAAAGTGAAGACCGGCTACATGAAAGACTATTGCCTAAAATATGTTAGGGAGTGTCAAACCCTAAATATAGCCGTTTCTCACACACCATAAGAGGAAACTCACGAAGCTATCTCTCCAACGGATAGTTTTTCAAGAGTGACCTTGGTGTATGCCTATAAATACTTGTGACCTTCTACATTGAAAGGTTATGGGAAATTTGTAAGTAACTCAAGAGCTCAAACTTATTATTGCATGTTGAAGCACTCGAAAAACCGAGAATTTCCCAAGTGCTTTAAATCGAAGAGAGCTCATTCCACTAAGCCTAGCTTGATAAAAAATATCCAAAGCTTAGTCGAGATATCCTAGCCTTTGCACTGTTCTTTATTGTAAAGGATATCTCATCCTAGTTGGAAACCAACCAAGAAACCCCAAACCCTTTATAAGGTAGTTTGAGTGTGATTGTTGGTGAGATTGGAGTTGTAAAAAGAGTAAGTAAACTACATTGAGGTAGTCGTAAAGCTCTAGAGAAGAAGTGAGTAATCTATCTTGGATAGAGCAGAAGTTTTTGTGTAAGTTTTGAGTTAGTAAACTGAGAGGTAGTCGTAAAGCTCAAAATTAGAAAGGTTAGTAAACTGAGAGGTAGTCGTAAAGCCTTAGGAAGTGATTAGTGAATTTCTCCGAAAAGATCGGGAGAGTGGACGTAGAAGCTTGAGTCTCTCGAACCACTATAATTTGTTGTGTTCTTTGCTTTCTGTTTTTGCTTGATTTATCTGTTGCGTTACTTTGTCTTGAAAGCATATTTTCATCGATATTTGGTTGGAATCAATCATTTGAAAGTTGCATATAAATTGAATCTTGACCTAATCACTATTCCATTAAAGGAAGGTTTTCAAAGAAAAGCTTAAAACGCAGTATAAACTAAGGTAGCTAGAACAGATAGTTACCAAATGAACTTACTCTTTCCGAGGGTTGATAAGTTAGTTATCGATCAAGCGACTCGGGATCTCTGGCTTCGGGGATCGGTTGGGATTATCTCGAGGTATCCGAAAGCGATTCGGGATCACTTTGTCTCAGGTAGACTTTGACTCAGAGCGATTTGTGCTTCTCAGGACCAAATCATCAGGACAACCTGACCCAAGCTGACCTCAGTAAAGAAAAGTTTTAAAAACACTGACTCAAGAGGATGCTTCCCAGACTCAGTGTGTTATGCTACTCGGGATGACTCCCGAATTGCAAAGGCAGCATGAGAAGATGCTTCCCTTCGAGATGATTAAGCATCTGAGGGATCTCTTTAATTCTGAATCTTGTTCCGAGATTTATGAAGTGATGAGAGATCTGTTTAGATGTCGATTGTCTGAGGGATGGAAGGTTTCTCCTCATGTGTTAAAGATGATTGGGCTAATCGAGAAACTTAGTCGTCTGGGCATTGAGCTCAAGACCAATGTTGTTGTTTATGTCATTCTTCAGTCACTTCCCGATTCATATTCGAGTTTCGTAGTAAACTTTAATATGAATAATGAGAATCGACTATGCCCGAATTTTGCATAACATGCTAAAGACCTTTGAGTCTTCCACTGCTAAGGAAAAGCCCGTGCTCATGGTGATTGCCTCTACTTCTTCTGCTCCGAAAGGAAAGAAGAAGCGAAGGGGCAAGACAAAGAAAGGCTCCAAGCCAAGCTTCCTTAAGCCCAAAGGTGGAATTCATAAGAAGGAGAGGGTGGACAAGGATGTGTGTCTCCACTGCAAGCAGAAGGGGCATTGGAAGAAAGACTGCAAGGTTCTAACAGCTGAAAAGAAGACACAAGGTGTCTCAGCCACTGGAACAGGTATGTTTGTTATTGAGATAAATATGTCCACAAATGATACTAACTGCTGGGTATTAGATACCGGTTGTGGCTCACACATTTGTACAAATGTGCAGGGTCTCAAGGATAGCACGGCAGTTAGGCCGGGTGAAGTCTCCCTACACGTTGGGAATGGAGCAAGAGTTGTTGTTGAACGTGTTGATGTTTACGATTTAGATTTACCCTCTGGTTTTAGACTTGAACTGAATACTTGTTATTTTGTTCCTTCTATTACCCGCAACATTATTTCTATTCCGATGTTGGATATTGAAGGTTTTTCCTTCCATTTTTTGCAAACAATAATTGTTATTTTTTGCTTAATGGTGATGTGTATGGAAATGCTCCTTTATCTAATGGTTTATACTTGTTGCATTGTGGAAATAATGTTCTTCATATACAAAACAAACGACTCAAACTTAGTAATCATGAAAACCAAACTTACTTGTGGCATTGTAGGCTTGGTCATGCAAATGAGAATAGAATTGCAAGGTTAAGAAAGTTAGACTACTTAACCCCATTCGACTTTGAGTCTTATGAAAATTGTGAATCTTGTCTCAAGGGCAAAATGACCAACAAACCCTTCTCTGGGAAAGGGGTTCGTGCCAAAGAAGTTCTAGAGTTGATCCACAGTGATGTTTGTGGACCATTGCCCACTCTAGCTAGGGGTCACTTCGGATACTTCATCACTTTCACTGATGATTTCTCAAGGTACGGATATGTGTATCTTATGAAACACAAATCCGAATCGTTTGAGAAATTCAAAGAGTTTAAGGATGAAGTAGAGAAGTAACTTGGTAAGAGTATCAAGACTCTTCGATCGGATCGAGGAGGTGAATACCTTAGCTGTGAATTCACTGATTACTTAAAGTTACATAGAATCCAGTCACAATGGACTCCTCCCGGAATGCCTCAGATGAACGGTGTGTCCGAAAGGAGAAACCGAACCCTGTTAGACATGGTGAGGTCCATGATGAGCTTCTCCTCCCTTCCGACATTCTTATGGGGATACACGTTACAAACCTCAATATACATTCTGAATAGGATTCCATCCAAATCGGTTGAGCATACATCATATGAATTATGGTGTGGCAAGAAGCCAACTTTTACACATATCAGAACATGGGGTTGCCTCGTGATTGTGAAAAAGATGCTTACCGACAAGTTGGAATCCAATGGTGAAAAATGTTATTTTGTGGGATATCCTAAGGAAACTAAAGGATATTACTTCTATCTACCAGGGAAACAATCAGTGATTGTTTCTAGGCAGGCCAAGTTCCTCGAGGAAGACTATGTCTTTAAGGAACAAGGCCGTAAGACGATGGAACTTGAAGAAATTCAAGAACCACAAATTAACAAGGAGACTGATGTCTTATCAAAGCAACATGACAAAGAATCAGTGGGAGCATTCAGGAGCTCACATGGTGGAAGTTTATCACTAAGTGATCCTCTTTCAGCCAGTGGGAGCGTAATTGGAGTTGCATTGCCCGAGCAACGAACTCCAAGTAGGCTGAATGAGAACATCATAGTTCAAACTCCTGCTCAAGAGGCATCCGAAAGTGCTCAAGGAGCATCCGGAAGTGTCACTCTTGAGGCCTCCCCGGTCGACGATAAAATTGTTGTACCACAAAATTTTCACGATCAGAATGTGCAGCCTAAACAACCACAACTCCGTAAATCCACTAGAGTTCATAATCCGATCACCAGATATTATGGTTTCCTCGTGGAGGAACATGATGACGTGGAGATCCCAGATAAAAATGAACCTAAAACTTACACTAAGGCAACATTAGATGTTGACTCGAAGAAGTGGCATGAAGCCATAAAATCCGAGATGGACTCGATGTACACTAATCAAGTATGGGACTTGGTTGAGTTGCCAAAAGGGGTCAAACCCATAGGTTGCAAATGGGTCTACAAGCGTAAGACCGATACAAATGGCAAGGTACAAACCTACAAGACTAGGTTGGTGGCGAAAGGTTATAGTCAACGCGAAGGCATTGATAATGATGAGACTTTCTCACGAGTTGCTAAGATCAAGTCCATTCGAATTTTACTTGCGGTAGCAGCACATCTCGATTATGAGATTTGACAGATGGATGTTAAAACAACTTTCCTCAATGGCAACATTAACAAGGAAGTGTTTATGACTCAATCGGAAGGTTTTATATCGAACCCAAAGTCTAATCTTGTGTGTAAGCTTAAACGATCTATTTATGGATTGAAGCAAGCTTCTAGGAGTTGGAATATTCGATTTGATGAGGCTGTCAATTAATTTGACTTCGTCAGAAATTCAGAAGATCCGTGCGTTTATCGGAAATGCAATGGGAAGAATATTGTCTTTATAGTTGTGTATGTCGATGACATACTAATTATGGGAAACAATATCCCATTCATGCAGTCCGTGAAAGAATGGTTGTCAAAGACCTTCATGATGAAGGATTTTGGTGAAGCCTGCTACATCTTAGGGATCAAGATCCATAGGGATAGATCCAAGAAGATGTTGGGACTGTCACAGTCCACCTATGTAGACAATGCGTTGAAGCGATTTGCGATGGAGAACTCAAAGAGAGGTTCTCTGCCGGCATGTCATGGGATAAAGCAGTCTAAGAAGGACTGTCCTTCTACAGACGCTGATATCCAGCGCATGAAAGATATACCATATGCGTCTGCAATTGGATCCATCATGTACGTCATGACCTGCACTAGGCCAGATGTGGCCTTCGCTGTCAGCACCACTGGTAGATACCAACAAAATCCAGGTGAACCTCACTGAATTGTTGTTAAGAACATTCTTAAGTACCTCAGACGTACTAAAGATTGCTTTCTGGTCTACGGAGGACAGTCAGAGCTGGTTGCCACTGGCTATGCTGACGCAAGTTTCCAATCTGACTGTGATGATTACAAATCTCAGTCAGGCTATGTGTTCACTCTCAATGGTGGGGCGGTTAGTTGGAATAGTTCCAAATAAGATACTACCTCGGATTCAACAACCGAAGCTGAGTACATTGCTGCGACAGAAGCTGCCATGGAAGTTGTCTGATAAAATAGTTCTTAAGTGAACTAGGGGTAGTTCCAAGTGCCAGCAGTCCAATAAAGTTATATATTTGACAGTACTGGTGCGGTTGCGCAAGCTAAGGAACCGAGATCCAATAACAGAATCAAGCATGTACCGAGGCGTTATCACTTGATAAGAGAGATAATCACTAGAGGAGAGATAGAGTTCGAACGTGTCCCCACAGAGGATAATCTGGCTGATCCTTTCACCAAGGTTTTGAGTGTTCATGTACACACTGCACATTTTGATGGTCTGGGGTTTAGACATGTAGGTGATTGACTCTAGTTCAAGTGGGAGATTGTTAGTGTTAGTGTCCTATAGACAATCCATTGTAAGGACATAATGCTCAGATAATATTCAGTGATGGTTTAATATTATTATTTATTTAATATTAAATATATGGCGTTGCACTTATTAAAATATTATGTTTGATTGTTTGCATTTGTTCTTATCTGTGTTCCCATGAGTCATTGTTGTCATTGAGGTTGTGAGAACTCAGATGACTTAAGCATGATTCTCAAATGGCCCCAATCAAGGATCATCAAGAATGAGATATTGATGATGCAATTGAGATTGGTGTGCGATCTGCATCATACTCTTAGAGAGTGTAGTAAGATCTCACTTACTACGAGATACTAGGTATCTCATGATGGATGCACAAATACCTTAGAGGGTATTGGTATACCATCCGAGAAACCGTTTGATGTAGTTCCACTATATGTGTCTACCGGTGTCTCGGTTAGTGGGAGCGATGCGATACTCCTTTGACTTGAGGTTAATACGCACGACATGTGTGGAGTGATGAACTTTGACCATGACCAACGCTTGCACCCTTCCATGGGTAGATAAGGCTTGGATTGGGTTCATCACGAAGTGCTTGCGCGTGGTAGTTGAGCCAAGAAAAGGTGTCACATCCCGATTTTTCGTAGGCCAAATATGCATAAATTTTATAAGAGTTTGCAGCGGAAAATAAAAATAAGTAAATAAGAATGCACTCTAAAACTCAAAAGATTCAAATTTGTCTAAAGAGATGTGACTACGATTAAATAAAAATACTTCAATCTAAAAACTGAACTTGAACTTAACATGACTCAATATTCACAATGAAATCAATGGTTGCAATCAGTGTTTTCATAACCGAACCGGTGATCAAACCGGTCTAGGCATCGATTCTTGCGGTCAATCGGTTGGACGGTTGAACAAAGAT
Organism: Stenogyne calaminthoides; assembly: GCA_037126765.1. NCBI lineage: Eukaryota > Viridiplantae > Streptophyta > Magnoliopsida > Lamiales > Lamiaceae > Stenogyne > Stenogyne calaminthoides. The sequence goes on from JBBCBC010000009.1 coordinate 9,041,485, forward strand.
TTGTTCAACCGATTAAATTGATTTATGCATATTTCTTTTATATTTTGTATGTTACATTAAAAAATAAATATTTATTCATAAAATATTAAAATTATACTAATTTATAACTTATAAATCTTATATTAAAATAAATACAATAGAGTTTGGAGACCAGAGATGATGACGTTGTGGATTAATTCCACACAATATGTGACGACGATAAAGAGATTAAATGAAATTAATGACTTGTGAATGAATTTATTTGAGAGAAAATGATATTGAGATAAAAACAATAACATTATATAGAGAGGTTTAGAAAAAAAAAAAAAAAAATAAAAAAAGTGATTTAATAAATAATAAAAATAATAAAATCGAATTAACCGTTTTTAAGGAGTAATTGGACCGGCGACATGAGCGGTTCACGGTTCGACCGGTTCAACCGGTTTTTGAAAACACTGGTTGCAATAGTAAAATTTAAATAAACACTTGAGGCAATCCATCGTCCCTCCACCGCACTCCTTCTTAATCTGTAAAATGTTAAATGTATGGTATGAGCAAAACCACTAGCTCAATGAGGTCACCTTGTCAAGATTAAATATAATATACAAATAAAATGAAAATCACAAATAATTCATGTATGTAAAATCTTTCATGTATGTAATTTATTTTTCATCAAAATAATCAATTGCTTCCCGAAGACCTCTCTTCAGTCCCCGTGTTCTTTCTTGTGCACGGCGGTTCCCCCAAGGATCTCTCTTCAATCCCGGGTTCCCCGAGGACCTCTCTTCAGTCCCGGACCTCTCTTAAGCCCCTGGCCTTTTATAAAATTTCTTATATAAAACTTGTCATTCACTTTCATGTAATGCAGAATTTCATGTAATGCAACAGATAAATAATTTATTCATACAACATATTTAATAAAGACAGAGAAACCACACCTTAAATTCATGTCGAGGCTGCAGATGCATCCAACTAAAAAACTTTAATCATCATTGATGTAGAATTATAAGAACGGAGACTTAAAAAAATATGAAAAATATTTTTATGTGTGTTTTGATTTTACAAAGAGAGACCTCTATTTATAAGGAAGAAAAATATATTTTCTAGTGGGATTGAGATTTGAATGTATCATGAAAATCTTGAAATTTAATTCTTGTAGATAAAGGTAAAATTTTACATATATCATTTACAAAATCGAATTAAATAAATGGAGTTATAATTATATTGATGATAATAATAAAAAGAGATGGCCGAATTTTTAAACAATAATCGGATGGTTGCAGATCAAAATTTTGCTTTATTAAACTAAATAGATACGTACATGGATTTTTTACATGGGAACACAAAGTCAAAGCTTGAACTTTTATTTTAAATAAATTCGTTGCAATAAGATTTTGGGTTTATATAAACAGAAGAATATATATATATATATATATATATATATATATATATATATATATATATATATAAATAAAAGTGATTGGAGAGAGTTTATGGTTGAGAAAATAAAGGGATGTGGAGTTGCAGTAATCCACTTTTGAAGACGTGATTTTAATTTCAATTTTTTTTTTAATTCTCTTTTTAAAATTTGTAGTAAACAATAATTGAGATTTGTGAGAAATTTAATAGGATTTAAATTTTAATAATAATGAATGTTTAAAATATATTTTGTTGAAATATTTGGGATAATGAGTTGCGTAAAATCCACGTATAGGTTTTGAATGCTTCAAACTAAAAACTTTATTGAAGATAAACTTTGAAATATTTGGGTATAAAAATTTAAAGAGAAATACGTGTAAATATAGTATTTATATTTACCTACAAATTTTATTAAAAACACTTGAAATATTTTATAGATAAGAACTAAAATTTTAATCTTTAAAATAACTTGAAATTTTGGGGTGTTACAAAATGATTCATTCCTCAAAGTGGATTTAGAGAGAATATTTATCTTCTCATCATATTTGGATCAAAGTCATTGGCCAATGCACGTCAACTTGGACTTTGTTACCAAGTGTGACACGAGTGATCAATTAGTGATTAGAGATAAATTGATTAAGTTATTTGGATAGACACTTCATCATTGTTCAAGACCAATCGAGTATTCGTGAATGAAAGGAGGAAATCGCAATAGCCCATGTTTTAGTTACAGGTAGTTGCACGTTTCTCGCAACGTACCTCATATATTGAGAATGTCTGATTTATTGTCTAGGGTTCAATTAAGACCGTTAGTTTGACTAATCGCTCGATATATGAGGGTCTATGGGTCACACAACAAGTAGTCTCCTTTTACGGATTATAGTTGGTTGATTAAATGTTAAATTGAATTTAATATTTAATTTATGGAGAATTAATTAATAATAGATTAATTTGGAATTAATTATTATTAATGTTTAATTAAATTGGATTTAATTAAATAGGAATTTCCAATAATAATATATGAAATATTATTCTAGAATTTAATATATATGGAATCAAATCGTAGAGATTTGACATATATGAAATTTAAATCCGTAGAGATTTTATATGTGTGAAATAAATCTGAGAGATTTATTTAAATAAATATTAGGGATTTTATTTCTCAATCAGGTTAGCTTAAGATTTAAGTTGAGTCTCTCCTATATATATGAGCTCTAGGGAATTCATAATACGTGACTTCATATTTTCTCCATAAAATCTAAGAGTTAGAATTTTTCTAGCAAATTCATCTCGGGATTCAACACTGGCAAATCTGTGCAAGTCCGAGAATGGGGATTACGTGGATACCATAGTTGAGAAATCTGTCTACGAATTAGATTATGCAATTAACTGTTATTTGTTGGTGAACTATTTTTCCGTTGCACATGTATTACGTGTTTACGTGCGTCTATATTCCAACAGTTTCTTCATCTTTCGCACTTGCCGAGTATAAAAATTGAAGTCGAATGATTTCTTAAACATCTTGTTCACTACATACTGCCCGGTACTGATAGCATCCGAATTATCAGCATTTGCAACAAAGTTTTGCAGTTGCGCTTGGTCAAACAACACCTTTGAAAGAGGGGTGCTCCCTAAATGAAGGGTCTTAATTGCACAACACAATGTTACACAACGCTTATCTCTCTTAAATCTGTCTGTCTATTAGAGAGCAACATGTGTTTCAAAAGTTGGAACCCAATAGAAAACTTTGTTTATCCTTTCAATTACATTTAAATGTCATAATACCCGATTACCCAAAGGTGAAATAACAAATATTACAGACTAATTCATCTGACAGTCCTAATGGCACCTTCATCACAGAGGCAACGATACACATATTTCAATTTTCTTGAATCAATCAATTTGGGGTATCTATATTGGATGAACTACAAGACTCACCCCCAAATTGGATACAATATAGATACAACTCACACAACAACCCCATATAGATACAACTAATATAGATACAAATCATATAGATAAGCAGATACACCCAAATTGGATACAATATAGATACAACTCATCCAATTTGGGGATGATACACATATTTCAAGATACCCCATATACATGCAACTCATATATATACCCCATATAGATACAATATAGACACAACTCATATAGATACGCAGATACACCCAAATTAAGATTAACAAAACTCTAACAAATTAATCTGAAAAATACATACTTACAATGGGTTTCTCTGGATGTTGATTATCCTCCCACAACAAATATACCAAATGATTTATAGAAGAAGGGGATGTTGTAGCCGCCTTAGGAGTCGCTGTCGTCGAACAGGGGAGAACAAAATGGAGAAGCGTCCGTCGCAGAATTGGATAAGCCCATCGTGAAAATTGAACCGTCACAGAATCGGGGAGGACGGTCGTGGAGCGTGGTGGACCGTCGTCAATTTTGCTTTTGTCGAAGAAACGAGTTGTCAGGCTGTCGTTGATTAGCAAAAAGGGGAGAAGATTACGGATGGGTATTAGCGGCCATCGTGGAAGTCGTCTGTGGAAGATTCGCAAGTGTGGGCGGAAGTGGAAGGGATTTGAGCCGATGGTGTTGTAACTGTTGGTGAATTAATTGCCCGAATCTATTCGGAATGAATATTTAAATACAAATTTAATTCTAACAATTATTACTAGCATGAATTAATCATATATTAATCAAAATAATAATTCAACAACAAATCATGTATATAAATTTATCACATACTCATGCTAGGAGTTTACGTGAACTAACCTCTCGGAGTGACAACCGTTGAGAAGATGGATATCCCATTCTCACGAACAAACCCAAAGAGCCTTCTCAAGTATTCTCTCGTCCTTGTCCAACAATCCGGTGGAAAGATACTCGTGAACAATTAACAAAATAAAAAATAAAATTATGTTGCACCACCTTTGTGGATTTCTAATTTTTCCAACACATGGAATTGCATGGGGATGAAAAATTCATCCCCTATTTATAATACTAGGTGGTGGCCGATTTTTGCCCTAGGAATAAGATGGAAAAATCTTTTTCTCGATCTCCAAGAAATCTTGAATATATCCAATATATTCTTTTCTCCATATTTAAAATATTCCACAAAAAATTCCACCTCCTCTTGTTATGGAATTTTCGAAAAAATAAGGACAAGATTTCCAAGATTGGGATCTTCTTGAATTTATGAGATATTCTTGTATTCCAAGAATACATATCTTTCATAATATCCTTTCAAGAAAATTAAGAAAATCTTTCCTTCCTTATTCTTTCATTATTTTCGAAAAATACAAAATAAATAGCCAAGTGGGAGATTTCTTGAATTTAATGAGATAAACTTGTATTCCAAGAATACTTATCCTCATTGCATAACAAAATTCAAATAAAATCTTTCTCCCTCTTTATTTATTTATTTTCAAAAATTTAGGAAAAATAGGCAACAAAATTTTATTTAGTTTTAAATACCTTTTTCAGTTATTGGATTTTATATTTGGGCTACTTGAGAGACCTTTAGGAGAATTAAGATTGGACCTTCCAATGGACCTTGAACTTTCAATATTGAGCCACAATATTATTCAAGCCCATAAATATTAATTAATCCCACTACATAATTAATACTTCACTATCCATCTTAACCCATATTACAATTAATATGGCTCCCGGTTATTATTTCCCGCGTTTAAGATTATCCAGTCCATTAATTAATTTAAGCCACTGAAATAGCTTCACATTAATTAATATCTTTTTCCTTGGTTCAGGAACGACTCAACATTATTATCCATACCAGAAAACTAATTCCACTTCCAAGATTTGGTATGATAAAACTTCTGAGCCTCCCAAGGGGACTAATCAAACAAGACGCACTTGCACACCGATTCTCCGTGTTAAATCTTAGCAATCGTCATGTAACTAATAATATTGTCCAAGATACAAGGTATTGAATCACATTGACTATCTACCCATCATAAGTCAAAACAATAGTTATTAATTCCACACGATCCTATTTAAGGGACGGAGATTAAGAAATAACTAACCACTGAGGTCTAATTCTTCTATATTTAGTACTAAATAATTTATCCTCCTATAGATCCTCTTCAGTGCAACATTATGCACTAGTGTAATCTCTTGGTCAAGACAAGTCAATCTGAGCCTTACACTTCAACCTTTCACGATGGATTGTTCATTTCCATCTAGGTTGTGAATTCCGTACTTTTAGTTACAAGAGACTGTTAATTTAATCTTCTGTGATCTGGTATCACTAAATTAACTACTATGTAACACGTATTAATTATTGAACAGTTATGCAGTAAATATTTGTAACATTCAATGATATTTAAAGCAACAGTGATAAATAATTTATTTCAGCAAATAAATCCGAAATTCAGTCTAGTTATACAAAGTAAAAATAATTTTTCCAGTATAACCCCAATAGTAACCATAATAATCGGCCAACAACCACATGGCAAATGTTGATGACGTGGCAAATGGTGATGACGTGGTGGCTAGAATCGAGTTCTGCTGAAGAGTACGAGATGTCGAGAACGGCCCTCACAGGGCGACCTGGCAACGAGTAAAGAAGATCAAGCTCGTCTTAACGAGCGACCTCCCTCGAGAAGGGTCCGCAGGCGAGGTCGGAAAGAAGAGAATATGAACCAGTTGACTAGGCGACCTCCCCCGAGGTCGCCCCACGAGCAAGGTCGGCATCCATATATCGAAGATAAGCAAGATTCCCAGTGTTTGTTATGGAAAGAGAGATCTTACACGCCTATTGAAGATTCGGGCGAAGATTTAGTGTATCTTGTATTTTCCTGTTTAGATGGTCCATTAAGTGGCCCATTAGGGTTTTCATCTTTGTACCTTGTAATTGTTATAAATAGGGGACAAACCCCAAGAGAAAAGATACACGAAAAATACATAGGAAAAAGATAGTAAAATATCCTGGCTTAGTATACCCCCAGACGTAGTCCTTCCGGACGAACTGGGTCAACAAACTGAGTTTTCTTTACGTTTTTCCATTATTCATTTATGATTCATATATTACTTGTTTGTGGCATAGACGTAAAATCTATGTTACAACAATTGGCGCAGTCTGTGGGAAACATCTAACAGATTTTACTGCATATTTGTTAGGACCCAAAAACAAAAAATCTGGATGGAACACTCACAGTTCATCCAAGATTCATACCCAAATTTCACAAAAATCCAGAAACATCACGTTCTTACAATATGTTCATCATGAACACCAAGAAAAACACTCAAAAACCTTGCACCAAACACCTGACAATGGGAATACTTTGGATAATCCACCCCTGAAGCCTTCACCAAGCCATCAAAATATTCCCAACAGATTCCCATTAACGCTACCAATTCTATGGACTAATTCGAACAATTTGGATTCAGTTTTCTTTGTACACTCACAACTCCATATCCGTCGCTGGTTCCACCTTGATACGGCATCATCGGCTCCAGCCTCTCAATCATCCCTGCCACATCGCCGCCAGAATCCGCAGTCCGGCCTAAAGGAGTCGGGTCGGCGACCACTGAGTCACGCCTCCCCATCGCGCGCACTGCCTCAGCGCACGAGGGCCAACACCAAGCACCACCGGCACGATTCGTCTCCCATCGATCCTCTGCAATGGCCACGATTCGCCGCCAAACCTCCACAGCGTCACAAGATTTGGGTCGCCGATGCCACCATGAGTCGTAGTCTGCAACCGGGAAACCGCCGTCTCCCCGAAGCCTAATGTCATCTGAAATCGCTGGGGCAAGAATCGCTCCATCCTCCATCCGAAAATCGCTGGTGCCGCCGCTGCACTAGTTCGCCAACACTCACTCCGCCACCACAAATCAGCGCAGGCCACCCGCACAATCGCCGCTGCATCAATTCGCCATATCCATCACCGCGAAGGTCCACCGCCTCAAATCGAATACGCAATTCAGCGCCACCGCCCAGGAATCAAACACTATGTATCACCGGGTTGGACCTCTAGCCGGTGCTGCCCTGGTTGAATGGGCGTGGCCTAATTCCAAGTGGGCCCCAGATTTTTTATTCCTCATGGACAGTTGGGGCAGGAATATTCAACCCCAAGTTTCAGGAATGTTTCGGCCCAATTTACAGCTAAGTACATGAGCCCAAATTTGGGTTGGTTAAACAAAAACCAATTATTTTTTACTAATGGGCTCTCAGCCCAGTCTTTTAACTAACAAAAAATAAACAAATAAGGACTCTAGATTTCTTGTTTTATTAAATTCCTACCAGGGATGAATGAGAGCAACTCGATATTTAACGGTTTACTTGTTTTGTTTTTCTTGCGAGGAAAAATGCTCTTGACTCTCGCAAAGAAAAGTTGCAAATCGTCTGGGTTCGAAAAAGATTTCAAAAAGAATCTACTTTAGCGTCTTTTTGGCCCATTTCAAGATCGTCAGCCTTTTTTTTACTTACTTCCTTTTGATATATGTTACAATATTCACACTTCCACATATATTAAAAGGCGGGGGCATATGTGCTCATATTTCGAGCTATTCAAGTTATTTTCAGAACACTAAGTTGACGTTAGAAACTCAAACTTGCATGTCTAAATTTGGAGGGTTATTTAAACCAAACTCCAAATCCTTACGTTTCACTAATAGTATAAACCCTAGAAAAGGACTCTCACAAAATTCATCTACGAGCATTCAAAAGTCTCATACAGATGAAGCGAACTTATAATCCGACTTCGAACTTACATCGCATTAAGCAACTAAGCTAAATACTAAAAAATCACAAAGTCGCGGCCTCAAACAAGCAGACCCGATGAATTCAAGTTAGCAAGGTCACGATATCAAACGAACGGCCCTATCGACCCCGACGAACACAAGGGTCATACCAGGAGGCAACCAAGTCGCAACGTAAGTAAGACGATAAATAAACCCTTAAAATCACAAGTCAAAGAGGGTTGTAATCTCAATAAAATGACCTCCAGAGACGACATCTTTTTTATATATCAAACGAATCTCAATCCAAATTGACACCGAGTTAAAACACTTGGTTAAAGTCACACTTCGAAATATCCTCCAGCTCACATCGTAGCCATGACTTTCGAATCCCAAGGTCGATGAGGTCGCGGCCTAAACGACTCGATTCTTGTCACGACTTCATAAGACGACGAAGAACAAGTTCATTTAAATCGCAATGTCAATAAAACGATAAGAACATAGCTCGATTCATAGTCGCAGAAGTTATTTAAGTCACTGGCAAATAGTCCGAAACAATTATAAATCTACACAGTCCGAAATGACTATAAACCTATGTGCCAATATTCTTTCACATTCTTGAAACAACAAATCGCTCTGATACAGATGATCTAAATAAACGAGAATCAAATCTCGGTCTTGGGGCAAGACCCTAGGGATCCCAAACCGTTGCACATCCATGAAAGATGTTTTTAAACAGATATCAAAACCCGATCCTGGGGGCAATGCCCCATAAATCTCCAAGGTTATTTTATACCACAAAATTCGAAAAAGATCTTGCTAATAATTTCAAAATTCAAGTCTCCTTGTCAAATTCTGGTAAAAGTCAGTTTTATCAAAAATATCGGAAACATTTTTCTGACCTCCTAATAATATCTTTATAAAATTTTCAAGAGTTTTAGACCTAAATCTCTCTCTCCCAAAGAATTTCCTCAAATGGTCAAACAAACCATGGCACTACCGCCTCCTATGACGATGACTTTTGTCACTTTATCTGGCGTCGACCGCCCGTATCCATAAACGCGGCATTAAGCCTCCTGTGGCGATGACTTTATCCGCCTACTCTGGCGTTGACACCCACCTCCTCGTGGCCAGCATTCGCCTCTAAAGCTGACCACTTTGTCCGGCTTTCCTCTGACGATGACTTTTTCGCCTATCACGGCATCGACCAAAATCTCATGGCGTTTGGCATTCCATATCCATTGACGTAAACCTGCCCGCCTCACCGGCATTCCGCCTCCTGGCCCGATGACACATCACCTATATGGTGTCGACCTGCCCGCCTCCTTGGGGTTGGCATTACGCCTCTGGCGTGACTTTGTCACTTTATCGACATCGTGGCGCTCGCGCTTCTCTGGCCGATAACTTTGTTACTTTATCCGGCATCGACACCGCCCGCGTCGCGGCATTACTGCCTCTCGGCGTTGACCCGCCTCCATGGCGGCGGCATTCGCCTCCTAAAGATGACTTTGTCCGCCTCCTACGGAGATGACTTTGTCCGCCTATACGACGTCAACCTGCCCGCCTCCTTGGCGCTGGCATTTCGCCTCCTACGGCGATGACTTTGTCCGCCTATATGGTGTTGACCTGCCCGCCTCTTCGGCGTTGGCTCTCCGCCTTCTTGGCGATGAATTTGTCCGCCTTCATTGGCGTCGACCTGCCCGCCTCTTCGGCATCGGTTTTCCGCCTATTTTGGCGAGATTCACTGGTTTTATCTATCATAAGCCAATACAAGTCAAATAAATTGTTATCTTTCTTTTCAAAATTCCTATGTGTTTAAACCAAAAGAGGTCGCATGAATAAACATCAACCCTCGAGGTACGACTTTTGACATACTGGCGGCGAGATCGCCACCCTAGAGGTGTAGTCCTCCCCCGACTTTGTAAGACGACTTAAACAAAGTTCATAAATAAGCCGCATCCAAATAAGACGGCAAAAACATATGCAATTCTAAAGTTGCGTAAGGAAATCAAGTCGGCACAATAAAGGAAGGAAAAAGAAACGATTTTCATTAATGACAAAAGGCCTGAAGGCTAAGTGCATAAAGTCGCAAACTGCTCGGCCAGAAATGGTTATCGACGAGCGCAAACAAGACTCGTACAAACAGGCTCAACTCAAAGTGTGAGCACATAAAAGACTCACACAAAGAGACTCAACTCAAAGTGCGAGCACAGAAAATACTCACACAAAGAGGTTCACCTCAAAGTGCGAACACAGGAAGCTCGCACAAAGAGAATCAACTCAAAGTGATAGCACAGACAAGACTCGCACAGAGAGATTCACCTCAAAGTGCGAGTACTGACTTAGACTCTCGATGAGCCCAACCTCTCGACGAGCTCAATCTCGATAGATAACCATCCCAGATGAATAACCCCCTGACTCGGGGGCACGAGGGAGAATCGAGCCCGCTAAAACACACCCAAGTCTAAAGTTGAAGATTCAAACTTGATACCAGAAGCATTATCATCAAAGTGTGAACAATCAGGACCTCATGAGGGCATTTAGAGTATGCGCGGGGGCAAAGAATGCAACCTCAATGGCGAAAATCAGATGTCTTATTTAAGCGAAGAACAAGACCGACCTCTGAACAAAGTCGAAGTTCACTCTTGGGGGCAATTGTTGTAACCATAATAATCGGCCAACAGCCACATGGCAAATGATGATGACGTGGCAAATGGTGATGACATGACGGCTAGAACCGAGTTCTGGTGAAGAGTACGAGATGCTGAGAATGGCCCTCACAGGGCAACCTGGCAACGAGTAAAGAAGATCAAGCTCGCCTTAACGAGTGACCTCCCTCGAGAAGGGTCTGCAGGCGAGGTCGGAAAGAAGAGAATAGGGACCAGTTGACTGGGCGACCTCCCTCGAGGTCGCCCCACGAGCAAGGTCGACATCCATATATCAAAGATAAGTAAGATTTCCAGTGTTCGTTATGGAAAGAGATATCTTACACATCTATTGAAGATCCGGCGAAGATTTAGTATATCTTGTATTTCCCTGTTTAGAAGGCCCATTAAGTGGCCCATTAGGGTTTTCATCTTTGTACCTTGTAATTGTTATAAATAGGGGACAAACCCCAAGAGAAAAGACACACGAAAAATACATAGGAAAAAGATAGTAAAATATCCTGGCTTGGTATTGTTGTACCCGGTTTGATTACCGGTGAACAAACAAAGTATTTGATAATGCTCTGATCAATATAACAATGAAAGTGACAAGTAACACACGATTTGATTACCCAGTTCGTCCGTGGAATGGACTACGTCTGGGGGCACCAAGCCAGGATATTTACTGTATTATTTTATGCCTAGGATTCTAAGGGTTCGATCCTCTACAATGTACATTACAAGTAATATTTATAGACACAGAACTAGGGTTACAGTCTTAATGGGCTTCTTCTCATGGACCAACTAGGGTTTCCTTTCTTGTTCCACAAGTCGCTCTTACAAATACACATTCCCCGGTTATATCCCGAGAGATCCGCCTCACTAACTACCCGAATCTTTTCCATGTTTATCTTCAACTAAGCTCGGGACTCAGTCGGTCCCGACTTTCGGGTTCTATCAAGTCGCCCGCGACCTCCCTACTTCACCAAGCCGCCTCCGCGACCTGCGTGGCTTCACAAACTTCCAGCAACTTACCGACCTCCCGAAGTCGCCTCAAATCTTGCTCCAGCTGGACAGAGTCGGATAATGCGTTAGCTATAAGACGGTCTAATTCCCAGCTTCCACCAAGTCGGGTTATTTTCTCCCTACAACAATTGCCCCTCAAGATGAGGTCGCAAGCTTGCTCTGGGATTTTGTCTTGAACCGTTGACGTTTGCCGACCTATGGAAAGTCGATCTCGGGACCTGTCCCCGAGTCAAACCCTCGTCCTTGGGGAGTCATACGGTCCCCTCGGTTTCCTGAATCGGCACGACAAGTGATAGAATTGCACTGATGGTATGGCAGGCGGGTGACGTTTCAAGCCGTGAGTCCGCCCAACCAGCGATCGCGTGCTTCCTACGCACTGCCCACGTTGCCTTAATTTTTGCGGGAGACCCTGAAAGTTTGAATTTACACTTTCGTCCCCCCGCCCTTCTCTATAAATAGGCCTAGGGTTTCAACCTTTAAGCCCTTCCTCTTTCTTGCTTCCGAAACCTGCAACACCCGAGCCTCTGCATCCGCCTCTCCGGCTAGATTTCAGAGATCCTGTCGCTTTTCAGGTAATCGCTCTTTCTACTTCGCATCAATGGCATCCGGTTCTAACTCCGCTCCTATGCCCCTCCGTTCATGATTTCAACGTCATCCGATGATGACAACACGACGATCGCCGAGTTATACCATCGCGACCAAACAGAGACTGCCGCCCCCAATCCCACCCGCCTCCAATAGCCAGTGCTTCCGGTGCCGGTTGGGACGACGATGGGGATGATAACCAATTCTTGATGGAGTTGGATGAAATCATACACATTCCAGCCCTGGAACCGAGTTCACTTCGTCTGGCCGCACCGGTGAGGGAGGAGAGGGCTGGGTCTTCTAACCAGGCCCATAAATATGGGGCCTACGAGTGGGCTTTTGACTATCACTCATACGCGGCCCAGGCCCCATAGAAGAGACCGGCCCACGACTTCCGGAAGTCGGTCAAGTCGGACTTCGTGGCATCACATGACAAGAATAGGTCGGTTCTCACCGGCGGTTATGTGTAATCCCTCCGACGCCTTTACAAAGTCCCCCGGCATGTGCACTTTTATGGGGCGACCTTCGACGAGAGTGCTGACCAACCGCCGCCCGGGATGATCGTGGTCAACGAATAGACAATGGAGGCTGGGATCCGGTTCCCGCTTCACCCGGCGATCTCCCACCTACTGGCGGCTTGGAATCAGAGTCTTACCCAGATCACTCCTAATGGATGGAGTTACATACTTTCTACAATGACCGTTCTCGGGCAGGCCGGGTTGCGTCGACTTCCAACCCCAGGCGAGGTGGCATATGTGATGACGCCCATCCATCAGGCCGGAGGCTATAATGCCGTGCGGCTCCGTAGAGGTCGGGAGCTCGTGAGTGGAATCCCGAGTAAGATTGAGGGGTGACACTATAAATGGTGGTTCGTCGGCGGGGCGTGGGAGTCTGTGGACCCCTCGAGCACACTGCCCATCATTGTCCCAACCGATTATGCCCATCGGGTCAACCATGGTGAGTTTCGCCTTTTTTCAGACTTAGACACTCGTACTGATCTAATTCTCCTCTTCTTTTGCAATTTTCACACCCACCACTGCCGATCTTTATTGGGACTTCAAGGAGGCGTTTGACATCGTTCACGACACTCCACCGAGCTGGCGGGACGTGAACGCTTTGAACACCGAGCTTGATCGACTCAATGCTGACCTGTATACTTATCCGCGCCATTTGAAAATCCCCTGTAAGTTCCCTTACTCCATGCTTATTACATTTTTCGATATCGACCTGACTGGTTGGCTTCTCCCATTTACCGGGATTCTCCCATTTCTGCCAAGAAGCCTCCCCGAGGACGTCATGGCCTCCCGCAAGAAGTCAGTTCTGGGAAAAATGAGGCGACTAGTGGCCTTTGATCTCATGCCCGAGGTCGCCCGGTGAGGTCGCCCACTCCCAAGCTCGGCCCCTCCTCGTCCCTCTTTGCAAACACAAAGAGAAAGGCCACGGGTCGACTCATGACTTTCCGGGCATGCTCGAGGAAAGAAAGTGAGGGAGGAGATTTCGACCTACGAGTCTGAAATCAATAGGGGCCAGGGAAAGAAAGGCCGTCTGCCTCGATCCTGGTCCATTACCTCGCCAGCCTCATGGCTGCCATTAAGGGTTATATTTGCCCTCCCGGGAGGAGAGGGTCAAGATGACGATGATGACTCCTTCTTAGGGTTTGGGAGAGGAGGCGGGTGAGCAGTAAGTCCTCACTATGATTCACGACCTTTTTCCATATTAATCTTCATAGCTCGATGACTCGGCTCTCGCTTCTGACCACGAACTCGGCCCGCCGACTTTTGCCCAAGGTGGTTAGCTTCTCAGAGTCCTCCCATTCTTTGCCGACCTCCCCAATAAGTGGTCGAGGTACATCTCCAAAGAAGCGGCACAACCTGCCCCAGCGTGGACGCCATCGATCACGATAATGCCCGACGCCTTGAAAAATGGCCAGGCAACATGTACTCGGCCATGGTCCACACTCTCAAGGCAGTCTTTTATTTGGAGAGGACCAGTGCCCAAGCTGAAACCGAGCTCCGACATCTCCGTGAGTCCCAGGCTCGTGTATCCTATTAGACCGGAATGATCTTGGTGGCAGCCGAAACTCAGAAGGGGCTGGAGAAAACCAATGCGGAGCATCTTTCGTGGGATCTCGACCTCGAGGGTCGCCCGCGGCAGAATTGGAGGGCGTCGGGCACGGAGAAGTCAAGTCGGCCCGGGCGGAGACCACGCTGGAGGCCGAGAAGCTGAAGACGATCCAGGCGGAAAGGAGGGCGGCCGAGGTGGAGGCCGGTTTGAAGGGAGCGATAGAAGCCGAAGGGAGCCGGACACCGGAGGCCCGGCTTCAAGGTCGCCGAAGAGATGAACACTAATTTTGCGTATGTGATGGCCTTTGCGGGTGCCATCCGAATATGTCACCAGGTGAACCCTTCTGGCGACCTTACTGGGCTGGTCGCCGACCTCAGGGACTACGTCCGGGCCAACCCTCTGGCCCCCGATGTTTTGCTGGATATCCAAGACCTGGAGGACATGGGCGTTGATCTCTCATTTTTTCCAGACCCGCAGCAGATCGTGCATCCTCTCCCCGATTCTCCGATAGGTACGCCCGACGAGCCCTTGGTGGAGGAGTTGGCGACCTCAGAGGTCGCTCCTCCCACTGTCGCCGAACCCATCGGGGAGGAAATCCTGAGGTCGGAGGTCGTTCCCCCAGCTATCAATATGATTTCCGAGCCTGTTGTGGAGAAAATATCAAGCTCGGAGGTCGATCCACCGCCGGTTACCCAGCAGGAGCCTCCTTTTGGGACGGTCAGCACCCCGCTCCCAACTGCCCCGACCGAGATAGATTGAAACTGTAGCCTTACTTTTATTTTTTCTTTTTATGATTGTACCGGCCTTCGGGCTTTGAGTTGCGATGTACTACCCCCCGACCTTCGGGTCTTTTATCAATGAAGGTTGTCATTTTGTTTTTCATCTCGTCTGGTGTTTATCTTATTGTAAAATAAAACTCCCATATTTCTTCCCCCCAAGTCGAGGTCGCAAGCTCGTCTTGGGGCCTTGACTTGAACTCGTACAACTTATCAACTTCTGGCAGGTCGGACTCGGGAAGTGTGCCTAAGCTGACATCTCCTCCTCGGGGAGGCGAAACGTTGCCTCGATTCTCCGAATCGGTGTGACGGTTGACAGATCCGCAATGATGGCCTGGGCATTTGGTGGCGCTGGGCGCCATAAATTAGGCCAACCAGAAGTCGAGTTCTGCCCACACACCGCACGTGCGCCGCCGGTTTCTTTATGGGGCCCTCGAGAGTTGGAATTTGCAACTTGACCCCCGCCTTCCATCTATAAATAGGGCGGGATATTGAGGTGTAAAACATGCATTATCTCCTCCAACCTCCCCACTCATCACCCCCAGACTTTGGTTATGGGCGACTCCGGCGAACCCCCTATTTTAGAACGTCCTCCGGCAACAAGCTTCTCATGCTCTACACTCGCGGCTTTCGGCATTCAGTCCATCCCTGAGTTCCCTCCGGTTCTGACCTTGTCCCCAACGGAGGATGACCGTACAGCCATTGCCAAGCTTTGCTACCACCCAAGTGGCGGACCTGCCGCCGTCGTGATGGAGGTGCCCTGGGCCCTCTGTGCTTTGGGCGCCGATCGCGATGACGGGATTAGTGGGGGCATTTTCCGACATGTAGGGATTTTGTATTATATATGTGAATCCGATCAAGCCAAAATGCCCTTCACAATCCCTTGAATTTTTTGCACCACATGTATGACACTCGTGTTCATTTAACGCGGGAAGTCCCATTGTGGCATCTGACACTTCTTGGATGTTTTTAAAACATCATTTTCTGATAGTTTTGCAGCATCTTCCTCAGCGACCTCCGCGTCCGAGAGCTGCTACCCAAGTAGCAATGTAGTACAGACCAAGTCGCTAGTTCGAGTAGCTCCACAGTATAGAACAAGTCGCTATCTCGAGTAGCTCCGTAGTATAGACCAAGTCGCTAGCTCGATTCCGAAAAATGTATTGTATTGGAATGCTCTTTTTACCAACCTCCGGGTCTATTTTAATAGGGTTCTCCCCGACCTCCGGGTCTTTATTAATGAAATTATCTTTTTTAATTCCTCGTTGTGTTGACTTGATTTCCTTATGCGACTTTTTCTTAGTCCTTGTCGTCTTATTTTCTATGCGACTTGTTTCTTGGACATTTGCGTGGTCGTCTTAGAAAGTTGGGGGATGATCGCACCTCAAAGGTGGCGATCTCGCCTCCAGTATCTCTAAAGTCACACCTCGGGTTCGCACGTTATCAGTCATGTATTTCATGCGACTTGCATGTTATCGATCATATGCTTTTCGTGTGACCCGCTTGGTTTCTACACAGGGAATCTTTTCTTTTGAACATAATAGAGAATTAATGTTACCAACAACATTTATTTACAACGATGTGATCGGTACAAAGGTGTAAATCTATTGATAATACTTCTTCAGATGAGTTGCATTCCATGGGTATTGGGCCTTGGTCCCATCCGCTTTCTCGAGCTCGTATGCCCCGTTTGGTAGGACTTTCGATATCCAGAATGGGCCCTCCCAGTTTGGACCGAGGGCACCTTTTGAGTCTCCGTGTATCTTTTTCAGCACCAGATCTCCGACCTTGAAGCGTCGAAGTCGCACCTTAGAGTTGTAATATCTCTCCGACATCTGCTTGTATCTGGCATTTCTCATGTTAGCCTCCACTCGCTTTTCTTCAAGTAAGTCGAGGTTCCTTTTTAGGGCCTCGTCGTTATGGTCGAAAGCGACCTGCCTGGTTCGGAAGGTCGGGAAGTCGGCTTCCGCGGGCACAACTTCCCCAGTTCCAAAAGCTAGCGAGTAAGGGGTTTCACCCGTTGAATTTCTGCAGGTCGTTCTGTATGACCACAACACATCTGGGAGCTTGCTAGTCCATTTCCATTTTCCCCCCTTGATCTTGGCCTTGAGTGTGTGCTTTATGATTTTGTTCACGGCCTCGACCTGACCGTTTGATTGAGGGTGGTATGGGGTAGAGAACAACTTCCTGATCTTCCACTTTTTGAAGAAGGCGTCGATCTTAATGCCATCAAACTACTTTCCATTATCTGATATGATCGCCTGAGGTAGCCCGAACCTGCAGATAATGTTTCGCCATATGAACCTGATGACATGATCTTGGTCTATGGCCGCCAATGCCTCAGCCTCGGCCCATTTTGTGAAGTAATCCACCACTACCAGGGCATACTTTACTGATCCCGGGGCCGTTGGGAGTGGCCCGATGATGTCTATCCCCCACTTTGCAAAAGGCTAAGGACTGACGATGCTTGTGAGCTCTTCTGGTGCGATCTTGATGGAGGGAGCAAAGATCTGACATTTATGGCATTTGCGGGCGAAAACGATGGCGTAGGCCCTTAAGGTTGGCAAAAATATCCCTTCCTTGTGGTCTTGTGGGGCAGTGACTCTCCCCTAGTGTGGTTTCCGCATGCCCCTTCGTGTATTTCTCGAAGAATGGTTTGACCTTGTTCAGGCGTAATACATCGAAGTAGGGGCATGCCGAAGCCTCGCTTGTATAACTCCCCACCGATCATTGTGTATCATGCGACTAAATGAATCGCAAGCGCCGAGCACTGGGCGTGATCGGGTGGCAGGAGGCCGCTTATCAGATACTCCATGATGGGTGTCATCCAGGTCGACACCGGGGTTTCTAATGTTGTCACAGCTACTTGCGCGGTGGATGGGTGGGGAAGTGTCGTTATTGTGACATCTTTCATGTCTGGTGATCCTTCGGAGGTCACCGGTAAGACTAGAAACATCACTTCGCGAGTTCGCGCTCTCTCGGTATCGGCTTGACATGGATCGTGTGAACTTGTGCACAAATGTCTTTACAATTTCGATAGCTGCCATCCTATCATCCCCAAAGCCTCGTATTCCCCGAGACTTGGCGGGGGCGAGTGTCGAGTCGGTATGGATCTGTAATCTCTTGGCGCCCATGGCGATTGCCATTTCTAAGCGTGATGGCGCCTCATATTCGACCTCATTATTCGTTCTTATGGAAAATCAAAGGTGATGGCGTTCTGGAATGAGATCCCCTCAGAACTCATTAAGACTAGGCCAGCCCCCGACTTGTGAGAGGTCGCCGACCTATCTACGAACAGATCCCACGACAAACAACTCGAGTTTTCCGCTTCAGAAAGGAATGTAAGTTCCACTAAGAAATCAGCCAGAGCCTGGGCCTTAATTGCAGGTCGGGGGCATAAGTCACACCATATTGTCCGACCTCAATGGTCCATTTGAGACATCGGCCTGAAGTGTCTGGTCGGTGGAGCACGTTCTGCAGTGGCAGGGAAGTGAGAACCTCGACCTGGTGATCGAAAAAGTAAGGCCTCAGTTTCCTCGCATTCATGACTAATGCGTATGCCAGCTTCTCTAGCGATGGGTAGCGTTGCTCCGTCTCGTTCAAAGTCTGGCTCACAAAATAAATGGGCAGGTGGATCTGGCCCTCCGCTCGGACCAGCACTGCGCTCAAAGCGGTCTCCGAGGCCGTGAGGTACAAGAACAACTTCTCTCCCGGGACGGGTTTGGACAAGATGCTCACATCTGCCAGGTAGGTTTTGATTTTTTCAAAAGCATCCTGGCTCTCGGGTGTCCATTCGAACTTTGCTTTCTTACGGATCGTGTCGAACATCGGCTTGCATTTGTCCCCCATCCGGGAGATGAACACCTTAGTCGGCCGGGGCATCCTGTGAGTCTCTGAACCTCTTTCACATTTCGGGGTGCCCCCATATCCAATATGGCCTTGACCTTCCCTGGATTCGCCTCGATCCCTCGTTTACTGACAAGATGTCCCAAGAACTTCCCAGACTCTCCGAAGTTACACTTCTTGGGGTTGAGTCTCATATTGAACCACCTGAGGATATATAAGGTCTGTGCGAGGTGAGATAAGTGATCCTCCCTTTTTAGGCTTTTAACGACAATATCATCGACATACACTTCTACCGACTTCCTAATCTGGTCGGCGAACATATGATTGACAAGCCTTTGGTAGGTTGCCCCTGCGTTCTTCAGGTTGAATAACATTCTCTTCCAGCAATATAGATTTTTCTCGGTCAGGAAGGAGGTGTGTTACCGATCTGGTTCGTGCATGGCTATTTGGTGATAACCCACAAAAGCGTCCATGAACGACATCATCTTGTGTCCGGCCATGTTATCTATCAGGTGATCGATGTGCGGCATGAGAAAGAAATCTTTTGGGCAGGCCTCGTTCAGGTCGGTGAAGTCTATACATAACCGCCAGGTTCCATTGGATTTTTTCACCAATACAGCATTGGCCACCCATTGTGGTTGGTCGGCCTGAACGATCAAGCCGTTATCCAGCAGCTTCTTCACCACTTCGGCTAAAGCGGCATATTTTTCTGGGCCAAACTTCTGCCTTTTCTGGGCTACCGGCCTCCGGGTCGGGTCAATATGAAGTCGGTGACACGCGACTTCCGGATCGATACCCACCATGTCTTTGTGTGATCAGGCGAAGACGTCCAAGTTCCTCTTGAGAAAGTCGATGACTTCCCCCTTCAGGTCGTTCGGTATTTTGGAGCCGATAATGACTTCCAGATCCGGGCGACTTGGATCTATCTTGACTTTCTCGAGTTCTTCCCCCGGGATGGCCCTTGGGCCCCCTTGTCTGGGGTCGTCGATCTCGGCCTCGATTAGGAGTTCATCGGGCTCGTGCCCTATTCTTGGGTCGAGGTCACTGTAGGTTCTTTTTTTACTAGCTCTTTCCTTATTTAATTCCTCATCTTGTTCATTGCTATCTATTACAAGTGTTTGTTGGATAGGTATTGATGCGGAATTGAAAAGAGATGACGAGTAAATCAAACAACCTCTTGCATCGACTTGGTCGCCCTTAACGGTACCGACCAACCCACTCTTGGTGGGGAATTTTACACAAAAATAAAAAGTTGAGGACGCAACCTCGAATTCATGCTCAAAAGGCCTTCCCAGGAAACCATTATAGGAGTTGGGAAGGTCGACTACCAGAAAGTCTAGAAGTCTAGTTGCCCTAACTTCCCTATTCAGTGTAGAAACCAGCTCGACGGCCAGTCGAATCATTCCGGTGGGCCTCACAGTTGCGTCGCCAAACCCCTTCACGATGTGGTCGCACGGGGTGATATAGGCATCATAGTCCCCGAGCTGATACAGGGTTTTCTTGAAAAGGATGTTGCAGAAGGCACCCCCATCGACTAGAAGTCGGCACACCGTAGTCCCCATGATGTTGGCCAGGATCACCAGGGGATCGACATTGGGGTAGACTACCCCGGCCTTGTCCTGTTATCCGAACTCGATAGTACTTGACTCTTCCCCCACAGCGAGGACAGGCAACACCATCTTCCTGGCGTTCTCTATCTCTCTTATTTCGGCTTTCATCTTCCGCTTTGAGGAGGAGCTGAAGGCTAGCCCCCGACTATCCCTAGGGGAGAGAGAGTGTGTATCACCCGATCCCCCACATTTTCAGGCATAGGCGGGATAGGTCATTCCCCCTGCCCCGCTCCCTGGTTGTTCCTGTGGGTGCGCTCTCCTTGCTGGCGACCTCTCGGGGCACAGTCACTTCGAGATTCTTCGAGGTCGGCCAGCCAGGTCGTCAAGCGAGCCGTCTTAAATATAACCTCGGTTGAGGCGGCGGTCTTTACACTCCTTTGGTATAGTGTCATGGTCTTTCGTGAAAGTGGCGATACTTGTTGGGGTTACATTTGCCATTACTCTTTCTTTGGGAGAGGTGGGAAAGCGGTTCCGTTCGGGATACGGGTGAAAATGTGCGGGGTTATGCGGGCGTCCATCAACTTCACGGAATGCTTTCTTCAAAAGGTTTGAAACTCGGTGGCTTGTCTTTGTGAGGCAGCCTTTTTGGAGCTTTTCTTGGGCTCATGACCTCCTTAGCCTCGAGAGTCGAATTCGGGGAACTCTGCATGTATGTCGGTCATTGCTTAGTAGCCGGAGATTGGTGTAGCTAGTCGGGTATTCGACCGTCATGTCCTTGAGTTTGGTCCCTTTTTGAGGCGGAGGCGGTGATTTTTTGCTTCATCCCCGATGGGATCTCCTTTCAAAATCGACTTATCAATCCTTTTCGCCCGTGGGACCCATCGGACTCTGTGTCCTGCTGGGGTGTTCATATTTTGCTGATGCATGGTCGAAGCGCCCGAGCGATGAAGTCAAGTCAAACGTAGCGGTACGCTTTCGAAAAGTGTCGGCGAAACGGTGGTGGAGGTGAACCATTGGTGAGCTTTGGTGCGCTCGAGGGTTAAAGAAAAGCACCGCATTTAGTCGCATCGATTAGGCGCCCGTAGAGGCCGTGTCTGATTGATTGCCACTTACATGGACCCTTGAATCCGTTTTTCCCCAATGGCGATCGAGGCCATAACATTAATCTTCCTTTTGGGTAGCCGCCAAAGGTGACGAGAGTTAGTGGGGAGTCGGGGCGGGACGAGGAAAGGATCGACCCGATTGGCCCACTCCGATTCTCCATGCTTCCATCGGCTTGCTTGACCGTCTGGTCGATCTTCCGCGACCGAGCATCGCGATTGGTCGGTGACCGCTTTTACCCGGGGGGTCACGCGATGCATGGTCGATCGATCGCAGGTCGTGGTGGTGGAGGTTCAATGCAAGGGCAAGGTCGCGCTCCACTTGATAAGCTTGACGAGGCTCGAATTATGCCTCGTCTTCAACAATCACTGGGGCTTTCTGGACCCCCAGGTCTCCAAGTCGGTCAAACACGTTGTTTGACCCTGCCGGCCTTCTAAGGAGCTGGCGATTATGGACAAAAGGCGTGTCTAAGCCGGATCGTAGGCGATTGGCTGCGAATACCTTTTCGGCCCTTCTTCCTTGATGGTCCGACCTCCTGGGTGGCCTTCTTGAGGGGAGGCTGCACGTCCTCATCATCAAACGCGAGGCATTTTTTGTTGAGGATAACCATCACGGCTTTTGCATCCTCCGGAGTCTGCACCAGGTTCCACAAGTCAGGGGTCACTATCGGGTCTTGCTGGCGATCGCGATGGGAGCCGGAGCGTTGAGAGCTCATAGAGGCCTCGCGCCCATAGCGGGCGTCCAGATCTTGTCCGTTCAGGTTGGCTTGATTGCTCGCCATCAGTATTAATCAGAGTTGAGATGGGTTTTCCTTCGAACATAGTGATTTCGTAGGAATTGTATTTCCCACAGACGGCGCCAATTGTTGTACCCGGTTTGATTACCGGTGAACAAACAAAGTATTTGATAATGCTCTGATCAATATAACAATGAAAGCGACAAGTAACACACGATTTGATTACCCAGTTCGTCCGTGGAATAGACTACGTCTGGGGGCACCAAGCCAGAATATTTACTGTATTATTTTATGCCTAGGATTCTAAGGGTTCGATCCTCTACAATGTACATTACAAGTAATATTTATAGACACAAAACTAGAGTTACAGTCTTAATGGGCTTCTTCTCGTAGACCAACTAGGGTTTCCTTTCTTGTTCCGCAAGTCGCGCTTACAGATACACATTCCCCGGTTATATCCCGAGAGATCCGCCTCACTAACTACCCGAATCTTTTCCAAGTTTATCTTCAACTAAGCTCGGGACTCAGTCGGTCCCGACTTTTGGGTTCTATCAAGTCGCCCCGCGACCTCCCTGCTGCACCAAGCCGCCTCCGCGACCTGCGTGGCTTCACAAACTTCCAGCGACTTACCGACCTCCCGAAGTTGCCTCAAATCTTGCTCCAGCTGGACAGAGTCGGATAATGCGTTAGCTACAAGACGGTCCAATTCCCGGCTTCCACCAAGTCGGGTTATTTTCTCCCTACAACAGGTATGCCCCCAGACGTAGTCCTTCCGGACGAACTGGGTCAACAAGCTCGAGTGTTCTTTACGTTTTCCATTATTCATTCATGATTCATATATTACTTGTTTGTGGCATATACGTAAAATCTATGTTACAACAGATGGAAAATGGAGATAGAAGAAAATCTGATACCCTAGTATAGAAAATATAAAATTGTTTAAAAAAGTGAATAGGGTATTTTGGGGAAACCATAGCAAAAATAAATTAATCCTACAATCCAAACAAACACTACAAGAAAACAACCAAATTCCAATGGTAACATTCCAACGGAATTTTGAGTTTTTTCCATTGGAATCATTGATTCCAACGGTAATTCCAATGGAATTCCGGCAGTTGGAAAAATGCATGTTGGAATTGCGAAATTCCAACGAAATTAAATCAAAATTCCATTGGAAAGAAATTCCAACGGCACATTCCGATGGATAATGAGCGTTGGAATATTCAGTTGATGGAATTATTTCCCATGCAAATTCCGACGTCAATTCCAGCGGTATAGTTCCAACGGAATTTTTTTCCAATAGATATCTACCATTGGAATTTCAATTATTGGAAATTATTCATTGCAAATTCCAACAACATTATTTCATTGGAATTTTATTTCCAACAGTAATTTTCTATTGGAGTTTTGAACGTCATTTTTCAATTGGAATTTTTTTCAAGAAATATTTTTTGTTTACTTTTATAGCTATATCAAAATGCCATATAAATATCAATCAAAATAACATTATTATTACAAACAAAAATGCAAATACATAAGTTTTTTTGATCAAATATATTACAACTCCAGAGTCAAGTACATATTTAAAAATGTTCTAGGAATATAAATATGTTTATCATCCTATCAATTCTCATCACCATAAAAAAGAAACTAAGATCATAACATATATTAAGTACTGAATCACATCATCATCAACACCAAGGTACCTATCATCCTACTCACTCTCCTTACATTTGCTTAAGAATCCTCTGTTTTCCTTCCTTCTTTCGTTGCCTTTCTTTCATGGAATTGAGTCTGCACCTTGTGGAATAATTCAACAATCTCTTTTTCTACAAGACCTGGAAATGAGGTTGCTTGAAGCCCATTTCTAATAGAAAAAGTTTCTGAATCTTCAAGATCTACATTTTCTTCTCTCCAAATTATATTTCAACCATAAGTTGTCACAATAATCTGCAATACAAATTGGTAAAAGAGTATTAAAAAAAATAAAAAAATAAAAAGGAACTAGCTGATAGAATATAGAATGTGCCAACATACTTATTACTATGTTCACATTCACATTCACTCTCTTTTACTTAAGGATGCGCCTCAACATAAATTGAAACTAGATACTCATATCTCACAGTCCTTAATGCATCAAGTCAGGTGAAGCCAAAAAGGTGGGCGAATTGAGAAATTTAACTAGAAAATAAATATGCTTAAGAAATTAATATTCATCAAAAGACTTTGAGACATGGCATACTAATATACTTTGAGGACCAAGACAACAATACATATAAAGCAAATTAAACCAAGGCATCAATTAAACAACTTTTATATTAGGTGAAAACACATTCACCTTTCTAGCTAATCTAGGTAAAGCCCATAAAATAAGCCAAAACAAATTTTTTTTACAAGGATTCTTTTAGAAACATAAGCTAATAGTTAATGTTAGAAATGTTACTAATATTCAACTAATTAAAACCAATCACTAGCCAATATAATCACCTACTACAACAAGACAGAAGAAAGTTTATGAATTTTAAATCTACCATTTTACATCCATAAAACTAAAATTATAGTAAGAAATTAGACATGTAACTAAAATGCAACTAAAAAACATCAATAATTAGCCAATTTCTCGCTCAGCATAGCATGACAACAAATAAGTGACATGAAAATCAAGGAATGAATTAAAAGACCTAGATGTTTCAAATTAAGGACAACCTAGAAATACATATATGGATAATAAAACCAGAAAACAACTAACATATCAGGAGCTTGTAACAAGTTATATGCGAGAAACACAACAATCATAGCTACACATGCAGGATTCAGTAGTCCTTAAAAGAATACTTTTACAAGGAATTCAGTTAATACATAGGCAAGACACTATACATGTAACCAAGAATTTAGATTTTTATCACCAAAAGAAAAATCACAGCTTAAATGAATCTAAGCATGCATAAAACTTTGGTCATATTAACCACTCCAGTGTCTTTAACCTTCAAATACTTTAAAATACTTTTGGAACTTAAACTTGATGTGTATATACAATTCAACTTTTACGTATGAATATTGTCCAAAAATACACAATTTGGAGAAGGGAACTCCTAACTTAGAAGCTCCAATCTGCATTTAGATATAATAATGGGAAATAATAAAATACCTTTCTAATTGGCTTGGAATTACGCTCCAACATCTGTCAAAAAAAAAATTACGCTCCCACAACAGGCAATGGCCAATGAGGTGATCAAGGCTGCTGAAACACTCATAAATCTAGCAGTGGAGGTGTGGTTCATATCAACAATAGAATAGCTTCAGTAGCAATAATACACTCATGTGGAAGATGTGAATTTTTTTACTACATGTATACTCAACAATTAGAACATCATCGAGATTTAAGTTGGGGAAGATTAAAAAAAAGTAAGAACAAAGAGCATAAATATATACCTGAGAGGAATAGGTTCTATTTTATTTTTAAAATTTTTAAGACATGATTTCCAAGTAAAACAGGGGATGCTTGCCATGTGTGTTCTAGCACTATACAATTAAGCACCTTGTATTCACTTTTTTTGCTTCTGATAAATGAAGATCACAAGGCAAACTACGATTAGATGTTGGAAATACATAAATCAATTTTCTAGAGACATGACTTTATATACTATAATTTCTTAGAATTGTGCATAATATTCAACAAAATTTCAATTGGAAATGCCTGATTCCCAGAATGTTGAGAGAAATCCAACTGACCCAATGCAAAATAGACTACCATGATACCATAGTTGTGTGTGTAAGTGGTCAGGTGCACGATATAGGGAGAGAGAGAGAGAGAGAGAGCAACCAACCTGCCGCTGGTCGCCGATGAGTGTCAAGGAGGAGTTGTGGAATCTCTCGTTGGTTGCCGGTCCTTGACGAACACAGTTGAAGGGGAAGAGGGCCGATCGAAAATTATCTTCGATTCAAGAATGTCTAGGCTCGTGAATTGACAGCAACACTACTTAGCGCGATAAGTCTGTGGTATCGGGAGGATTGAGGATGAAAGATTGCCATGGTGATTCTAGGGCTTGAGGCGTAACGGAGAATGGAAAATGGTGGGAAATTTTTGGGGTTTTGTATTATAATTTTATTTATATTTTAAATTTGAAAAATAAATATAATTAAAATATAAATATAAACTGTTGGTCCCGGTGAAAAACTAATGAAATGCGGAAAAATCATGTAATGCATATAAAACAGAGGTGAGGGAATGGTGATTCCATTTTTTTTTTATTAATCCATGATGTGTTTTGCTTATAACCAAATGCATATGACAAGTAAGAACATAAAGAAGTAAAGAACACACACTTTTATAGTGGTTCAGAGTCCAACTCCTACATCAACTCTTCCCTATCAGCAGGGGCACCAACTTAACCATCTGGACTTAGTTTTATGTGTTAGTCCAACACAATACAGATGTTTAACGAGTTCTCACTCTCATAGGACTTATCTCCCTCACGGGATTGCCTACCCTCCTTTTCGGGATTGCTTAGATGTTTAACGAGTTCACACTCGCACCCAGAAAGTAAGCTAGTCCAACTAAATTACAATCCTTGCTTAACAAACTCAACCTAACTTTTGGGTTTGGGTATAAGATTGTTTGGTGTCCAACTAGGGTGAGATTTTCCCTACATTTGTTTAGTCTCGATGCTAAGGATGGAAAAATCTCTTTAAGCTTAGGATATTACATTTGTGCTTAGATCTAGGGTAGAACACTTCTTGAATATATGCGTGTAATGCTAGATGATTTGGCTTTGTAGCTTGATGGATCACGCATTTCTCACACTTAATTTGATGGAAGAACTTGTATTTATAGTGTGGATTTGAATGTTACCGTTGGATGGAGTCACATTCAAATCCATACTATTCTGTAGCTTTTTGCGACTTTTTTCATTTGGTTGTCTTCCGATCATTGGTCCACGTCAAATTTGAATCCAATTTATATCTTGGGGTTACGATCCTCGGTTTTCTCGAACTCGAGCTTCCTTGGACTCGAGGATTCTTGATTGGTGAGACTTCTCTTGGCCGGACCTTATGCGATTAGGTATACCGACAATCGAAGTGGCCCGAGTTCAACTCTTTTGACTTGAGACATCGACCCTCGTGTCACTAAGCTTTTCGAAGCTATCGATCATCGATGGCGTTTCGATTCTCGATGAACATGACTTCAGATGACTTGTCTTCAGGTGACTTGTCTTCTGAGGACATTAGATCAAGTGACTTCTGGTTTCTGATTTCTTCTCTCTTTGATCGATCGGCTCACCGATCGGATCAAGATAGCAACAAAAGATATCAGTTTATCTGAATCAGATTAGCACATCAGGATATCATATCAAGTCATCTTATCTGATCTCGATCACGTCTGATCTCGATCAGTCTCATCTGCTCCTCTTCTAATCAACAACCTCCACTTCTGATCAGTAACCCTTCTCTTCTGATCTGCAACCTCCTCTTCTGATCTGGTCATCTGATCTGGTCTCCTGATCATCTGATCAACTTATCTTTTCTGGTCATCTGATCAGGTTACTTCTGATCATCTGATCTTCTGATCCCAGGTCCATCTGATCAGGTAACTTCTAATTCTTCTAATCAGCTGGCTTTAGCTTTTCTTTTCTTCTGATTTTGCTTAGCTCATCAGTTAACTCCGGAACTCATCTTACTCATCTGATCTCGATCAGTCTCATCTGCAGCCTCGTCTGATCTTGATCATCTACTTCTGATTTCGTGAGTTCCCCCTCAACTTGTTATCTGTAAGTTAGCTTTAATAACACAAGTTGATAATGTTTTGGCATAATTTATCAAAACTAAAATATCCCAACAATTTCCCCCTTTTTGATAATGACACCAAAATATTAAAATATATGAATTTTTAAAGAAACGGGTTTTTGTTTAAAAAGATCAGTTAATGTGATCACATTAAAAGTGATCTTTTGAACTCCTGCTTTGATACCACTTGTTGGTCCCGGTGAAAATCCGATGAAATGCGGAAAAATCATGTAATGCATATAAAACAAGGGGTGAGGGAATGGTGATTCCAATTTTTTTTTTATTAATCCATGATGTGTTTTGCTTATAACCAAATGCATATGACAAGTAAGAACATAAAGCAGTAAAGAACACACGTTTTTATAGTGGTTCGGAGTCCAACTCCTACATCCACTCTTCCCTATCAGCAGGGGCACCAACTTAACCAACTGGACTTAGTTTTATGGGTTAGTCCAACACAATACAGATGTTTAACGAGTTCTCACTCTCACAGGACTTATCTCCCTCACGGGATTGCCTACCCTCCTTTTCGGGATTGCTTAGATGTTTAACGAGTTCACACTCGCACCCAGAAAGTAAGCTAGTCCAACTAACTTACAATCCTTGATTAACAAACTCAACCTAACTTTTGGGTTTGGGTATAAGATTGTTTGGTGTCCAACTAGAGTGAGATTTTCCCTTACATTTGTTTAGTCTCGATGCTAAGGATGAGAAAATCTCTCTAAGCTTAGGATATTACATTTGTGCTTAGATCTAGGGTAGAACACTTCTTGAATATATGCATGTATTTCTTGCTCAGTGTTCTATGGTGGAAATGCTAGATGATTTGGCTTTGTAGCCTGATGGATCACACATTTCTCACACATAATTTGATGGAAGAACTTGTATTTATAGTGTGGATTTTAATGTTACCGTTGGATGGAGTCACATTCAAATCCATACTATTCTGTAGCTTTTTGCAGCTTTTTCAGGCTGGTTGTCTTCCAGTCATTGGTCCACGTCAGCTGAATCTAACGGCTATATCTTCAGGGTTCCGATCCTCTGTTTTCTCGAACTCAGGCTTCCTTGGACTTAGGATTCTTGATTCAGAAGACTTCTCTTGGCCGGACCTTATGCGATTAGGTTTCTTGACAATCGGGCTAAGCGAGTTCGACTCTTACGACCTTGACATCGACCCTCGGTCACTAGTACTGCTATCGATCATCGATGGCGTTTCGATTCTCGATGAACATGACTTCGGATGACTTGTCTTGGTGACCTCTTACGAGGACATTAGATCAAGTGATTTATGGTTTACGATTTCTTCTGCTTTGATCGGTCGGCTCCTTTTGATCGGATCGGCCATCTTATCAGTCGACATATATCAATTTATCGCATCAGTTAACACATCGGGATAACATATCAAGTCATCTTATCGATCTCGATCCGTCGATCTCGTCGGTCTCATACTAACTCCTCTTCCGATCAACAACCTCCTCTTGATCGGTGACCCTTCTCTTCGATCTGCAACCTCCTCTTCTATCGGTCATCGATCTGGTCTCGATCATCGATCGGCTTATCTTTCTGGTAAATCCGATCGGTCACCCCGATCATCCCGATCTTCGATCCCAGTCCATCGATCGGGTAACCGATTCTTCTAATCAGCTGGCTTTAGCTTTTCTTTTCTTCTGATTTTGCTCAGCTCATCAGTTAACTCCGGAACTCATCTTCTATTCGATCTCGATCGGTCTAAATCGCTCTGACCGACCTCGTCGATCTCGATCATTTACTTCTGATTTCGTGAGTTCCCCCTCAACTTGTTCTCTTTTTCGCTCAACTTGTTATCTGTAAGTTAGCTTGAATAACACAAGTTGATAATGTTTTGACATAATTCATCAAAACTAAAATATCCCAACATAAACTTTAGAATTTTTTTTTTCTTTTTTGAAAGGAAACTTTAGAATTATTTATATACACAACATATATATAATAGAGATATAAAAATATTATATGATTTTTTGGAATCATTCCAACTGTCTAGTGCCATTGTATTTTATATTGGAATAATTAGAAAAATACTTCCAACGATATCATGTCGTTGGATATCATATTGGAATTACATATAAAAATAATATATGGTTTTGGGGTACTATTCCAACGATTTAGAGTCGTTGGAATATTCGTCGGAATAATTAAAGAAAATTTCCAACGATATCATATTGTTGGAAATTCCGTTAGAATTAGATATACAAATATCATTTAATTTTGGAGAATCATTCCAACTGGCTAACACCGTTGGAATGTCAGTTGGAATAATTTTTTAAAATATTCCAACGTTGTTTCCAACTATAAATTCGAACAATTACCGTAAGTTGTTGGAATTACCGTTGGATTGTTCCAACAGTTACTTGTGTCGCTGGAAAATCTGTTGGAATTTTGAAATTTCCAATGGATTTTTTTTCTGTTGGAAATTTTCCATTGGAATTTGACTGTTTTCTTGTAGTGAAATTATTACACCTATTTATGACTAATTATCTCATACACAATCCTACAAACCAATCAACATGTAATGTTAAAAAAAAACACAAGTGAATAGTGCAATCTCACCTAATCCATTCATAACAAATCAAACCTAACTATTAAACAAAACACACCCTATGTATTCAATTTAATCCACAATTTAGTCCCAAACCGCCGGAGGTCGCTCAAAATTTTCCAAAACGACGTCGTTTTGGGCGCGTGTCTTACATATTCTGGTCAAAATACACGCACCCAAAACGACGTCGTTTTGGACAATTTTGAGCGACCTCCGGCGATTTGTGACTAAATTGAATCAAATTGAATACATGCTGTCCTTCCAGTCCCTACTCTGGTTTCTTGAGTTATAAAGAATGTTTGGTTGGAAATTGATTGCAATGCCCAAGAGAATCATGCCCAGAAGTAGTAGACATGATTAGTACAACAAATATTCACCATATTTCTCAAGATCTAAGTGGGAAAAATCTATAAATTGCGAGTTTGCGATGATCAGTGACCGAAGCAAAAATAAATAAATCAAATCGTGGTACCAAACTAACGGAGAAATGGCTGGACGAAACAACAAAAAAATTATCAAAAATTCGCAAGTTTGAACGATTTTCAAAGACATAATTAATATTGAAAATATTGAAAATTTCGGTGTACAATACTTGTCGTATTAAAAAATATGAATTTATCAAAAATTTTGGTATATCAAATTTCCGATACAATACAGTAACAATATGACAAATAAAAAAATTTGGCATTTGGGTATACATCGATTTACCGAATTTTCCGCTATTTCGGTATATACCGGTATACCGAACAAAATTCGGTATTTTGATGGTAAGGTATATCGGTATTTCAATATCTTACCATAAATACTCTAAAAAAAATTCTATATGAAATGGTATAATGAAATTTCAACATGAAACAATATACTCCTAAGTGCAACTCCATTTCAACATGGTATAAGATTTTCGGTATGAAATGGTATTTTATCGAAAATTCGATATGGTACGGTATATAAAATTTTTGGTGCGGTATATGGTGTGTAATTTAAATAATTTTATTTTATGTAATTTTTTAAATTTTAGTGTCATTTTACAAACCTTAGTATTTATGATAAACTAGAGCATAATTAAAAACTATATAATTAATTAAATAAATTATGATTACTCAAATATATACAATATTTTTTTTATATATCTGTGAAAAATATGCAACTTTTTTTTAATAAATGTCACTTAATTGGTGAAAAAATATATTTAATTTTATATTATAATTTGTATTTCAAATTATACAATTTATTTTAAAATTTATAATATTCAATTTGTGCATCACATTATTAAATTCATTAGTTTAATTTTCAGTTGAATTAAATAAAATTATAATTTTCACATTTTTTGAATCAATAAGGAAGAATTGGAATAAAGTAAAGGGTGTATTTGAATTTTTTATATGTTTGAGAGTATAGATTTTGTAGGATTTGATAGGATAGAATTTTGAAAAAATAGATTATAGAAGGAATATTATATTGTAAAAAGTAGTGCTGAAATAATTGAATTATGACAAAAACTCATATGAGACGGTCTAATGCATGGAATGGAGTACAATCTTGCACAAATCAACATCCATACATTTGAAAATGTTAAAGAGTCAATGCTCAAATTGTGCTTCATCGTCTCACCGTGAGATTGTCTCACACAAGTGTGCCTTCTGAATGATTGTATATTTAGTGATTGTGAATATTATATATAAAAGGATGAGAGAGATTATTGAGTTTGATAAATAATACTCCCTCCGTCCCAAGCTTAACTGCATTCTTTCTATTTAAGGCGTCCCAATCTTAACTGCACATTTCCTTAAATGGAAATAATCATTTTATTACTTTATCATATAAAATACTAATATACAACTCTTTCAACCCCAAATAATTTATCACTTTATCACATAAAATATTAATAAACAACTCTTTCTACCCCAACAATTTATTATTTTTTCTTAAACTTCGAGCACACAGTAAACCACCAAACAAGATTAGGACGGAGGGAGTAATAATTAAAAAGTGTGGGATAGATGATTGATAGTGTATTGAAAATTGTATATGAAAAATGTAAAATAGATGTATTATAGACATTATAAAATATGATTTAAAAGGATTTAAAATTCTATATCAAAATCCTACTAAACAAACAAGGATTTGAGATTTGAAAATCTAAAAGTGGCTTTCCACACCAGTGAAGAAGCCCAAATTTTGCCTCTCATGTGAGACGTGCTAATTTTACATGATTAGACATAAGTCAGGTTTGATTGTCCTACATTTAGTAGATGGATTCCCTCATCTCGATAACTTTTCGAAATTGTACATTTTCATCATCCAACCAAATGCACATACACCCCTAAAACAATCACATTACTATTTTTCTCTGACTCACCTATTTTCTCTCAACAACTCATTATTATTCCTACTTTTCATTCAACTAATTATTACCCAACTAACTAACAATAATAAAATAATACATCTTTATCATTAAAAAATATTGATTAGACATAATGTTTCGTTCACACCAATCACTTTCAAACACATCAAACACATATTTATTAGTCACAGGATTGACCTCATCACCTTTTCTCACCATCTAAATGTGATACATCCTCCTCTAGGCTGAATCACACATGACCCTACAAATTTTGAAATATAATGTCCTACATTATATACCCTTAAAATTATTGTCTTAAAATCAACCCACTAAATTACTGGTCTACTATCTTAAAACTATTTAAATAAGTTGACTTTTAGTTAATATGTTCATTTTTTTATTAGCAAATATCTCACGTCTTTTAAGGGCCCGCTTGGTTGGGGTAATGAAAGTGGGTAATGGAAATCACTTCTATTGATTTTGCTTGATAGTTTTGATACACAAGTAATGAGAATAGAAGTAAACAATTGATTACCCTCACTCACTCAACCCAACCTCACATGATACCCATTGCTGATGTTCTAACCAAGCAATAACCCTTAGAAATTGACCCCTCAATGATACCCATTACCATTCCATAGTCATATCAAGCGGGCCCTAAATTTTCTACGAAAATATTTTTATATTATTTTTCCAACCCCTCCCAATTCCCTTCGGATGTAAAATTTGTTTATTTTCAAATGCTATACACTTTCAAAATTTCCTATCAGAATCAGCTTAGACCATTTATTTGAGATTGAGTTTGCAAACACCCCCATACCATAGATTCTTAATGTACACTTAATTTATAAAAGACTCCATATCATGAATTTATAATAGGAAAACAATACTTATTGATCTATAAAATAATTAAAGCTTATTATGAAGATTTTCCACTTTTTTATAATGGAAAATTCAATTAATTTCTCATTAATGATCTTTTTTTTTTAATTAATTTCATTAATGATTTGAAGGAAAGTGTTTTTTTTTTCATAACCAGTTGGCTCTCTATATATTAATATAATTTCATTGATTTTCCTCAAGCATTTTAAAAGCATTACTTCACTAGTTTTTCATATTTGTTGAAAAGAAATCAAATTTTTTTCTGAAACATATGACGTCCTTAGCCGGAGAAGCTTCCCTGCCAATATGTGTTATTTGTTTAGAGTTGATTTTACATGATAATAGTAGAGGAATAGCCGATCTTATCTGCAAACATCGATTTCATTTAGGTATATTCTTAATGTTCTTATATCATATAAAAATTCAAATTTAACTATTTTTGCATTTTTCACAGTTTAGGTTAAAAATTTGTAATTCAGATCGTTTTGCTTAGATTTACAAATTCACATTGCGGCGCGACACGTTTGATGAGGGATTATTTAGGGGAAAAATTTAAGATTTTTTAGAGGTAATAGAGACCGAGGCCAATAGGTCTAAGTTTTGCGGCGGGAGCCCTTGCGATAGCTGACCCAAAAATTAGTGGTTGCATATATATATATATATATGATACCATATTGTTATAAGGATCGTGCAAAAATCTATATCAAATAGTATCATGTGGATCTTTCACAAACGCAGATAGGAAGTTACTAAGAAATTCCGTAGTCTATGAGTTAACCTGAAAAAAACCTTTACGCCCACAAACGTCTGCGCCAATTTATCGGCAATATGGCAAAAAGACTAACCCACATAGTTAACTCATAGATATCACTAGAAAACTCAAACCTACCGGTTAAACCAACTCTACCTTTTGATATATCAAATTACAGATCAAAATAGGTATATAATTCCAAATGCACATGATAGTAGAGTATAGTAAAGTCAGGTCATGATTCAATACAACTAATCTAGTCGACCATTGAGGCGACGATCAACATAAAATAAAATTTTTTAATACAGAAATTAAATAACAATATACCTTTAAAGAGCCACAAGCATAAACAAGTTTATGAACAATAATATTACAAGGTTACAAGGTTGCACACTAGAGAGGGATTTAGAGAGAGAAAGAGGGGGCGAGTCTAAACTCGAGCGTACCTCTAAAAGAAAAATGCAAACCTATTTATAGGAGAAAGAGCCGGACATCAAACCCCGAATTTCAAAATAAAAAAGAAATAGTGCGGAAAAAACAAAGCCACAAAAAGAAAAAAAAAGTTTGAATAGTAATTACTATTCATCAACAGTACCTGGTCTGTAATGTGACGCATGCAATGACGAATTTTATTCATTGTTTTCTGTAATCATATCTTGCACCATATAATTAATTCTTTAAGCCTTTAAATCGCCAGTAAAGAGGCTTGTTTTTTTAGGAGCATAAGAGTCTCCTTAAAACATGTTAATTGATCACGGTCATTAAACCATCCTTCATTTCTTCTGTATGAAGCTTCAATCCATGGAATCAATTCTTCCAGAGCTCTAATCTTCTTTCTAAGAATTTTGAGATAATTGTTATTTTTAATAACATTGTTCTCATTATCAATGAGAATATCAGAAGGAGTTCTCTATATATTATAATATAATACTCATGTATCATTCAAGAGGTAGTATAATCTAGAATGAATTATTCCATGATGAATATCTCATCCTTCCTTTGATACGGATGTAAAGAAACCATGTGGATAGGATCCTTCCATAATTATTTTTTATCTTTAACTCTCTCTTTAAGAGAGTGCTTGAACAAGTCAAAGCTTTCGTGTAAAGAAAGATCTTTGCAATCTTCGTCTGGATCCTGAGCGTCCTGAAGATCAGAACCAGATAACATGGAAGAATCATATTTTGAATCTGAAAAATCAATATCTCCCAACAGATCATTTTTTATCAGATCCATATATCTATCGATAATCTTCTCTTTAGAGAGAATACCTAAATACTTCTTAGAGTATTCAGAAAAGGAAGAAAAGGTATTGGGAGCATGGTCCTCAATACTCTTCTTGTAAGAATCCATTTTGGATTTAATCCTTCCAATATTATCACACAATTTAATCAACCAAGTATGAGAATGCTTGAGATTGTGTTAAAATAGAGTCTTATAAAAACTCTCAAGATAATCCTAGTAATTGTACTGGTCATTGATTTTGTTGACTTCATTCAACATCTTCCTTTCAATCAAAGGAGAAATACCCCATTCTTGGATGGAGATAATGAACTTGGAGTAATTGATAATACTACCCTTTGGTGGAATATGTTGAATTTCCACACAGCCAAGACTTATAAGAATGTTTTAATAGAAACCTCTAGTCTTTTATGATTCAACAGTCCATCCACAATTTGGGATATATTTTTCCATAAGAATCCATGGGGATTCTTTAAACTTTTCATCATCGTTTTCAATATGATGCTCCATCATCTGGTTTTGAGGAATTGTCCTCAACTGGTATATTATTACTACGTTGTCTGAGGAATTCTTGAAAATCTTTTTGAATATTTTCTTCTTTTGAAGAAGAACCAACACCAGAAATATTCAGATTATAAAGAGATTTCTTCCCCTGCTGTAAAATAGCAGTGTCTCTGCCTCCTCTTCCTCTATAAGAGTAATAAGGACCTCTTCCAGAATGGCTCATAACTGTCATGAAGAAATAAATTCACTAGTTAAAAAATCTGGAAGATGATTATCTTTCCCTTGCTTATGGATAATGTTGAAATCAAAATAAGCAAGATGTGATTGTCATCGGGCAAACATTTGCTTTGAAACATTATGTTCAAAGTCTTTGAAGAGCATGAATGTAGCAACTTTACAATTAGTATAAATTGTAAATTTTTGATTATATAAATCATCTTGGAATTTAAGAACACATTTAACAATAAATAAAATTTCTTTAGCAGTGGCAGAATAATTCTTCTGACTATTATTCCATTTACCAGAATAAAATCTAATAATGTAATCCTTTTTATTATCAGGATTAATTTGTTTTAAAATACCACCATACCCCAAATCTGAGGCATCAGTTTCAACAATTTTTTCCCATGAGGGATTAGCAAGCATAAGACAAGGAATATTCTTAACCTTTTCTTTAATTATAATAACAACCTTAATATGATTATCATTCCAAGGAGAATGATTATTCTTAAGCCTATCATATAAGATAGCGGAATCTTCAGCAAGATTTTTAATATAAGAAGACACATAATTAACACTTCCTAAAAATGTTTGCAGCTGAGTTTTATCAGTTATAATATCAGGAAATTTATTACCAAATTCAATACTTCGTTGAATAGGAATAATATTACCTTTGTCAATTATATGACCAAGAAATTTAACTTTAGTTTGGAATAAAATCATTTTAGGTTTTGAAATAACTAAATCATTTTTAATGGCTAAGTTTTTGAACATATCAAGGTGTTTAAAATGTATTTCAATATCTTTAGAAAATACAAGGATGTCATCAATATAGACAATAATAAAATCACTATAAGGATTAAAAATATCATTCATAATTTGCTGAAATTCTGAAGGAGCATTCTTAAGACCAAAAGGCATAACAGTCCATTCGTAATGACCAAATGGAACATTGAAGACTGTTTTATACCTATCAGGTTGATTAATCTGAATTTGCCAAAAACCTGATTTTAAATCAAATTTAGAGAAGACAAGAGCATTGACTAATCTGTCAAGAAGATCTTTCTTATTAGGAATAGAATGTCTAATCCATTTTAAAACCTTATTATGAGGTTTATAATTAATAACTAATCTAGGAACTCCGCGTTCCTGCTCAGAATGCTTATTAACATTGAAAGCAGTACAAGACCAAAGGAATTTAGAAGGAGTAATAAGATTCTTCTGTAATAAGGAAGATATTTCCTTTGTGCATAACTCTAAATATTCAGAGTTCATTTGACAAGGTCTAGACTTAGTCAGCATTTTATTCTCTTTGAAATCTTCCTCATAAGGAAGAGAAACTATATGTTTCTTTCTATCCAAAAAAACATTAGGAAAATCATTGCAAATCTCAATAGAAAAGTTATTATTTCAAAGTTTGATTTTATCCTGAAGCTTAGGATTCTTTAATCTGTCATTAATAGTAATAGAATTAAGCTCATCTTTAAGAAAATTGATTTGATAATTTTTATTGTTAATTTGATCTTGAATCAAATTAAGAACCTTATGAATAGGTTTAGTAATAAACTTAAAAGTAATAGGTTTACCTTTATAGGTGTTGGGGAATTATTTGCACTGATCTATTTGGGATGAATATTTAAATACAAATTTAATTCTAACAATTATTACTAGCATGAATTAATCCTATATTAATTCAACAACAAATCATGCATATAATCAATTCACGTAAATCCTACGCATGCGGAATTTCTACGAGTTTACGTGAACATACCTCTTGGGACGGCAACGGTCTTATTGATTAGACTCACCAAAAGAACTTCCCAAGTATTCCCTTAATCCTTGCTCGACTATCCGGTGGTAGGACACTTGCGAACAATTAACAAAAGGAAAATAAATTTTGTTGCACCACCTTTGTGGATTTACTAATTTTTCCAGCACATGGAATTGTACTTGGGAATGAAAGAATCATCCCCTATTTATAGAGTGTAGGTGGTCGAAATTTTTAGGGCAAAATAATGTGGGAAAATCTTTTCTTGATCTCCAAGAAATCTTGAATATATCTCCTATATTCTTTTTCCCATAATTATAATATTCCACAAAATCCCACCTCCTCTTTGTTATAGAATATTTTCGAAATATTAGGTCAAGATTCCAAGATTTGGATCTTCTTGAATTTATGAGATATTTTTGTATTTCAAGAAATACATATCTTTCATAATATATTTTCAAGAAAATCAAGAAAATCTTTCTTGCCCTTTATATTTCAAGATTTTCGAAAATTGCTATATGGATACCCAAGTGGGAGATTTCTTGAATTTAATGAGATAATCTTGTATTCCAAGAATACATATCTTCATTCCATAACAAAATTCAAAGAAAATCTTTCTCCCCTTTTAATCCATATTTTTGAAAATTTGAGGAAAAATTAAGGCAACAATATTTATTTTATTTTAAACACCTTTTTCAGTTATTGGACTATATGTTGGGCTACTTAGGGGGCCTTTAGGAGAATTAAGATTGGACATTCCAATGGATCTTGAATTATCAATATTGAGCCACAATATTATTCAAGCCCATAAATATTAATTAATCCCACTACATAATTAAATATCAGACTATCCATCTTAACCCATATTACGGTCAATATGGCTCCGGGTTATTATTTCCGTGTTTAAGATTATCTAGCCCATTAATTAATTCAAGCCCTTTGAAATAGCTTTCCATTAATTAATATCTTTTGTCCTTGGTTAAGGAACGGTTCAACATTATTATCCATACCGGAAACTAGTTCCACTTGCAAGATTTGATATGATAAATCTTATGAACCTCCCAAGGGGGCAAATCGAACAAGCATACTTGCACACGATTCTCCGTATTAAATCTTAGCAATCGCATGTGACCAATAATATTGCCCAAGATAAAAAGTATTGAATCTCGTTGATTCTCTACCCATGATAAGTCAAAGAAATAGTTACCAACCACACGTGATCCCATTTAAGGAACGAAGATTAAGAAATAACGAACCACTGAGGTCTAATTCTTCCTTGTTCAGTTCTGAAGAATTTGTCCTCCTGTAGGTCCTATTCAGTGCATCAGTCATGCACTAGTGTAATCTCTTGGTCAAGGCAAGCCAATCTGAGCCTTACACTTCAACCTTTCACGACGGATTGTTCATTTCCATCTAGGTCGTGAATGGTGTACTTTTAGTTACAAGGGATTGTTAATTTAATCTTCTGTGATCTGGTATCACTAAATTAACTACAATGTAACACATACTATTTAATGAACAGTTATGCAATAAATATATGTAACATTCGATGATATTTAAAGCATCAATGATAAACATACTTCTATAAATTTATTTCAGTAAATAAGTCCGATATTCAGTTGTGATTATACAAAGTAAAAACATACTTTCCAGTATAATCCCAACAATAGGTACCTGTAATATCTCCTTCACTGACAAAGGTAAGAGGATAAATTTTAAATAGAAAAGGAAGACCAATAATCATTTGACTAGTAATGTCTTCAGCAATAAGAAAGTCATTAGAGATACAACAACCATCAACACAAACATAATCATTTTTAAGCTTATAATTAATTTTTAAAGAACCTCCACCTGCGTGAGAAAGGGAGTGAGCAGTCTTTTCAAAGAACTTAGTAGGAATTATTCCTAGTTGTATGAAACTTAAGTCAGCACCACTATCAATCATAGCGACAAAATCTTTCTTATAGGAGTTATTTATAAGAAGTGAAATCTTGGTATACCATTTTTGGGATATAATCATGTTAATAGTAGATAAATATTTTTTTATCAATATTAACATTACTACTAGAGTCTAAGAAATGAGAAAGAGTAGTTGAGCTAGTTTCACTATTTTCAATTTTCCCTTTTCCTTTCTCAATGAAAGAAAGACGAATAGAAAGGTCAGAATTCTGGTTTTGAAGAATCTTGACACTTGTCTTAAGATTATTAATCTCATGAACTAAATCATTAATAGTCACGGGATTATTTTTAATATTCTTTGTTGGTCCCGGTGCAAACGAGTCTCACACGTTTATGGGGGGGGGAATACACGTGTTCAGTGATTTTTGAAACTTTTTCTTCACTGAGGTCAGATGGGTCAGATTATCCTGATATTTTTGCCCTGAGAAGCACAAATCGCCCTGAGTCAAAGTCTACTAAGACAGTGATCCTGAGCAGCTTTCAGAAGCTTCAGATTAGCCCAACTGATCCTGAATTTATCAGAGATCCTGAGGAGCTTGGAACAGATAATTATCTTACTGAACACTCAGTAGAGTTAGTTCAGTTTGGTAACTATCTGTTCTAGCTACTCAAGTGTGCGGAATGGTTGGCCCTAAGTTTATACTCGTTTTAGTTTTGCTGAAAATCTTCTTCCTTTAATAAAACAGTAATTAAGGCTGTGATCAATTTGATGCAAGTTTAGTGGATTGGTTCCAACTGAATATCAATAAAATCAGCTTTCAGTGAAATACATGCAACAGATAAAATGCAGTACAGAAAGCAAACAACACAACAATTATAGTGGTTTAGAGACTCAAGCTCCTACGTCCACTCTCTCTGATCTTCAGAGAAATTCCTTAATCACTTCCTAAAGCTTTCAGGCTAACTCACTGTAGCTTACTCACTTTTCTACCTTGAGTTTTTTGGCTGACTCACTGCAGCTTACTAACTTAAACACACACAAGTGTTCAAACTACCACAAGTAGCTTACTAACTTCTTCTCTAGAGTTTTCTGGCTGACTCACTGCGGCTTACTAACTCTTTACAACTCTAACTCACCAACAAAACACACACACTCAAACTACCTTATCAAATTGTTTGGGTTTGGGTTGGTTTCCAACTAGGGTGAGATATCCTTTACAATAAGAACAAATGCAAAGGCTAGAATATCTCTACTAAGCTTTGGATATTTCTATCAATCTCGGCTTAGTGAATGAGCTCTCTCCAATGTGAAACACTTGAGAAATTCTAGGGTTTTCGAGTGCTTCAATTTGCAAGAATACGAATGAGCTCTTGAGTTGCTTGAAATTTCCCGTAACCTTTCAATGTAGAAGGTCACTGGTATTTATAGGCAACTTCTCCAAAGGTTACTCTTGGAAAACTATCCGTTGGAAGAGATATCATTAAGGGTTTCCTCTTCTGGTTATTGATGAACGACTATTTTTAGGGTTTGAACACTCCCTTGCATGTTTTAGGAAATATGCAGCCATTTTGCCAATCACCAATTTTTGCAGTCTGGAACAAAGTACTATTGACAAAATTCAGGGTCCTGTCGCTTTCAGTGTCAGTGAAGTACAGTGTTGTCTACCTCTGATTGGTTCTTGTCTTCAGTGAATGTAGACAAACAAAACGGCTCCTTTAGGTCAATTTCTCTGAATGAGACAACCTTAAACAACACTTAGACTTAGTTCCTTTTGTCTGCACTTGAATGTTTTGGGCAATATCTACTTTACTGAACATGTGCATTTTACTTAGTTTTGTAGTATTCAGATAGATATTTTTCAATGCCTCTGACCATTCAGGTCTTCCTGAGTCTTCAGCAATTTACTGAGTCTTAAGTTCTTCTGAGTCTTCAGTACTTCAGCATCTTCCGAGTCTTTCAGTATCTTCTGAGTCTTCAGTATCTTCTGAGTCTTCAGTAATATCTGAGTCTTCATTCCTTTAGTAACTTCAGTACCTTTTGAACATTCAGGTCTACCTGTGTTTCTTCAGTAACTTCTGATCATTCAGGTCCACATGTGTTCTTCAGTAACCTCAGGATTTTCAGGGTTTTTAATATCTAACCTGATCTATATCTGCTGACTATACATTGTGCAGATATCTTCCTGAACAATCTATACTGAAACCTGACTCAGACTATCAAGATTATCCTGAACATGTCATACTCAGGGGTTTTGGGATCTAATCAAAACTTCTTTATTAAATTCATCTCCCAACAATTTCCCCATTTTTGATGATGCCAAAACCATCTTGTTACATTTAAGAAAACCTAACCTATACTCAGGTTTCAATTTATCTATTACAATAAAAAAAATGGCAATTCTCCCAACAATTTCCCACTAAACAGGCATATCAAGTAATTAAAGACATGTAAAAAGATAATGAGATATTATCTTTGAGCATAAAAGATAAATGTTCATTGATGTAGGATAAGAGTTACATATTACAATGAAAATCAAAAGCAATTCAGAAGTACATAGTCTTCAGTCTTCTTCCACTTCATCCTCTGGCACTTCCAGGTTGAACATCCCATAGTATCTCTTCTTTAGTTCATCTCTTGCCTTGATGATTTCTGGGTTGTTTCCTGTTAAGCCTAGCTGAATAGCATACTGAGCAATTTCCTGAGAAATAGCTGCTTCATTCACATAGCCATTCTCAAATCTGGGTGTTGGGTACATGTAGGGTCCTGGAGCCATTATCTGAGTGTTGGCTTCATCTGCCAAGTTGATCCATTTCTGCAGATACTCAAGATAAAAAGTCAGTAGATATTCAATGAATGCTTCATTTTTATCTAAGCTGCTCCCCCTCCATTCCCTCAGAATTTCATAATAGAACCATAAGGTTCTCTTGATTTCCTCCCATGCATCATTGATTTGTAGAGGTATCCACTTGTCAATATGCGGCCATTTCTG
Source organism: Stenogyne calaminthoides (assembly GCA_037126765.1). Lineage (NCBI taxonomy): Eukaryota > Viridiplantae > Streptophyta > Magnoliopsida > Lamiales > Lamiaceae > Stenogyne > Stenogyne calaminthoides. The sequence goes on from JBBCBC010000009.1 coordinate 9,084,875, forward strand.
AGCTTTTTCAGTACCCCTTCTTTTTCCAATGAACTTCTTGAAACCTCCCCCTCTTTTCAGTTCCTCCTCCTTCTTCTTCTTGGTCAGTGGAGCACCTGAGACCGAAGCAGTAGTCCTCTTTTCTTTCTCAATCTGCAGTGCTCTTAAAGTTTTCTTTGTGTCGAAGGTTTCCTTTTGAGGTTCAGATTCTTCTTTTTCAGCTTCTTCTTCTGATTCTTCAAACTCTATAATCATCTTCCTCTGTGTAGGCTTTGCTACCTTAGCTCTTTTCTTCTTTTTAGGTTCAACGAAAGCTACAACTTTTCTCTTTTCTGGTTTGTCCTGAGTTTCACCAGCTTTGCTTGTTTCAATTCACCTTCTTTCAACCATCTTCTCTTCAATGATCTCTTGAGCTATTTGTTCTGATGTCTGAGTGTGGCCAGTTTCTTCAACTTCTTTGAACTTCAGCTTTTCAGTGGCCTTCACTTCACTCAGAGCATCCAAGATCTTCTTAGCCTCAGCTTCTTCTCTTGCTTTCTTGTCCAAGGTCTTAGCCAACAACTTATCCAATTGTCCTTTCGAACTTGGCCTTTCCCCATTTTTGGCATCATACCTTGGGAGAAGTTGAGATAGTGCGGCATCCATATAATATTGCTCTTTTCCTAAGCTCCGCACCTCTCCAGCTAATTGATCATGCTCGTCTTCCAGCCTCATCATGTAGTTCTTGGCCATGGAGAATTCATCTGAGAGTGGAGAAAGCTGAGTCGAGAAGGCTTTGTGCATCATGTCTGTCATCTTGGTCATGAGCTGAGTGCTCATTTCCTCAACAACTGATTTGATCAATTGCTCATTCTTCTCAACCAGCTTGGTTTCAAGATAGGCAGTTCTGGTTTGATACCTTTGCTCCATCTCTGCATTGAGCTCAATTTTTATCACATCAATCTTTCCTTCCAAAGCAGTCATCTTATCTGTAAGAGTTGTTTGTAGTTGCAGCATGTCAGAAGATGAACTCAGATTTTCCAGCTTTTGAGATTGACTTGCCAAGGTTTCTTCCATTTGATTTACTTTCTCCACCATTGGCACCACCTTCTTTAATTCATCCAGGATTGGACTGAAATCAATCTCTGGAGGCAAAGCAATTGTATCCAACTGAGCTGGTTGCTCCAAACGAGCCTCAGTCTGCATATCATAGACAACAAATTTAAAGATAGGAACTTCAGTAACTTTGGCATAATGTATAACAGTGCCAAAAGGTACCCGAAGAATGCTAACTTCAGTCTGAGGTTGTGTGATATCAGTCTGTGCAGCATCAGTGTCCTTCTCCATATGACTTTCAATATTCTTTTCTTTCTCAGCATCTTTATGAGGTTCCTTCTCCCCCCCAGATTGCTTTTCTGCGTCACCTCCCTGATCCCTATCTTTGTCTTGATCATGAGAGCTGGATGCATCTTCTTCAGTAGCTTTCCTTTCAGCTAGCTTCTGTTTCACCAGTTCATCAAAATCACCTACTTTCATTCTCAACTTTGTTTTCCTGAAGCCTGAGAAATTAGTCAGGGCAGCTGTCTCAGCATTCCACCACTCTTCTCCTCTGAAAGAGGCGATGTTCAGCATTTCCGGGAGTGTCTGATTCAGGATATAAACTGTCGTCCTGGGCCTGAAGAACATATCCTGAAGGTCAGGATAAGCATTCAGCTCAGGGTATCGGTCTAAGATGAACCGTTCCCCCTTGCTCCGCTATTCAGTCTCTTATGCTTCTCCCTTCTTCAATTTTGGGCTTTCGGGAACAATCGACTCAGATTGTATCATTTGTAATGCTGATGGATCGAGAAAAGGTTCATTCAGAAGTGCATCCAAATTCAACAATTCCTGAGGTTCAGATTGATCTGAAGTCTGAGTTGGCCTTGCTTCAGTAGTGATCTGAGGTCCCTTGAAAATTTCCTTAGAAATTTTATCTGAGCTCAGAGAGGTTTCGAGTACCTCAGAGAAAACCTGTTCCTCAGTTTCTTGCTCCTGTACATTCTTCACCACCTGAGCAAGAACTTGGAGTGGTGACTTCAACCCTAGCTGATCTTCAGGTTAAGTTTCTTCAGATTCACTGGCCTCCTTTTCCGCAATAGTTTGAAGTCTTTTTCTCTTCTGAGGGGCCAATGTTTTATTCTTCAGTTTTTCACCTTTCTCCTTCTTGATTTTCATCAGGGCTTTCCCTCTGGCTTGCCTAGCTTCTTCATCAGCTTCCTCAGTGGATTTATGAGAGGTTTGTCTGGTTTCCCTAACTTGCTCAACCTCTGCAGTATCCTCCTCAACTTCTTCTTCTATTGTCTCCTCCTGAGACTCAACAGGCTTCTCCCTCTTGCTTTTCATTCCCTTCTTTGTCGATATGAACATGATTTTGGCTGTAGGATAAGCATTTGATTTTGCAAAGATATCCTCCTCTTCTCTGCAAGTTTCCAAGATGTAGGCAATCTTGGTGCTGTGTAGGATCCTTTTCTTGATCACAATGTTGCCATCCTTTTCTTTTTCTACATGGTCAGCTTGATCACTGATTATCTTTAACATATATTGTAACCAATTGAAATATTTAGAAGGAGAGTCTTCAATGGAAGCCATTAATCTCAGCTTAGGCCTACTAATCAGCTCGAGGCTTCCTGTCCCACTCATGATGCATCTGCTCACAATGTCAATAAGTACCCGGTACTTGGGTTTCAAATACTTCTTATTTAATGTGGCCTCAAGCTTAACAGGGGCTTCCACAATCCTATCCATGTATTCTTGCTCTCTTCCCATCATGTACACAGTAGGATTCTCCCCTCTATCATTCAACTCATAGACAACATTTAAATTATTCGGAATGATATAGAGCTCTCTAACAAAATCTACATACTTTGTACCATGTTCCAAATGCGAGACGGTAACACTAGACTCAATGAAATTATCATCATCTAGTTGCATATTCGCCACAAATTCAATTACCTCTCTTGGATATTCTGCCTCTGGGCGATTCACGATCAGGCAGGTAAGTTTTGCCAGCCGAATCATGTGCAGCGCTTCCTCTTCGTGTGCTGCATTGGCTGTCCCATCTAGAGAAACAACATTCTCGTAGCATGGTTTGTTAGAGATAGCAAGTTTATCGAAGATCGTGAGAGTCATCTTTGAGAATTTCTGTGAAGGGTTTTTGGAAAGTGAAGATCTTTGGGTAATCGGATTTTGAAAGCAGAGTATCGTGAAGATGAGGATTTTTGAAATAATGGCTTGAATAGATTCTTTGTAATGGATATAAAACCTTGATTTATGGAAAATCGCGTAGATGAAGGATTTGACGGTCAAGATTAAAACCGGCTAAAAACGGGTAATTGAAAGGACAATTTTGCAAGTACTTAGCCGCCAATTTATCCTTATTGGTGATTAATGAACAGTGCATTTAATTACTGTTCCTACAGACCATTGACTTTCCTCGAGAATTTCAAACGTCCCGCCCAATTATTTCTTCAGGTGTTTTATCATTTATTGCCAATGATTACTGAGATTCAGTTTTAGGCAATAAATGAAGTGCATGAGTCAATACTTCTTCAGACTAATTTTAATCATCAGTCTTACTGAGTTTTGAAACTGAGTACTGAACTTCAGGATTACTGAGTTTTTGAAACTGAGTACTGAACTTCAGGATTACTGAGTTTCCCAAGACTGAGTACTGAACTTCAGGATTACTGAATTTCCCAAGACTCAGTGTTCAGGAGTCTCAACTTTATCCTGAGTTTTTTTTCAGTAAAATCCTGAAAGACTTCATGCATCTGAAAACCTTCAATTTTTCAGATTTGCCTTATTCACCTGGATCCAACATTCCTAATTCAACTGATAGTTCCTGAAATCTTGATTCAGCCAAGGGTTTAGTCAAGATATCAGCTCTTTGTTTATCAGTATGCATTTTCTCCATTCTGATATCCTTCTTCTCAACATGATCTCTGATGAAGTGATGTCTGATATCAACATGCTTACATCTAGTGTGCAGTACTGGATTTTGTGTAATAGCAATTGCACTATTATTATCACAAAATATAGGTACTTCATTGGCTATAATCTTATAATCCCTCAATTGTTGTCTGAGCCAAAGAATCTGTGCACAACAACTTCGTACAGCCATGTATTCAGCTTCAGTAGTACTGGTTGTTACTGAGGTCTGTTTCTTTGAAAACCATGATATCAGTTTACTTCCAAGAAATTGACAAGTTCCTGTGGTAGATTTCCTGTCAATTCTACATCCTCCATAATCAGCATCTGAATAACCAGTTAATTCAAGGTTATCATCAGCTAGATACCATAATCCTCTATTCACAGTGCCTTTCAGATATTTCAGAATCTTTTTGGCAGCTTCCATGTGACTAGTCTTAGGATTGGCTTGGTATCTTGCATATATCCCAACAACAAATGTTATATCTGGCCTACTTGCAGTGAGATATAGCAATGATCCAATGATCCCTCTATAATCAGTGTGATTTACTGATTTACCTTCAGGATCAGGATCCATCTTGTAGTTAGTACTCATGGGAATTCTAACTGCATTGCAATTATGTACACCATACTTAGCAATCAGATCTCTGGTGTATTTTGCTTGATTGATGAATATTCCTTCCTTAGTTTGTTTCACCTGAAGTCCAAGAAAGAAATTCATCTCCCCCAGCATAGACATCTCAAACTTTCCTTTCATCAGGGTAGAAAACTTCTCACACAACTGATGATTTGGAGAACCAAATATGATGTCATCCACATAAATCTTAACAAGTAAGATATCTTTCCCATCTTTTATCCTGAACAAAGTCCTATCAACAGTTCCTTTGACAAAACCATGGTCAGTGAGAAACTAAGAAAGGGTATCATACCATGCTCTGGGTGCTTGCTTAAGACCATACAAGGCTTTCCTAAGCCTGTAAATTTGGTCACTCTGACAAAATCCTGGAGGTTGTTCCACATATACTTCTTCCTTAAGCACACCATTCAGAAATGCACTTTTCACATCCATCTGATAGACTGTGAATTTCATGTGGGCAGCATATGCAAGAAACAATCTGATGGCTTCTAGTCTTGCAACAGGTGCAAAGGTTTTATCATAATCCAAGCCTTCTTCTTGAGAATAGCCTTGTGCAACTAGCCTTGCCTTGTTTCTCACAATGTTGTTATTTTCATCTCTCTTGTTCTTGAACACCCACTTAGTTCCAATCACTTTGTGTCTCTTAGGTCTGTCCACTAGCTCCCAAACTTCATTTCTTGTGAACTGATTCAGCTCTTCTTGCATAACAGTAATCCAGAATGAATCTTGAAGAACTTCTTCAATCTCAGTAGGTTCTTTTTCAGATAGGAAGCAGCAGAACAAAGCACTTTCTCCATGGAACCTTCTTGTTTTGACACCTTCTGATGGATCACCCACAATTTGACTTGTAGGATGACTATCCAACCATTTTTTCCTGGATGTTCCCCCTTCAGTAGTATCCTCAACATCAGAAATGTTAGGTTCAGGTAATTCATCAAATTCAGGGAACAACAGAAAATGAGAAAGGGAATCATCTTCCTCAGGGGAAATTATATTTAGAACATTGTCAGAGACATTTTTCCCCCCTTGGTTGATAGATTCAGAGTTTGCCTCAGCTGACCACATCTTCATTGGCATTACATACCTGAGTCTGAACTGGTGTATGTTCAGATTGGTCAGCTTCAGTGTGTTGGCTTTCCTTAAGTGGAGAATTTCCATCCTGTGTCTCACCATCCTGAGTTTTTCCATCCTGAACTTTTTTGTCTGAGTCTGATTCACTCCATTCATAGAAAGTGACTGACTTCTTCTTTTCAGGTTCAGAGGATGTTTTATCATTATTTTTCAGGCTAAGTCTGGTGATTCTCTTGGTTAGTTCTCCTAAGTCTTGTTCCTGTTTCTTCTGAACACAAGTAGACTCGTCAAAAACAACATGATGTGTTTCTTCCACAATAAGAGTCCTACAGTTGTAAACTCTGAAGGCTTTACTGATTTCAGAATATCCTAAGAATATCCCTTCATCAGCTTTGCTATCAAAAGTTTTCAACTGATCTTTACCATTATTGTGTATGAAACACTTGCAACCAAACACACGAAAGAAAGAAACAAGAGGCTTCCTTTCATTCCACAACTCATAAGGAGTTTTTCCTTGATTCTTGTTGGTCAGCATGGATCTGTTCTGAGAGTAGCATGCTGTGTTGATAGCTTCAGCCCAAAATCTCTTAGGAATACCAGCTTCAACAATCATTGTTCTTGCAGCTTCTTTCAGAGTCCTATTTCTTCTTTCAGCAACACCATTCTGTTGTGGGGTCCTTGCAGCTGATGTTTCATGGGCTATTCCATTTGCTGCACAATAATCAAATATAATATGGTTGATAAATTTAGTTCCTTTATCTGATCTGATTTTGACCACACTCAGATTCTTTTCAGTACTGAGTCTTTTCAGTAGTTCAGACAATTTTGTCTGAGTTTCTTTCTTACTGAGTAAGAATATGACCCATGTGTATCTAGAGTAGTCATCAACTACCACAAGTGTATATTTCCTGCCATTAGTGCTCACAGGTGTTATTGGACCAAAGAGATCCATATGTAACAATTGTAATATTCTGTCAGTAGAAACATCTACTTTGCTTTTGAATGATGCTTTGATTTGCTTTCCTTTCTGACAGGCATCACATACATGATCTTTACTGAATACTTCATTTGGTAACCCCCTCACAAGTGCTAATCTTGCAAGTTTATTCAGGGTTTTGAAGTTTAAGTGATTCAGCCTTTTGTGCCACAACCAACTGGTATCAGTAGTACTTTTTGCAACCAAACATGTATCTTTAGGAGATAATTTCCAATCAGCAAGTTACATATTTTCTTTTCTAGTACCAGTCAATAAAATTTTCTGTGAAGCATTGTCTTTCACATAACATAAGTTCTTTGAGAACTCAACACTGAATCCTTTGTCACAGAATTGACTGATAGAAAGCAAATTATGCTTTAAACCAGACATATATGAAACACCATGGATATGAACAGACTCAACTTCAAGAGTTCCATATCCTTTAATCTGTCCTTTGGAGTTGTCTCCAAATGTAATCTGAGGGCCTTTTTGCTCAACATAGTCAGTGAGTAATTGTTGCGACCTCATATTCATCACTCGCTTTGTTGCGGGTATCTGTAAGTACTAGTCATCTTATTTAGCTGCGACTGTGTACCCATCACTCGCTTTACTGTGGGTATCTAAGTACGAATTATTTCGTCAGGTGAACATAAACTTCTGCTCATTCATCTTTGTTCGGGTCGTCCGGCTTAGGTGCGACCTCTGATAGGCTTTAACTAGAAGAACTTAACAAACAAAAATGCTTCGCAACACGTTACTATTCTATTACAGTTGTGCTCGTCGTTACTGATTATGCTTTTTCAGATTTGACGCATTCCATGAATAGGACAACGACACTCCATTCAGGTCTTCCAAATCATATGCCCCGTTTAACAAACGTTCTGTAACTCTGAATGGACCTTCCCATGCTCGGCTGAACACACCACTCGGTACCCCCGTTGCTCGTCTTAGAACCAGCTCTCCCACGTTGAATCTGCGTGTTCGGACTTTGGAGTTGTAGAACTTTTCTGACATTTTTTTTACATGGCGTTCTTGAAATCAGCCTCCATCCTTCTTTCTTCCAATAGGTCTGCACTTAGGGTGAGCGCCTGGTCGTTGGTGTGCTCTCCAAAACTCATTGTTCGATGGCTCAAAATCTTTACTTCTGCCGGTATAACAGCTTCCGCACCAAATGCCAGGGCAAACGGGGTTTCCGCAGTTGATGTTCTGAAAGTAGTACGATAGGCCCATAATATTTCTGGTAACTCTTCCCAAATTTCATCCTTGGAATTATCAAGTTTAGCCTTGAGGGTATGCTTGATAATTTTATTGACAACTTCAACTTGTCCGTTTGACTGGGGGTAATATGGAGTAGAGTAATGCTTCTTTATGCCCCAACGAGCACAATTTTGTCGGAATTCACTTCCATCGAACTGTTTGCCATTATCTGTTACCAATGACTGGGGAAGCCCAAAACGACAAATGATATTTTTCCAAACAAAATTCCACATTCTTTGTTCGGTGGCTTTAACAATAGCTTCAGCTTCCGCCCATTTAGTATAGTAATCAACGGCAACCATGACATATTTTACTCCCGATGTGCCAGTAGGAAACGGACCGATCAAATCAATTCCCCATTTAGCAAATGGCCACGGGCTGTAAACAGACACTAGTTCTTCGGGTGGACTATGGATAAGTGGGGCGTGTACTTGACACTTATGACATGCGCGGGCATACGCGAGCGAATCTTTCTTGAGGGTCGGCCAGTAATAACCTTGTCTAATGATTTTATATGCCAGGACAAGCCCACCTGTATGGTTTCCGCATACTCCATCATGAATCTGTTCCAGAATCACATGACCCTCTTCAGGAGTAATACATTTCAATAATGGAAGTGAGAAGCTTCTTTTGTATAAATGCCTGTCTAGAATAGTATAACGAGCAACTTGTAATCTAAGGCGAGTAGCTTGTGCTTTATTTTTGGGGAGAAGTCCTTTTTGTAAGTAACTTAAAATTGGAGTCATCCAGGTTTATTGTTCGCCCGTCACATGGGCGACCACAAATCTGGGAATTGATGGCGAACAAGTTGTGACGACCACAATGTCCGTCGTGCTCGTCACTCCTTCTGCTGTTGCCAATCGTGCCAAGGCATCGGTGAATGAATTATCCAATCGTGGTAATTGTTCTATGTAAACTTGTTCGAATTGTTCAAACAACTCCTTTGCTAGTTGCTGATATTGTGCCATCTGTTCGCCTTGGGCTTCGTACTCGCCTAATACTTGGTATATACTTATTTGAGAATCACTATAAATCATCAGCCTCTGAATTCCCATTGTCATAGCCATGTGTAACCCAACGATCAAAGCTTCGTACTCAGCTTCATTATTTGTGGCTGGGAAATCAAAACGGATGGCTGTCGTGAAAGTTTGTCGAGTTGGGCTGATGAGAACCACGCCCGCTCCGGCTCTTGAACTTGTTGATGAACCGTCAATATACATGTGCCATGGTTGGTCGATAGCTCTTTCGGGTATTTGAGGATATGTAAATTCCACCATGAAATCGGCCATAGCCTGGCCCTTCATTGCTGTTCTTGGGGCGAACGTAATTCCAAATTGACCTAACTCCACCGCCCACTTGAGTAATCTGCCCATAGTGTCTGGTCGGTGGAGAACTTGTCGTAATGGGAATGTGGTTAACACCTCGACTGAGTGGTCAAAAAAGTATGGTCGCAGTTTTCGGACACTCATAACGAGAGCATACGTAAGTTTTTCCAGTGGAGGGTACCGGAGCTCGGCTTCTTTGAGTACCTGACTTACATAATAAATAGGCAAATGTGTTGCCCCCTCTGCTCGAACGAGCACATCGCTAATTGCATGCTCTGACGCGGCAAGATACAAGTAAAGTTGTTCGCCTGGAACAAACTTAGATAATGTTTGAGTATCTGCAAGGTATTGCTTTAATGAATCAAATGCATTTTGGCAATGCTCTGTCTATTGGAATCTCCCTTTCTTTAATGCGTCAAAGAAAGGTTTGCATTTGTCTCCACTTCGTGATATAAACCGTTTCAGAAGCCAAACGTCCAGTTAATTTTTGAACTTCTTTCACACTTCTGGGGGTCTGCATGTCGAGCATAGCTTGAATCTTTGATGGGTTCGCTTCAATCCCCCGTTGACTGACCATATGCCCTAGGAATTTTCCCGAATGAACCCCAAAGCTGCATTTCTTCGGATTTAACTTCATGTTATACTCCCTGAGAATATCAAACGTTTGTGCCAGGTGGGTAATGTGATCTTCCTTATGCTCGCTTTTTACCACAATGTCATCAATGTACACCTCAACTGTTCGACCTATGTGTTCGTCGAACATCTTGTTCACCAAACGTTGATACGTTTCTCCAGCATTCTTTAATCCGAATGGCATGCGTTGCCAACAATACATATTCTTTTCGCTGCAGAAAGCCGTATTCTTTTGATCGTCTGGATGCATGGGTATTTGGTGATACCCAGCAAATGCATCCATGAAGGTCATGAGCTCATGTCCTGCTGCTTTATCGACCAGATAATCAATATGTGGCATTGGGAAATTGTCTTTCGGGCATGCTTTGTTTAAGTCGGTGAAATCTATGCATAACCTCCAAGTTTCATTAGATTTGCAGACGAGCACAAGGTTAGCAAGCCATCTTGGGCACTTTACTTCTCGAATCAATTTATTATCGAGCAATTTCTTGATTTCACTATCCATAGCTGCATACTTCTCTGGACTGATTTTTCTCTGCTTCTGGATTATTGGAATTTGTGTTCGGTCAAGATTAAGAAAGTGACATGCATGTTTAGGATCAATGCCGACCATGTCCTCATGTGACCAAGTGAACACATCCAAGTTTGCCCGGAGATACGCGATCATTTCTGTTCGGAATGGTTCAGGTAATTCTGAACCAATAAACACTTCTAATTCCAGTCTGATTGGGTCGATATTGACCGACTCCAATTGTTCGACAGGCATTGCTCATCTCTTTTTTTGCTTCCATCGAGGATCTTCGATCGACCCCCGGTGCTCGTCAACTACCTCCATAGGATCAAAACCTATACGAGGTTCTAAGTTCGGTAGCTCATTTGGTGGATCAATGTTCATTAAATTTGGAACATGGGTTATCATCCCGGGTTCTGTGCTTGTCCGTGGAGATGTGCTCGTCAGAGGAGGTATAAGCGACCTTGGCAACATATTTGCATGTTGGCTCGATTGTCCGGTCTCCCATGTTTGCTCCATCATGTTAATGATATTTTGCTTTTCTGGCGCGCATGACAAGAAATAATCTCGAGCTTTTTTCTGGTCGCCTTTTACGCCACCCGTCCCTTCTTGGGTCGGAAACTTAACACAATAGTAATAAGTCGAACAGGCAGCTTTAAATTCCTGAATAAACAGGCGACCTAAAAAACCGTTATAAGTAGATGGAGCATCGACGATTACAAAGTCTAGCATTCTAGTTCGTCGGATCTCCGGATTTAAAGTTGACTCTAGCTCGACTCCTAACCTGATCAGACCATAGGGCCGGGTTATAGATTCCCCGAAACCCATGATGGTGTGATCACATGGTTCTATATAACTACTTAGGTCCCCAACTTGCTTCTCCATTTGGTGCAGAGTGTTGACGAACAGAATGTTCGCATATGCTCCGGTATCGACCAGGAGGCGATGCACCTTCAAACCGAGAAGACGAGCGCTGATGGTTAGAGAGTCATTGTGGGGGGTGATTATGCCGTCGAGATCATCTTCTGAGAACATGATTTGGTGAGAGGGTGGCGTACTAGCTGATGTGCTCGCCACCTTCACCTGATGGATGCTTTGCATGGCACGCATTTCCATCTTCTTTCGCCTGTTCGATAACGTGGGTGCCTGGTAGCATCCACCCACTGGACCATAATCAGGACAAATCATGTTGATTTCTTGACTCTCTCGACCTCTACTCATGGTAGGAGCCCCTCTTTTGAGTAATTCCAACCTCTTGCGGGATTCCTCGGGATCACTATCAGATGCTTCTTCGGCCTTACACTTACCCCTAAGATCACCTGTTTTTTCAGTTCAGGAATCTCTGTTCGCCGGCTTTTTGAGGAACTGCGTAAGACGATTCTCTTCATATAACTTCTAAAGTTGACGAAGTAAATCGCGACAATCTTCGGTATTATGTCCGATGTACTCATGATAATTACCGAACTTGGAAGCATTAAGCCGGTTTTTATCTCTTATGATTCTTCGTGGCTTATCCAACATATCCCGATTCTTAATTTAATTGAATATCATTTCTGCTGAAACGCCTAGAAGACTTCGTAGCGCCTGTGCTTCTGCTCCTTCTTCAAAAGGTTTAAAAGATCCTGGGGGTTTATACCCCCCATCATTCATTACTTTTTTACCAACAATTCTTTTTGTTGCTACCTCTTGGCCTAACCGCGATTGGGCGAGCAGATCCTGCATAACTATAATCTTGGCTGCTCGCTCTCAAAATTCGGTATATGTGTTCGGCCAATTCTAATGCATGGCTTTCCACATATCCGTATTTAGGGTTAGGCCTCCGACCACCGTGAGGATCTTGGCATCCTCTTCAACTGGGGCTCCATCGTACAAACATTTGTCAAATCTTTCAATGTATGCTCGATCTGACTCACCCTTTAGTTGGGAGAAATGTGCCAACCTCTGTTCTGGTGCTGGGCGAGCACACATGGATGAGAAATGGGACAAAATTTCTATCCCAACTGGGCGAAAGACGTGATGGACGCAGCGGACAAAGTAGAAAACTATCTGTGGGCACGGTTGCCCAACGTCATGGGGAATGATCGGCACTGCGTTGCGTCGGTGGCGCCCATGGCGATCATATGAATATTTGCTGAGGTGAACATGTGGGTCAGACTCAGCATCGAACATAGGGATTGGCGGTCGAATCTTTGCCACTTTTTCTTGTACTTAAGCTGCCATGATCGCCGAAGTTAGTGGTGAGCAGGGCATTGTGCTCGCCCGAGGGAGTCCTCTCGTTGTGGCCAGGTCGGCATGTAAGCCCTCGATTACTTTCTGCATTTCTACAAATTTCTTGGAACTGACAGACTTGGATCGGGGCTGTGTCCCATCATGAGGAACCGAGCTGATTTTTGTTGTTCCTGCTGTCTTTTGGGATGCGGGCGATCATGAGGATCTGAGGGAGCCGGAATGTTCGTCGGCTGTTCCCGCCCGGGATCCTGACGCCTATGATTACCGATTTGGTCTTTAATGGAGAGCCTCAAACGTCCAAACACGGATGGTCTGGACCCTTGAGGCTGCTCGTCGTCCGACATTTCATCAGCCTTTTTGTTGGCCCGCTTCCGCGCAGCTTTCACCTTAACCTGCGCGCTATCAGGTGTATGCGAGCATCGATCATCATCATCTTGAACTTTCAACTTGGCCAACTCCTTTTCGGCCCTCTCTTTCTATGCTCGCAACAAGAAAGTGATGGCCTTTGTTGTGGCCATTGGATCGTTGGCGATATCTTCAAGATTAATGGTTTCCACGGACTGAATTTTGTGAGGCTGATGCTGAGCCTCTTTCTAAGCGTGAGGTCGACTCTGTCCTGACCTCTCCACCTGAGTATTCCTAGATTGAGGCATTATATTTCTTTTTTCTGCCTCGGCTATCTACAGGATTGTGTATGGGCTGGTTTTTTCTACCCTCCTTCTAGCGCCAATTGTTGCGAGTCGTTTTTTTATGAGAATTCTATGTGGCTAATTTGATAACAACTCACAAACAAAATAAGTACGTGTACAATATATGGTAAATAACAGGAATTTGTTGACCCAGTTCGTCAAGAAATGACTACTCTGGGGGCATTCCAAGCCAGGGCTGTCATATTGCAAGGTTTACATATACAGTACACAATACTTCTCATAGGGAAAACTTCTGTGAAAGATGATGATTTGGAGAGTAAGTGTGTGAGTGCTAGGGAATTTTTCTGGGAATAGATGATTTCTGAACGGAAAATTTCTGAACCCGTCTCTTGTTCTTTTTTCTTCTATTTATAGTACTTTGACAAGCATGAGCTGGTTTGACATGCATGAGCTGGAGACTTCGTGTCTTGCAAGAACTCATGTGATGCTGCCACGTTTTTAACTTCGTCTTCCTGGTTGACCTTTGGATTTACTTGCTTATAAGGCATTCTTTTTGGCGTCCAGATGGTTCAGTTCAGTTAGTGACTTGACTTTTATGTCATCTGCCCTTCATATCGACTTTTGTTCGATCGATCGCTCTGCTCGCTCCTTTGACCATATTGATTTTGTACTGGAGCTCTGCTCTTAACGAGCATATAAGAATGACTATAATACTTGACAGATTTACCGAGCAAACTTGTTTGGTCGGCAGGGTGAGCACACTTGTACTGTTGTCAAGACGAGCATACTGGGCGAGCATACTTGTTAGCGAGCATATTCGTATGGTTGGTAAAGCGATCACACTTGAATTATTATCTGGGCAAACAATTCTCCAGCTGACATGGTTATTTTAATAATTTATCGATACACGTGTCTCTCCGACGTGTATAAATTAATCAAGTAATTGTATCGATCACAACAGTCTTGGACATCCACTATCTAGATACCATACAGCAGGAGCCAATTCATTTTCACTCATCAGGGCTATGTTGTCTACATTCAGCTCAGTGCCATTTTCCTTCACCTGGAAAATAGATCAGGTCTTAGGTACCCATTTGGTGTAGGGTCCTACCAGGTTAGCTGTACCTTTTGGAACCCAAATCTGCCTGATAACTCTAATTACTTTAGATTGGCTGATTTGTCTCCCATAAACATCTTCATACACATTCACCACCCTAGGTGCCTTGGCAGTACCCTGTGTATGAGTGCCAGCCTTAGCATGAACATGAGCCTTAGAGTTCTTCATGGGTTCAGGCCTCTTGTTCCAATGCCTTGGCTTTGGTGCAGCTGGTCTCTGTCTCTGCTGACTTGGGTTCAGGAAACCTTTACCCTTAGGCAAGTGGGGTTTAGGTTGCATGTACTGAAATTGTGGTCTTTCAGTAATCTGCGGACTTGGTCTTTTCAGTTGAGAATATCTCTGCTGAGTGTTTCTCTTCTGAAAATTCCTCTGATGGTTCAGTGCAGATCTCTTCAGGTTGGTATTCTTAGCCTGAGGCTTTGAAGTACTAGCCTGAAAATTTCCTACTGAGTATTCAGGTTTTCTAGCCTTTTCCTGAGGTTTGGGCTTTCTTCCCTGAACCTTCAGTTTTTCTGAAACCATAGGTCCTTTACCCTTGTCTAAAACTCTGGGCTGTTCTTCAGTAAGAAGATTAGATGCCACTAGTTTAACAAAGACAGTCTTGGTGCTACTAGAAGCAGCATTCAGAAGACCTTGTGAGATTCCCCCTGGATTATATCCCAATCCAGCCTTTATAGTTGCAGGTCTTTGATAACTCTGAATTTCATCTATTACTTTAGATGCAGAATTCAATAGAGTTAAATTTTTCTGTGCACTATCCTCACATTTCTTTAGAGTCTCATGCTTCTCAATGAGGTCATTGAACTCAGTCCTGATAAGCTGAATCTCCTCAGTGGATTTCTCAAAATTTTCCATTCAGGATCTCTATCACTTTCTCCTTTTAAGAGAGTTGTACTTTCAGAACATCTAGTTCATCAGTAGTTCCCATCAATTGAGAAGTGATCTCAGCATTTTTAGAGTCTTTCCACTTTAGATTCTTAGCAGTCAGTTCCTTATTCTGCTCTTGAGTTTCAGTGAGCAGTTATTGTAACTCAAAATAGTCCTTCATAAGATTCTCAAAAGAATCCATCAGGTCAAAGTTACTGGTTACAGTTGAACTTGAGAAGTCGGGTGCCTGTGTAGGAGCAACAACAGAGGTAGAAGAATTTACCTCCTCCATAGCAACAAGGCAGACATCATCACTGTCACTATCTGAGAATATATCATCTGAAGAACTGGATCTTTCTTCAGATTGTTCTTCTTCCTCAGCAATCATAGCCTTCTTGCTGGAGATCTTCTTGTCTCTCTTGGGTTGTCTTTCATTTCTTTCTTTAGCACTCAGCTCAGGACAGTCATATTGAAAGTGACCTTTCTTCTGGCAGTTATAGCATCTGTTGGTAACATCATCCTGATCACTTTCCTCCTTGGTCTTGGAGTCCTTCTTTTTGGATAAGGATCCTTAAGCTTTGTGGTCCTTTCTTTTCTCAGTGGATCTGTCCTCAGCTTCTGAGTTTCTCTTGTAACTGTGATTCCTGTAATATTTCTTATATTTTCCGTATCTGCTATTGAGTCTTTCAAACCTCCTTGCCATCAGTACTAGCTTGTCCTCTTGCTCATCCTGATTTTTGTTAAGTGAGTTCTCAGACTCTCTAGCTTTACAGGATTTCTCTTTGGCTTTAAAAGCCACATTCTTGCTAGATGAAGAATCATCTTTGCTATCAGATTTCTTAGTTTTCTTGTCAATCACAAACTCATAAGCTTTCAGTTAAGAGAAAACTTGTTGGTATGGCATGGAGTCAATATTTTTGGTGTTTTCAATCACCATAGCATGTATATCCCATTTCTAAGACAATCCTCTAAGAATTTTCAGTACCACTTCTCTCTGTGGGTATCTTTTTCCAAGAGCATTCAGATCATTCATAATGCTAGTGAATCTGACTTCCAGTTTGTCAATGGATTCACCATCTTCCATTTCAAAGCTATCAAACTTTCCAATAGCAGTTTGTTTTCTTTAATATGATATGTGCCTTGGCACATAACATCAAGTGTGTCCCATATTTCTTTTGCAGTTTCACAGTGAGAGATCATTCCCATAACACCATCATCAATAGTGCTATACAGAGTATCTTTAGCAATGTAGTCCAGATTGACTAACTTTCTCTCATCAGGAGTAAGTTGGTCATCAGGCTTTGGAAATTCATCTCTGGGATCATTCCTCTCAGTATTAGTAATTCTGGGATTCACAACAGTGTACTTGAATGGTCCTTCAGAAACCACTCTCCACATTCTCTCATGTTTGGAATACAGATGAACCTGCATTCTCAGTCTCCATAGGTCATAGCTCTCAACAGAGAACATTTGAAGTTTCTTAGAAGGCATGATGAATGAGCCTTGTAAGATATCAGTAATAAGATATATTCAGTAGACCACCAAAGTCTTTCAGCAAATAGACTATGGCTACCAAAGGAAGTGGTCAAAATGAACCACTACTCTGATACCACTTGTTGGTCCCGGTGCAAACGAGTCTCACACGTGTATGGGGGGAATACACGTGTTCAGTGATTTTTGAAACTTTTTCTTCACTGAGGTCAGATGGGTCAGGTTATCCTGATATTTTTGCCCTGAGAAGCACAAATCGCATTGAGTCAAAGTCTACTGAGACAGTGATCCTGAGCAGCTTTCAGAAGCTTCAAATTAGCCCAACTGATCCTGAATTTATCAGAGATCCTGAGGAGCTTGGATCAGATAATTATCTTACTGAACACTCAGTAGAGTTAGTTCAGTTTGGTAACTATATGTTCTAGCTACTCAAGTGTGCAGAATGGTTAGCCCTAAGTTTATACTTGTTTTAGTTTTCCTGAAAATCTTATTCCTTTAATAAAACAATAATTAAGGATGTGATCAATTTGATGCAAGTTCAGTGGATTGGTTCCAACTGAATATTAGTAAAATCAGCTTTCAGTGAAATACATGCAACAGATAAAATGCAGTACAGAAAGCAAACAACATAGCAATTATAGTGGTTCAAAGACTCAAGCTCCTACGTCAACTCTCCCTGATCTTCATAAAAATTCCTTAATCACTTCCTAAAGCTTTCAGGCTAACTCACTGTAGCTTACTCACTTTTGTACCTTGAATTTTCTGGCTGACTCACTGCAGCTTACTAACTCAAACACACACAAGTGTTCAGACTACCACAAGTAGCTTACTAACTTCTTCTCTAGAGTTTTCTAGCTGACTCACTGCAGCTTACTAACTCTTTACAACTCCAACTCACCAACAAAACACACACACTCAAACTACCTTATCAAAGGGTTTGGGTTTGGGTTGGGTTGGTTTCCAACTAGGGTGAGAAATCCTTTACAATAAGAACTAATGCAAAGGCTAGGATATCTCTACTAAGCTTTGGATATTTCTATCAATCTCGGCTTAGTGAATGAGCTCTCTCCAATGTGAAACACTTGGGAGATTCTAGGGTTTTCGAGTGCTTCAATTTGCAAGAATACGAATGAGCTCTTGAGTTGCTTGAAATTTCCCGTAACCTTTCAATGTAGAAGGTCACTAGTATTTATAGGCAACTTCTCCAAAGGTTACTCTTGGAAAACTATCCGTTGGAAGAGATAACATCTAGGGTTTCCTCTTCTGGTTATTGATGAACGACTATTTTTAGGGTTTGAACACTCCCTTGCATGTTCTAGGAAATATGCAGCCATGTAGCCAATCACCAATTTTTGCAGTCTGGAACATAGTACTACTAACAAAATTCAGGGTCCTGTCGCTTTCAGTGTCAGTGAAGTACAGTGTTGTCTACCTCTGATTGGTTCTTGTCTTCAGTGAATGTAGACAAACAAAACGGCTCTTTTAGGTCAATTTCTTTGAATGAGACAAGCTTAAACAACACTTAGGCTTAGTTCCTTTTGTCTGCACTTGAATGTTTTGGGCAATATCTACTTTACTGAACATGTGCCTTTTTCTCAGTTTTGTAGTATTCAGATAGATATTTTTCAATGCCTCTGACCATTCAGGTCTTCCTGAGTCTTCAGCAATTTACTGAGTCTTCAGTAACTACTGAGTCTTCAGTTCTTCTGAGTCTTCAGTTCTTCAGTATCTTCTGAGTCTTTCAAGTATCTTCTGAGTCTTCAGTAATATCTGAGTCTTCATTCCTTTAGTAACTTCAGCACCTTTTGAACATTCAGGTCTACCTGTGTTTCTTTAGTAACTTCTGATCATTCAGGTCCACCTGTGTTCTTCAGTAACCTCAGGATTTTCAGGGTTTTTAATATCTAACCTGATCTATATCTGCTGACTATACATTGTGCATATATCTTCCTGAACAATCTATACTAAAACCTGACTCAGACTATCAAGATTATCCTGAACATGTCATACTCAGGGGTTTTGAGATCTAATCAAAACTTCTTTATTAAATTCATCTCCCAACATTCTTAAGGCGAAGAAGTTTTTTTAATTCACCCATATTATAATAATTACTATCAATCTTATTAGTAAGACTAGTTTTATTATTATCCTCATTCTTATAAGAAGAATCATGCAATTGTTCAATGATTTTATCTCTTAAACCAGAATCTTTAATTTGTTTTAGAAATTCTAAAATATTATTATCAGTCAAGACACTAATATTCATATCTTGAAATTGACTCATAAGTTTATAATACTTTTTTTTTTATCGGACAAAGTTAGATGTTAGTTGTTAGTAATTAGTACACCAAGCACCCAAATACTCCACGAAATCGTCAATCCACCTTATAACTCCCATAACTCCAATTCGTTCACAGAGGGAATCGAACCTGGGTTTCCCACTCAAATGAGGAGCCTAAATACTCATAAGTTTATAATACTCATTATCAATATTACTATCAGTATTACTGATACAGTTAAGACAAGGCTTTCCAAGCATACAATCATTGCATTTATCCTTATCAGACTTAACAGAAACTTCATCATCAGATGTAGATTCAATAGAAGAGCAGTCATTATAAGACTTTTCTGATTCTGAATCAGTATTATGATTCATAACAATTTAAAAAGAGTTTCTTTGAGCTCATCATTAATATCAAGATTTTTAATCTTGTCTTTAGCATAACACTGATTAGCATAATGACCAAGCCTATTACATTTTTTACAAATGATTGTATTATATTTTTCCTTTTTAGAAAATTTTCTTTTATTTTTATCATGTTCATGATCTTTTTCTTTATGCTTATTATTAGAATGATGTTTTCTTTTCTTATAAGTAGATTTATGTTTAAAATCTCTTTTATTAGTTTTAGACAAACTATTCCTATAATTAGGATTATCTAATCCAAATTGGTCACATAATTGACCTAATTGTTTTCTTTCCAAAAGATTGTCTTTTTTAATTTGATTTCTTAATTTGAGTTCATTACAAAGATTTAATCCTTCCTGAACACAAATACTAATGATTTGGCCAAAAGTATAAGACTCATAATAAATAGAATTAGAGTCTTTTCTAAGAATTTTCTTAACTCTTTCAGACCATCAACAAATTTATTCTTCCAAATATCCTGATTACATTCAGGAATCTCATAAATTCGAGACAAGAAAGTATCTTTGTACCATCTGAAATCAGTAAGAGTTTTTCACTTCATGTTTAAAAGAAGAGTTCTAGTATTTTCATATTTATTGGTATACTGACCAGTAAAATGATCTAAAATAGTAAGAACCAAAAAATAAACAACATTAGTCTTGGTCTCACCATTTTAAATTTTAATAGAATTAAAAATGTCATTTCTATTATGGGGAGTTAAATAATTATCCCACCAACCTTTAAGCTGACCAGAAAAACCTACAGTAATAGCCTGTGCAGTATTAACATCATTATTACCACTAGTTCTACATGCAGAACTATACGTAAGCATACGATGACATTGAGTGAAAATATGATTATCACTCCCACCATCAATATTCAATTCATAAATACTTTTACCAGAATAAGAATTACTGAAAAAGCTTTTATGTTCTTCATGAAGAACGTCCATAGCAGGTCTCTTATAATAATAATTAGACATGGTAGGTCTATCAGCCCATTTCATTTTATTAATACTATCAATATTACTCGAACAACTAATATCATGGGGTTGAGTAATGTGACTATCATCTAAGTCATCATCTAAAGCCGAAATATTAAGGTTGCCAAAATTTTCATTAATATTGATCTTTTCAAGATCCGATACAGAAGCCTCAGATTTAAAATCTTTTATCTCAATAGGAGACTGAATAGATGAAGCAGTTTTAATAATAACATTATTATTAATATTATCATAATTTTCAGATTTATTCTGAGAATCAATTTTAGAGATGATTTTATTAACTTTATCATGTAAAGAAATAATTTCTTCTCCAAGAATAGAAAGATAAAGATTACAAAAATTATTTTGTTCAATCATTTGATTGACATGTTTGACAGTAATTTGTAAAACATCATTTTCTATGATTTTGGAGAATGGAAGAAAATTAAATATCTTGCCATTTTTCTCAATTTGAAAAGGAACATGAGGAGGGTAAACAGATTTTTGTATTCCTCCAAAAAATATTTTATAATCATGTTCAATAACTGAAATATAGTTAATATAAAAAGTTTTAATAAACCAAGGAACATAATAAGTAATTTCATTATGCTTTTCACAGAATTTATAAAAACTGTCAACAAAATAGTCTAAATCATCTTTTGAAAATGATTTAAAATACCAAATTCTAAAATTATCCCATTTAGGATTATTAAACTCATCATTAATATGAGCTCTGGTTGAAGATCCTTTAGAAAAATCCAAAAAGTTTGTAATATCCATAAAATTATATTTTAAAGTTACAATCCGAATTGTTCGGGATCAATTCCATCTTTGTGAATAATATTGTTTTCATTAATAATTATTCTCTCGTTGTTGTAATTATTCGTTTTACAAAAAGTATTTACTCTATAAGAGGAAGTAGAAGCCCTAGAGTCAGAAGGTAATTCTACCTCATAATCCAAATGAGATATGAAAGAATGACTAGACATAGATCTAGAATAAGAAGTTGAATGTCTTCTTTGATTATTTTGAAAACCAATACTAATAATTTCATCATTACTTTGAGTAGTATGTTGAAAATCACTATTAATAATAGGAACTTTAGGAACAAATTGTTTTATAATCCAATTTTCAAGAAAAATAATTTCTTCCCATCTAATGGATCTTCTGGTAGTAATGTTTAATTTACAAAAAATAGTTTCAATAAGAATAGTCACATTATTATCTTTTTTCAATTTTTTTACACATATGATTTAGTGTAAATAAAGGTTTATAATAAATACGATAACAGATACACATAACTTCAGTACCTGGTATGTAATTATAACCATGAGTTTTAACATTTAATGTTAATACTTCAAGAATATTACTATCTTATAAAGATAGAGATAAATTAGGATAAGCATAAAAATAGACAGGTCCTAAAGCTAAGCTGGACTCTATAATTCCCATCAGAGATTGTTTCCCGTTAAGGTTATATATATATATAGTTTAAGTTTCGGTGCTCATGTTTTTTCTACATATAAAATTTGTGTGATGTCATTTTTTTTCTCTGCGATTCTTTGTTTTTTTTAAACTTTATAATAGTTTTTATGTTATGTTCTGAATTTGATGCCCATAATTAAATCCTCTATTTTGGTCGTAGATTGCATTGGTTCTTAATTCAACTTTCGATTGGAAATGAAATGCCCAAGTTGTAGGGTAACAGAAAGCGGGAATTGGCGAATACCTGATTACGAAGATGATGACGACGACGACGGTGGTGGTGTTGGTGACGATGCCAATGATGTTGTTGGTGAAAATGATTCTTCTATGAATGTGGAAAATAATGTAAGTTCAATTTATCTATAAAGAATTAGTAGTGTTTAGAGATAGAAATAATGCATAAGCAATAAAAATGCCGAGTAAGTAACTTGTTATTAATTATTTTCATATTATTTATATATTTTGTGTTATTCATATGATTCTCACATTTTGTTCCAACTATGGTGTGCACGAAACACTTTATTTTATATTATTATCACATTGCATAGATCGTTAATATGTATGAAGTTAATTACTCTCATTCATTCAAAATATGTCATTTTAATCAATATACCTAAATATTAAGAAATTTTTGTCTCGCTACTATACACTTAATTAATTGCTTTGAAAACTGTTAATATTTAAATTATTTTTAATGATTTCATGGGTAAATTTAAAAGAAATGTTATTAATTATAGGATTGAAAACTACAGAGCTTCATTTAAATTGCAAATAAAATGAAGAGTCAAAACATCATTTAAATTGTGGGGGTGGGGCATCATATTTCTCATGGAGCTTGATCTCAAGATAAATTAATTATTACAATATGCAGATAAATTATGTTCAAATCGAACTCCATATAATGGTAAATTTTGTTGTTGGTTAATTCTTTTTTGTACTATTTTAGTGCTTAATATTTTTTTATTAATGTTGCAGCGTTCTCTTGACAGTCACATGCATGCACTTGATCTGGCAGATACTATTTCAACTTTTGGAGGGGAGTGAACCTGATGGTGGTCTAGGTGTCAAAGATCTTGATATTTTCAACATTTACAAATCTTTTTTAATTATCTATCTGAAATTGTGTATGGGTGTTGTTGTAACCTAGAATTTATGTCTAGGGCAACAAACAATAATAATGAAAGCTATGGAAAATAAGTATTTAAGAACACAAACCTGATTTGCACTTAAGTCTTTTCTGTGCTAAAAGTTTGACCATTTCATTAAAGGTTAAACCTAGAGCCAGCAATTTGGGCCCGGCCCACCGGCCAACCCGATCCCAAGTATGAGCTGGGCTAAAAAATTAGAGGCCCAAAAAAAAGTCGGGCCTATTAGGCCCATGGGCCTAATGGGTAGGCCCGGCGGGTTGTGGGCCACCCGTTTAGCCTCACCATTTTTATTAATTTTTTTTAATTTCAGAAGTTAAAGTTAAAGTAAGTCTAAAGTCTAAACCCCACATTAATATTAGATGTTATTTTGTTTTGAACTGATGTTTGAACTTTTGAATTGCTTATAATTCCTTAGGACTTATTGTATTATAAAGTCTGTGATGAACTGATGTCGTCGTCTCGATGACGACCTTTAATTTTATTTGATAAATTATGTTAGGACTTATTATTATTTTTATTCTATTTGATATATTAGTATTTGTTGGCAATAATGTGATTTTTGTAAACTAAATGAAATAATTAAAAAAAAATCATGGGTCGGGCCAGCCCGTGGGCCCATACTGGGCTGGGCCCCATTTTTGTAGGCCCGATTAGATGATGGGCCAGCCCGATCCAACCCATGAACATGACTTGGCCCGATGGGCCGGGCGGCCCAAATTGCCGGCTCTAGTTAAACCCATACTTAGAGAGTTACAAGACATTAATTATAATCATTAATTGGGCGGGAAACTAGTTTTCCTTAAATAAGCGAGGTCGTCGCGCAACTGATTTGCCACCGTGGACATCGCGCCTTGATTCCCTCTTTCTGATTTATCTCCTTTCCATTTCAGCGACGTGGCACAAACCCTTTTTATAGTCATAAAGTCCTCTCTTCTCCACGTCACTCGTCGTTCTTTCATTGTTCTTCTAAACCCAAATCTTGGGTGGTGACTTAAGTTTATTCTAAGCTCGCTCATCTTAGTTTCTCAGCTCGCCCGGTGATTGATGTCAACTTATAATTATAAGGTTGACGTATAATTATAAGGATGCCTCGTGAATTATTCTTGGGAGCATCCACGTGTCATGATTGTTACATATGGAGTACAACAATTGTCCCCCAAGTCGCTATTCGGATAAAGATGACGAATAGCGAGCTATTTCATGTCGATTTTTTGGATAAGATGGTCTCCAGTCGCATGTGTGTCATTTTCTGACGCGATGCTTTGAATCCCGCATTCGGCACCTTGAAAAGAGGCATGAATGACGTACTGGGTGGTGGAAATGATGGTGCATTTGTTGCAATTGTGATTCTTGAGTTGTCGTGACTGGGTAGACGCGCCCACGTGCGGTTCAATCGCCAACAACTTAACCAATAATTCGGTTTTGACCCCGTCTTTATTTTCAAAAATTCTGAAATTACCGATTCTCTTCTATAAAATCCCTCTTCATGTTTCATTTCTTTATTTCCTTTTCGCGCTCAGACTTTCTTGTTCAAGTTCTTGAATTCTCTCCTGCACCTTCTTCTTTTTGAGCTCTCCGGCGAGTGTTTTAGGTAATTTTAGTGGTTTCTCTTCTTGCATCCTTAGTTATTATGCATTGTTGTATTTCGTGTTCCATTCATGGCAGACGAACAACCCTTCATTTCTTCAATACCGACGGGGGTTTTTGTTTAAATGACAAATCCTCTTCATCAGGGAAGAAAATCCGCTTGGTGGTGGTGTCCCTGGTGTCGGTTGGAGTTGGGGGTCAGCGCACTCTGGTGGGGCCGCCAATGTACAGAAGGAGTGTGATGATAATTTCACCAATTCTCTCGAGTCTATCAAGGAATTGACTCTACAAGCTCCTAGCCGATTCAGATTTATGTACAAGAGAGCTATGAAGTAGTTGAGGGGCCTGGTTCTTCTTCTCACATTCGAACTGAACCAGAGGTCTCAAGTCGACCTGTCTCTTAGGCTTTGCGGGGGATGTGGCCTGCGATAAGCCAACTTTATCGTCTCACCTAGGTTCGTCTCATCCTGTTACTTCATCACCTCCCCCTGGTTGACAGTTGTCCTACTACCTCTTCACATCTCTAGATCGACCATCCCAGACTGTTCAACTATGAATTGTGCATTCAAATCTACCCTTATCAACGTGAAAGGCGGGCTTATAGGTCCGAGGTTGGTTGTTGTTGATTACATGAATTCAGTTCGCCACAAGTAGCAGAAGCTGATCGACTTTCATTTTTAGGCATCACGGGAAGATGAGAGAGCTGATCAGCCACCACAAGTGATGATCGCCATTAACTACGGCGTCTTAGAAGGTGGACTTCGCTTCCTCACCATCTTGTGATTTCACATTTGTTGGCGTCTGGGGACCTATCGATCACCCAGATTACTCCAAATGGATGGAGTATTATCTTGGGTGTTATGATTGCTTTGGGGTCGCTATGCCTTGGAGAGGCAACCTAACCCTTCATAATTTAACTATCTAATCAACTTGGTGGCGACTCATGGGGGACACCATTGCATCCGAGCTCGAACTAAATTTAAATTGGTTCCCGCAGTCCTGAATAAAATTTGGGATTGACATTTGAAGTGGTGGTTTGTCGGTAGAGCTTAAAAAAGCGGCAAGGCGAACACTCCTTATGACATCCCTGTCCCAACTGATTATCGAGATCGTCTTCCTCTTAAGTCGTTTTGATTTTTGTCGATCTTTCAATACTGATGTTTAATCTTTCCTTTCTCGCAGATGTTCGAGTTCCTTGAAAATTCGACCTTTATTGGGATTTTCTAGATTCGTTGCAGCAAGCTCTGGAGGAAACTAGCCACTCTCCGAACGGTCACATTATTAAACTGAGACAATGAGGAACTTTATGCAAGTCTTCAGACGTATCCTTGTCATCTTAGAATACCTCGTAAGTAAATGATTAATTTCTTCATATCTTCATTACACCTGTTGGGGTTATACGTGAAAGTATGCTTTTACATAATAAAAAACTAATGTACTTTCATTTACTGAATATAAATTGTTTTATCGTTGTTGCTTAAAATATAAATGAATGTTATTTATTTACTGCAAACCGTTCAATATTAGTACATATTACATTGTAGTTAATGTGGTGATACCCGATCACAGAAGATCACGTTAACAGTCCCTTGTAAATAAGTACATCTTGACAACTTAGATGGAACTAAACACTCCATTGGTAGAGGTTGAAGTGTAAATGCTCAGTTGGGCCTGTCTTGACCAAGAGATTGCACTAGCACATTGTGGTGTGCTGAAGAGGACCTACAAAGAGGATAAATTCTTCCGTACTGACTTAAGGGATGAAGAATTAGACCTCAGTTGTTATTGATTTCTTAACCTCTATTACTTAAATAGGATTGTGTGTAATTAGTATTTATTGCTTTGATCTGCGATGGGTTTAGAGTCAGTTAGTGATTCTATAGTTTTCATTTTGGGCAATATTATTAATTACATGACAATTGCTAAGATTTAATACAGAGCAACATGTGCAAGGAAAGTCTTGTATGATTTGTCCCCTTGGTGGGCTCAGAAGTTTTATCATACCAATCTTGCAAGTGGAATTAGTTTTCGGTATGGATAATAATTTGAGATGTCTTTACTCCAAGGAAAAAGATATTAATTAATATAAAGATTTTCAGTGGCTTAATTAATTAATGTACTAAATAATCTTAAACACGGGAAATAATAACCGGGAGCCGTATTATCGTAATATGGGTTAAGATGGATAGTGCAATATTAATTTTATAGTGGAGTAAATTAACATTAATGGGCTGAATAATATTGTGGCTCAATATTAAAAAATTCAGAGCCCATTGGAGGTCCAATCTTAATTCTCCTAAGGGCCCCTCAAATAGCCCAATATAAGTCTAATTAATAAAAAGGAGAAGAAACTATTATTGCCTTATTTTTCTTGTAATTTTTGAAAATTATGGGAAAAGAAGGAGGAAAAGATTTTCTTGATTTTCTTGAAAAGATTTTATGGAAAAAGATAAGTATTCTTGAAATACAAAATTATTCCATAAATTCAAGAAATAAAATCTTGTCTTCTTGTGCATTAAGATTTTCGAAAATCTTATAGATTAGGGAGGAAAAGATCTTTTGTGATTATTAAGGAAATAAAATATATGAGATATATTCAAGATTGTATCTTTGGGAAGATAGAAATAAATTTCCTATAACCCTAATTAGGGCACAAATTTCACCCACCTCCTCATCTATAAATAGGGGATGAATTTTTCATCCCCAACACAATTCCAGTCTTGGAAAAATTAGAAATTCACAAAGGTGGTGCAATATATTTTTTGGTTTTCTCCTTTGTTAAATTTGTTCGTGAGAATCCTTTCACCGGATTGCGAGCAAGGACGTGAGATATATTTGAGAAGGTATTTGGGTTGATCCATCTACTCAACGGTTGTCACTCCAAGAGGTATGTTTCACGTAACTCCTAGATTCCGCATGTGTAGGATTTACGTGAAATTAATTGTAAGCATGTTGTTGTTGGCTTTTATTTGTTATTTGAATTAATATATGATTAATTCATGCTAGTAATAATTAAAATAATTTAAATATGTATTTAATTGCAACTCGAATAGATCCGGGCACCCTATTCCCCAACAACTGGTATCAGAGCCTCGGTTTTGAGCTCTTTGATTTAAATTGTTAACCATTAAATTTGAAATTGGATAGTAGAATTGCTAGATCTTTTTTGCAGGTATCCAGTTGTCATGGTATTTAATGTTTATTTATGTTCATGCGTATGAATTATTTTTAATTCGACTCGTTCGGATTTATTTTTCTCGTGAGAAAATCCACGAGTAGATTAGGTTATTTTGATTTGTTCAATATAATAGACTAGTCTAGATTTTAGATCTATTTATTTTTTTGTAAAATAAATTGTAACCGTATCAAAGATGAAGACGGAGACGTGGAATTAAAGACAGATCCGGAACCATATGTTTTGAATAAGTGATTCTGCGCAAGTTAGCAAGAAAAACGTGTCGGCGGGAGGCACACGCTGTGGACACTAACACGGGCAAATCCGGTGTGGCCGAAAGCACCGGCGGGATTAGTGGCGAAGCGCCAAGACACGGCGCTGCGCGCGCACCATCTGCATGGGCGCGCAGGATGGCACAGTACGGGGAAAGCGATGTAACATCGCAAGGCATGCACGCTGTGGCACAGGCGCGGCTTACAACCATGGCTCATGGATCGCAACGCAACACGACGGGCACGGGCACACGGGCGCTCGGTCGAGGTGACCGGCTAGGATGCAGGTGGGCATCCTGCCGCAAGGTCGCTTGACGCCAAACGAAGGCACAAAAGATGGCTAAACATATTTAATTTATTTTTTCGAGATGAACGTGTGGGAGAAATTCAAGACGTTATTTCTTCAAGATCAAGACGAAAAAATTAAACCATGACAATTGGATAATTGGTGCCCAATTTGTTTAATTTTTTGTTTTGTTTTGATATTTATTTTTTCTTGTGCTTCTGTTTAATTTGTTTAATGTATTTGCATGATAAATTATATGTGAAATCTCAACCTTAAAATTACTTAGTATATTTTAAATAATTAATTTTTTTTTTTTTTTGAAAAATCAAATTAATTTTGACCTCCATGATTTATTTATTTTTGGAGAAATTTCTTTTGTCAAAAGAAATTATCACATGAATAAACGGTCAAATGATTGTGAATTATTATGAATAAATTCCTAGCGGATGATTGTGAATTATATAAAATTTATATACTTCCTCAAGTCCTGTCAATTTTATAATGGAGCCAACTATTAATTTTGAATTA
This sequence comes from Stenogyne calaminthoides, assembly GCA_037126765.1. Classification (NCBI taxonomy): domain Eukaryota; kingdom Viridiplantae; phylum Streptophyta; class Magnoliopsida; order Lamiales; family Lamiaceae; genus Stenogyne; species Stenogyne calaminthoides. The sequence goes on from JBBCBC010000009.1 coordinate 9,113,715, forward strand.
TAGGTTTGTAAATCGTCTTTGTTTATTCAAAAGCGAGTGGGAAAATAATTGCGGAAGCAAAGCAAGTTTTCATTTGATAATGGTTATGAAACTTTTAGGTATAAAATTGATATGCATATACTTGACAAGTATAAACAAGAAGAAAAACACAAAGAATATATATTTTATATGGTCCACTCTCCCTCTCTAGGGAAGCCAACTATTAATTCCACGGGAATTATAGGTTTGCTCAACTCGATTTGGACTTATAACCCTCTTTGTTTACTTACCCTTTTAAATGTGTTTAAATAGTTCACACTCCGCCGGGACTTATCACCTCACTCGGGTTTGCCCTAATGACCCTATTTAAACTACAATGGTTTTTTTGAGATGTTGGTGGGTTGCATGGGTTCATATTCTTTGAGATTTTGATATGTTAACATTTGATCGAATTATGCTATCTTTTTGACAAAATTTTGTGTTCAATAGTGTGGATATCATGTTCTGCAGATTGGAAGAACACATTCAAAAAAATGTATGTTTATTTTCGATTCAAAGATGTCGCAACCTTTTAATTCCATTTGATTGTTTAATATACTTAAAGACCATCAATTCTTTGAGTCTTGGTGAAAACTATGTCGATTGAATCGGAAATTATCAATTGTTCTCTTATCTTCGCACAAGTCAACATCATAACCGGGTTCTCTATGTCCCTAAACTGCGAAAAAAATCTCTGGCCGAATCGATTCATCTATCAAAATGAATAAGAGGGGGGTCAAAATAATAAGTTTTATTAAATTCATCTCCCAACAAAATTTTGATGATGAAGATCTTGTTTACAAACATATAACCTATATTTCCTTTTTTCAGTTGTTGAAAGGCATCAATTTCATTCGAGGATTTCTTTGTAATGAATCTTTTCTAAATAGATCATTACTAAATATTATTTGCATCATATAGTTTCTCTTAAAGAGATATTTCAGAGACATTCAATGGGCATATCTAAATAATGGAAAAAAAAAGATAATGAGATATTATCTTTGAGCATAAAGATAAAAGTTTCATTGATTGTAACAATGAACTTATCAAAGAAGTAAAGACAAAACATGGTCAGTCTAAAAATGGTGGAGGGAACTTTCGACTCGCCAAGGAAGATACGGACCTTATATACGATCGTTCTCAAGGTATTGGCTTATTTTAACAAACTTGAGATTCTTGGTGAAAAGTGTGATCTCGAAACTAAAATCTAGTTCATCCTTCATTTCTCTTTAGATCAATATATCGAAGAGCTTTTATAACTTTTATCTGGGGTTTATCATATCCGATCTGATCACGTTTGAGTACACTTTGCATGAACTAATGGAAGCTCTAGATTCATTTGAAGAAGAAAAATGGAGCACCAAAATCGATCTCAATCATTTTTTTGAGACAAAAGGTCAAGACCCCTTTCAACCGATATAGAGATCAAGTGTTGATTTGGTGAAGTTTTCAAGAAAGAGATAAAAATAAGTCAAAGGTTGGGTGATTTTTGTTGAGAGACTCAATTCTTGGAAAGAAGAGAATATGTTGGAGGTGTGGTGGGGAGGAACATTGGAGGTCAGCCTGTTCCAAACCTAAGAGGGATGGAAAGAAAGGTAATTCTCATGCACTAGTTGTTGAAACTTGTTTAGTATGTATCTGGTATGCTTCCCATTGAACACTTTTACCCTTTTATTTTATCTTCTCAAATCAACTCTGTTTATCCCTTATTTTCGCTTTTCGTCATCGTCAGCGATTTCCATCGATCATGTTTGTTTAACCGTATGCACCTTGTGTGTCTTCGTTACGACGTGGTTCTAGCTAACCCGAAAAATGCAACTTAGAAGGGGATCTTGAGATCCTCATCATCTTGAAAGCTAAAAAAATCTATCAAGAGAGTGGCTCCATTTTCTTGATCTTGAAGCGCCTTGGGAGAAGTGAAGCTATCTTTTGAAGATAGAGTTCTAGTTTTGAGAGATGTTCGTTACGTTCCTTGGGTTAGGATGAAAAGAATCTTATTAGGTTTCTAAACTTTTTATGGATGGATATTCGAGTTTCTTTTTCTAAACAGTTCTATTATTCCATTATTTTTCAAAATAATATGTTTTATCTATCATGGAACGTTTAAAAAGAACAATCTCTACATTGAAAAAAATTAATAACCTTTCACACCACTCACAAAATGTATCCTATAACACATCGATTGCATAAAAAGCGAGGGGATGAGGCGAGTTTCCAATTTTTTGAAACTTTTGAGCTCAAAGAAAGCTTTTCTTATAAGACCGTATGATAAACATAAAAACATAAACAACACAAACAATATATAGGCATCTAAGATTATGTCATATCAATCTAAAAAGGATACAAAGGTTGGTAGAATTTAACGGATCATTGGAGTTCCAACTCGGGACTTAATCAGATGTTTAGCGAGGGGAAGATGACTCGGGTTTGCCTAAAGAGGGCATTTGGAGCCAAACTATGGGAATAGAGCCAATCTTGAAGTGTTAGAAATCGTTCATACTTCGACGTTATGTGGTCCTATGTCAATGAATAAAGCAATGGGGAGGTTATGAGTATTTGGTTGCATTGTTGTTTATCGATGATTACTCAAGATATGGATACATTTTCCTCATGAAGCATAAGTCCAAAACCTTTGATAAGTTCAAAGCATTTACGTCAATTTTGGATTCAACGGCTATAAGCGAGAAAAACATAGGAAAAGAGTATCAAGTTTCTACGATCGATCGTGGAGAGGTTTCTCGAGTCTTCGAATACCCGATGGTTTTCTGAATCTGATTCATCTAACTTATCGAATCATCAAGATTCATACTTACTTAGGGTTTTGGGATTGTATCTTTTATTAATTCATCTCCCAACAATGAACACCTCAACAAAAGCGATGGCTCATATTCTTTGAGATTTTGATATGGAAGAACCATAATGTGACAAAATTTTTAATGGTCGGATCCATGATGAGTTATTCGGATCTTCCCTAGTCATTTTGGGGACACGATTTGGAAAACAACGCACAACATTACATTCTAAACATGGTACCATCTGTCCATTTAAAAATAAGAGGGGGTTCCTAAAACCCCAAAAGAAGAAGAGGATGGATTGGGCGCCGAGTTGTTAGCATCTTCAAGAGGACATGAGAACTTGGGGTTGTTAAGAGATGTTTTACGTGTTGGACAAGTAATAACACCGGCAAGACATGGTCATGCTAAAAATGGACCCACGCGTCGAATTATTGGCTTATTTTATTCATTTGGTATCCCGAAACTAAAATCTAGTTCATCCTTCAAGAGCTTTTAAAAGGTGTATGTTCTATGGTCCCGACGATCAAAAGGTTGTAATAAGTACATACTTTAGATTTTTACAAAAGAAGACTATATGAACAATAGGAAGCCCAACAAAATATGGAGATTACCTTAGATGGATTAAGAGGGCCAACTCCATCACCAAACCAAGCACAGTTGTTGAAGTTGATATACCCAAACGTCACATCTACACAAACATGTTTGAACCTGGTGGTTCGTCAACTTAGTGGGAGTGAGATCCTCATCATTGGAGAGCGATCATTGCGAGAGTGGGGATTGGGGGTTGTTAGACAAGTTTTGAGAGTTTTTCTTAGGGATATGAGAGTCTTTGAACTTGATCTCGGAGAAGAATCGGACCCATGGTTTTAACAACAACGAGGCGATCCAAGACAAGGATGTAGATTCGACTTTTTTGGAAACCGCAATGGAGGCTAAAAAGGAGTTCTATGGATCATAATAATGTGGGAGCTTATCGAACCACCCAAAGGGGAATGAAACCATCACAAAAAACCCATTGGATGCATGTGGTCCTATGTCAACAAGAAGGGGGGCGGATCAAGATATGGGAAGGTTGAGACAAAACTTTGATAAGCTAGGCTTGTGGTAAAAGGATACAGTTTTACGATTTCGAGAAAGAAGGGATCGACTATGAGGAAACCTTTTTTGAAGCATAGCAATGCTAAAGTCCATCCGCATTCTCTTGTCGATACATTCTAAACATCTAGATTTCGAGTTCCTAAATCCGGCAAATGGATGTCAAGATAGCTTTCCTAAACGGAAGTCTTGAAGAGGAAATCTATAATCTATTCATTGGGTATCCCGAGGGAACAAAGGGTGTATGTTCTATGGTCCTGACGATCAAAAAGGTTGTAGGCTTCATTGATTTTTGGAAAAGGCAAAGAGCATCTAGTTTCAATTAAGAAGTCCATCTATGGACTTAAGCAAGCATCCCCAAGCTTGGAACCAATGTTTTGATCAACTAATAAAATCCTACGGTTTCGATCAAAACGGAGTTTGAGAGTTATGGTATACGAAAAAAGTGTGATGGAATCCGCATTGGTATTCTTAGTACTAAACCGTTGGCGTGGGTATAAAAGAGAAAAGGGCTCCAGATGGGAAAAAGATGTAAAGGTGTTGTCTCTATCAAATCGGATTTGATATGAAGGACTTAGGAGAAGCGGTCCATATCCTAGGGATCAAGATTAGATTCTAGATCGAGATCGCATGGAAAAAGATGATTAAAATTGGCTTATCCCAAGCTTCATACATAGATCTTTGTTTTGAAGCGATTGAAAGATCGAGATTCTAAGAAAGGTTTCTTACCCTTTAGACATAGAATCCATCTGCATTGGTATTCGTTAAAAGAAATGTGTCCAAAGACACAAAATGAGATAGATGACATGAGGCTTAATTCCATATAATAAAAGGCGGTTGGAAAAGCCTCATGTATCATACATAATGTTGTTGGTATTCTTAGACCGGATATTTGCTTTGCCATAGGAATGGTAGCAAAATATCAATGTAATCCTGGGAAAAGAGCATTGAGGCTAATTTGTTAAAAACATTCATCGAGATTCGGAATTTTCTTACCCTTTAGACATCATAAAAGATCTCAAGATAGAATGCTAGTTTCAAATCGGACAATCTTATCCTCATGGATACGGAATGGTAGCAAAATATCGGATTTTCAATGGGACATAGATACATAAAAGATCTCAAGATAAAAATCTACCGAAAGTAGTGTGTTTTTGTGTTTTTATGCAGGAGGTGCAACCATAACATGGAGAAGCGTTAATTAGAAATTCATCGCAGATTCTACCATGGAAGCCGAATATGTAGTTGCTTGTGAAGCAGCGAAAGAAGTGGTATATCTCAAGAACTTCTTAGTGGACTTGGATGTAGTTCCAAATTTGCCCAGCACTATCACGGTTTACTGTGATAATGCCGGAGCAATTGCAATTCAAGGGAACCAAGAGCCCACAAGGCCAGCAAACACATTGAAAGGAAATACCATCTTATAGGAGAAATCATTAAGAGAGGAGATATAGAGATGACAAAGATCGCATCGGAAGACATATTGGGGTTATACGTGAAAGTATGCTTTTACTTTGTATAACCTATGTATTAAACACTTATTTACTGAAATAAATTACTTATCACTGTTGCATTAGATATGAATAAATGTTATATATATTTACTGCAAACCGTTCATAAAAAAACACGTGTTACATTGTAGTTAATGTGGTGATACCAGATCACAAAATATCACATTAACAGTCCCTTGTAAACGAGTGCATATTTCACAACTTAGATAGATCTGAACAATCTATTGGTAGAGGTTGATGTGTAACACTCAGATTGGCTTGTCTTGACCAAGAGATTACACTAGTGCATTTGTTGCGTTGAAGCGGACCTACAAAGAGGATGAGTTCTTCCGTACTGACTTATGGGATGAAGAGTTAGACCTCAGTGGTTGTTGATTTCTTAATCTCTGTCACTTAATAAGGATTGAGTGTGATTAATAATTATTGCTTTGACTTATGATGGGAAGAGAATCATAGCGACTTCGATACCTTATATCTTGGGCAATAATATTAATTGCATGATGATTGCTAATTTAATTTAAAGAATCGTGTGCTTGAAGAGTCTTGCATAATTTGTCCCCTTGGTGGGCTCAGAACCATCATCATATCAAATCTTGCAAGTGGAATTAATTTTCCGGCAAGGATAATAATGTTGAACTGTCCTTACTCCAAGGATAAAGATATTAATTAATATAAAGCTTTTCAGTGGCTTAATTAATTAATGGACTAAATAATCTTAAACACGGGAAATAATAACAGGAAGCCATATTACCGTAATATGAGTTGAGATGGATAGTGCAATATTAGTTATATAGTGGAATTAATTAATATTAATGGGCTGAATAATATTGTGGCTCAATAATGGAATTCAGAGCCCATTGGGAGGTCCATCTTAATTCTCCTAAAGGCCCCTCAAGTAGCCCAAATAAAGTCCATTAAATGAAAAGGTGTTTAAAATAAAATTAAATATTTTTGTTGTATATTTTTCCTTAATTTCGAAATTATTAAAGAAAAAGAGGGAGAAAGATTTTCTTGGAAAGATTTTATGGAAAGGAAATAATTATTCTTGGAATACAAGATTATCCCATAAATTCAAGAAATCTCCCACTTGGTTTCTTTAAGTGTAATTTTCGAAAATTAGAGAATAAAAAGGAAGAAATTTTTTTCTTGATTTTCTTGGAAAGATTTTATGGAGAAAGATATGTATTCTTGGAATACAAGAATATCTCATAAATTCAAGAAAGATCAAATCTTGCAAATCTCCTACTTATTTTTCAAAAATAATGGCTAAATATTGGATATATTCAAGATTTCTTGGAGATCAAGAAAAGATCTTTCCTAACCCTAATTAGGCCCTAATTTTCGACCACCCCCTCTATTTTAAATAGGGGATGAATTTTTCATCCCCAATACAATTTCAGTCTTGGAAAAATTAGAAATCCACAAAGGTGGTGCAACAAAATATTTATTTTTTCCTTTGTTTATAATTGTTCATTGGAGAACCTCCCAACAAGGTTGTTGAACAAGGACTTAGGAATACTTGAGAAGGACTTTCGGTTGGTAGCCAGATACCTGATTTTGTCTGTCTCAGAAGCTGCCACTCCAACGGGTAAGTTTACGTAAACTCCTAGAAATTCCGCATGCTAGGACCTTTTACGTGATTATTATTTGCATGAGGTTGTTGGCATGATTATTATATGAATTCACATAGGTTAATTCATGTTAGTAATAATCTGTGATTTAAATTTGTGTTTATGAGTTCATCCCGAATAGATCCTGGCTTAATGTATCCCAATAACTAGTATCAGAGCCCTGGTTCGGGCTCTGATCTATTAAAGTGTAATTTAAATTGTTCTTCATTAAATTTGAAATTGGATAGTAGAATTGTTAGATCTTTTTTGCAGGTATCCAATTGTCATGGTACTTTAATGAATATTTATTTACATGTAAATAATTGTTGGCTTTTAATTCGATTCGTTCGAATTTAGTTTGCCTCGTGAGAAAATCCACAAGTAGATTAAGATTTGTTTGATTTGATCAATGTATTAGACTAGTCTAGATCTAGATTTATTTATTTTTTAGTAAATAAATTGTAATCGGATCGGGAACGAAGGTGGAGGCGGAGAATTAAAGACACACAATCAAGTGCACGGGCGTAGCGCGCAAGCCAAAAGCACGGTGCTTGGGGGTCAAGACGGGCAGCCGACGCAGGCCGACAGCGCCTTAGTGCAAGCCTAGGCGTGGCGAGTCTTTGGGCAGCGGAAGAGAGCAGCGTCTTGTGGTGCTCTTGTAGGCATCGGGCGGGCGAAGAACAAAGCGCGGCGATCGGATCCACGGGGCAATGCCCACGCCGCGGAAACCTTTGTCGAGAAGTGCGTGTCGCTGGGCAAAAGACCCGCTAGCTTGGCATCACTCGCAGGGCACCACGTGCACCGCGTGCCGCCTCCGCCCGTCCTCGTCCGCCCATTCACGCACGGTGCCGCACGCGCCCGTGCGCGCCGCCCATCCGTATGCTAGCTAAGCGTTCGGGCCCAACCCCGGTGCCATATGCGCCACTCCACTCGCGTCGTGACGTGGCGTCCGCGTCGCAGCGTGCCTCCCTTAGCGCGTTTGGCGTAGAATGCGTCGCCGCGCACTGACGTTCGGGTCCGTTTTAACTCCTCGTCTCCGTCTTCGTCTTCGATCAGGTTACAATTTATTTTACAAAAATAAATAAACCTAAATCTAGACTAGTCTATTACATTGAACAAATCAAATAACCTAATCTACTCGTGGATTTTCTCACGAGAAAAATAAATTCGAACAAGTCGAATTAAAACCAATCATACGCATGAAATTAAAAACACATTAAATACCATGACAATTGGATACCTGCAAAACATATCTAATAATTCTACTATCCAATTTCAATAAAATTTAATGTCCAACAAATTTAATTAACAATTTAAATACAGAGCTCGAAACCGAGGCTCTGATACCGGTTGTTGGGAAATACGGGGTGCCAGGATCTATTCGAGGTGTATTTAAATACATATTTAAATTATTCAATTAATTACTAACATGAATCAATCCTAAATTAATTCAACATAATAATTAAATAAGAAACAACAACATGTGTACACGTAATTCACGTAAATCCTAAGCATGCAGAATCTAGGAGTTACGAGATTACATACCTCTTGTAGAGACAACCGTTGAGACGATGGATCAATCCAAAGTGCCTTCTCAAATATGTCCCAAGTCCACAAACGTAATCCGGTGGGAGGATTCTCACGAAGGATTTTAATAATGGAAAAAACTAAAAATATTTACCACCACCTTTGTGGATTTCTAATTTTTCCAACACATGGAATTGCACTGGGGATGAAAAATTCATCCCTTATTTATAGAGCAGGGGGGGGGGGAAGAAAATTTAACCTAGTTGGGTCTTTGGGAAATTTCCTTGTTTCTTCGTCAAGATACAATCTAGAATATATCCAATATATTTTATTTCCCAAAATATCTCCCAACAAAATCTTCTCCTCCTTCTTGCCTTGCTAATTTTCGAAAATTTCAATAAAATAGGGAAGAAAAAATATCTTTGACTTTTCTTGAATTTATGGGATAAACTTGTATCTCAAGAATACTTATTCCATAAAATCTTTCCAAGAAAATCAAAAAAAAATCTTTTTTCTCTCCCACTCATAATTTTTGAAAATATCATGGAAAAATAGGCAATAATATTTTCTTCTCCTTTTCATTAATTGGACTTTAATTTGGGCTATTTGAGGGGCCTATAGGAGAATTAAGATTGGACCTCCAATGGGCTACGAATTTATAATATTAAGCCAAAATATTATTCAAGCCCATTAATATTAATTTACTCCACTATAAAATTAATATTGAACTATCAATCTTAATCCATATTACGATGCTACAATAATATGGCTCCTGAGCTTCTGAGCCCACCAAGGGGACAAATCAAGCAAGACGTGCTTGCATACGATTCTCTGTATTAAATCTTAGCAATCGTAGTGTAACTAATAATATTGCCCAGGATATAAGGTATCAAATCACGTTGATTCTCTTCCCATCATAAGTCAAAGCAATAGTTATTAATTTCACACGATCCTATTTAAGGAACAGAGATTAAGAAATAACGAACCACTGAGGTCTAATTCTTCTATATTCAGTGCTGAAGAATTTATTCTACTGTAGGTCCTATTCAGCGCATCATAATGCACTAGTGTAATCTCTTGGTCAAGACAAGCCAATTTGAGCTTTACACTTCAACCTTTCACGATGGATTGTTCATTTCTATCTGGGTTGTGAATTTGTAATTAGTTACGAGGAACTGTTAATTTGATCTTCCGTGATCTGGTAACACCAAATTAATTACAATGTAACACATACTATTTATTGAACGGGTATGCAGTAAATATATATAACATTCAATCATATTTAATGCAACAGTGATAAATAATTTATTTCAGTAAATAAATAAGAAATTCAGTTTGGTTATACAAAGTAAAAATCATACTATCCAGTATAACCCCAACAAATCTCACTTTCGAAAATTACTAAGTATGTTTTATTGATTGACAATTTTATTCCGGATAATAAAATTACGTCAATTTTGACCTCCATGATTTATTCATTTGTGAATTGTTTTAGAGAAATTTCCCTCTCGGAACGATTAAAAGATAGATTTCACATGAATAAATTCCCAAAAGGATAATTGTGGATTATTATTAGTGGCGACGATGACCCTCCCCACGAGGCTCGTTCAAAATAAAGTAATAATCCTGTATTTAATCATGGTTATTACTTAGGTATAAAATTGATATGCATATATTTCTCCGAAGTCCCTGTCAATTTTATATTGGTTAAGTGGGAGTCGACTATTAATTTTGAATTAAAGGTTTGTAACTGTTCCTGTTTGTAACCTGTTTGAATGCGTTTAAATAGACAGTTCACCCCACGTGACCTATTTAAACTGTTTTGAGATGTTGACTGATACATATTCATATTGTTTTGAGATTTTGATATGAATGATGTAATCAAAATTATGTGATATTTTGTGCTTATACAATTATTATTTATTTTAGTTCAGCATGTCGCAACCTTTTAATCCACTGTATGTTATACTTGAAGATCATCAACCTACTGGTGAAAACTATACTGTTTGGAAACATAATATGAAAATTGTCCTCACTGCACAAGAACACAATTGGGTTCTTGGAATAGCCAAACCTGACAAGCCTACTGAGGGATCAAGTAATGCGGAGAAGGTTCTGTATGATGACTGGGAGCAACGAGCCTATGAAGTGTATGATCTTGACTTCTCTGTCTGATGATTTAAGATACATTCATGAAGGTGTTGAGTCCGCTGCGGAGATCATGTAGAGTCTTGAGGAAATGTTTTTACAAGAAAGTCGCATGATCAATCAGTTTAAACTTGATGGTGTGGCAAGGCTGACAATGATGGAAGGAACACCCGTAAGGGACCATGTTCTCAAAGTCAAGCACCATTTTGACAATCTTGCTTTTCTTGGAACCAAATATATTGATGGGGCACAAATCGATTTCTTGTTCCTAACTCTTCCAAAATGTTTCGATGGGTTTTACTATCGTTTGTGATGAGCGATCACATGTACACTATGGACACTCTACAAGAAGCTTTGGAAACGATAGAGAAACATTTGGGACAAGAGGATGAAGCCTTGGTGACTAAGAATCTCCACTTATCTAGGACAATGGAAGGTAATATTGATGAGGAGATAAAGAGTCGAGACCAAAGCAACCCCACCACTAAGAAAAAGGTAAGGAAAGCAGTCAAATGGAATGGTGTCAAGAAGGATCCCAAAGGGAAGTGCTTCAACTGCGGTGAAAAGGGACACTGGAGGTCTGCCTGTTCCAAGCCTAAAAGGGCCGGAAAGAAAGGTAATTCTCATGCACTAGTTGTTGAAACTTGTTTGGCAGCGTATGCTTCCCACTCGTGGGTAGTTGATACGGGATCCACTGATCATGTTTGTTTCACGTTGCAGGGGTTCAAGTTGACCCGACAACTTAGTGGGAGTGAGATCCTCATCACACTGGACGATGCTACGAGAGTGGCAGCTGAAGCAGTGGGAGACGTGCACCTGTCTTTTGAAGACAAAGTTTTAGTTTTAAGAGATGTTTTTTATGTTCCCGTTTTTCAGAAAAACCTTATTTCTGTTTCTAAACTTTTTGCTGATGGATATTCTGTTCGTTTTAATAAACAAGTTACTATTTTTCATAACGATGTGTTTATCTATCATGGAACTTTACAGAACAATCTCTATACTATAAATTGTGCACACCACTCACAAAATGCATCTTTTAACACATCGACTATTTCGAGCAACAAAAGGAAACGTTCAAAAAATGTGAACGAGACACTTCTTTAGAATTCAAAGGTTAGTGCAAGATGGTTCACTAGAGGACCTACAACCGGAACCATTTCCAACATGCGAATCATGTTTAGAGGGCAAAATGACCAAGAGGGCATTCGGAGCCAAGGGGAATATAGCCACAGAAGTGTTAGAAATTGTTCACACTGACGTGTGTGGTCCAATGTCAACCAAAGCTAGAGGTGGCTATGAGTATTTCGTGACCTTCATCGATGATTACTCAAGGTTCGGGTAAATTTTCCTTATGAAGCATAAATCGGAAACCTTTGATAAATTCAAGGAGTTCAAAGCTGAAGCTGAGAAACATAGAGAAAAGAGTATTAAGTTTCTACGATCCGATCATGGTGGCAAATACCTCAGCGATGAGTTTTTGAACTACCTGTCAGACAAGGGAATTGTATCCCAGTTGACTGCACCCAGAACCCCTCAACAAAATGGGGTGGCAGAATGAAGAAACAGAACACTTTTAGAAATGGTCAGGTCAATGATGAGTTATTTAGATCTACCCAAGTCATTTTGGGGTCACGCCTTGAAAACAACAGCTTATATTCTTAACATAGTGCCTTCCAAATCGGTTCCTAAAAATGAAGACTACATGAACAATAGAAAACCCAAAAATGAGATTACTTTAGACGAATTAAGAGGGCAAACTCCAATACCAACTGTACAAGTTGAAATGCCAAGCATCACACCGACACAATCGAAACCTCGTCGTAGTGGGAGGGTTGTCCGACAACCTGAGAGATTCATGAGGATAGGAGAATCTTCGGATTTAGTCCCGGGGGATAGTGAATCAGACCCCTGGTCCTACAAGGAGGAGGTCCAAGACAAGGATGCAGAATCCTGGTAAACGACAATGGAAGCCGAGATGGGCTCAATGGATTATAATCGAGTGTGGGAGCTAGTTGAACCACCCAATGGGGTGAAACCCATTGGATGCAAGTGGGTCTACAAGAGGAAAAGAGGACTGGACGGGAAGCTTGAAACCTTTAAAGCTAGGCTAGTGGCAAATGGATACACTCAGAAGAGGGTATCGATTATGAGAAAACCTTTTCACCTGTAGCCATGCTTAAGTTCATCCGTATTCTCTTGGCAATAGCTGCACATCTGGATTTTGAGATCTGGCAAATGGATGTCAAGATAACTTTCCTGAATGGAAGTCTTGATGAGGAAATCCATATGCAACAGCCCGAAGGTTTTATTGCGAAAGGCCAAGAGCATCTTGTTTGCAAGCTCAAGAAGTCCATTTACGGACTGAAGCAAGCATCTCGCGCTTGGAACCAATATTTTGATCAGGTAATTAAATCTTATGGGATCAAAATGAGTTCGAAAGTTGTGTGTATAGGAAGTGTGACGGAACTGCCTTGGTATTCTTGGTACTATACGTAGACGATATTCTGCTCATCGGAAATGATGTAAAGGTTTTGTCAGACATAAGGGTATGACTGTCAAAACAGTTTGATATGAAGGACTCAGGGGAAGCCGGTCACATCCTTGAGATCAAGATCACTCGAGATCTCAAGAAAAGGATGATAGGCTTATCGCAAGCTTAATACATAGATACAGTTTTGAAGCGATTCAGTATGCAGGATTCCAAGAAAGGTTTTGTACCCTTCAGACATGGAATCCATCTATCCAAAGAAATGTGCCCTAAACACAAAAGGAGATAGATGACATGAGAGACATTCCTTATGAGTCGGCAGTAGGAAGCCTTATGTATGCAATGCTGTGTACGAGGCCGGATATTTGCTACGCCGTAGGCATGGTAGAAAGATATCAAAGTAACCCAGGAAATCCACACTGGATTACCGTTAAAGACATTCTGAAGTATCTGAAGAGAACTCGGGATAGGATGTTGGTTTATCAGTAGGATAGTTTATTTCCAATGGGATATACGGACTCAGATTTCCAATCGGACCTAGATTCCAGAAAATCTACCTCGGGCAGTGTGTTTTGTCTGGGAGGAGGAGCTGTAACATGGAGAAGCGTTAAGCAGAAATACATCGCAGATTCTACCATGAAAGCCGAATATGTAGCTGCTTGTGAAGCAGCGAAAGAAGTGGTATAGCTCAAGAACTTCTTAGTGGACTTGGACGTAGTTCCAAATTTGCCCAGCACTATCACGGTTTACTGTGATAATGCCGGATCAATTGAAATTTCAAGGGAACCAAGAGCCCACAAGGCCAGCAAACACATTGAAAGGAAATATCATCTTATAGGAGAAATCATTAAGAGAGGAGATATAGAGATGTCAAAGATCGCATCGGAAGACATGTTGGGGTTATACGTGAAAGTATACTTTTACTTTGTATAACCTATGTATTAAACACTTATTTGCTGAAATAAATTACTTATCACTATTGCATTAGATATGAATGAATGTTATATATATTTACTGCAAACCGTTCATAAAAAAACACGTGTTACATTGTAGTTAATGTGGTGATACCAGATCACAGAAGATCACATTAACAATCCCTTGTAAACGAGTGCATATTTACAACTTAGATAGATCTGAACAATCTATTGGTAGAGGTTGATGTGTAAGGCTCAGATTGGCTTGTCTTGACCAAGAGATTACACTAGTGCATTTGTTGCATTGAAGCGGACCTACAGAGAGGATAAGCTCTTCCATACTGACTTATGGGATGAAGAGTTAGACTTCAGTGGTTGTTGATTTCTTAATCTCTGTCACTTGATCTTTGTTGATTAATAATTATTACATTGACTTATGATGAGAAGAGAATCATAATGACTTCGATACCTTATATCTTGGGCAATAATATTAATTACATGACGATTGCTAAATTAATACAGAGAATCGTGTGCTCGGAGAGTCTTGCATGATTTGTCCCCTTGGTCGACTCAGAACTTTTATCATACCAAATCTTGCAAGTGGAATTAATTTTCCGGTATGGATAATAATGTTGAGCTGTCCTTACTCCAAGAATAAAGATATTAATTAATATAAAGCTTTTCAGTGGCTTAATTAATTAATGGACTAAATAATCTTAAACACTTGAAATAATAATAAGGAGCCATATTACCGCAATATGGGTTGAGATGGATAGTGCAATATTAACTATATAGTGTAATTAATTAATATTAATGGGCTGAATAATATTGTGGCTCAATATTGGAATTCAGAGCCCATTAGGAGATCCATCTTAATTCTCCTAAAGGTCCCTCAAGTAGCTCAAATAAAGTCCATTAAATGAAAAGGTGTTTAGTTTTGATTAATTATGTTGGGATATTTTAGTTTTGATTAATTATGCCAAAATATTATCAACTTGTGTGTTTTAAGCTAATCTACAGATAACAAGTTGAGGGGGAACGAGAGAACAAGTTAAGGGGGAACTCATGAAATCAGACGAAGATGATCGAGATCAGACGAGGCTGCAGATGAGGCTGATCGAGATCAGATGAGTAAGATGAGTTCCGGAGTTAACTGATGAGCTGTGCAAAATCAAGAAATAAGAAAAGCTAAGCTAGCTGATCAAAAGAATCAGAAGTTACCTGATCAGATGACCTGATCAGATGACCAGATCAGAAGAGGAGGTTGCTGATCAGAAGAGGAGCAGATGAGACTGATCGAGATCAGACGTGATCGAGATCAGATAAACTAACCTGATGCAACTAACCCGATATGCTAACCTGATGTACTAATCTGATGCAGATAAACTGAGATGTCGACTGATGCTATAATCGACCGATCGGTGAGCTAATCGCATCAAAGCGAGAAGAAATCAGAAGAGAAGTCATCAGAAGTCATATTCACTGAGAATCATAACGTTGTTGATTATCAGTTAGCCTGAGTGCTAGTGACCTGAGGGTCAAGTTGTGTGAAGTAAGAAGAGTTGAACTCAGTTAGCCTGAGTGTTAGTATACCTGATCAGACAAGTTCCACTGAAGAGAAGTCTACTGAATCAAGAATCCTGAGACTCAGAAGAATCCTGAAGACTCAGAGAACCCTGAAGACTCAGAAGATCCTGAAGAATATAGCCGTTATATTCAGCTAACGTGGACCAATGAGAGGAAGACAACAAGCCTGAAAAGGCTGCAAAAAGCTGCAGAATAGTATGGATTTGAATGTGACTCCATCAAACGGTAACATTCAAATCCACACTATAAATACAAGTTCTTCCATCAAATTAAGTGTGGGAAATGCGTGAAACATCCAAAAGCCAAATCATCTAGCATTTCCACCATAGAACACTGAACAAGAAATACACGCATATATTCAAAGAGTGTTCTACCCTAGATCTAAGCACAAATGTTATATCCTAAGCTTAGAGAGATTTTCCCAACCTTAGCATAGAGGCTAAACAAATGTAAGGGAAAATCTCAACCAAGTTGGATACCAAACAAACCTTACCCAAATCAGTTTGATAGGTTAAGTTTGTAGGTGAGTGAGAACTCGTTAAGCATCTATAGGCGATCCCATGAGGGAGATAAGTCCCGTTTGAGTGAGAACTCGGTAAACATCTAAGCATTCCCGAAAGGGAGGGTAGGCGATCCCTTAGAGGGAGATAAGTCCCGTTTGAGTGAGAACTCGGTAAACATCTGTTGGTTAAGTTGGTGCCCCATGAAGGGAAGAGTGGATGTAGGACGAGTTGTCCGAACCACTATAAAATCGTGTGTTCTTTACTGCTTTATGTTCTTACTTGTCATATGCATTTGGTTATAAGCAAAACACATAGTTTAAAAAGGAAATTTTGGAATCACCATTCCCTCACCCCTGTTTTATATGCATTACATGATTTTTTCGCATTTCATCGGTTTTTCACAGGGACCAACAATTGGTATCAGAGAGGTAGTTCAAAAGTTCACTGATTTCAAATGTGACAATCTGAACTAATCTATTTGAAAACCCGTTTCTTTAAAAGTGCATATATTTTAATGTTTTGGCGTCATTATCAAAAAAGGAGAAATTATTGGGATATTTTAGTTTTGATGAATTATGCCAAAATATTATCAACTTGTGTGTTTTAAGCTAATCTACAGATAACAAGTTGAGGGGGAATGAGAGAACAAGTTAAGGGGGAACTCATGAAATCAGACGAAGATGATCGAGATCAGACGAGGCTGATCGAGATCAGATGAGTAAGATGAGTTCCGGAGTTAACTGATGAGCTGTGCAAAATCAAGAAAGAAGAAAAGCTAAGCCAGTTGATCAAAAGAATCAGAAGTTACCTGATCAGATGACCAGATCAGATGACCAGATCAGAAGAGGAGGTTGCTGATCAGAAGAGGAGCAGATGAGACTGATCGAGATCAGACGTGATCGAGATCAGATAAACTAACCTGATGCAACTAACCTGATATGTTAACCTGATGTACTAATCTGATGCAGATAAACTGAGATGCTGACCTGATGCTATCGATCCGATCGGTGAGCCGATCGCATCGTGCAAGAAGAAATCAGAAGAGAGTCATCAGAAGTCATATTCACTGAGAATCGAACAGCTGGCCGATGATAAGTTAGCTCGAAGTGCTAGTGACTGAGGGTCGATTGTCCGAAGTCGAAGATTTGAACTCGGTTAGCCTCGAGTGTCAAGATACCGATCGGACAAGGTCCGTGAAGAGAAAGTCATTGAATCAAGAATCCCGAGACTCGGAAAGAATCTCAAGACTCAGAGAACCCTGAAGACTCAGAAGATCCTGAAGAATATAGTCGTTAGATTCAGCTGACGTGGACCAATGAGAGGAAGACAACAAGCCTGAAAAGGCTGCAAAAAGCTACAGAATAGTATGGATTTGAATGTGACTCCATCCAACGGTAACATTGAAATTCACACTATAAATACAAGTTCTTCCATCAAATTAAGTGTGGGAAATGCGTGAAACATCCAAAAGCCAAATCATCTAGCATTTCCACCATAGAACACTGAACAAGAAATACACGCATATATTCAAAGAGTGTTCTACCCTAGATCTAAGCACAAATGTTATATCCTAAGCTTAGAGAGATTTTCCCAACCTTAGCATAGAGGCTAAACAAATGTAAGGGAAAATCTCAACCAAGTTGGATACCAAACAAACCTTACCCAAATCAGTTTGATAGGTTAAGTTTGTAGGTGAGTGAGAACTCGTTAAGCATCTATAGGCGATCCCATGAGGGAGATAAGTCCCGTTTGAGTGAGAACTCGGTAAACATCTAAGCAATCCCGAAAGGAAGGGTAGGCAATCCCTTAGAGGGAGATAAGTCCCGTTTGAGTGAGAACTCGGTAAATATTTGTTGGTTAAGTTGGTGCCCCATGAAGGGAAGAGTGGATGTAGGACGAGTTGTCCGAACCACTATAAAATTGTGTGTTCTTTACTGCTTTATGTTCTTACTTGTCATATGCATTTGGTTATAAGCAAAACACATAGTTTAAAAAGGAAATTTTGGAATCACCATTCCCTCACCCCTGTTTTATCTGCATTACATGATTTTTCCGCATTTCATCAGTTTTTCACCGGGACCAACATATTTCCTTAATTTTGAAATTATTAAAGAAAAAGAGGGAGAAAGATTTTCTTGGAAAGATTTTATGGAAAGGAGATAAGTATTCTTGGAATACGAGATTATCCCATAAATTCAAGAAAGCTTCCACTTGGTTTCTTTAAGGGTAATTTTCGAAAATTAGAGAATAAGAAGGAAGAAAAGATTTTCTTGATTTTCTTGGAAATATTTTATGGAGAAAGATATGTATTCTTGGAATACAAAAATATCTCATAAATTCAAGAAAGATCCAATCTTGCAAATCTCCTACTTATTTTTCGAAAATAATGGCTAAATAAGGGTGTGAGATTTTTGTGGAAAATTACACATGGAAAGAAGAATATATGTGATATATTCAAGATTTCTTGGAGATCAAGAAAAGAACTTTCCTAACCCTAATTAGGCCCTAATTTTTGACCACCCCCTCTATTATAAATAGGGGATGAATTTTTGTTGGGAGATGAATTTAATAAAGAGGTTTTGATTAGATCCCAAAACCCCTGAGTATGACATGTTCAGGATAATCTTGATAGACTGAGTCAGGATTCGGTATAGAGTGTTTAGGAAGTTATCTGCACCATGTATAGTCAAAGAAAAATATAGATCGGGTTAGATTTCAAGAAATCAAGAATCGATAAGTAAATCAAGACTCAAGAAGTTCTTTCAAGAAATCAAGACTCGATGAGGTAAATCAAGACTCGTAAGTTCTTCAAGAAAATCAAGACTCGATAAGTTCTTTCAAGAAATCAAGACTCGAAGAAGTTCTTCAAGAAACCGAAGACTCGATGAAGTTTTCAAGACTCAAGATGTCACATCAAGTTTCAAGACTCAAGATGTCATCAAGACATCAAGACTCAAAGATGTCATCAAGACATCAAGACTCAAGATGTCATCAAGACATCAAGACTCAAGATGTCATCAAGACATCGAAGACTCAAGATGTCATCAAGACTCGTAAGACATCAAGACTCAGAAGACATCAAGACTCGTAAGACATCAAGACTCTAAGATATCAAGACTCGTAAGATATCAAGACCCAAAAGAGTTATCGAAGACTTCAAGAAGATATCGAATACTCAGTATAACCTGAATGTTCAGAGGCACTGAATATATCTATCTGAAGACTACAAAACTGAGAAAAATGCAAATATTCAGAAAAATAGATAGTGCCCAAAACATTCATATGCGCAGCACAAAAGGAACTAAGTCTAAGTGTTGTTTAAGGTTATTTTATTCGAGAGATTGACCAAAAAGAGCCATTATGTTTGTCTACATTCATCAAGATAAGAACCAATCGTAGGAAGACAACATCGCATTTTATCGACATCGAAATGACAGACACCTTGAATCATGTCGTTAGTACTATGTTCCAGGCGCAAAAATTGGTGATTGGCTACATGAACTGCATATTTCCTAAAACATGCAAGGGAGTATTCAAACCCTAAAAATAGCCGTTCATCAAACACCATAAGAGGAAACTCATGAAGTTATCTCCTCCAACGGATAGTTTTTCAAGAGTGACCTTGGTGAAGTTACTATAAATACTAGTGACCCTTTACATTGAGAGGTCACGGGAAATTTCAAAAGCAACTCAAGAGCTCATTCAGATATTGCAAATTGAAGCACTCGAAAAACCTAGAATTTCCCAAGTGTTTCACATTGGAGAGCTCATTCACTAAGCCTAGATTGATAAGATATATCCAAAGCTTAGTAGAGATATCCTAACCTTTCAGACCTTTGTTCTTATTGTAAAGGATATCTCATCCTAGTTGGAAACCAACCCAAAACCCAAACCCTTTGTAACGTAGTTTGTGTGTGTTTTGTTGGTGAGTTGAAGTTGTAAAGAGTTAGTAAGCTACAGTGAGTTAGCTAGAAAACTCTAGAGAAGAAGTTAGTAAGCTACTTGTGGTAGTCTGAACACTTGTGTGTGTTTGAGTTAGTAAGGCTGCGTTGAGTCGGCCCGAGAAAACTCAAGGTAGAAAAGTGAGTAAGCTACAGTGAGTTAGCCAGAAAGCTTTAGGAAGTGGTTAAGAAATTTCTCTGTAGATCAGAGAGAGTGGATGTAGGAGCTTGAGTCTCTGAACCACTATAATTGCTGTGTTGTTTTGCTTTCATCTTTGCATTACTATCTCATTGTATATTTTTCCTTTGAAAAGCATAATTCATCGATATTCAATTGGAACCAATCCATTTGAACTTGCATCAAACCGATCACAAACCTTAATCCTTTGTTTTATTAAAAGGAAGATTTTCAAAAAAGCTAAAACGCAGTATAAACATAGGGCCAACCATTCCAAGACACTTGAGTAGCTAGAACAGATAGTTACCAAACCGAACTAACTCCATCGAGGGTTCAAGAAGATAATTATCTCGATCCAAGCGCCTCAGGATCTCTGATAAACTCAGGCTCAGTTGGGCTAATCTGAAGCTTCTGAAAGCAGCTCAGGATCATTGTCTCAGTAGACTTTGACTCAGGGCAATCTATGCTTCTCAGGGCCAAATCATCAGGATAACCTGACCCATCTGACCTCAGTGAAAGAAAAGTTTTTAAAATCACTGAACACGTGTATTCCCCCCCCATACACGTGTGAGACTCGTTAGTACCGGGAACAACAAGTGGTATCAGAGCAGAGGTTCATTTTGACCATTTTCTTTGGTAGCCATAGTCTATTTTGCTGAAAGACTTTGGTGGTCTACTGAATAGATCTGTTTGCTAATATCTTACAAGACTCAGTCATCATGCCTTCTAAGAAACTTCCTATGTTCTCTGTTGAGAGATATGACCTATGGAAATTAAGAATGCAGGCTCATCTGTACTCAAAACATGAAAGAATGTGGAGAGTGGTTTCTGAAGGACCATTCAAATTTACTGTTGTGAATCCCAGAATCACCGTCATCGAGAGGAATGATCCCAGAGATGAATTTCCAAAGTCTGATGATCAACTTACTCCTGATGAGAGAAAGTTAGTCAATCTTGACTACATTGCTAAAGATACTTTATATAGAACTATTGATGATGGTGTTATGGGGATGATTTCTCACTGTGAAACTGCAAAAGAAATATGGGACACACTTGCTGTTATGTGTCAAGGCACATATCATATTAAGGAAAACAAACTTTTCATTTGCTATTGGAAAGTTTGATAGCTTTTGAAATGGAAGATAGTGAATCCATTGACAAACTTGAGGTCGATTCACTAAAGATCATGAATGATCCGAGTGCTCTTGGGAAAAGATACCAACAGAGAGAAGTGGTAATCAAAAATTCTTAGAGGATTATCTAAGAAATGGGATATACATCTTTGTCTTTGATTGAAAACACCAAAAATATTGATTCCATGCCATAACAACAAGTTTTCTCTGAACTGAAAGCTTATGAGTTTGTGATTGACAAGAAAACTAAGAAATCTGACAGCAAAGATGATTATTTATCTAGCAAGAATGTGACTTTCAAAGCCAAAGAGAAATCCTGTAAGTCTAGAGAGTCTGAGAACTCACTTGCCAAAAATCGGGATGAAGCGGGGAGGATAAGCTAATCTCGATGGCAAGGAGGTTTGAAAGACTCAATAGCGAGATATGGGAAATATAAGAAATATTACAGGAATCACAGGTACAAAAGAGACTCAAAAACTGAGGACAGATACACTGAGAAAAGAAAGGACCAGAAAGCTGAAGGATCTTCATCCAAAAAGAAGGACTCCAAGACCAAGGAGGAAAGTGATCAGGATGATGATGCCAACAGATGCTACAACTGTCAGAAGAAAGGTCACTTTCAATATGACTGTCCTGAGATGAGTGCTAAAGAAAGAAAAGAAAGACAAGCCAAGAGAGACAAGAAGTTCTCCAAAGAAGAAATGATTGATTGAGGAAGAAGAACGATCGAAGAAGGTTCCAGTTCCTCGATGAGAGATTTTCTCGAGATAGTAGCTTGATGATATCTCATCTTATGGCCATGGAGGAGGTAAATTCTTCTATCTCTGTTGTTGCTCCTACACAAGCACATGCGTTCTCAAGTTCAACTGTAAACAGTAACTTTGACCTGATGGATTCATTTGAGAATCTTATGAAGGACTATTCTGTGTTACAAGAACTGCTCACTAAAACTCAAGAGCGTAACAAAGGAACCGATCACGAGAATCAATTGGAAAGACTCTAAAAATGCTGAGATCACTTCTCAATTGATGGGAACTACTGATGAACTAGATGTTCTGAAAGTACATCTCTCAGAAAAAGAGAAGGTGATAGAGATCCTGAATGGAAAATTAGAGAAATCCACTAAAGAGATTCTGCTTATCAGAACTGAGTTTAATGACCTCTTTGAGAAGCATGAAACTCTAAAGAAATGTGAGGATAGTGTGCAGAGAAAGTTAGCTCTATTGAATTCTGCATCTAAAGTGATAGATGAAATTCAGAGTTATCAAAGACCTGCAACTACAAAAGCTGGATTGGGATACATTCCAGGGGGAACCTCACAAGGTCTTCTAAATGCTTCTTCTAGTAGCACCAAGACTGTCTTTGTTAAACCAGTGGCACCTAATCTTCTTACTGAAGAACTGCCCAGAGTTTTAGACAAGGGTAAAGGACCTATGGTTTCAGAAAAACTGAAGGTTCAGGGAAGAAAGCCCAGACCTCAGGAAAAGGCTAGAAAACCTGAACACTCAGTAGGAAATCTTCAGGCCAATACTTCAAAGCCTCGGGCTAAGAATACCAACCTAAAGAGATCTGCACTGAACCATCAGAGGAATTTTCAGAAGAGAAACACTCAGCAGAGATATTCTCAACTGAAAAAGACAAAAGTCCTCAGGACTTCGAAAAGTCCCCAATTTCAAAGACAAGCAACCTAAACCCCACTTGCCTAAGGGAAAAGATTTCCTGAACCCAAGTCAGCAGAGACAGAGACCAGCTGCACAAAAGATAAGGCACTTGAACAAAAGGCTTGAACCCAAGAAGAACTCTAAGGATCATGTTCATGCTAAGGCTAGCACTCATACACAGGATACTGTCAAGGCACCTAGGGTGGTGAATGTGTATGTAGATGTTTATGGGAGACAAATCATCCACTCTAAAGTAATTAGAGTTGTTAGACAGATTTGGGTTCCAAAAGGTACAGCTAACCTGGTAGGACCCTACACCAAATGGGTACTTAAGAACTGATCTGTTTTTCAGGTGAAGGAAAAGGGCACCTTGAAATAATGAAAACAACATAAAGATCGATGAGTGGAAATGAATTGGCTCTCTTTGTATGGTATCTGGATAGTGGATGTTCAAGACATATGACAGGATATAAGCAACTAATCACTGACTATGTTGAGCAAAAAGGCCCTCAGATCACATTTGGAGACAATTCCAAAGGACAAACTAAAGGATATGGAACTCTTGAAGTTGACTCTGTTCATATCCATGGTGTTTCATATGTGTCTGGTCTAAAGCATAACTTGCTTTCTATCAGTCAATTCTGTGACAAAGGATTCAATGTTGAGTTCTCAAAGAACTTATGTTATGTGAAAGACAATACTTCACGTAAAAATTTTCTTGTTGGTACTAGAAAAGGAAATGTGTATCTTGCTGATTGGAGTTCAACTCCTAATGATACATGTTTGGTTGCAAAAAGTTCCACTGATACCAGTTGGTTGTGGCACAAAAGAATGAATCACTTAAACTTCAAAACCCTGAACAAACTTGCAAGATTAGCACTTGTGAGGGGGTTACCCAATGAAGTGTTTAGTAAAGATCATGTATGTGATGCTAGTCAGAAAGGAAAACAAATCAGAGCATCTTTCAAAAGCAAAGTAGATGTTTCTACTGATAGAATACTACAACTGTTACATATGGATCTTTTTGGTCCAGTAACACCAGTGAGCATTAATGGCAGAAAATACACACTTGTGGTAGTTGATGACTACTCTAGATGCACATGGGTCATATTCTTACTCAGTAAGAAAGAGACTCAGACAAAACTGCCTGAACTACTGAAAAGGCACAGTACTGAAAAGAATCTGAGTGTGGTCAAAATCAGATCAGATAAAGGAACTGATTTTATCAATCATATCATATCTGATTATTGTGCAGTAAATGGAATAGCTCATGAAACATCAGCTGCAAGGACCCCACAACAGAATGGTGTTGCTGAAAGAAGAAATATGACTCTGAAAGAAGCTGCAAGGACAATGATTGCTGAAGCTGATATTCCTAAGAGATTTTGGGCTAAAGTTATCAACACTGCATGCTACTCTCAGAACAGATCCATGCTGACCAAGAACCAAGGAAAAACTCCATATGAGCTGTGGAATGAAAGGAAGCCTCTTGTTTCTTTCTTTCGTGTGTTTGGTTGCAAGTGTTTCAAACACAATAATGGTAAAGATCAGTTGAAAACTTTTTTGATGGTCCCGATTTTTGGTAGAGAAAAACCCATTTTGCTCGTGCAGAAGCAAACATGTGATGTGATGCATATAAAACAGGGGTGAGGGAATGGTGATACCAAATTTTTCGCTTTTAAGAACGATGTGTGTTATTTTGCTTATAATCGAATGCATATGACAAGTATAAACATAAAGCTGTAAAGAACACACGATTTTATAGTGGTTCGGACGAAACCCGCCCTACATCCACTCTTCCCTTTCGGGGCACCAACTTAACCAACTTAACCTACTGGACTTATTTTTATGTGTTAGTCCAACACCCAACAGATGTTTACCGAGTTCGCACTCAAACGGGGACTTATCACCCTTACGGGATTGCCTATAGATGTTTACCGAGTTCACACTCAACTGAACCCAGAAATCAAAAACTAGAATCCCTAGTCTGAAATCTTGCGGTGACAAACTTAACCTAACTCAAACTGATTTGGGTAAAGGTTTGTTTGGTTTCCAACTAGGTTGAGATTTTCCCTTACATTTGTTTAGCCTTAATGCTAAGGATGGGAAAATCTCTCTAAGCTTAGGATATAACATTTGTGCTTAGATCTAAGATAGAACACTCTTGAATATATGCGTGTATTTCTTGCTCTGTGTTCTATGGTGGGAATGCTAGATGATTTGGCTTCTTAGCTCTGTAGCATTGTTTGCCACATTCTCACACTCTTCCACACTTGATAATGAAGGAAGAACTTGTATTTATAGTGTGGATTTGAATGTTACCGTTGGAGAGAATCACATTCAAATCCATACTACTCGGTTTTTTTTGCAGACTTTTTCGGGGCTTGTCATCTTCCTCTCATTGGTCCACGCCAAATTTGAATCTAACGGCTATATTCTTGATTTCTTCCGAGTCTCGGGATCTTCGTTCTATCCGAGCCTTGAGGTTATCCGAGATATCCGAGCCTTGAGTTATCCGTCTTATATCGAGCCTTGAGTTTTATCGAGCTATTCGAACCTTGAGTTATCCGAGCTTCGGTTTATCCGAGCCTTGAGTTATATCCCGAGCCTTGAGTTATCGAGTCTCGGGTTCCTTGATTAACAAACTTCTCTTGGCCGGACCTTGTACGTCGGGTATACCGACACTTTCGAGGCTTCGAGTTCAAGCACTTTTGAGTTCAGACATTCTGACCCTCAGGTCACATTGACTTAGGCTATCTGATTTCTTCTTTACGATCGATCATTTCGGACCGATCAAATCATCGTTCTTCTCAAAGATCTCGGGGATAAGATCGGTCAAGACATCGAGTTAGCATATCGAGGTTATCATATCCGATCTCAATCACGTCGATCTCGATCGGTCTCAAATCTTTCATCTTCATATCTGATCTCGATCACGTCTGATCTTGATCAGTCTCTTTTGCTCATCTTCTGATCTGCAACCTTCTCTTCTGATTTGCTAGCTTTAGCTTTTCTTCACTTCTGATTTTGCACAACTCATTAGTTGACTCTGGAACTCATCTAACACATCTGATCTCGATCATTCTCGTCTGCAGCCTCGTCTGATCTCGATCTTCTTCTTCTGATTTCATGTGTTCCCCCTCAATTTGTTCTTTCGTTCCCCCTTAACTTGTTATCTGTAAAATAGCTTGAATAACACAAGTTAATAATGTTTTGGTATAAATTATCAAAACTAAAATATCCCAACATTTTGATAGCAAAGCTGATGAAGGGATATTCCTAGGATATTCTGAAGTCAGTAAAGCCTTCAGAGTTTACAACTGTAGGACTCTTGTTGTGGAAGAAACACCTCATGTTATTTTTGATGAATCTACTTCTGTTCAGAAGAAATAGGAACATGACTCAGAAGAACTGATCAAGAGAAACACCAGATTTAGCCTGAAAAAGAATGATAAAACATCCTCTGAACCTGAAAAGAAGAAGTCAGTCACTTTCTATGAATTGAGTGAATCAGACTCAGACAAAGAAGTTCAGGATGGAAAAACTCAGGATGGTGAGACTCGGGATAGAAATTCTCCACTGAAGGAAAGCCAACACACTGAAGCTAACCAATCTGAACATACAACAGTTCAGACTCAGGTATGTAATGCCGATGAAGATGTGGTCACAGCTGAGGCAAACTCTGAATCTATCAACCAATGGGGAACAAATGTCTCTGACAATGTTCTGAATGGAATTTCCCCTGAGGAAGATGATTCCCTTTCTCCTTTTCTGTTGTTCCCTGAATTTAATGAACTACCTGAACCTAACATTTTTGATGTTGAGGATACTACTGAAGGGGGAACATCCAGGAGAAAATGGTTGGATAGTCATCCTAAAAGTCAGATTGTGGGTGATCTATCAGATGGTGTCAGAACAAGAAGGTTCCATGGAGAAAGTGCTTTGTTCTGCTGCTTCCTATCTGAAAAGAACCTACTGAGATTGAAGAAGCTCTACAAGATTCATTTTGGATTACTGCTATATAAGAAGAGCATAATCAGTTCTCAAGGAATGAAGTTTGGGAGCTAGTGGATAGACCTAAGAGGCACAATGTGATTGGAACTAAGTGGGTATTCAAGAATAAGAGAGATGAAAACAACAACATTGTGAGAAACATGGCAAGGCTAGTTGAACAAGGTTATTCCCAAGAAGAAGGCTTGGATTATGATGAAGCCTTTGCACCTGTTGTAAGACTAGAAGCCATCAGATTGTTTCTTGCATATGCTGCCCACATGAAATTCACAGTCTATCAGATTGATGTGAAAAGTCCATTTCTGAATGGTGTGCTTAAGGAAGAGGTTTATGTGGAACAACCTCCTGGTTTCAGACAGAATGACCAAGTTTACAGGCTCAGGAAAGCCTTGTATGGTCTTAAGCAAGCACCCCGAGCATGGTATGATACCCTTTCTCAGTTTCTTACTGACCATGGTTTTATCAAATGAACTGTTGATAGGACTCTGTTCAGGATAGAAGATGGGAAAGACATCTTACTTGTTCAGATTTATGTAGATGACATCATATTTGGATCTCCAAATCATCAGATGTGTGAAAAGTTTTCTACCCTGATGAAAGGAAAGTTTGAGATGTCAATGATGGGGGAGATGAATTTCTTTCTTGGACTTCAGGTGAAACAAACTAAGGAAGGAATTTTCATCAATCAAGCAAAATACACCAGAGATCTGATTGCAAAGTATGGTGTACAGAATTGCAATGCAGTTAGAATTCCTATGAATACTAACTACAAGATGGATCCTGATCCTGAAGGTAAATTAGTAAATCACACTGATTATAGAGGGATTATTGGATCACTGCTATATCTCACAACAAGTAGGCCTGATATAATATTTGTTGT
Organism: Stenogyne calaminthoides; assembly: GCA_037126765.1. Taxonomy (NCBI): domain Eukaryota; kingdom Viridiplantae; phylum Streptophyta; class Magnoliopsida; order Lamiales; family Lamiaceae; genus Stenogyne; species Stenogyne calaminthoides. Next base: position 9,141,715 of record JBBCBC010000009.1, read on the forward strand.
TGGGATATGTGCAAGATACCAAGCTAATCCCAAGGCTAGTCACATGGAGGCTGCCAAAAAGATTCTGAAATATCTTAAAGGCACTGTGAATAGAGTATTATGGTATCCAACTGATGATAACCTTGAATTAACTGGTTATTCAGATGCTGATTATGGAGGATGTAGAATTGACAGGAAGTCTACCAAAGGAACTTGTCAATTTCTTGGAAGTAAACTGATATAATGGTTTTCAAAGAAACAAACCTCAGTAGCAACCAATACTACTGAAGCTGAATACATGGCTGCAGGAAGCTGTTGTGCACAGATTCTTTGGCTCAGACAATAATTGAGGGATTATAAGATTATAGCCAATGAAGTACCTATATTTTGTGATAATAATAGTGCAATTGCTATTACACAAAATCCGGTATTGCACACCAGATGTAAGCATGTTGATATCAGACATCACTTCATCAGAGATCATGTTGAGAAGAAAGACATCAGAATGGAGAAAATTCATACTGATAAACAGAGAGTTGATATCTTGACTAAACCTTTGGCTGAATTAAGATTTCAGGAACTATCAGTTGAATTAGGTATGTTGGATCCAGGTGAATAAAGCAAATCTAAAAAATTGAAGGTTTTCAGATGCATGAAGTTTTCTCAGGTTTTTACTGAGAAACTCAGGATAAAATTGAGAGTACTGAACACTGAGTCTTGGGAAACTCAGATATCCTGAAGGTCAGTACTCAGTATTATACTGACCTTTTGTCAAGATCAGTACTCAGTATTATACTGGCCTTTTATCAAGATCAGTACTCAGTACTATACTGACCTTTTTCAGTACTCAATACTATACTGACCCCTTTCAGTACTCAGTATTATACTGACATTTTATCAAGGTCAAAACTCAGTAAGACTGATGGAGGAAATTAGTCTGAAGAAGTATTAACTCATGCAACACATTTATTGTCTAACTGAATCTCAGTAATCATTGGCAATAAATAACAAAACACCTGAAGGAATTTTTGGGCGGGACCTTTGAAATACACGAAGAAAGTCAATGGTCTGCAGGAACAGTAATTAAATACACTGTTCATTAATCACCAATAAGGATAAATTGGCGGTGTTATATTTGTGAAATTATCCTTTCATATACCCGATTTAGTCGGTTCTTAATCTCAACCGTCGATTTCTTCATCTATGTGATTTTCAATAAATCAAAATCCTATATCTATTGAAGAAATTCCTTCAAAGCCCGATTCCAAATAGCCTTCATCTTCAAACACTCTGCTTCAAAAACTCTCGATTGCCAAGAAATTTATCATCTTTCTCAAAAACCCTTCACAAAAATTCTCCAAAAATGACGTTTTCGGTATACGACAAGCTTGCCATCTCTAATAAACCTTGGTATGAATACGTCGTTTCTCTCAAAAGCTCATCAAATGCAACTCACGAAGAGGAAGCGTTACATATGATTCGGTTGGCAAAGCTTACTTGCCTGGTTGCGAATCAACCAGAGGCTGAATACGCAAAAGGGGTAATAGAGTTTATCACTAATTTGAAATTAGATGAAGAAGATTGTATAGAATCGCAGATTACTGTATCGCATTTAGAGCATAGTTCAAAATATGTGGATTTTGTTAGGGAATTGTATATTATTCCTAAGAATCTTAACGCCATATATGAACTAAGCGATAGAGGTGAAGACCCTATGGTATATATGATGGGTAGGGAGCAAGAATATCTGGATAAGATTGCAGAGCATCCAGTTGAGTTCGAAGCTACTCTGAATAAAAGGCATTTGAAGCCTAAATATCGAGTATTACTGGACATTGTAAGTAAATGCATCATGAGTAGGTCTGGCAGCTTTGAACAGATAAGCACGCCTAAGTTGAGGCTAATGGCGGCAATTTAAGATTCACCCACCACGGCATTCAACTGGTTACATTATTTAATCAAAGTGGTGAGTGATCAAGCCAAACAAGTTCAAAAGGTGAATGGATCTGTTGTTGTCAAATGGAAGATCCTACATGCAACCAAGATTGCATATATCTTGGAAATGTGCAGAGAAGAGGAGGACATCTTCGCCAATTCCTCATCCTTTCAAAAATCCTGTTCAAACCACCAACAACATAGAAGACTTTGAAAGGAAAGAAAGAGAAAAGCTCTAAGTCTTAGGAGGAGACTACTGAAGAAGAAGCTGTTGAAGCCAAACAAGCCAGGGGGAAGGCCCTGATGCAAGTGAAAAGAGAGAAAGGAGAAAATATGAAGAAGAAAACACTGGCCCCTCAGAAACGCAGAAAACTTCAAATTATTACTGAGGAGGAGGTCAGTGACACTGAGGAAATTCAACCTGAAGGCCAGCAAGGGCTAAAATCTCCACCGCAGTTCTCGCCAGTTGCCAGACAATTGCTCAAGATCAAGAAACTGAGGAACATGTTTTCTCTGAGGTACTCGGAACTTCTCTGAGCTCAGATAAAATTTCTCAGGAAATCTTCAAGGGACATCAGGTTCCTACTGAAGAGATACCTGTTTAGACCTCAGATCACCGAGCCTCAGAAACTTTGAATTTGATGCGCCTCCCCGAAAGTGAACCATTTTCGATCCTCAAACGTAACTCTTACAACCGATCCCATCGACCCCGAGAGCCCAAAGATGAAGAAGGAGAGGCAGAAGAAAACCGAATGGCGCAAGAAGGGGGAACGGTTCATCCCGACAGATACTCGAAGCCGGCGCATATCGACCTTCAGGATCTCTTCTTCGGACTTCGAACCACGCCTATATCCAGAATCGACTCTTCCGGAGATTTGAATATAGCCTCCTTCGAGAGGAGAGGATTGGTGGAATGCCGAGGCGCCGTTTCGACGAGTTCTTCGATTCGAGAAGAAAAGCTTCGTAATGAAAAATGCTGATTTTGATGAGCTAGTCTAGAGGAAAGTGGCTGAGAGAAGGGAAGCTGATGCTGATGCCTCCAGTTCTAAGGATTAAGATAAAGAAGGTGACAAACCAGATGATGCTGAAAAGCAATCTCAGATGGAGAAGGAAATCGATCTTCGATGATCGATATCTCACATCCTCGGACTAAAGTTAGACTCTTGAGTAATCTTTTGGCACTATTAAACATCATGCCAAAGCTACTGAAGTTCCTATCTTTAAATCTGTTATGTCTGATATGCAGACTGAGGGCTCAGATGGAGCACCCAGCTCAGGTTGAAAAAGTTGTACACACTCCAGAGATTGATCTCAGTCCTATCTTGGATAAATTGGAGAAGGTGGTGCCAATGGTGGAGAAAGTGACCCAAATTGAAGAAACCTTGGCAAGCCAATCTCAAAAGCTGGAAAATCTGAGTTCATCTTCAGACATGCTGCAACTACAAACATCTCTTGCTGATAAAATAACTACTCTGGAGGGAAAGGTTGATGTAGTCAAAACAGAGCTCAATACAGAGATGAAGCAGATGTATCAGGAAAGAATAGCCTATCTAGAAGCAAAGCTGGTTGAGAAAAATGATCTAATTATCAAGACAGCTGTTGAGGAAATGGGCTCTATGCTCATGACCAAGATGACAGAGATGATGCAAAATGTCTTCTCAAATAAATTTGCACCTCTTTCTGAAGAGTTCTCAATGGCTAAAAATCACTTGAGAAGGCTGGAGGATGAGCATGATCAGTTGGCAGGGGAAGTGCGAAGTATAAGCAAAGAGCAATATCATATGGATACTGCACTTTCTCAACTTCTTCCAAGGTATGGTGCCAAAAAGGGGGAAAGGCCTGGTGGCAAACTAAGTGAATTGTTGGCACAAACCTTGAAGAGAAAGACTCAGAAAGAAGCTGAAGAAAAGATAATTGTTGATGCCTTAAAAGAAGTAGAAGCCACTGAGAAGCTCAAGTTCAAAGAAGCTGAGAAGCCTATCTACACTCAAGCATCTGAGCAAACTATTCAGGAAGTAATTTCTGAGAAATTGAGTGGTAGAAGGATGATTGAGACAAGCCAAGCAAGTGAAGAACAAGTCAGACCTGATAAGAGAAAGACTGTGGCATTTGTAGAACAAGAGAAGAAGAAAAGAGCTAAAGCTTCTAAGTCTACTCAGAGGAAATTGATTATAGATTTTGAAGAATCTGAGGAAGAAGCTGAAAAAGAAGTCTTCAATACTAAGAAAGCTCTGAAACCCTTCAAGTTGAAAAAGAGAAGAAGACTGCTGCTTCTGTATCAGGTGTTCATGTTATCAGGAAAAAGAAAGAAGAAGAGCAGAAAAGAAGAAGTGGTTTCAAGAAGTTTTTGAGCAAAAGGAGGGGTACAGAGAAAGCTCAGAAATGGCCATACATTGACAAACGGATGCCTATTCAGTTCAATGATGTGTGGGAGGAAATCAAGAGAACCTTCTGGTTATATTATGAGATTCAGAGAGAATGGAGGGGGAGCAGCTCGGATATGAATGAAGCCTTCATTGAGTACCTACTGACATTCTATCCTAAGTACCTGCAAAGTTGGATCAACTTGGCAGATGAAGGAAATACTCAGATAGTTGCCCCTGGTCCATACACTTACCCAGCTCCAAGACTTGAGAATGGCTATGTGAATGAAACAACCATTTCTCAGGAGATAGCTCAATATGCCATCCAGCTAGGCCTAACAGGAAACAACCCTGATATCATCAAAGCAAGGGATGAACTGAAGAAAAGATACTATGTGATGTTCAACCTGGAAGTGCCAGAGGATGAAGTAGATGAAGACTGGAGATTTTGTACTTCTGTTTTTGTTTTTGATTTTCATTGTAATCTGTAACTCTGATCTTACATCAATGAGAATTTTATCTTTATGCTCAAAGATAATATCTCATTATCTTTTTACATGTCTTTTATGTTTGATATGCCTTATGTTTTGAAATTATTGGAAAAAATTGCCATTTTGGATTGTAATAGACAAAACTGAAACCTGAGTATAGGTTAGGTTTTTGTAACAAGATGGTTTTGACATCATCAAAAATGGGGAAATTGTTGGGAGATGAATTTAATAAAGAAGTTTTGATTAGATCCCAAAACCCCTGAGTATGACATGTTCAGGATAATCTTGATAGACTGAGTCATGATTCAGTATAGAGTATTCAGGAAGTTATCTGCACCATGTATAGTCAATGATATAGATCCTAAGTTAGATTCTCAAGAAATCAAGACTCAAGAAGAAGTAATCAAGACTCAAGAAGTTGTCAAGAAACCAAGACTCAAGAAGTTGTCAAGACTCAAGAAGACTCAAGAAGAAAGACTTCAAGAAAGAATCAAGACTCCAAGAAGTTGTCAAGAAATCAAGACTCAAGAAGTTTTCAAGACTCAAGATATCACCAAGTTTTCAAGACTCAAGATGTCATCAAGACATCAAGACTCAAGATGTCATCAAGACATCAAGACTCAAGATGTCATCAAGACTCGTAAGACATCAAGACTCGTAAGACATCAAGACGTAAGATATCAAGACCCAAAGAGTTATCGGAAGACTCAAGAAGATATCGAATACTCAAGATAACTCGAATGTTCAGAGGCAATCGAATATATCTATCTCAAGACTACAAACCGAGAAAAATGCAAATATTCGTAAAAAATAGATAGTGCCCAAAACATTCATATGCGCATAAAAGGAACTAAGTCTAAGTGTTGTTTAACGTTATCTCATTCAGAGAGAGATTGACCAAAAAGAGCCGTTATGTTTTGTCTACATTTATCAAGACAAGAACCAATCGAGAGGAAGACAACACTGACTTTCATCGACCTTTGAAGCGGACAGTGACATTGAATCATGTCAAGTAGTACTATGTTCAGTCGCAAAAATTGGTGATTGGCTACATGACCGCATATTTCCTAAAACATGCAAGAGAGTATTCAAACCTAAAAAATAGCCGTTCATCAAACACCATAAGAGGAAACTCATGAAGTTATCTCCTCCAACGGATAGTTTTTCAAGAGTGACCTTGGTGAAGTTGCCTATAAATACTAGTGACCCTTTACATTGAGAGGTCACGGGAAATTTCAAAGCAACTCAAGAGCTCATTCAGATTATTGCAAATTGAAGCTTTCGAAAAAACCTAGAATTTCCTATGTGTTTCACATTGGAGAGAGCTCATTCACTAAGCCTAGATTGATAAGATATATCCAAAGCTTAGTAGAGATATCCTAACCTTTGCATTGTTCTTATTGTAAAGGATATCTCATCCTAGTTGGAAACCAACCCAAAACCCAAACCCTTTGTAACGTAGTTTGTGTGTGTTTTGTTGGTGAGTTGAAGTTGTAAAAAGAGTTAGTAAGCTACAAAGTGAGTTAGCGTAAAAACTCTAGAGAAGAAGTTAGTAAGCTACTTGTGGTAGTCCGAACACTTGTGTGTGTTTGAGTTAGTAAGGCGCAAAGTGAGTCACCTTTAAAAAACTCAAGGTAGAAAAGTGAGTAAGCTATGATTGAGTTAGCTGTAAAGCTTTTAGGAAGTGGTTAAGGAATTTCTCTCAGAGATCGAGAGAGTGGATGTAGGAGCTTGAGTCTACGAACCACTATAATTGTTGTGTTGTTTTTACTTTTCATCATCGCATTACTATCTGTTGCATGTTTTTTCACTGAAAGCATAATTCACTAATATTCAGTTGGAACCAATCCACTGAACTTGCGTCAAACTGATCACAACCTTAATCACTTTTTTATTAAAAGGAAGATTTTCAGCAAAGCTAAAGCGAGTATAAACATAGGGCCAACCATTCCAAGACACTTGAGTAGCTAGAACGAGATAGTTACCAAACTGAACTAACTCTCTAATGAGGGTTCAGTAAGATAATTATCTGATCCAAGCGCCTCAGGATCTCTGATAAAATCAGGCTCAGTTGGGCTAATCTGAAGCTTCTGAAAGTAGCTCAGGATCATTGTCTCGAAGAGACTTTGACTCAGTGGCAATCAGGCTTTCAGGCCAAATCATCAGGATAACCTGGCCCATCTGACCTCAGTGAAAGAAAAGTTTTAAAAATCACTGAACACGTGTATTCCCCCCCATACACGTGTGAGACTCGTTAGCACCGGGACCAATAATTTTTCATCCCCAATACAATTCCAGTCTTAGAAAAATTAGAAATCCACAAAGATGGTGCAACAAAATATTTATTTTTTCCTTTGTTTATAATTGTTCATTGAAGAACCTCCCACCAAGGTTGTTGAACAAGGACTTAGGAATACTTGAGAAGGACTTTTGGTTGGTAGCCAGATACCTGATCTTGTCTGTCTTAGAAGTTGTCACTCCAACGGGTAAGTTTACGTAAACTCCTAGAAATTCCGCATGCTAGGACCTTTTACGTGATTATTATTTGCATGAGGTTGTTGGCATGATTATTATATGAATTCACATAGGTTAATTCATGTTAGTAATAATCTGTGATTTAAATTTGTGTTTATGAGTTCATCCCAAATAGATCCTGACATAATGTATCCCAACAAGACAACCTAGCAAATCCATTCACAAAAGGTCTGCATCAGAAAACATTCGAGAGCCATGTGGAAGGAATGGGTGTCAAGTGCATTGCCAATCTGCTTTGAGTATAAATGGGAGAAATGTTATTAGGTTCATGTAGGTGACATTAGATGTCACGTAGAACATGAGACTTGTTGTAGGGTATACTTAAAAGTAGACTTTGAGTATAAGTGGGAGATTGTTGGGGTTATACGTGAAAGTATGCTTTTACATAATAACAGACTAATGTACTCTTATTTACTGAATATAAATTATTTTATCACTGTTTCTTTAAATATAAATGAATGTTATTTATTTACTGCAAATCGTTCAATATTAGTACATATTACATTGTAGTTAATGTGGTGATACCCGATCACAGAAGATCACGTTAACTGTCTCTAGTAAATAAGTACATCTTCACAACTTAGATGGAACTGAACACTCCATTGGTAGAGGTCCAAGAGATTGCACTAGCACATTGTGGTGTGCTGAAGAGGACCTATAGAGAGGATAAATTCTTCCGTACTTACTTAATGGATGAAGAATTAGACCTCAATTGTTATTGATTTCTTAACCTCTGTCACTTAAATAGGATTGTGTGTAATTAGTATTTATTGCTTTGATATGCGTTGGGTTTAGAGTCAGATAGCGATTCTATACTTTTTTTTTGAAAGATAAAGATGAAATATTATAAAACGAGTACAAGGGGTACTCGAATCCCACATGCATACAATCCAATAGTATCAACTTTGAACAATATACATCACAATTACCCGGAATGCACTGAAGAGGTTGAGAGTCCCACACATAAAAAGGGTAATCAAAAGTTACCGGGTAGTGAGCACGGATCCACTTCCACGAACAAAACTTTATACCGTCAATGAGCTTATCCAAAGTATAAGGACTGGCTTTGAAAATAACCCCATTACGGACCTTCCAAATCTTTGCATTTTGGGCAATATTATTAATTACATGACAATTGCTAAGATTTAATACAGAGAAACGTGTGCAAGGAAAGTCTTGTATGATTTTTCCCCTTGGTGGGCTCAGAAGTTTTATCATATCAATCTTGCAAGTGGAATTAGTTTCTGGTATGGATAATAATGTTGAGTTGTCTTTACTCCAAGGAAAAATATATTAATTAATATAAAACTTTTCAGTGGCTTAATTAATTAATGGACTAAATAATCTTAAACACGGAAAATAATAATTGGGAGTCGTATTATCGTAATATGGGTTAAGATGGATAGCGCAATATTAATTTTATAGTGGGGTAAAATTAATATTAATGGGCTGAATAATATTGTGGCTCAATATTAAGAAATTCAGAGCCCATTGGAGGTCCAATTTTAATTCTCCTAAAGGCCCCTCAGATAGCCCAATATAAGTCCAATTAATGAAAAGGAGAAGATGTAGGTCCCTATTTTTTGTGGTAAACCCATTTGCGCGTGCGGAAGACTTGTGTAATGCATATAAAAACAGGGGTGAGGGCAGAGTGATTCCTATTTTTTGCGTTTTAAGTACATGTGTGTTGTTTTGCTTATAATCAAATGCATATGACAAGTAAGAACATAAAGCAGTAAAGAACACACAAGATTTTATAGTGGTTCGGATGAAACCCGTCCTACATCCACTCTTCCCTTAATACAGGGGCACCTACTTAATCGACTTAACCAACGGGACTTATCTCCCTCACGGGATTGCCTACCCTCCCTTTCAGGATTGCTAGATGTTTACCGAGTTCACACTCAAACGGGACTTATCTCCCTCACGGGATTGTCTACCCTCCCTTTCGGGATTGCTAGATGTTTACCGAGTTCACACTCAACCGATCCCATAAATCAGAAACTAGAATCCCTAGTCTAAAATCTTGCGGTAACAAACTTAACCTAACTTTTGGGTTTGGGTAAAGATTTGTTTGGTTTCCAACTAGGTTGAGATTTTCCCTTACATTTGTTTAGCCTCAATGCTAAGGATGGGAAAATCTCTCTAAGCTTAGGATATTACATTTGTGCTTAGATCTAGGGTAGAACACTCTTGAATATATGCGTATATTTCTTGCTCTGTGTTCTATGGGGGGAATGCTTGAGTATATGTCTACTTAGCTCTGTAGCATTGATTGCCACATTCTCTACACTTCCACACCTAATAATGAAGGAAGAACTTGTATTTATAGTGTGGATTTGAATGTTACCGTTGGAGAGAATCACATTCAAATCCATACTATTCTGTAGCTTTTTGTAGCTTTTTCAGGCTTGTCGTTTTCCTCTCATTGGTCCACGTCAGCTGATTCTAACGGCTATATTCTTTAGGATCTTTTGAGTCTCAGGATCTTGATTCTCTCGAGCCTTGAGTTATCGAGCGCCGAGCCTTGAGGTTATCCGAGCCTTGAGTTATCCGAACCTTCCGGTTATCCGAGCCTTGAGGTTTCTTCATTTGAGACTTCTCTTGGCGGACCTTATCGATCGGGCATCTTGACACTCGGGCTTACTAAGTTAGCTCTTACGAATTCGGACATCGACCCTCGAGTCACTTGACTCATTTATCGATTTCTTCTTCGATCCGATCGATATTTCGACCGATCGGATCAACACATCTTCGCCCAAAGCATCTCGAGGATAACATCGGTCGAGACATCGAGGTTAGCATATCAGATTATCATATCTAATCTCGATCACGTCTGATCTCGATCAGTCTCATCTGCTCCTCTTCATATCTGATATCGATCACGTCTGATCTTGATCAGTCTCATCTGCTCCTCTTCTGATCTGCAACCTTCTCTTCTGATTTGCTGGCTTTAACTTTTCTTCACTTCTGATTTTGCACAACTCATCAGTTAACTCCGGAACTCATCTTACTCATCTGATCTCGATCATCTTCTTCTGATTTCGTGAGTTCCCCCTCAATTTGTTCTCTCGTCCCCCTTAACTTATTATCTGTAGATTAGCTTCAAAAACACAAGTTGATAATGTTTTGACATAATTCATCAAAACTAAAATATCCCAACAGAAGAAAATATTATTGCCTTATTTTTCTTGTAATTTTCGTAAATTATGGGACAAGAAGGAGGAAAAGATTTTCTTGATTTTCTTGAAAATATTTTATGGAAAAAGATAAGTACTCTTGGAATACAATATTATCCCATAAATTCAAGAAATAAAATCTTGTCTTCTTGTGCATTAAGATTTTCGAAAATCTTATAGATAAGGGAGGAAAATATATTTTGTGATTATTAAGGAAATATAATATATGAGATATATTCAAGATTGTATCTTGGGAAGATACAAAGAAATTTTCTATAACCCTAATTAGGGCACAAATTTTGCCCACCTCCTCATCTAAATAGGGGATGAATTTTTCATCCCCAACACAATTCCAGTCTTGGAAAAATTAGAAACCCACAAAGGTGGTGCAATATATTTTTCGGTTTTCTCCTTTGTTAAAATTGTTCGTGAGAATCCTTTCACCGAATTGCAAGCAAGGACGTGGGACATATTTGAGAAGGTGTTTGGATTGATCCATCTACTCAACGGTTGTCACTCAAAGAGGTATGTTTCACGTAACTCCTAGATTCCGCATGTGTAGGATTTATGTGAAATTAATTGTACGCATGTTGTTGTTGGCTTTTAATTGTTATTTGAATTAATATATGATTAATTCATGCAAGTAATAATTAAAATAATTTAAATATGTATTTAATTGTAACTCGAATAGATCCGGGCACCCTATTCCCCAACATACACCATCATACTAATTTTAACTTTGCTGCAGAACGCTTTTCAATCTACAAGACTCAACCTTCCCCTAATTGCAGGGTCCATGGCTCGCGGGGATGTGGGACGCCGCTCTGGTTCCCCTACTTTGGCTGCAGACAAAGGAAAGAAAGTGGTGGATTCTTCTACAACCACCACATTCATTGCAGATTTAGGTCATTGAATACCCATAAATAAAATAATAATAATAATAAAATAATAATAATAATAATAATAATAATAATAATAATGACAAACAGTAAAAAAGGACCTGATCTTTCTCCATCAGACAGGGATATGATATCCCAATTCCTCATTGCTAACATATATTATTGAAGAGTTGGTTAACAATGTGCTCATATCTTTTGAACAACTAAAAATCTATAAACTTAGCAGTGTGTTCTTGAGTTTACAGGCTAGCATGATTGAGGTTATGAAGTTAAAGGGGCACAACAACTATAAAAACCCCACACATGGGCAAAGAAGCACTAATCAGGACAGAAAGACTCCCACTAACTATAGAAGTAGATGAGGATATGGTGAGAGAAGGGATTGAGCACTTGATTGCTCATGGACATGTTGGAGGAGCATCATACGATATTGAAAGTCTTATGTCATACTTAGGTTTATGTGTAAGTAGGATAAGAAGACTAGTTTTTGCTTATGTTTACAACATAAACACAATATATGTGTACATTTTGCTTAGGCTGTAAACTTAAGATTTGAATATGTATTTTTTGTAATTCCATTGACACTCATTTTAATTTTTTGATCACAGATGGATTGGAATTAATGGATATGACTTTAGTTAAATCTCATTTTTTTGATAATTGACTATCGAATGCATCACAAACAGTCAAGTTTCATCACAATTATTGCAAATATTGACCATCGTACACCAAAAACATGATAATACAGAGTTACAAGTCTCCTAAACTGGTTCAACCTCAAATAACAACACACTTATCATTGGTTTAACACTAGAGGTGACTAAATACACACTGAACATCATGATTATAGGGTTTACAATAAAAAATTGTCTTAGAACACATTCACCTTAGGCCAAAAACCACAAAATTAGCCACAATTATTGTAAATATTGACCATCATACACCAAAATCATGATAATGTAGAGTTACAAGTCTCCTAAACTAGCTCAACCTCAAAAAAATCAACACATTTATCATTGGCTTAACACTAGTGGTGCCTAAATACACACTGAATATCATTGACTATAGGGTTTATAGTCACAATTGTCTCAGAACACATTCTTCATAGGCCAAATACCAGATAAACAGCCATCTAATCAGTCTTAAATGCTGATTGATCAGAAATTACAAACAAAATGTTCCCTCCTTACAACATTGTTTTAGCACCATAAATACACATTTCTTCTACAATCACCATATTCATAGCAGATTTAGGTCATTGAATACCCATAAATACAAAAATAAATAAATGACAAACTAGAAAAGGACCTGATCTTTCTCCATGAGACAGGGATTTGATTTCCCAATTCCTCATTGCTAACATAACATTTATCATTGGTGTAGCACCAGAGTTGACTAAATACAAACTGAATATCATTGATTATAGGGTTTACAATAATAAAAAAAATGCACATATCATCATCAATTCAACATCAAATGCATCACAAACAGTCAAGTTTCATCACAATTATTGCAAATATTGACCATCATACACCAAAATCATGATAATACATAGTTACAAGTCTCTCAAACTAGTTCAACCTAAAAAAAAATAATAGCACAATTATCATTGATTTAACACTAGAGGTGACTAAATACACACTGAATGTCATTGATTATTTGGTTTATATTCACAATTGCCTTAAAACACATTCATCATATGTCAAATACCACAGAACCATAGACAATTAATGCAAATATTAAACATCATACACCAAAATCATGATAATACAGAGTTACAAGTCTCCTAATCTAGTTCAACCTCAAAAAGAAACACACTTATCATTGGTTTTACACTAGAGGTGACTAAAAACACATTGAATATCATTAATTGTAGAGTTTATAGTCACAATTGCTTCAGAACACATTCATCATAGGCCAAATACCACAGAACTAAAGACAATTAATGCAAATATTGACCATTATACACCAAAATCATGATAATACAGAGTTTCAAGTCTTCTAAACTAGTTCAACCTCGAAAAATAACACACTTATCATTGGTTCAACACTAGAGGAATACTCTATAATCAAAATTGCCTTATAACACATTCATCATAAGCAAAATACCACAGAACCAACCTTAATTAATGCAATTATTGATTGTCATACACCAAAATCATGATAATACAGAGTTACAAGTCTCCTACACTAGTTCAACCTAAAAAAAACAACACACTTATAATTGGTTTAACACTAGAGTTGACTAAATACAAACTGGATATCATTGATTATAGGATTTACAGTAAAAAATGCACATATCATCATCAATTCAGCCTCAAATGCACCACAAATAGTTAAGTTCCATCTGCAAAGTAACTCATGGAAGTGCCTTTCTGAGTCACCAGACTACTCAAGAGTAGTGTCGTAGCAGGGCCCACGATACACATGTTCTTCACTTTCACTTTCAGGTAACACAACATGGACAACTACTTCAGAGTCGGACTCATCCTCATAATCAGGCACCACTTCCTTGGAGTAATCAATTTCCGAGTCTGATTCGGCCACAATTGAGTCAGATTCGATGACAACCTGGTCAGATTCGGCCACATCCGACATAGTGGGAACCAAATCGGGACAAATCTGCACATATAATCATCAATTCAGCCTCAAACGCATCACAAACAGACATGCAATAAGTTTAAAGCTTAAAATTGAGATATCAGATTATCTAATCCCAGGAATCTAATCTGCAAAGTAACTCATGGAAGTGCCTTTCTGATTCACCAAACTACTCAAGAGTGGTGTTGTAGCAGGGCCCATCCTCAGATTCAGCCACAACCTACATAGTGGGAAGCGGATCGACGACAATTTCCTCCGGATCCGGGATAAATCCCTCTGAATCAAGGATAATTTCCTCCTCCTCCACCATCGGGGTTTCAAGAACATATGAATTCTCCGAGAAATCATGCATGAAAGATTTCGACACAAAATCGATGACGGGGGAATTATCCATGAAAGATTCCGGCATAAAATCGAGAGATGTCGACTCCAATATCTGATTTACAGTGTTGGAGGGCAACTCAGCAAAGGGGTTCATAGCATGCAAATTACTTAGGGATGAGAGAGAGAGAGAGAGAGAGAGAGTATATCGATCTCCGAACGTCAAAGAAAGAGTGAGAAAGATTGAAGATAGAAGACGAAGATCAGAGATCGGAGATCGAAGAATGAAGAACGAAGAGGGAGATGAATGTTCTAGATTAGGGTTTGAGCGGTGGGGGTGGGGGTTGGATAAATGTGATGTGAATGGGTTAGGTAATGTTTAAAAATGGGCGTTGGGTTGGGTAATTAGTTTAGTGATTTAATTAGGGTTATTGGGTTTTTAATGGGCTGTTTAAAATAATTAAAGTTAGATTAGATTTTAAATGTGATGAATTAGTAATGGCATATGTGTAAATATGTGTATATTGTGAGGGTAGAGATTGTGATATTTTTTTCCATTTTAAGGTGTGCAAATTCCTTTGGGACAGACCAAAAAGGAAAGTGCGCAAATTCCTTTGGGACGGAGGGAGTACAATTTTAAAACTGCCTTTTAGAGAGGGAAGTTTTGCCCTTGCTAATACTGAGGGTACATTTGCCCTCGTTAACAAGAGGTCTTGGGTTCGAAACCCAAGTGTGCCCCATGTTTAAATAAAAAAAAAAAAGACAAATATTTATTTAGAAGTGAGAATTTAATGAATGAATCATCTAGCCTAATAACAATGCTAGCTCTCTTGGTCGTAAGAGGTCCCGGGTTCAAACCCTGTTGCATGCAAACATTTTACAATTTTTAAAACTGTCTTTTAGCGAGGGCAGTTTTGCTCTCGTTAACACTGAGGGTCTGTGAGTGCCCTCATTAAATGTTAGCGAGGAGAAAATTATCAAGGGTTATTCACCCTCATTAATTCCCTTGTTATATCAATTTAACGACGACGTGCCCTTGTTAAATTACAGTTTTTTGGTGTGTATAACATCTTACTTTTCTACGGGTATACCATAACGATCAAGATGGAAGTATATACCCTTTCAAAAAAAAAAAGGAAGCAAACACCTTGACAATGTACGGGGATGTCCTCATACAAGATATCAATGAGAAACGAATGATGCAAGGTATCAATGAGAAATGAATGCGCGCTCCAGAATACAACGTGTTACATGTGGGCATTAGGAGAAGTTCTAAGTCCTAGGATTGCTTCCATGCTTGTGGAGATGAAATTAAGAGAGAGACACCCGTATCGACAAGAAGGTTCACTATGTTGCCAAAAATTACTACATCAAGAATAAAAGCACCCTTGACATCAAGGTTTAGAAGAGAGGGACAACCACGGCCTTGTGGAGGCGGTGAGCCAAATGGGCCTCGTTCGTGGCCTAGCTTAGTTGGGCGAAACCCTGAATTTGAAAATTGAGACTGTGTCTTTGCCAAGCCAGCATGACGCGAAGGAGACCGGGTTCAGGGTTTACTCGAATTGGTGAGGGCGGAAGCGTCACAGGCGGTGGGACGAGTAGGGAAGGTATCTGTTGGAATATAGCGGCACGTAAGCACGTAATACATGCGCAGCGGAATTAAATAGTTCACCAACAATGAACATATAATTGCATAATTAAATTACGTTAAACATAAAGAGAAATCTCACAGCAGTTCATAGGCAGATTTCTCAACTATAGTATCCACGTAATCCCCGCACTCAGATTCGCACAGAATTGCCAGCGTTGAATCCCGAGATGAATTTGCTAGGAAAATTCGAATTAGGAATTTTATGGAGAGAACTAGGTTTTTGTTGTAGTAGTAAATAATGAATCCCGAGGACTCATATATATAGGGAGAGACTAGCTTAAATCTTAAGTTATCTTTGTTAGGAAGATATTTCATAATCTTGCAAAACAAATCTCAAAGATATGTTTTTCCCTACATATATTTTCCTACAATAGTATTCCATAATATTATTTGGGATTCCTATTTAATTAAATCAAATTTAATTAAACAGTAATAATAATTAATTCCAAATTAATATATTATTAATTCTCCATAAATTAAATATTAAATCCAATTTAATACTTAATCAACCAACTATAATTTGATTAGGGAATTACTTGTTGTGTGACCTGTCGCGAGTCGTTGTATTTGGAGAATATTATGTGGCTAATTCGGTTACGACTCACAAACAAAACATGCACGTGTAAAATAAACTGTAAATAAGAAGAATTTGTTGACCCAGTTCGTCAAGAAATGACTACTCTGGGGGCATACCAAGCCAGGGATGTAGTATTGCGAGTTTTACACATACAATATTTGATACATCTTATGAAGATGAATCATTATGGATGAAGATGATTTGGAGAATTGAGCTCTGAGTGCTAGGGTTTTTGTGTGCGTGGATGATCTCTCGAATTTTTCTATATCTCACCTCTCTGGGAATTTTTTTGGTAGTATTTTCTCTCTGGGAATATTTTTTGTAACCTATCTCTTGTTGTTTTTTCTTCCGTTTATAGTACTTAGACAAGCATGAGCTGGTTCGGCAAGCATGAGCTGTAGACTTCGGGTCATGCAAGAACTCTTGTGATACTGTCAACTTTCCAACTTCGTCTTCTAGGTTGATCTTAGCTCTTGCTTATCTAAAAGGCACTCTTTTGGTCGTCCAAATCAATCTTTTGCTCGGCTGGATGCTTTGTTCGCCCCTTTAACCATGTCAGTTTTATGCTGGAATACTGTCCTTGTCGAGCATGTCTGAGTTCTTCAGGCTATCTGAGCTCTCTGGGATGTCTGTGCCCTCAGGATATCTGATCCCTCAGGATATCTGAGCACCGAGCATACTGACCCCTCAAGATGTCTGAGCCTTCAGGATGTCTGAGCCCTCAGGATATCTGAGCACCGAGCATACTGACCCATCAGGATATCTGAGCCTTTAGGATGTCTGAGCCCTCAGGTTTGTCTGAGCACCGAGCATACTGACCCCTCAGGATGTCTGAGCCTTCAGGATGTCTGAGCCCTCAGGTTTGTCTGAGTCTTCAGGATATCTGAACCCTCAGGATGTCTAAGCATCGAGCATACTGACTCCTCTGGAAGTCTGAGTCTTCAGGATATCTGAGTGTCGAGCATACTGACCCTTCAGGATATCTGAGCATTCAGGTTGTCTGAGTCCTCAGACTTATCTGAGTCCTCAGACTTGTCTCAGCTTATTTGATTCCTTCTTTCCTGATCTGAGTGGCGAACATGCCTATTTGCTCGGTAGGCTGGTTGAGCAACTTTGGTTGGTAAATGGAAAACTGGCGAACAAAACTTACTTCATTAAGCGTGTATGTTCGCTTGATTTGACAAGGGGCGAGTTGGCTGAACAAACTTGTTTGGTCGGCGAGCGGCGAGCACACTTGTCCATCGGGCATGATTATTTTAATAAATATTACACGTGTCTCTCTTACGTGTTCGATTAATGCTGAATAATTATATCGAACACAACAATAACCCCCTGCTGGGTCGTTTTGTATTCAACATGGGGCCCGGCTGTTATAATCTGATTGGGCCATAGTTGATGTTGTTTCGTATTCTGTGCCAGATTTTCAAAATTGAATCTGGTATCTATAAATACCTCACTTCACCGCCTTAATCCCCTTTCTCTCCTTTCTTCTTCTCTTTGCCTCTGCTTTCCATCTCTTTCGTGCCTTAACAAATTTCCGGCGAGGGCTTCATTATTCCGGCGAAGGATTTTTACTCAGGTAACCATTGCATACTTTCTCTCATTGCGATTATGGCTTCTTGCTCAAATTCTTCTGTCTCAATTGAATCGAAGCACCATAGTTCCTCTTCCCCCTCTATCGGTAGAATCCCCCGTAGCGACGCTAATGCGCCGGAGATGAATGTCTCGGGTTCAGAGTTTCATTGGCAAGTTCGGCAGCCGTTTGCCGTTCATACCCCCGATTCCGACGAGGCCCTAAACGAATTAGATAGGGACTTGGTCCATAGTGATTTTTGGATGATTCAGATGAGGATTCTTTGCCCCAACCTCAAATTAGGTCTAGGGCTGTAGATAATGTTGATGTAAATAGAGATGATAATATTGTGAGGGGGGAAATTTTGATGGCTGTGAATGTAACTGAATCGAACATTGGGATAGGCGGCGAGCAAAATTCTGAACTTGATATACCTGTTGGTGTCCCTCATAGCCCAACATATAACGAGTATAATGCTCGTTATAGTTTTGATTGGCCCGAGCAACCTCATAGGACTAGGGTTGAAAATGAGTACCCAGCGAGCAAGATTGCGAGTGTAATCGATAATGATATGCTCGCTCAATTGTATAGAAATTACGAAACCCCCAAAGATGTCTTTTTCTGGGCACCGGGTCCAGATGAGCGAGCAGACCAACCCCCTGAGGGTTGTGTTGCCGTGAATTTGGACACAATGGAAGCGGGCCTTAGGTTTCCACTCCATCCGGTTATCACCCGTTTGCTCGTGGAATGGAATATCACCATCACGCAGCTTAAGCCGAATGGGTGGCATATGATCATGAGCTTCCTGACTTTGTTCTGCAAAATAAAGCCTAGATATTATCCCTCGGCAGCTGAACTTGCTCGATTGGTGCATTTGACCCATCTGAAAGGCGAACATGGATGGCTATTCATGCAAGCAAATGCCAAGTGCAAAATTATTGAGGATGTGCCGAACAAAATCAGTGATTGGAAAGAGAAATTTTGGTTCGTTGGGGGCGATTGGAAGAGCCCGGCTTCTGGAAGCGAACCAAATGCTCGTTTAGACATCCCTACTGACTTCGGGGTTTATCGCAGTAAGTATTTTTGTGTCTTTTGTTCCTCAATTTGAACTGATTTTAACTTACTCTTTATTTCAGGGATTCCAGCTGCGATGGACAAAGAGACCAACGGCGGCTATTTTAGCAGTGTTTGGCAAATTGATCTCGAATCTCGCTCGGAACGATCTGTGAAGACCCTGAATACTGCCGAACAGATGAAGAAAGGAGGCTTGTTTGTGCCCCCTCACCATCTTGTAGCAGTTAACCCAGCTGGTAAGAATTGCCTCTTACATTTGCATAAATTTTGTACCTTTTGCTCGTTGTTATCCTTTCTTGCATAATGAATTGTTTTACTTGTAGCTTTCCCTGCTGTTACTGTTGCTGTGAGTACGTCCGAACATACCGAGATGGCACGAAGAAAAAGACCTCAAGAGCTCGCTAGAATTCAAGCTGAGCGGGAAGCTCAGCGAGCAAATCGGGGAGAGGCGAGCAGGGTGAGCAGGGCGAGCCGTGCATCTGTGTCTGGCCCCAGGGAGTCGAGCTAACCGAAAAGGACTACTCGTTTGGCCGAGCAGGGGGCGAGCGAACAGGCTCCGTCGCCAAAGAGACCAAGGACGGAGACCGGCGAGCAGGGGCCAAGCGAACAAGCTCAGACGAGCACACCACGCGAACAAGCTCAGACGAGCACTGATGCTATTAGGGTAACCCAGACCCCTTCTGCCGAAGCGATCAGAATGGCTGCCTCAATGGTCGGTCCGGTCGCTCAGATTGTTGAAATGGAGGTTGGCACATCTTCTCCACCTCCTGCTGGACCCCGGTCATGGATCCCTTTGAACCCTGAGCTTCGGTCCCCTGAGGATAAATCATTCTTGGGATGGGATCCGGCTCGTGCGAACAGGTACATTTTGTTCGCTTTATTTCCCTTTTGATCAATTTTGTTCGCCTTGACATGTTTGTTTGCTCGGGTGTATGTGTAGGTTGAGCAGGTTGGCGCCCTTGATGCCCGATTTGAAAAATTACTATTGCTCGCCAAGTGTTCGCAAGGTTCCGGGCATTCCCGAACATGTTCAAAAGGCGTGTCAGACCCCTGTTCGAGCATGGACTACTGAGCTAGAAGAGTCTACTACGGTTCCCACACCTTTGGAGAACATGCGACTTGGCTTGGTACTCCAGGGCCAATCTATGGTCGTTCTTGAGAAAGTTTATGCTGAGTCCGCCAACCTTCATGCCAACTACTTGGCTCTGATCAGAAGTTTCGAAGAAAAGGTGGGCGAGCTGAACAGTACTCAGGATGAACTGAGGTTAGCTCAAGGACAGGTATCCTCGGCACAAGCAGATGCTCGCGAGGCTCAGGAGGATGCCCGCCAGGCTCAAGAAAATGCTCGCCAGGCTCAGGAGGATGCTCGCCAGGCAAAGGAGGGGCTAAATCATTCTCAGGAGGAGGTGGTCAGCATACGGAGAGCTCAGGAGGAGATGAACGTCGAGCTTCGTGGACTCCGTGCTGGCGTCGAGGCCATGGAAAATGAGAGGAATGTGCTCGGCCAACAACTCATTATTGCTGAGGAGACCAACACTCGTTTGGGTCTCGAAAATTCAAGGCTGCACAATGAAGAATATGTTGATTCTATGTCCAACTTCTCCTACATATGTGCCTTTGCTGATCCCATCCGGTCTGTTCGCCATACACTCACTGGCAAACAAATTGCCCCACTCACATCTAGTTTCCAGCAGTACCTGATCGACAATCCACCAAATCGCAATCTTCCGATGTCTGACTTGAACGATCTGTGTGACTTCTCCAGTCTTCCTGAAGGGATCGAGGTTGATGATCCTATCCTGGATGAGGAAGACGGCTCAGATGTGAACATTGTTGATGTTGCTGGTCAAACTCTCCGAACTGAGTCCGGGTCCGATCAGGTGCCGGTCGAACAAAGGGGACCTCCTGTGACCGAGCAAAATGTACCTCCTGGCGAGCATACTGGACTTGACCATGCTGAAGGAGCCGTTGCTGAGGGGGCCGAGCATGATTTGTTTCAACATTTCTCTCCCGTCCACCCCCAATTATGAATTTGCTCCTTAGTGTAATTTTTACTTTGCCGAACATATGTTGTGTACTTTTTGTCTTCTTCATTTTTTGCTCTAACAATATCTTCTGAACTTGTATAATTTTTTGCTTTCTTCTCTTTTGTTCGAACAATTCAAATCTGAATGATTGAATCCATATTTTGAACTTTTTCCTCTAACCTGATTGTTGTTGAGGATGAATGTGGTTGCTGTTGATTGATTGATACTTGTGTTGCTTGATGTTCGCTTTGTTGCTTTCTAGTTTATGCCTCTTTTCTTCTGAATGAATTCGAACATTGGGTTTACCTATGCTCGCTCCTGACTTCTTTCGTTTTTGATTGTCTTATTGAGGTTGCAATCGGTTGATCGTCTTATTTAGGTGCGACCAGATAGGTTAACTTTATGAACCCCCCCTTTTTTGGTTCGCGATCGTCTTATTTAGGTGCGATCACTTCGTACTAGGGCCGTCTTATTTAGCTGCGACCCCACACTCATCACCCGCCAAGGCTTACGGGTATCTGTAAGACGAAGTCGTCTTTTTTATCATTGCGTACCCATTACTCGCTTTTTGCTGCGGGAATCAGAGTACGAACTCGTTCGTCAGGTGAACATAGACTTGGGCTCGTTCATCTTTGTTCGGGTCGTCCGGCTTAGGTGCGACCTCAAATAGGCATCAACTAGAAAATCTTAGCGAACAAAAATATTTTTTTGCAACACGTCGTATTCTATTACAACCTTTACATTTGACATTTAAAGAAGACTACCTATTATACAACTATCGACATCAGACTATGGTTTTGGATTTAAAACCTTGTCTTGATTAGACACGAACTGGCCTCACCTTGTCCGCGGAATTGATGTTGACAAGCATGTGGCACATCATTCTGTCTACCCTTCTTTAGTAACATGCTCAGCAAAGAAGAAGATAAGATTTTGTCCCTCCGGACAAGTTGTGATTATCTTGGGCAGTGCGGACATGAACATGTGGCGCCAGATACCTCGCTTCGCCTATAAGAGTCTTGAAACAAAATCTTTAGCTTCGCACCATTCTCGTCCCCTCACCGATAGATGCACGAGCATCAAGATCCGCATGTTGCTTCGAGCGGACACCACGACATCCCCCTCCTTCGGAGGAGATTTTGGGGATGCATAGGGGACTAGTGACTTACTACTGCATAAGAAGTGAGTAATGTGGAGTGGCAACCATGACTCTGCCGAGCATCTTGAGTCCGGAACGAGCTTCAACCTGTGCTCGGAGTGTCATATGGGGTATAAATCTTGTACTTGGCCAGATGCTCGATTCAGCAGAATGATAGCTGAATCGAGTGCTGGATTCTTTGTCTGGAGGCATACTGAACCAACTTTCTTCTGATAACTGTAGTATTTTTCTTTTTTTCTTCTTCATCTGTTTTTTCTCTGCTTTTTTCAGCTATCAATATGCCTCTATTTATAGAACTATCCCAAGCTAGTGCTGGCATAGCTAGTTGGTGATGGCCCTCTTACTTTTGCTCCTCCTTTTGACATCTGTTCGGCTTTTTGTCAGTTCTTGTTCAAGGATTAACTCGTTCCTTTCTTGTTTGCCACCACTTGTCAACTCGTTCTGACACGTAACTTTTGTCTTTCGATAATGCTGGCCAGCATTTCTTTCTAGAAGATATGTGTCGAACACAATGTGTTCTTCCTTCAAGATTATCCTGCTCGTCTTAGCTGAATGGCTGATTATGTTCGGCCATTTGTGCTCGTTTCAGCTATGTTGCCTATTATGTTTGGCCAACTATGCTCGCTTTAGCTGTGTGGCTGACTTTGTTCGGCCGACTGTACTCGTTTCAGCTGTGTGGCTGACTTTGTTCGGCCGTCTGTGCTCGCTTCAGCTATGTGGCTAACTTTGTTCGGCCAGTTATGCTCGTCATTATTGATAATATTTTTTCAAATTTGACGCATTCCACGAGTAGGACAATGGGACTCCATTCAGATCTTCCAAATAATACGCCCCGTTTAGCAAACATTCTGTAACTCTGAATAGACCTTCCCATGCTCGGCCGAACACACCACCTGATACCCCCATTGCTCGTCTTAAGACCAGCTCGCCTACATTAAACCTGCGTGTTCGGACTTTGGAATTATAGAACTTTTCTGATCTCTTTTTGTACATGGCATTCCTGAAATCAGCCTCCGTTCTTCTTCTTCTAGCAGGTCTGCACTCAGGGCGAGCGCCTGGTCATTGATGTGCTCTCCAAAAGTCATTGTTCGATGACTCGGAATCTTGATTTCTGCGGGTATAACAGCTTCCGCACCAAATGACAGGGCAAACGGGGTCTCCGCAGTTGATGTTCTGAAAGTTGTTCGATAGGCCCATAATATTTCGGGCAACTCTTCAGCCCATCCCCCCCCTTGGAATTATCAAGTCTAGCCTTAAGGGTATGCTTGATAATTTTATTAACGGCTTCAACTTGTCCATTTGATTGGGGATAATACTGAGTTGAGTAATGTTTTTTTATGCCCCAGCGAGCACAATTCTGTCGGAATTCACTTCCATCGAACTGTTTGCCGTTATCTGTTACTAGTGATTGGGGAAGCCCAAAACGACAAATGATATTTTTCCAAACAAAGTTCCACATTCTTTGTTCGGTGATTTTGACAATGGCTTCGGCTTCTGCCCATTTAGTATAGTAATCAACGGCAACCACAACAAATTTTACTCCCGACGTGCCAGTAGGAAATGGGCCGATCAAATCGATCCCCCATTTAGCAAATGGCCATGGGCTATAAACTGACACTAATTCTTCAGGTGGGCTATGAATAAGTGGGGCATGTACCTGGCACTTGTGGCACGCGCGAGCATACTCGAGTGAATCCTTTTTTAGGGTTAGCCAATAATAACCTTGTCTGATTATTTTATGTGCCAGGACGAGCCCACCTGTATGATTTCCGCATACTCCATCATGGATTTGCTCCAGAAGTACACGACCCTCTTCAGGAGTAATACACTTCAATAGTGGAAGTGAGAAGCTTATTTTGTACAAATGCTCGTCTAAGATAGTATAACGAGCAGATTATAATCTGAGGCGAGTAGCTTGTGCCTTATTCTCAGGGAGAAGTCCCTTTTGTAAGTAACTCAGGATTAGAGTCATCCAAGTTTCCTGTTCGCCTGTCACTTGGGCGACCATAACTCTGGGAACTGATGGCGAACAAGTTGTGACGACCATAATGTCAGTTGTGTTCGTCACTCCTTCTGCTGTTGCTAGGCGTGCCAAAGCATCATCGTGAGCAATTACCCAATCGTGGTAATTGTTCTATGAAAACTTGTTCAAAATGCTCGAGCAACTCTTTTGCTGATTTGTCGATCTTTGTGTCATCTGCTCGCCTCGGGCCTCGTGACTTTACTGTTACTTGATAAACGATTATCGTGGAATGTAAATCATCGACCTCACAATTCCCATTGTCATAGCCATCTGTAGTCCAACGATCAAAGCTTCGTATTCGACTTCATTATTTGTAGCTGGGAAATCAAAACGGATGGCTGTTGTGAATGTTTGTCTAGTTGGGCTAATGAGAACTCGCTGCTCGGCTCTTGAACTTGTTGATGAGCCATCAACGCACATATGCCATGGTTGGTCGATGACTTTTTTTGGGCATTTGTGGATATGTCAACTCGACCATGAAATCGGCCATAGCAGCCCTTCATTGTTGTATTCGCAGGCTGAAACATAATGCCAAATTAACGCCTAATTCCACCGCCCACTTGAGTAATCTGCCTGCAGTATCTGGTCGGTATAGGACTTGGCTCAATGGGAATGTGGTCAGTACCTCGACTGAGTGATCGAAAAAGTATGGTCTTAATTTTCGAACACTCATTACGAGAGCATATGCTAGCTTTTCCAGTGGACGGTACCGGAGCTTGGCTTCTTTGAGCACTTGGCTTACATAGTAAATGGGCAAGTGTGTCGTTCCTTCTACAGATAGAGTGCATGTTCGGATGCAGCAGGATAGAGACTTTGGACAAAGCTTAGACGATGTCCGAGTATCTGCAAGGTACTGCTTCAATGATTCGAATGCATTTTGGCAATGCTCGGTCCACTGGAATTTCCCTTTCTTTAATGCATCAAAGAAAGGTTTGCATTTGTCCCCAGTTCGTGATATAAACCGGCTTATGGAAGCTAAACGTCCGGTTAACCTTTGGACTTCTTTTACACTCCTGGGGGCCTACATATCGAGCATGGCTTGAATCTTTGATGGGTTCGCTTCGATCCCCCGTTGACTGACCATATGTCCGAGGAATTTTCCTGAGTGAACCCCAAATCTGCATTTTTTTTGGATTTAGCTTCATGTTGTACTCTCTGAGTATATCAAACGTTTGTGCGAGGTGGTTGATGTGTTCTTCCTTGTGTTCGCTCTTTACCACAATATCATCAATATATACCTCAATTGTTCTGCCGATGTGTTCGTCGAACATTTTGTTCACCAAACGTTGATATGTTGCTCCGACATTCTTCAATCCGAACGGCATGCGCTGCCAACAGTACATATTCTTTTCACTGCAGAATGCCGTATTCTTTTGATCGTCCGGATGCATGGGTATTTGGTGATAGCCAGCAAAAGCATCCATGAAGGTCATGAGCTCATGGCCTGCTGTATTATCGACCAAATAATCAATATGCGGCATCGGGAAATTATCTTTTGGACATGCCTTGTTTAAATCAGTGAAATCAATACATAGTCTCCATGATCCATTAGACTTGCGGACGAGCCTGAGGGTTATAAGCCATCTTGGGCATTTTACTTCTCGGATCAGTTTATTATCGAGCAACTTTTTGATTTCACTATTCATTGCCGCATACTTTTCCGGACTAAACTTTCTGCGCTTCTAGATTACTGGAGTTTGTGCTGGATCAAGGTTGAGGGAGTGGCATGCATGTTTTGGATCAATGCCAACCATGTCCTCGTGCGACCATGCGAACACATCCAAGTTTGCTTGAAGATAAGCAATCATTTCTGTTCGAATTGGTTCAGGTAATTCCAAACCAATGAACACTTCTAACTCAGGTCTATTCGGGTTGATGTTGATAGACCCCAGTTGTTCGACAGGTGTTGCTCGCTTTCTTTTTTTGTTTCCACCGAGGATCTTGGATCGACCCCCGGTGTTCGTCAACAATCTCCATAGGTTCGAAACCTATGCGAGGTTCTAGGTCCGATTGCTCGCTTGGCGGATCAATTCTCATTAGATCTGGGAGATCTGGGACATGAGTTGTCATCCCGGATTCTGTGTTCGCGCGATTCGTGTTCACGCGGGGAGCCATTCTCGTCAAACTTGTGTTCGACAAAGGACATTTTGGCAGCATATTTGCTCGTTGGCTTGACTCTCCGATCTCCCATGTTTGCTCCATCATGTTAACAATATTTTGCTTTTCTGGTGCACATGATAGCAAAAAATCTCGAGCTTTCTTCTGATCTCCTTTTACACTACCTGTTCCATCTTGTGTTGGAAATTTAACAGAGTAGTAATACGTAGAACAGGCTGCTTTAAATTCCTGAATAAATGGGCGACCTAGAAACCCTTTATAAGTAGACGGAGCATCAACAATTACAAAATCTAGCATTCTAGTTCGTCGGATCTCTGGATTTAGAGTTGATTCAAACTCGACTCCTAACCTAATCATACCATAGGGTCGGGTTACAGATTCCCCAAAACCCATAATGGTATGATCACATGGTTCAATATAACTGCTCAAATCCCCAACTTGCTTTTCCATTTTGTGCAGAGTGTTGACGAACAAAATGTTCGCATAAGCTCCGGTATCAACCAGGAGGTGGTGCACCTTCAACCCAAGGAGACGAGCACTGATGGTTAAGGAGTCATTGTGGGGAGTGATTATACCGTCGAGATCGTCTTCTAAAAATATAATTTGGTGAGAGGGTGGCGTGCTAGCTGATGTGCTCGCCACCTTCACCTGATGAATGCTTTGCAAGGCACGCATATCCATCTTCTTACGTCTGTTCGATAATGTTGGTGCCTGGTAACATCCACCCACTGGACCATATTCTGGACGTATCATGTGGATCTCTTGACTTTCTCGACCTCTACCCATAGTAGGAGGCCCTCTTTTGGGTAATTCAGACCTCTTACGTGATTCTTCGGGATCACTGTCAGATGTTTGTTCGGCTTTACGCTTACCCCTTCGGTCTTCAGTTTTTTCTGTTCGGGAGCTTCTGTTCGCCGGCTTTTATAGGAATTGGGTAAGACGATTATCTTCTGTATTGTGCCCGATGTACTCATGATAGTTACAATATTTGGAAGCATTAAGCTGATGCTTGTCCATTATGATTCTTCGAGGCCTATCTAACATATCCCGATCTTTGATTTGGTTGAAAATTGTTTCTGCTGAAACGCCCAAAAGACTTCGTAGGGCGTTTGCTTCTGCTCTTTCTTCGAAAGGTTTGAAAGAGCCTGGGGTTTGTACCCCCCTCCATTCATCACTTTCTTCCCAAAAACTTTCTTAGTTGTAGGTTCCTGACCCAATCGTGACTGGGCGAGCAAATCTTGCATGGCTATGATTTTGGCCGCTCGCTCTCGGAATTCTGAATATGTATTCGACCAGTCTTGATGCATGGCTTTCCACATGTCAGTATTCAGGGTCAGGCCCCCGACCACCACGAGGATCTTGGCATCCTCTTCAACTGGGGCTCCATCATACAAACATTTATCAAATCTTTCGATGTATGCTCGATCAGACTCACCTCTTAGTTGGGAAAAATGCGCCAACCTTTGTTTTGGCGCCGGACGAGCACACATGGATGAGAAATGGGACAGGAATTGTTGTCCCAATTGAGCGAAAGATGTGATAGACGCGGCGGACAAAGTAGAGAACCATCTATGTGCCCGATCTCCCAAAGTCATGGGGAATGATCGGCATTGCGTCGCGTCTGTGGCTCCCATGGGGATCATAAAGTCTGAATATTTGCTGAGATGGACATGTGGGTCTGACTCAGCATCAAACATGGGGATTGGTGGTCGGGTCTTCGCCACTTTCTCTTGTATTTCAGCCGCCATGATCGCCGGTGATAGTGGTGAGCAGGGTATTGTGCTCGCCCGAGGGTGTCCTTTGGTCGCGGCCAGGTAGGTCTGTAAACCCTCGATGGCTTTTTGCATTTCCGCAAATTTGGTGGAACTGACAGACTTGGATCGGGGCTGTTTCCCATCATGAGGACCCAGTGGGTCATGCTCGTGATGGGGCAGTCCCCCTTTCCAAGTTCGTTCTTGACTACCCAATCGATGGTGGATAGACAATTTTGTTCCCGCCAATTTTTGTTCGGCATGCGGATGATCATGGGGATCTGAATGTGAGGGCATATTCATTGGTTGTTCCTTCCCTGGATCATGTCGCCTATTATTGCCGATTCGGTCTTTGGCGGAGAGCCTCAAACATCCAAACGCTGATGGTCTGGACCCCTGAGGCTGTTCGTCATCAGACGTGTCATCACCTTTTTTATTGGCCCGCTTCGCAGCTTTCTTTTTAACTTGCTCGCTATCAGGTGTATGCGAGTGTCGCTCTTCATCATCTTGAGGTTTTAACTTGGCCAACTCTTTTTCGGCCCTCTCTTTCTGTGCTCGCAGCAAGAAAGTGATGGCCTTTGTTGTGGCTGCCGGATCATTGGCAATATCCTCAAGATTAATGGTCTCCACTGTCTGATCTTTGTGAGGCTGGCGCTGAGCCTCTTTCCGGTCGTGAGGTCGACTTTGTCCCGACCTCTCTGTTTGTGTGTTCCTAGATTGAGGCATTATATTTCTTTTTTCTACCTCGGCTAACTACGAGTTTGTGTATGGGTTGGTTTTTTTGGTACCCTCCTTCTAGCGCCAGTTGTCGCGAGTCATTTTATTTGGAGAATATTATGTGGCTAATTCGGTTACGACTCACAAACAAAACATGCACGTGTAAAATAAACTGTAAATAAGAAGAATTTGTTGACCCAGTTCGTCAAGAAATGACTATTTTGGGGGCATACCAAGCCAGGGATGTAGTATTGTGAGTTTTACACGTACAATATTTGATACATCTTATGAAGATGAATCATTATGGATGAAGATGATTTGGAGAATTGATCTCTGAGTGCTAGGGTTTTTGTGTGCGTGGATGATCTCTCGAATTTTTCTATATCTCACCTCTCTGGGAATTTTTTTAGTAGTATTTTCTCTCTGGGAATATTTTTTGTAACTTATCTCTTGTTGTTTTTTCTTCCATTTATAGTACTTAGACAAGCGTGAGCTGGTTTGGCAAGCATGAGCTGTAGACTTTGGGCCATGCAAGAACTCTTGTGATGCTGCCACCTTTCCAACTTCGTCTTCTAGGTTGATCTTAGCTCTTGCTTGTCTAAAAGGCACTCTTTTGGTCGTCCAAATCAATCTTTTGCTCGGCTGGATGCTTTGTTCGCCCCTTTAACCATGTCAGTTTTATGCTGGAATAATGTCCTTATCGAGCATGTCTGAGTTCTTCAGGCTATCTGAGCTCTCTAGGATGTCTGTGCCCTCAGGATATCTGATCCCTCAGGATATCTGAGCACCGAGCATACTGACCCCTCAAGATGTCTGAGCCTTCAAGATATCTGAGCCCTCAGGATATCTGAGCACCGAGCATACTGACCCCTCAGGATGTCTGAGCCTTAAGGATGTCTGAGCCCTCATGTTTGTCTGAGCACCGAGCATATTGACCCCTCAGGATGTCTGTTCCCTCTGGTTTGTCTGAGTCTTCAGGATATCTGAACCCTCAGGATGTCTGAGCATCGAGCATACTGACTCCTCAGGATGTCTGAGTCTTCAGGATATATGAGTGTCGAGCATACTGACCCTTCAGGATATCTGACCATTCAGGTTGTCTGAGTCCTCAGACTTGTCTCAGCTTATTTGATTCCTTCTTTCCTGATCTGAGTGGCGAACATGCCTATTTGCTCGGTAGGCTGGTTGAGCAACTTTGGTTGGTAAATGGAAAATTGGCGAATAAAACTTACTTCATTAATCGTGTATGTTCGCTTGATTTGATAAGGAGCGAGTTGGCCGAACAAACTTGTTTGGTCGGCGAGCACACTTGTCCATCGGGCATGATTATTTTAATAAATATTACACGTGTCTCTCTTACGTGTTCGATTAATGCTGAATAATTATATCGAACACAACATGACCCATAGGCCCTCATATATTGAGCGATTAGTCAAACTAACGGTCTTAATTGAACCATAGACAATAAATCAGACATTCTCAATATATGAGGTATGTTGCGAGAAACATGCAACTACATGTAACTGAAACATGGGCTATTACGATAACTTCCTTTCATTCACGAATACTCGATTAAGTCTTGAACATGATGAAGTGACTATTCAAATAACTTAATCATATTATCTCTAATCACTAATTGATCATGTGTGTCACACTTAGCCACAAAGTCTAAGTTGACATGCATTGGCCAATGACTTTGATCCAATTATGATGAGAAGATGAGTATTCTCTCTAAATCCACTTTGAGGAATGAATCCTATTCTTGGCTCAATTACCACGAACATGCACTTCGTGATGAACCAAATCCAAGTCATATCTTCCCATGGAAGGGTGAAAGTGTCGGTTATGGTCAAAGTTCATCAATCCATACATGTCGTGCTTATTGACCTCAAGTCAAAGGAGTATCACATCACTCCCACTAAACGGGACACCCGTAGACAAATATAGTAGAACTACATCAAGAATGGGATGTTGATGATGCAATTGATATTGGTGTGCGATCTGCATCATACTCTTAGAGAGTGTAGTAAGATCTCACTTACTACGAGACACTAGGTATCTCATGATGGATGCACAAATACCTTAGAGGGTATTAGTATACCCATCCGAGAAATCATTTGATGTAGTTCCACTATATGTGTCTACGGGTGTCTCGGTTAGTGGGAGCGATGCGATACTCCTTTGACTTGATGTCAATACGCACGACATGTGTGGGATGATGAACTTTGACCATGATCGACGCTTGCACCCTAACCACAGGTAGATATGGCTTGGATTGGGTTCATCACGAAGTGCATGTGCGTGGTAGTTGAGCCAAGAAAAGGATTCATTCCTCAAAGTTGATTTAGAGAGAATATTCATCTTCTCATCATAATTGGATCAAAGTCATTGGCCAATGCATGTCAACTTGGAGTTTGTGGCCAAGTGTGACATAAGTGATCAATTAGTGATTAGAGATTGTTGGGAGATGAATTTTAATAAAGATTTATGATTTTGATTAGATCCCAAAACCCCTGAGTATGACATGTTCAGAATGATCTTGATAAGTTGAGTCTGGATTCAGTTTTTAATATTCAGGATGTTATCTGCAAAATGTATAGTCAGCAGATATAGTTCAGGATAGTTACTGAAGACTCAGTAGGATACTGAGTAACTGAAGACTCAGCGAGAAGACTCAGCACATCAGTCAGTATAAACTACAAAGATTCAGAAGACCCTGAAGACTCAGAAGACTCTGAAGACACAAAGACTGAAGACTGAGAAACTAAAGATCAAGAATACTGAAGGCACAGTAATTACTGAAGAATCAGTGATGTACTGAATGCTCAGTATGAACCTGAATGTTCCGAGGCACTGAATATATCTATCTGAAGGATGCAATACTGAGAAGATCGTGATTCCTTAGAAAGTTAGATATCTGCCAAGACATTCAAATGCAGACAAAAGGAACTAAGTCAGAAGTGTTGTTAAGGTTATATCAAACTCAGAGTTTGTAACCAAAAAGAGCCGTTGAAGGTGTCTACCTTTAACTGGAGACAAAAGTCAAAAAGAGAAAGACAACACTGTACCATACTGACACTGACAGTGACAGGTCTCTGAAAAAGATGTCAGATGTACAAAAGTTCCAGACTGCAAAAAGTGAAGACCGGCTACATGGAAGGCTATTGCCTAGAAAGTGTTAGGGAGTTTCAAACCCTAAATATAGCCGTTTCACACACCACAAGAGGGAACTCACGAAGCTGTCTCTCCAACGGATAGTTTTCAAGAGTGACCTTGGTGTATGCCTATAAATACTGGTGACCCTCTACATTGTAAGGTTACGGGAAATTTATACGCAACTTAAGAGCTCAAGCTTATTCTTGTAAAAGTTAAAAGCACTCGAAAAACTTAGAATTTCCCAAGTGCTTCAATATTGAAGAGAGCTCACTATACTAAGCCTAGCTTGATAAGAATTATCCAAAGCTTAGTCGAGATATCCTAACCCTTTGCATTGTGCTTCATTGTAAAGGATATCTCATCCTAGTTGGAAACCAACCAAGAAACCCCAAACCCTTGTGAAGGTAGTTGGAGTGTGTT
The DNA here is from genome assembly GCA_037126765.1 of Stenogyne calaminthoides. NCBI lineage: Eukaryota > Viridiplantae > Streptophyta > Magnoliopsida > Lamiales > Lamiaceae > Stenogyne > Stenogyne calaminthoides. Next base: position 9,174,264 of record JBBCBC010000009.1, read on the forward strand.
TGTTGGTGAGAAGTGTTGTAAAGAGTTAGTAAACTACGCGGAGTAGTCAGAAAACTCTAGAGGAGAAGTTAGTAAGCTACAGGGGTAGTCTGAAAGCTTGTGTGTGATTGAGTAAGTAAACTACGGAGGTAGTCAGAAAGCTCAAGGTCGGGTTGAGTAAGTAAACTACGTGGAGTAGTCAGAAAACTCAGGGCCGAGTTGAGTAAGTAAACTACGAGGTAGTCAGAAAGCTCATAAGTTTATAGTGAATTTCTCTGAAGAGTCGGAGAGAGTGGACGTAGGAGCATGAGTCTTTGAACCACTATAATTGTTGTGTTCTTTATTGCTTTCCTTATCTGTGCTTATCTGTTGCATTGACTTGATTTTGAAAGCATACTTTTCATCGATATTGGTTGGAATCAATCAATTGAAGTTGCATAAGTGAATCACGGCCTAATCACTATTTCATAAAGGGAAGGTTTTCGCAAAGCTTAAAACGAGTATAAACTAAGGGCCAAACCATTCCATTAACCGAGTAGCTAGAACAGATAGTTACCAAAACTGAGCGTACTCTTCCGAGGGTTCGATGAAGTTAGTTATCGATCCAAGCAACTCGGGATCTCGACACTCGGGACTCGGTTGGGATTATCGAGGTTTTAAAGCAATTTCGGGATCCTTTGTCTCGATGAGACTTTGACTCGAGGCGATATGTGCTTCTCGAGAACCTAATCTTGAGGATTATCGACCCAAGTGACCTCGAAGAAAAAAAGTTTTAAAAACCTTGAACACGTGTATTCCCCCCCCATACACGTGTAAGACTCGTTTGCACCGGGACCAACAAGTGGTATCGAGCGGTGGTTCAACTTGACCACTCTTTGTGTTGACCAAAGTTTTATTTTCAAAAATACTTGTGGTCTATCTGAACTGATCTTATTTGCTGAAACCTTTTATTTTTTTCAAGAGATCAGAAAAATGTCTTCTAAAAAACATCCCATGTTAATGCAGGCTCACCTGTATTCCAAACATGAGCGTATGTGGAGAGTGGTCTCTTAAGGACCATTCCAGTTTACTGTAGTGAATCCCAGAGGAACAGAAGATGAGAGAATTGATCCTAGAGCAGAATTTCCTAAGTCTGATGACCAACTGACTCCTGAGGAGAGAAAGTTAGTCAATCTAGACTACATTACAAAAGACACACTATACATCACAATTGATGATGGTGTGATGGGAATGATCTCTCACTGTAATACTGCTAAAGAAATTTGGGATACACTAGCTGTTATGTGCCAAGGCACAGATCATATAAAAGAAAACAAACTTTCAGTGGCAATTGGAAAGTTTGACAGTTTTGAAATGGATGATGGTGAATTGGAAGTCAGATTCACTAGCATCATGAATGATCTAAATGCACTTGGAAAGAAATAATTACGAGAGAGAAGTTGCATTGAAAATTCTTAGAGGTCTATCTAAGAAATGGGATATTCATGCAAGTGGTGATTGAAAACACCAATAATATTAACTCAATGCCTTACCAACAAGTCTTCTATGAAATTTGAAAGCCTATGAATTTGTAATTGATAAGAAATCCAAAAAATTCGACAAAGAAAGATGATTCTTCATCAAGTAAGAATGTGGCCTTAAAAGCCAAAGATAAAAACTCAAAAAAACTAGAGAGTCGAGAACCCCATGCCAAAAAATCGGGGATGAGCTTGAGGAAAAGCTAAGATCGATGGCAATAAGGTTTGATAAACTCAATAGTAGATTTGGAAAATACAAAAACTATTACACGGGAACCACAGTGCGGAAGAAACCCGAGGACAGATCAACCGAGAAGAAGAAAGACACGAAAATTTGAAGGATCTTCATCAAAAGAAAGGACTCCAAGTCCAAAGAAGAAAATGATCGGGATGATGATGCCAATAGATGTTATAATTGCGGAAGAAAGGTCACTTCGATTATGATTGTCCAGTTGAGTGCTAAGGAGAGAAGAGAAAGGCAAGCTATAAGAGACCGAAGTTCTCAAGCAAAAAGGCCATGATTGCGGAAGAAGAACACACGAGGAGGAGGATCTAGCTCTTCGGATGAGATATTCTCGAGACAAAGTGAAAGTGATGACATCTGTCGATGGCCATTGAGGAGGTAAACTCTTCTTTTCTCTGTTGTTGCTCCTACACTAGCACAAGATTTTTTCAAGTTCCACCGAAAAAAAATCATTTTGACTGATGGATTCTTTCGAGAATCTGATGAAGGACTATGTTGTTTTGCAAGGACTGCAGAATAAGGAACTGAAAGCTGAAAATCTAAAATGGAAAGACTCTAGCAATATCGAAGTCACTTCTCAATTAATGGGAGCTACTGATGAACTGGATGTTCTGAAAGTACAACTCTCAGAGAAAGAGAAGTTGATAGTGTCCCTAACTGAAAAGCTAGAGAAATCCACTGAAGAGATTCAGAGCTAATCAGAAATGAGTTCAATGACCTCTCTGAGAAGCATAAAACACTACTAATGTGAGGATAGTGTCGTGAAGAAGTTAACTCTATTGAATAATGCATCTAATGTAATAGATGAAATTGAGTTACCGAGAGATCTGTGACTATAAAATCTGGATTGGGATACACTCCAGGGGGAACCTCACAAGGTCATCTAAATGCTGCGTCAAGTAGCAAGAAGACTATCTTTGTAAAACCAGTGGCACCTACACTTCAAACTGAAGAAATGCCCAAGGTTGTAGACAAGGGAAAAGGACCTATGGTCTCAGTAAAACTGAATGATCAGGTTAGAAAGCCCAAACCTCAGGTGAAGGCAAGAAAAACTGGCGGTCGATTCAGAAAGTTTCGAGCAAGTACTTCAAAGCCTCGGCTAAGAATGCAAACACGAAAGGCTCCACATTGAACCATCGGAGGAATCCTTAGATGAGAAACACTCAGCAGAGACATTCTGTTGAAGAGACCAAGTCCTCAAGATATCTTTGAAAGACCCCATTTCAAGGTCTGAGACAACCTGAACCTCACTTGCCTAAGGGTAAAGGTTATCTGAACCCGTGTCATCAAAGATTTAGACCGGCTGCACAAAAGCCTAAGCATCTGAACAGAAGGCCTGAGTAGTGGATGTATATGTTGATGTTTATGGAAGACAAATTAGTCACTCTAAAGTGATTAGAGTTGTCAGGCAGATTTGGATTAGAAAAGGTACTGACTAACCTCGTAGGACCTACACAAAATGGGTACCTAAGAATTGATCTGTTTTTCGGGGAGGAAAACCGGGGCACTAAGATGATGAAAGAACACATGGCATCGATGAGCGAGAGATGAAAAAGCTCGATGTATGGTATCTTTGGCGGATGCTCAAGACATATGACAGGATTCAAGAAGATGCTTAGTGACTATGTTGAACAAAGAGGCCCACAGATCACTTTTGGAGATAACTCCAAGGGACAGATTGAAGGATATGGAACTTTGGAAGTCGACTCAGTTCATATCCATGGTGTTTCATATGTATCTGGATTGAAGCATAACTTCTTTGTCAATTAGCCAATTCGTGATAAGGGTTTCAATGTTGAGTTCTCCAAGAACTTATGCCTTGTGAAAGATGATACATCACGGAAAGTATTCTTTTGGTATAAGAAAAGGGAATGTGTATATCTTGTTGATTGGAGTTCAACTCCTAAAGATACATGTTTAATTGCAAAAGTTCCACAGATACCCGGTTGGTTATGGCATAAAAGAATGAATCACCTAAACTTCAAAACCTGAACAAGCTTGCAAGATTAGCTCTTGTGAGAGGGTTGCCTAATGAAGTGTTGAGAAGGAACACATTTGTGATGCGTAATTTAAAGGAAAACAAGTCAAAGCATCATTTAAAAGCAAAGTAGAAGTTTTCTTTGAGAGAATACTTGACTTTTGCATATGGATCTGTTTGGTCCTATAACACTGTGAGCACTAATGGCGGGAAATACACATTGGTAGTAGTTGATGACTACTCAAGATATACTTGGGTCATATTCTTTTCAAGAAGAAAAAGAGACTCGAGATAAAATTTTGCCGAATTACGGAAAAGGCTCAAGAATGAGAAAAATCGAAAGTGTGGTCAAAATCGAGATCGACAAAGGAACCGAGTTTATAAATCATATCATTTCTAATTATTGTGCAAACAAATGGAATTCTACATGAAACATCAATTTTGCAAGGACCCCTCAACAAAATGGTGTTCTTTGAAAGAAGGAACATAACTACGAAAGAAGCTCGCAAGGACAATGATAGTGAAGGCGATATTCCTAAAAGATTTTTGGGTTGAAAGCATCAACACCGCATGCTGCTCTCGAGAATAGATCCATGTCGATAAAAAAAGTCAAGGCAAAACGCCTTATGAGCTTTGGAATGAAAGGAAGCCTCTTGTTTCTTTTTTTTTGTGTGTTTGGTTGCAAGTGTTTCATACACAATAATGGTAAAGATCGAGTTGAAAACATTTGATAGTAAAGGCGATGAAGGAATATTCTTAGGATATTACGAAGTCGAAAAAGCTTTCGAGTTTACAAGCTGTAGGACTCTTATTGTGGAGGAAACACCTCATGTTGTTTTTGATGAATCTGTTTGTGTTCGGAAGAAAGCAGGAACATGATGCAAATGAACTAACAAAGAGGATCACCAGATTAAGCACAAAAGAAAAGATAAATCATCCATTTGAACACGAAAAGAAGAAGTCGGTCATTATCTATGATTGGAGTGACTCAGACTCGGATAAAGAAGTTCAGGATGGAAATCAGGATGGTGAGACCCAGGAAAATCAACACTCCAAAGGTGACCAATCTGAACAGACACCAGTTCAAACTCAGGTACGTGATGCCAATGAAGATGTGGTCACAGCTGAGGCAATTTCGAATCTATCAACCAAAGGGGAACAAATGTCTCGACAATGTTCGAATAGAATTTCCCGAGGAAGATGATTCCTTTCTCCTTTTTTTGTTGTTCCTCGAGTTTGCCGATTTGAATCGAACCAAACATTTCAAATGTTGAGGATACCATTGAAGGGGGAACATCAAGAAGGAAATGGTTAGATATCCATCCTACAAGCCAGATTGTGGGTGATCTAACTGAAGGTGTTAAGACTAGAAGGTTCCATGGAGAGAGTGCACTATTCTGCTGCTTCCTATCAGAGAAAGAACCTACTGAGATTGGTGAAGCTCTACAAGATTCTCACTGGATTACTGCCATGCAAGATGAGCTGGATCAATTCTCGAGGAATGAAGTATGGGAGCTAGTAGATAGACCAGAAAGGCACAATGTCATTGGAACCAAGTGGGTTTTCAAGAACAAAAGAGATGAAAACAACAACATTGTGAGAAACAAGGCAAGGCTAGTTGCACAAGGTTATTCCCAAGAAGAAGGCTTGGATTATGATGAAACCTTTGCACCTGTTGCAAGACTAGAAGCCATCAGATTGTTTCTTGCATATCTTTGCCCACATGAAGTTCTGATCCATCGGATGGATGTGAAAAGTGCATTTTCGAGCGGCGTGCTTAAAGAAGAGGTTTATGTGGAACAACCTCACGGTTTCAAAGCAGAATGACCAAGTTTCTGAGGGTAAGAAAGCTTTGTATGGTCTTAAACAAGCACCGAGCATGGTATGATACTCTTTCTCGGTTTCTTCTTGACCATGGTTTTGTCAAAAAGGCTGTTGATAGAACTCGTTTCGGGATAGAGGATGGGGAAGATATCTTACTAGTTCGGATATATGTTGATGACATCATTTTTGGATCTCAAACCATCAATTTGTGTGAAAAGTTTTCAACACCGATGAAAGGCAAGTTTGAGATGTCAATGATGGGAGAGATGAATTTCTTTCTAGGACTTCAAGTGAAACAATCAAAGGAAGGAATATTCATCAACGTGCAAAGTACACCGGAGATCGATTGCCAAATATGGTGTCTGAGATTGCAATGCGTTAGAATTCCCATGAATACTAACTACAAGATGGATCCGATTTCAAGGCAAATCAAGAAGTCATACCGATTATAGAGGAATCATTGGATCATTGCTCTATCTCACGGCAAGTAGGCGGATATAACATTTCTTTGTTGGGATATGTGCAAGATACCAAGCTAATCCTAAGGCTAGTCACATGGATCTTTGCCAAAAAGATCTTGAAATATCTTAAGGGCACAAAGTGAATAGAGGATTATGGTATCCGGTGATGATAACCTAGAGTTAAGTGGTTACTTTCGATGTTGATTATGGAGGATCAGCACTGACAGAAATCCACTTGAGAACTTGTCAATTTCTAGGAAGCAAAGTGATTTCTTGGTTTTGAAAAAGCAGGACCTCAAAAGAGCAACAAGTACTGGGGTTGAATATATGGTGCGAGGAAAGTCTTTGTGCACAAATTCTTTGGCTCGGACAACAATTGAGGGATTATAAAGTTGTAGCCAATGAAGTACCAATATTTTGTGATAATAATAGTGTCATTGCTATTTCACAAAACCCGGTATTGCACACCAGATGCAAGCATGTGGATATCGAGACATCACTTCATCGAGAGATCATGTCGAGAAGAAGGATATAAGGATGGAGAAAATTCATCTCGATAAGCGGTGAGTGATATCTTGACTAAACCTTTGGCGGAATCAAGATTTCAAGAACTTTCAGTTGAATTAGGGATCTTTAGAACGGTGTATAGAAAAAAATCGAAAAATTGAAGGTTTTCGGATCATGAAGTTTTTCGAGAATCCTTACGAGAAGCTCGAGATAAAATGGAAATCTTGAATGAATCTCGAAAACTTCAAGAAGATCTTGAACCAATTCAAGACTTCGATATTATCTTGACATTTTATCAAGATCAAGATTCGAGAAGACCGATAGAGGGAAATTGGTGCGAAGAAGTAATGACTCATGCGATCCATTTATTGCTCAAGTAAATTCAAGAATCATTACATAATAAATATAAAAACACACGAGGAATGTTTTTGGGGCGGGATCATTTTAAATTCGAAGAAGGTCAATGATCATTTAATGCTCGCTACATTAATGACCAATGAGGATGTTTTTGACGGCTTACTTTTTCGGAGATCGTCGGTTCAGATATACCCGATTAATCGGAGATTAATCTCAACCATTGTTACTCACCTAACCAACATGATTCCCCATGATCTCAAGGTTATATAAACCCCAATCAGCCATTCAAGCCAAAATTTTATCAAAACCCTTCATTTTCAAATCCTCTGCAATTAAAAAATCCCTTTGCCCGAAATTCTCCAAACCCTAAAGCTTCCTTCTTCAATCAAACTCTAAAATGGCTCCAACCCCGTTTCGAGAGATTAGCGAAACCAACAAGCCGTGGTACGAAGTTCGTTGTCTCACTCAAAAGCACAACCAACTCAAAGCCGAAGAGGAGGCTTTGCATATGATTCGATCAAGCTAAACTCACTAACTAATCGCAAAACCGACCGGCCGGGGAGTTTGCGAAAGAGGTAATCGAATTCATTTGTAACTTGAAGATAGATGAAGAGGGCTGTATGCATTCTAAGTTAACTGTATCACACTTAGAGCAGTCATCCAAATACGTCGATTTTGAGAGGGATCTGTATATTGTTCCGAAAAATCTGAATGATGTTTTTGAGCTCTGTGATAGAGGAGAGGATCCTACGACGTATATGTCAGGAAGAGAGCAGGAGTACTTAGATAGGATTGCTGAGAATCCTGTTAAGTTTGAGGCGACACTGCATAAAAGGCACCTGAAGCCACAATATCGTGTGTTGATGGATATTGTGAGCAAGTGCATCATGAGTCTTGCGGGGAGTTTTGAGCAGATAAGTACCCCGAAGCTCAGATTGATGGCGGCGATAGAAGCTTCACCCACCACAGATTTCAACTGGCTGAAATTCCTGATCCAGACGGTGAGTGAGCAGACCAAAGTTTTGAGGAAGATTGACGGGGCGATCTCAATCAAAGGCAAGATCCACCATGCCACCAAAATTGCTTACATTTTGGAGATGTGCAGAGAGGAGGAGGATATCTTCGCCAATTCGACCCCATTTCCTAAATCCAAAATTCTCCTTAAACCCATTCTGTGCAAGGAAGCAGGTCATCAGGGGGAAGAGAGAAAAGAAGGTAGAATCACCTTCTGCAGCTGCTGAAAAAGAAACCCAACAAACTAGGGGGAAGATGTTGTTGGAGGCAAAGATGGAGCAGGGAGCAAAAATGATGAAACAGAAGAATCTTGCTCCAAAACGCAGAAGATTGGTGGTTCTCACCGATGAAGATGGAAGTGATTCTGAAGAGATTCAACCTGAGGGCCAAACTGCTCAGAGTTCACCATTACAAGTGTTGGCTCAGGTTATCTCCAGGACACAGGATCAGACTGAGGAGCAGGTCTTTTCTGAGGTGCTCGAGACATCGCTCAGTACAGATAAAATTTCTCAGGAAATTTTCAAAGGAGCTCAGACCTCGAGAGCCTACCTCGGTGTGTGCAAAGCTCAGACAGAAGAGCCCGGCCAGAGTCGATCTAAAGATGTGCAAGCTCAGATCGACGAGCTAACTCGGACTCAAACCGAGGATATACCAGATTCGAGCCTTTAACCCACACAGATACAAACCGAGGACCTTACCAAGACAAACTTGATCTTTGCTTTGAGACTCAGGAGCAGAATAGTCTTGATGAGCTTCTGAGTGATCTACTTCTTGATCCCTTAGCAGAAACTTCAAATGAACCAGAGAGCCCGAGATGGAAGAAGGGCGAGGCTGAAGAAGGCGAGTGGAGGAGCAAGGGGGAACGGTTCATACTTGACCGATAACCTCGAGCTCGGCTCATACCCCTAATTTGCAAGATATTTTCTTGATTAAGGACAATCAGATTTATCCTCAATCGGACTCTTCCCGAGATGCTTGATATTTCTTTGCTTTTAGGGGAAGGCTGGTGGAATGAGGAGACAGCCTTTCCGACCGACTTCTCAGGGTTTACAAGGACAAAGCTCAGGATGAAAAACTCCGATTTTGATAAATTTGGTTCAGGAGGAAGTTGGTGAGAGGAGAGCAACCGGGTTGGTGCCCCAAGCAATGGAGACAAATCTCAAGATGGAGATGGGGACCAGCGGGGAGATGTTGAAGCGGTCTCAGATTGAAAAGGAGACTTACATTGGCGATCAACACGGATCTAGTCAACATCGAGAATGTTGATAGTACTCTTGATCGAGGCTGTTGGAGACCGGAGCTCGAGAATGAAGTTGGAGCTCAAGATGATCGAGACAACACAGAGGTCTGAGAAGATTCACGAGATTGATCTCCTCCTCGATAGAGAAACTTGAGAAGGTTGAGCCAATGATGATCAAGATTGCTCGGATGGAAGAAATGTTGGCCAATCAAGCTCAAAAGATGGGACGGTCTTAGTCACTCTCTTGTAACCGGTGCAAATTCAAAACACTCTAACCACCCCGGATGACCTCCATGGAAAGAAAGCTAAATGAGAGTTTGGAGGGAGTCAAGGTTGAGTTAAGTGATGAACTGAAGCGTAAAACACCGAGAAAGTTCTCGAGTTCTAGAGGTGAAACCGGCGAAAAAAGAATGAGGTGCTAATCAAGTCTGCTTTGTTGAGGAAATGAGCTCAATGTTCATGACCAAGATGACAGAGATGTTCAAAGAAGCACTCTCGCCAATTTGCCCACTTATCGAAGAATTTTTCGTGGCCAAGAACCATCTAAGGAATTTGGAAGGCGAACAAGATCGGATAGCGAGGAGAAGTTTGTGTAAGCAAAAGAGCAATATCACATGGACCAAAGACACTCTCGGGCTTCTTCCAAATTACGGTGCGAAGAAGGGGAAAAGGAAGTCAAGATCTCGTAAAGTTCATGGCACGTACTTTGGAGAAGAAGGCTCGAAAAGATCTTTGAAATGTATAATCTAGCAAAAGCCTTTAAAGAAGTTTGAGACTCTTGAGAAGTTGAAGTTCGCTCGGGTAGAAAAAGCCTATCTACACTCGAAGTTTCTAAGCAAGCTATGCTTGATGTTGCAAGAGAGAAACCGAAGTGCTAGAGCAAAGGTTGGAACAAGCCAGTTTCTTTGAAGCGCCTATGAAGAGGGAAAGCCTTGGGCGTTGTTCAAACGAAAACAAACGTGCAAAGGCTTCTAAGCCAATCCAGAGCGATTCGGATGATGAAGAAAAGCAGAACAACGAGTGGAATCTAAGTCTCAACCTCGGAAGAAAGTCTTCAACACGAGAAATGCTCGAAGACACTCCAAGAAGAACAAGCTAAAAAGCTGCCGCCCGGTCTCGAGAACGTCTGTGATCGGAAGGAAGATAGGCGAAGAGCGAAGCGAAGGAGTGATTTCGGGGAAGTTTGCGAGCAAGAGGAAAGGAACATCAAAAGCACTAAAGTGGCCCCACGTTGATAAATGGATGCCTATCAAACTCAACGATATGTGGGAAGGAAGTCAAGAGGACCTTCGGTTCAATTATGATGTTCTCGGGAATGGAGAGGGAAAGCTCGGATCGAATGAAGCTTTCATTGAATACCTTCTTATCTTCTATCAAAAAAGTCTCGCAGATCTGGATTAACTGCGGATGAAGGAGAGGTACAGATAGTAGCCCCTGGTCCATATTCCTATCCACCTCCAAAACTTGATAATGGCTTGGTGAATGAGAAGGCCATTACTCAAGAGATTGCTTTCGATATCTTTGGTCGGTTGGGTTTAACAGAAAAAAGTCAGGACATCATCAAGGAAAGAAATGAAAGTGAAGAAGAGATTTTTGGAATGTTTGACTGGAGGTGCCCGTGATGAAGTTGAGAATGAAGCAAACCGAAGAGCAGAAAGATCAAGAGCCAAAATCGGAAGATCAAGATCAAGACTCAGAAGATTTTGTAATCTCTATATTTTGTCTTTTTGATTTTGTTGATAAACTCATTGTAATATGTAATGGGATACCAATCATCAATGAAGATTTATCATTATGCTCAAAAGATAATATCTCATTATCTTATTTACATGTATTTTATTTTGATATGCCTAAATGAATGTCTCGAGGCGATTGTATGATTGATAAGGGAGAAATTGTTTAAGGATTTGGTAATGAACTAGTTAAAGAGATTCATTACTGAAGAAATTGCTGAATGATTAAACTGTTGAGAAACTCTGAAATTGTTGAGAGATTCTCTGATTTAAGAAATTGTTGGGAGACAACCAATCTTGAAATAGGATAAATGAAACACAGTATAGGTTATTTGTTTGTAACAAAGATAGGTTTTGGCATCATCAAAAAGGGGGAAATTGTTGGGAGATGAATTTTAATAAAGATTTATGATTTTGATTAGATCCCAAAACCTCTGAGTATGACATGTTCAGAATGATCTTGATAAGTTGAGTCTGGATTCAGTTTTTAATATTCGGGATGTTATCGCAAAATGTATAGTCGGCAGATATAGTTCAGGATAGTTCTTGAAGACTCGATGAGGATCTTGTAATCAAGACTTCAATGAGAAGACTCAAAGACATCGGTTAGTATAAACTACAAAGATTGAAGACCACAAGACTCGGAAGACTCAAGACACAAAGATCAAGATCGAGAAACTAAAGATCAAGAATTTGAAGGCACAATAATTATTGAAGAATCGGTAAAGTCTTGAATGCTCGAAGATGAACACGAATGTTCCGAGGCCTTTGAATATATCTATCCGAAGGATGCAATCTTGAGAAGATCGCGATTCCTTAGAAAGTTAAATATACGCCAAGACATTCAAATCTTGACAAAAGGAACTAAGTCGAAGTGTTGTTAAGGTTATATCAAACTCGAGTTTGTAACCAAAAAAGCCGTTGAAGGTGTCTACCTTTTAATCGGAGACAAAAGTCAAAAAGAGAAAGACAACAACATACCATCCGATTAATCGGCGGTGACAGTCTCTCGAAAAAGATGTCGGATGTACAAAAGTTCGCATCGCAAAAGTGAAGACCCGGCTACATGGAAGGCTATTGCACAGAAAGTGTTAGGGAGTTTCAAACCCTAAATATAGCCATTTTCACACACCACAAAGAGGAACTCACGGTTTGTCTCTCCAACGGATAGTTTTCAAGAGTGACCTTGGTGTATGCCTATAAATCTTGGTGACCCTCTACATTGTAAGGTTACGGAAATTTATCAACTTAAGAGCTCAAGCTTATTCTTGTAAAAGTTAAAAGCACTCGAAAAAACTTAGAATTTCCCAAGTGCTTCAATATTGAAGAGAGCTCACTATACTAAGTCTAGCTTGATAAGAATTATCCAAAGCTTAGTCGAGATATCCTAACCCTTTGCATTGTGCTTCATTGTAAAGGATATCTCATCCTAGTTGGAAACCAACCAAGAAACCCCAAACCCTTGTGAAGGTAGTTGGAGTGTGTTTGTTGGTGAGAAGTGTTGTAAAGAGTTAGTAAACTACGCGGAGTAGTCGAGAAAACTCAGAGGAGAAGTTAGTAAGCTCTGAGGGGTAGTCCCAAAGCTTGTGTGTGATTGAGTAAGTAAACCACGGAGGTAGTCGTAAAGCTCAAGGTCGGGTTGAGTAAGTAAACACGTGGAGTAGTCGAAAAACTCGGGGCGAGTTGAGTAAGTAAACTACGAGGTAGTCAGAAAGCTCATAAGTTTATAGTGAATTTCTCTGAAGAGTCGAAGAGAGTGGACATAGGAGCATGAGTCTCTGAACCACTATAATTGTTGTGTTCTTTATTGCTTTCCTTATCTGTGCTTATCTGTTGCATTGACTTGATTTTGAAAGCATACTTTTCACTGATATTCAGTTGGAATCAATCCACTGAAGTTGCATAAGTGAATCACAACCTAATCACTATTTCATAAAGGGAAGGTTTTCTGCAAAGCTTAAAACGAGTATAAACTAAGGGCAAACCATTCCGCTTTGGTGAGTAGCTAGAAGCAGATAGTTACCAAATTGAACATACTCTTACGAGGGTTCGATGAAGTTAGTTATCGATCCAAGCAACTTCGGGATCTCTAACACTCGAGGACTCGGTTGGGATTATCGAGGGTTTCGAAAGCATTTCGGGATCACTGTCTCAATAGACTTTGACTCGAGCGAGCGTCTGCTTCTTCGAACCTAATCTTGAGGATTATCTCACCCAAGTGACCTCGAAGAAAAAAGTTTTAAAAACACTGAACACGTGTATTCCCCCCCCATACACGTGTAAGACTCATTTGCACCGGGACCAACAGAGATAAATCGATTAAGTTATTTGAATGGACACTTCATCATGTTCAAGGCTTAATCGAGTATTCGCGAATGAAAGGAGGAAAACGTAATAGCCCATGTATCAGTTACATGTAGTTGCACATTTCCTCGCAACGTACCTCATATATTGAGGATGTCTGATTTATTGTCTAGGGTTCAATTAAGACCGTTAGTTTGACAAATCGCTCGATATATGAGGGTCTATGGGTCACACAACAAGTAATGGTTGTTTGCTATTTATAGTTGGTTTATTAAATGTTAAATTAGATTTAATATTTAATTTATGGAGAAGTAATTAATAATAGATTAATTTGGAATTAATTATTATTAATGTTTAATTATATTGGATTTAATTAAATAAGAATTTCCAATAATAATATTTGAAATATTATTGTAGGATTTAATATATATGGAAATAAATCGTAGAGATTTTTCATATATGAGATTTAAATCCGTAGAGATTTATATGTGGGAAATAAATCTAAGAGATTTATTTTATTAGGGATTTTTCCTAATAAAGGTTAGCTTAAGATTTAAGTTGGACCTCTCCTATATATATGAGCTTTTGGGAATTCATATTACGTGAGTTTATTTTTCTCCATAAAATCTCTAAGTTCGAATTTTCCTAGCAAATTCATCTTGGGGATTCAACGCTGGCAGATCTGTGCAGATTAGTAAACGACTGTTACGTGGTTACCATAGTGGAGGAATTCGTATACGAATTGCTATAAGAATTTTGTTTACGTTTACTCGTATTTAATTATGCAATTAACTATTCGTTGTTGGTGAACTTTAATTTTCGCTGCACATATATTATGTGTTTACGTGTCTCTAAATTTCAACAGTGGTATCAGAGCATCATGCTCTTGATTAATTGATTAATTGCATGATTGTTTGATTTATAATTTTTTTATAAAATCAAAGGTACGATCGGTTTTGATTTTGACCGTACCAATTGTTTTAATCATATTTGGGGGTTTTATTTGCCTGGCTATGAATACACCCCCTTTCGTCTTCCTAGTTGGGCTCTTGTCTCCATCTCCGATTTAGGGTTTCAAACCCTCACAGGCGTCGCCGCGAGCGGCGGAGACAGCGGTGCGTCGCTCGAGGCGGTAGCTCGCGCTGCGTCTTGCGACGGTCGTGTGTCATCGCGTCGGTTGCACGGTTGGTGGCGCTCTCGGCTCCACATTGCGATGCTTCGCGTCGGTTGAGATAACGTTGTGGCAACGCGCACTCGCGTCACTCGATCGGCGGCGGTTCATCGTTCTGGTTCTGCTCATCTTCTTCGCGTTCGATTGAGATGTTAAGGGTTTCGATTTGGGTCAATTTTATCGTGCGCGGCGGTGATTCCGCTTGTGCCGTCAAAATTGAGGTCAAATCGGACCTTGTTCGATACTCATCGACGTGTTGCTTTGTGCATTTTAAATGACAAAGGCGGCGAGTCGCCCTCTCGCACCTAACGGCGTCGGCGACTCGTCAACGCGGTTGCAATGGCGGCGGGTTGTTTTGGGTACCATCTCTGGATGCGGCATTTTCCTCCGATTTCGATGTGTTTGATGCGTCTCTGCTCTTCGCGTTGCAATCATTCTGATTTTGATATGAATTGTTCCTTGCTCTTCGTATAACTGTTCGATGATAATTATTTTTTGGTCAAATTGTTGATGATGAATGATGATTGGGATTTGGATTTTGAGAAATTGGATATCCCGAATTTCCCGAATTACAGATTGGATGTCCCGAATTACAGATTGGATATTGTCGGATTTGGGCGGTGACTGTTTTTGCTAAAATTTGATTTAGACAGGCTATCTAATTTTAGAAATTAACGAGCTACTATATTTATTAATTAAAATTAAATTGAATTTAATTTGTTACCATTAATAAAATTTGTCTTTTTTTTAATAAAACGTATTAGTTGGACTAATGACGAACTTAATTAATTGGATTAAATAAGAGTTAATGTTAATAATGAATTTAATTATTAAACTTAATTTTAAAATTGGATTTTAAAATTATGGTTTAAAGAATTAAACAAATTATTGATTCCCACTTGGTTAACGTGTTTCAAATTTTGTTAACGATTTTCGTCCAGATTATAATTGTTTGGGTAGAATAATTTGTCGGGCCGGTATTGTGAGATTAAGACGTCCCCATAAATGTTAGATGCGAATAAATCATGTTTGGGTAGCGGTACCAATAATTCTTCAAATATGATGTAGATTAACGTGTTGGATCTCGATTAAGAAATTAATACCCGATTTTAAAACGATCCTCAATAAAATATAATTTTCATTAAATTGAATGATGCCTTCCATCAAAATTAAAAAGTAAACAGGAGATTTTGTTCCAATGAGTATTTAAGGCCCAAGTCTTGGGATCTACATCTAAGAACTTTTTATAGGGACAGAAGTGTCGCGCTTGATGGTTGTAAATCAACTTGACTTTGTTTCACCAAAAAGCTTAGTAAAAAAAAAGTCAAGGGATCCGATTGAACTAGGTTTAATCAACTAGGAAGGAATTGATTTTTGCAATTGGTTTGGAACCTACCGTTATGATATTGCGATGTCGCAAGGGATATTATAATAGTAGGAATGTGGATCAAGTCCATTACAATTTATATTTGATATAAATTGCATTACTCTTTCCGATGAGGTCGTTAAGTATGTGAAAATAATGGAGACAAAATAAACACAAAAGAAAAAGGCCATGTTTATTTTGATTCTTTGAATATTGATCATAAGAATTTTTATTTTATTCAGGATTGTTGAAATGAATAACTTATCACCGAGAAGCGTTTGGAAACGAACAAATTGGTTGGGCAAATTTTCTCTCGCACCAAATGCATTTGGTGCTTGTAAGCAAAAAAAAGATTAGAAGACGTGTTGGACACATCAATCCTCGCTACCGGGAGAGATTGAAGAAGCAAGGCGTTTGGACGCCGAGGCTCGAGAAAAACATCAAGAGGATGCTTCCCGGACTCGGTGTGTTATCTTTACTTAGGATGACTCGAGTTGCAAAGGCAAAGATGAGAAGATGCTCCCCTTCGAAATGATTAAGATCTGAAGGATCTCTTTGATTACGAATCTCGTTCGAAATTTATGAAGTGATGAGAGATCTGTTTAGATGTTTGTCCGAGGGATGGAATGTTTCTCCTCATGTGTTGAAGATGATTGGGCTAATCGAGAAACTTGGTCGTCACGGGCATTGAGCTTAAGACCAACGTTGTTAATTCTTGATCGCTTCCCGATTCATATTCGAAGTTTAAGCGGGTAAACTTTAATATGAATAAGACGGATTATGCATTTGCATAACATCTTAAAGACTTTTGAGTCTTCCAATGCTAAGGAAAAACCCGTGCTCATGGTGAGTGCCTCTACTTTTCCGCTCCAAAAGGAAAGAAATCGTTGGAAAAAGGCAAAGAAAGGCTCCAAACCAAGCTCCTTCGGTCAAGGTGGAATTCAAAAGAAGGATAGGGTGGAAGGATGTATCTCATCGCAAGCGAAGGGGCATTGGAAGAAAAGAATCAGAAGGTTTAGCGGTGAAAAGAAGACAATGTATCTCGACCCATTGGAACATGTATGTTTGTTATTGAGATAAACATGTCCACAAATGATACTAAGCGGCCGGGTATTAGAACTGGGTTGTGGCTCACACATTTGTCAAATGTGCGAGGATCTCAAGGATAGTAGGCGGTTAAGGCGGATGAAGTTGCCTACACGTTGGGAATGGTGCAAGAGGATGTTGGCGTTTACGTTTTAGATTTACCCTCCGGTTTTAGACTGAGGTGAATAATTGTTATTTTGTTCCTTCTATTACCCGCAACATTATTTTTATTATGATGTTGGATATTGAAGGTTTTTCCTTCCATTTTGCAAACAATAATTGTTATTTTTCGCTTAATGGTGATGTGTATGGAAATGTACCTTTATCTAATGGTTTATGCTTGTTGCATTGTGGATATAATGTTCTTAATATACAAAACAAATGACTCAAACTTAGTAATCATGAAAACCCGACTTACTTTTGGCATTGTAGGCTTGGTCATGCAAATGAGAATAGAATTGCAAGGTTAAGAAAGTTAGACTACTTAACCCCATTCGACTTTGAGTCTTATGGAAATTGTGAATCTTGTCTCAAGGGAAAAATGACCAACAAACCCTTCTCTGGGAAAGGGGTTCGTGCCAAAGAAGTTCTAGAGTTGATCCACAGTGATGTTTGTGGACCATTGCCCACTCTAGCTATAGGTCACTTCACCTACTTCATCACTTTTACTGACGATTTCTCAAGATATGGATATGTGTATCTTATGAAGCACAAATCCGAATATTTTGAGAAATTCAAGGAGTTCAAAGCTGAAGTAGAAAAACAACTTGGTAAGAGTATCAAGACTCTTCGATCGGATCGAGGTGGTGAATACCTTAGCCATGAGTTCATGCATTACTGAAAGTTACATGGAATCCAATCACAATGGACTCATCCCGGAACACCGCAAATGAACGGAGTGACCGAGAGGAGAAACCGAACCTTGTTATACATGGTAAGGTCCATGATGAGTTTTTCTCCCTTTCGACATTCTTATGGGGATACGCGTTACAAACCTCAATTTACATTTTGAATAGGATTCCATCCAAATCAGTTGAGCATACAGCATATGAATTATGATGTGGCAAGAAGCCAACTTTTTCACATATCAAAATGTGGGGTTGCCCCGCAATTGTGAAAAAGATGCTCACTGATAAGTTAGACTCCAAAGGTGAAAAGGGTTACCTTGTGGTATATCCTAAGGAAACGAGATGATATTATTTCTATCTACCTGAGAAACAAACAATAATTATTTCTAGGCAGGCCAGGTTCCTCGAAGAAGACTATGTCTTTAAGGAACAAGGGCGCAAGATGATAGAACTTGAAGAAATTCAAGAACCACAGGATAACCAAGAGACTGATATCTTATCAAAGAAACGTGACAAAGAATCAGTGGGAGCATTCAGCAGCTCTCATGGTGGAAGTTTATCACTTAGTGGTCCTCTTTTAGCCAGTGGGAGCGTAATTGGAGTTGCATTGCCTTCACAACAAACTCCAAGTGGACTGAATGAGAACAACATAGTTTAAACTCCCGCCCAAGAGGCATTTGAATGTGTTGCTCTTGAGGACTCTCCGTTCATTGATGAAATCGATGCACCACAAAATTTTCACGATCAGAATGTACAGCCTGCACAACCACAGCTCTGTAAGTCCACTAGGATTCGTAATCCGCCCACTAGATATTATGGTTTCCTCGTAGAGGAACATGATGACATGGAGATTCCGGATAAAGACGATCTCAGAACTTACACTGAGGCAACATTAGATGTTGACTCAGAGAAGTGGCATGAAGCCATGAAATCCGAGATGGACTCGATGTACACCAAACAAGTCTGGGACTTGGTTGAGTTGCCGAAAGGGGTCAAACCCATAGGTTGCAAATGGGTCTACAAACGTAAGACTGATGCAAACGACAAGGTACAAACCTACAAGGCAAGGTTGGTGGCAAAAGGTTATAGTCAACGCGAAGGCATTGACTATGATGAGACTTTCTCATCTATTGCTAAAATCAAGTCCATTCGAATTTTACTTGCGGTAGCAGCACATCTAGATTATGAGATTTGACAGATGGATGTCAAAACAACCTTCCTAAATGGCAACATTGATAAGGAGGTGTTTATGACTCAACCGAAAGGTTTTGTATCTAAGCCAAAGTCTAATCTTTTGTGCAAGCTTAAACGGTCCATTTATGGATTAAAGCAAGCTTCTAGGAGTTGGAACATCCGATTTGATGAAGCTGTCAAATCGTTTGACTTCATCAGAAATTCGGAAGATCCATGCGTTTATCGTAAACGCAGTGGGAGAAATATTGTTTTTATAGTTGTGTATGTCGATGACATACTGATTATGGGAAACAACATTCCTCTTATGTAGTCGGTTAAAGATTGGTTATCAAGGACGTTCATGATGAAGGATCTTGGTGAGGCCTGCTAAATCTTAAGGATCAAGATCCATAGGGATATATCCAAAAGGATGTTGGGGTTGTCACAGTCAACCTACGTAGATAAGGTGTTAAAGCAATTTGCGATGGAGAACTCTAAGATCAAGGCATGTCATGGGATAAAGAAAGGATTGTCCTTCTACTTTAAGGATAATTGATGAAGGATATACCATATGACGTGACAATTGGCTCCATCATGTACGCCATGACTTGCACAAGGCCGGATGTGGCATTATTTGTTAGCACCATTTTGGTAGATACCAATGTAATTAGGGTGAACCTCTTTGGATTCTTTGTCAAGAACATAAGTACCTTAGACGCGTAAAGATTGCTTCTTAGTCTACGGAGGACAGTCAGAGTTGGTTGCAACTGGCTATGTTGATGCAAGTTTCCAATCCGACTGTTGTGATGATTACAAATCACAGTCGGGCTATGTTTTCATTCTCAATGGTGGGGCGGTTAGTTGGAATAGTTCCAAACAAGATACTACCGCAGACTCAACAACGGAAGCTGAGTACATTGCTGCGGCAAAAGCTGCCAAAGAAGTTGTCTGGATAAAACAGTTCTTAAGTGAACTAGGGGTAGTTCATCATTTGATCAATAAAAGTTATATTGTGACAATATCTTTGGTATTCAAGCTAAGGAACCGAGATCAATAACATAAACAAGCATGTACCGAGGCATTATCACTTGATAAGAGAGATAGTCGCTAGAGGAGAGATAGAATTAGAAAGTGTCCCCACGGAGGATAACCTGGTTGATCCTTTCACCAAGGCTTTGAGTGTTCATGTACACACTAGATATTTTGATGGTCTAGGGGTTAGACATGTAGGTTATTGGCTCTAGTTCAAGTGGGAGATTGTAAGTGTTAGTGTCCTAGAGACAATCAATTGTAAGGACATAATGCTTTATTCATTAATGTTTATTTTACTAAATTATTTGTGTTCCATTAGAATATTATGTCATTCTTTGTCATTGAGTGTGAGAACTCAAATGACCTAAGCATGATTCTCAAATAATAATCGAGGATCATCAAGAATGCGATATTGATGATACAATGGAGATTGGTGCGCTGCATCATCATACTCTTTGAGAGTGTAGTAAGATCTCATCTACTACGAGATACTAGGTATCTCATGATGGATGCACAAATAACTTAGAGGGTATTGGTATACCCATCCGAGAAACCGTTTGATGTAGTTCCACTATATGTGTCTACGGGTGTCTCGGCTAGTGGGAGCGATGTGATACTCTTTTGACTTGAGGTTAATACGCACGATATGTGTGGGATGATGAACTTTGACCATGACCGACGCTTGCACCCTAACCACGGGTAGATATGGCTTGGATTGGGTTCATCATGAAGTGCATGTGCGTGGTAGTTGAGCCAAGAAAAGGATTCATTCCTCAAAGTGGATTTAGAGAGAATACTCATCTTCTCATCATAATTGGATCAAAGTCATTGACCAATGCACGTCAACTTGGATTTTGTGGCCAAGTGTGACATAAGTGATCAATTAGTGATTAAAGATAAATTGATTAAGTTATTTGAATAGACACTTCATCATGTTCAAGGCTTAATCGAGTATTCGTGAATGAAAGGAGGAAATCGTAATAGCCCGTATGTTTGATTCTGGTGTAGTTGCACATTTCCTCGCAACGTACCTCATATATTGAGGATGTTTGTTTTATTGTCTAGGGTTCAATTAAGACCGTTAGTTTGACTAATCGCTCGATATATGAGGGCATATGGGTCACACAACAAGTAATGGTTGTTTGTTAATTATAGTTGGTTGATTAAATGTTAAATTAGATTTAATATTTAATTTATGGAGAAGTAATTAATAATAGATTAATTTGGAATTAATTATTATTAATGTTTAATTTAATTGGATTTAATTAAATAAGAATTCCCAATAATAATATTTGGAATATTATTGTAGGATTTAATATATATGGAAATAAATCGTAGAGATTTTTCATATATGGGATTTAAATCAGTAGAGATTTATATGTGGGAAATAAATCTAAGAGATTTATTTTATTAGGGATTTTTCCTAATAAAGGTTAGCTTAAGATTTAAGCTGAACCTCTCCTATATATATGAGCTCTTGGAAATTCATATTACGTGAGTTTATTTTTCTCCATAAAATCTCTAAGTTAGAATTTTCCTAGCAAATTCATCTCGGGGATTCAACACTGGCAGATCTGTGCAGATTAGTAAACGACTGTTACGTGGAAACCATAGTGGAGGAATCCGTGTACGAATTGTTGTAAGAATTCTGTTTACGTTTACTTGTATTTAATTATGCAATTAACTGTTCGTTGTTAGTGAACTCTAATTTCTGTTGCGATGTATTACGTGTTTACGTGCCTCTAAATTCCAACAATTAAATCAATACTGAATATTATATTAGCATTATGTCCTTACAAAGGATTGTCTCTAGGACACTAACACTAACAATCTCCCACTTGAACTATAGCCAATCACCTACATGCCTAACCCCTAGACCATTGAAATGTCTAGTGTGTACATAAAGACTCAAAGTTTTGGTGAAATGATCAGTCAATTTATCTTCTGTGGGAACACGCTCTAACTCTATCTCTCCTCTAGCGATTATCTCTCTTATCAAGTGATAACGCCTCGGTACATGCTTGTTTCTGTTATTGGATCTCAGTTCCTTAGCTTGCGCAACCGCACCAGTGTTGTCACAATACAACTTTATTGGACTGTTGGCACTTGGAACAACCCCTAGTTCACTTAAGAACTGTTTTATCTAGACAACTTCTTTGGCAGCTTCCGCCGCAGCAATGTACTCAGCTTTGGTTGTTGAATCCGCGGTAGTTTCTTGTTTGGAACTTTTCCAACTAACCGCCCCACCATTGAGAGTGAACACATAGCCTGACTGAGATTTGTAATCATCACAGACAGATTGGAAACTGGCGTCCGCATAGCCAGTGGCAACTAGATCTGATTGTCCTCCGTAGACCAGGAAGCAATCTTTAGTACGTCTGAGGTACTTAAGAATGTTCTTGACAGCAATCCAGTGAGGTTCACCCAAATTCTGTTGGTATCTACTAGTGGTGCTGACAGCGAAGGCCACATCTGGCCTAGTGCAAGTCATGGCGTACATGATGGACCCAATTGCAGATGCATATGGTACGTCCTTCATGTGCTGGATATCAGCGTCTGTGGAAGGACAATCCTTCTTAGACAGCTTTATCCCATGACATGCCGGTAGAGAACCTCTCTTAGAGTTCTCCATCAAGAATCGCTTCAACACCTTGTCTACATTGGTGGACTGTGACAGCCCTAACATCTTCTTGGATATATCCCTATGGATCTTGATCCCTAAGATATAGCAGGCTTCACCAAGATCCTTCATCATGAAGGTCTTTGACAACCATTCTTTCACGGACTGCATGAGTGGGATATTGTTTCCCATAATTAGTATGTCATCGGCATACACAACTATGAAGATAATATTCTTCCCATTGCATTTTCGATAGAAGCATGGATCTTCCGAGTTTCTGACGAAGTCAAATGATTTGACATCTTCATCAAATCGGATATTCCAACTCCTAGAAGCTTGCTTCAATCATGAATCGTTTAAGTTTACACACAAGATTAGATTTTGGCTTTGATATGAAACCTTCCGGTTGAGTCATAAACACTTCCTTATCAATGTTGTCATTGAGGAAAGCTATTTTGACGTCCATCTGCCAAATCTCATAACCAAGGTGTGCTGCTACCGCAAGTAAAATTTGAATGGACTTGATCTTTGCAACTGGTAGTCTTGTCATAGTCAATGCCTTCACGTTAACTATAACCTTTTGCCACCAACCTAGCCTTGTAGGTTTGTACTTTTCCATTTACACCAGTCTTACGTTTGAAGACCCATTTTCAACCTACGGGTCTAACCCCTTTTGGTAACTTAACCATGATTGGTGTACATCGAGTCCATCTCGGATTTCATGGCTTCACGCCACTTCTTTGAGTCAACATCTAATGTTGCCTCAGTGTAAGTTCTAGGATCTTCTTTATTCGGGATCTCCACGTCATCATGTTCCTCTACGAGGTAACCATAATATCTAGTGGGTGGATTACGAACCCTAGCGGATTTACGGAGTTGTGGTTGTTCAGGCTGCAGATTCTGATCGTGAAAATTTTGTGGTGCAGCGATTTCATCGTTGACTGGGGAGGCCTCAAGAGGGACACTTTCGGATACCTCTTGAGCGGGAGTTTGAAGTATGCTGTTCTCATTCAGCCTACTTGGAGTTCGTTGCTCAGGCAATGCAACTCTAATTACGCTCCCACTGGCTGAAAGAGGATCACTTAGTGATAAACTTCCACCATGTGAGCCCACTGATTCTTTGTCATGTTGCTTTGATAAGATATCAATCTCCTTGTTAATTTGCGGTTCTTGAATTTCTTCAAGTTCTATCGTCTTACGGCCTTGTTCCTTCGCTTCTTCTTTCCTTTCGGAGCAGGAGAAGTAGAAGCACTCACCATGAGCACGGGCTTTTCCTTAGCAGTGGAAGACTAAAAAGTCTTGTGCATGTTATGAAGCTCGGGCATGGTCGATTATGTCATATTAAAGTTTACCACGAAACTTGAAAATGAATCGGGAAGCGACTGAAGAATGGTGTAAATAGCAACGTTGATCTTGAGCTCAATGCCCAAATGACCAAGTTTCTCGATTAGCCCTATCATCTTCAAAATATGAGGGGAGACCTTCCCTCCTTCAGCTAGCCGGCATCTGAACAGATCTCTCATCACTTCATAAATCTCGGAACAAGATTCAGAATCAAAGATATCCTTCAGATGCTTGAGCATATCGAAGGGGAGCATCTTCTCATGCTGCCTTTGCAACTCGGGAGTCATGCCGAGCAACATAACACACTGAGCCTGGGAAGCATCCTCTTTATGCTTCTTTTGAGCTGCGGTGTCAAACACCTCAGCCTCTTCGGTACCAACTCAGGGGTATTAGGGATTAGCGTGTCCAACACGTACTCAATCTTCTCTTGCCTGAGCATCAAATGAATTCCGGTGCCAGTCGAGAAAGTTTGGCCCAGCCAATTTGTTCGTTTCCAAAACGCTTCTCAATGACAAGTTATTCATTTCAACAATCCTAGAGAAATAAAATAAAATGGGATTTAAAATAAATAATTTCTATGATCAATATTCAGCAATCAAAATAAACATGTCCTTTAAGTTTATTTTGTCTCCATTATTTTGACACACTTAATGACCTCATCGGAAAAGTACGAATCTATATCAAATATAAATTATAATGGACTAGGATCCACATTACTACTATTATAATCCCAGCGAGGGCAGATCATTACAATAGCATAACTGGTAGGTCTCCAAACCAATTACAAAATTGTAATTCCTTGTTTATCGAATCTAGTTCGATTGATGTCCCTTAACTTTTGTTCCCCGCGAGGGCTGGTAAAACAAAATTAAGTTGGTTTACAACCATCAAACGATGACATTACGTGTCCCTATAAAAGTCCCGTTAGATGTAGATCTGAGCAAAAGACGAGGGTCTTAAATACTCATTAGAACGAAATCTCCGGTCTACTTTTAACTTTGATGGAAGACATCTTTTCAATTTAATGAAAAACCATATTTTAGTGAGGAACGTTTTTAAAGGCGGGGTATTAATTGCCTAATCGAGATCCATCATGCTATCTAATTCACATTTGAGCAATTATTGGGCGTCGCCTACCCAAACATGACTTACACAGACTAACAAATATTTTGGGTGTCATCTATCCGAACATTTAATACGGTCCGATAGATATTGGGCACCGCCTACCAAAACAGTTATTATGTGGACTTTAAAAGCGTTAATAAATTTAAACAAACGAGTTAACCATGTGGGATTTTGATAATCATTAAAATTATTAAACAAAATTTCAAAATCAAATTTTAATAAGTTTAACCAATTTTAATCAATTATCAAAAGTTAATTGATCTAATTAATTATTAAGTAAAATCCAATTTTAATCTTTATTTAGAAAAATAAATTTGTTTATTGTTTAGGGGGTCAGGTGCAATTTCCAAAATTGCACGGAAGGGCCTGTTTCAAGTCAAATTTGCAAAACAACCCTCCCACATCATCACCCATCCAAATTAGATCAAATCCAAAAAATCGAACACCCAAACACAAAAAATCCAGATTAATCAATTTCATCATCATCGAAGAACAACAAACCAAAAAATCCAATTAATCAGTTTCATCATCATCGAAGAACAACAAACCAAAAAATCCAATTAATCAGTTTCATCATTATTCGAAGAACAACAGAAACCAAAACTCAGTCCAGATTTAAGAAGTTCAGGATCAGGGACGAAATGATGTATGCGGCAAGTGAACAGGCGCAAGTCGCCGCTGTCGCTCATCGCGTGCGGGCGACTCGCCGCCGTGAAGAGATGCCTGGGGGGCGAGCACGGAGTCGTGGCCCCCTTTTAATCGAGTTGGTTAGAAACAGCAATGAAGAAGACAATCGAATCGGCGGCGCGCTGCCATTGATTCATCTCGATTCCGGTGGCACGTCGTCTTGAAGCGCATCGAGGGGTGCACCTCCGTGAAAATATATGAAACTACAGACATCGCTTAGAAGATGACGATGTAGCAGTCACCGCGGGCCACGCCGTGAGCTTTTGCATGCGTTGCGAGGCACGACGCCCATCACCGACCGAATGCAACGCGGCATATCGTCGTCATTCGTGGGAGAGCGTGAAAGAGTGGTGGATTTCCCAAAAAGGGCGAACCTAGTTTGGGTGAGGAAGATGAAGGAGACGAAAAGGGGGCCAACAAATACTTGTGGGATAAAACCACTCACCCCATTATCTAATAGCCAAATCGTGCACCCAGTAACAAACAAACATGGTGCGGTTAAAATCTAATTTTGGTCGTACCGTGTGTTTTATAAAAAAAAATTATTTTAAATAAAACATCAATTAATTCAATTAAGCAATCAATAAGAGCCTAAGCTCTGATACCACTGTTGGAATATAGAGGGACGTAAACATGTAATACATGCACAACTGAATTAAACAGTTCACCAACAACGAACATATAATTTCATAATTAAATTACGTTAAACATAAAGAGATATCTCACAGCAGTTCGTAGGCAGATTTCTCAACTATAGTATCCACATAATCCCCGCACTCAGATTCGCACAGAATTGCCAACATTGAATCCCGAGATGAATTTGCTAGGAAAATAATCTAACTAGTAATTTATATGGAGAGAACTAGGTTTTTGTTGTAGTAGTAAATAATGAATCCCGGGAACTCATATATATAGGGAGTGACTAACTTAAATCTTAAGCTATCTTTATTATGAAGATATTTCCTAATCTTGCAAAACAAATCTCAAAGATATATTTTTCCCTACATATATTTTCCTACAATAATATTCCATAATATTATTTGGGATTCCTATTTAATTAAATCAAATTCAATTAAACAGTAATAATAATTAATTCCAAATTAATATATTATTAATTCTCCATAAATTAAATATTAAATCCAATTTAATACTTAACCAACCAACTATAATCTGATTAGGGAATTACTTGTTGTGTGACCATAGGCCCTCATATATCGAGCGATTAGTCAAACTAATGGTCTTAATTGAACCCTAGACAATAAATCAGACATTCTCAATATATGAGGTACGTTGCGAGAAACATGCAACTACCTGTAACTGAAACATGGGCTATTACGATAACTTCCTTTAATTCGCGAATACTTGATTAAGTCTTGAACATGATGAAGTGTCTATTCAAATAACTTAATCATATTATCTCTAATCACTAATTGATCATGTGTGTCACACTTAGCCACAAAGTCTAAGTTGACATGCATTGACCAATGACTTTGATCCAATTATGATGAGAATATGAGTATTCTTTTTAAATCCACTTTGACGAATGAATCCTATTCTTGGCTCAACTACCACGCACATGCACTTCGTGATGAAACAAATCTAAGTCATATCTACCCATGGAAGGGTGCAAGCATCGGTCATGGTCAAAGTTCATCAATCCATACATGTCGTGCGTATTGACCTCAAGTCAAAGAAGTATTGCATCGCTCCCACTAACTGAGACACCCATAGACACATATAGTGGAACTACATCAAACGGTTTCTCGAATGGGTATACCAATACCCCCTAAGGTATTTGTGCATCCATCATGAGATACCTAGTATCTCGTAGTAAGTGAGATCTTACTACACTCTCTAAGAGTATGATACAGATCGCACACCAATCTCTATTATAACATCAATATCCCATTCTTGATGATCCTTGATCGGGGCTATTTGAGAATCATGCTTAAGTCATCTGAGTTCTCACAATCTCAATGACAACAATAATTCAAGGGAACACAGATAAGAACAAATGCAAACAATCAAACATAATATTCTAACAAGTGTAATGCCATACATTTAATATTAAATAACAATAATATTAAACCAATACTTAATATTATCTTAGCATTATGTACTTACAAAGGATTATCTCTAGGACACCAACAATAACTGTATCAACAATGCCTAGAGGTAAAGGCTATGGCGAGCGTGTGGGTTGGGGCTGAATCCTAAGCGATGATCGTCGATTTCATCGACGTCCTACCGGAAGCTCACGGCCCACGAATGGTGCAAGTTGCAATACCTACGAGGTGTTGTGGCACGAAGAGAAGGTAGTGAGAGGTGGTGTATCGATAGTTAGCGGATCGAAGGTGCAAAGTGTAGTGGTGAACTACGGGTCGTTCGGAGAAGCCGAATAATGAGAAAGTGATGGAGGTGGCGGTGGGCTGGTAGCACGGGGTGACAGATAGCAGCGGTGCACCGTGCTTGGGAAAAAGTGACTAGCGGCGGTGCGATCCACGGGCAAGCCGCATCGACGAGCTAGAGGTCGCGGGATGGCACAGGGTTACAAATGCGGTGGGGACGCTAGGCATCGCTACAAGATGGTCGTAAAGGCATCCATGATGACACAGTCACATAGATGGCAAGAGGCGGCGAATGGCCTAGACGACCAGGTGAGTGGCAGTGTAGTAGGGTGATCGGGCGCGGGTGGATCAGATGCACGATGTGGGATAGGTGTGGGATCATGAACTCCGCCATAGATGGTAGCAACTCGTTAGCAGCTACGCGTCGAGTCGGGCAAGGACGTGAGCTTGATGTCGATGGATCCTTCCGTCATGTGCGCTAATTCGGCAACTTGTGCCTTAAGGCAATGGGTTTCAAAACCTTAATTCAATGACATACTGGCAGGAGACGAGTGTCTGACTCTGGCTATCAGCTGATGTAGATTTAGATTATATCTAAAAAACAAGAATAACCTGGGAATATTATTAATAAACAAAGTGTACTTGACAATGCCTCTAGAGACTCCTATTTATAATGGAATATAAACTAGGGTTTCTTGGATTAACAGTCGTAGAATTTGACCCAACATTAAATGCTCTAAGCAAAATTTTAGATGAATATAAAATAAACATAAAAATAAAATAAAATGGAGAGTTCCATATAAAATATTACACCGTGAAATATTGGTTAAAAGAGGAAGGAGCTAAAAATTTGTGGATCCTCAGTGTGTTAAACTGAGTAAAGCGGATATTTTCTAAAAGTTCTCGCAAAGCAAAAATTGAAAACTCGCTTCCGATTTGTGTTACTATAAAGACATGTATGCGTTATTGTAAAGACAATTATGTGTTATTAAGTGATGATAGAAAAAAGATAGTACATTTTTACTAATTCAATGATGTAATCTGGAGGTTTGGATCATTATGTAAGACAATTGGTCACATGTCAGAAGGAGAGGCAGATAAAACACTGAGGGGGAAGTGGATGAAAATAGAGGGAGTGTTGACTTGTCCTTACAGTAATGCGTACATGTACTTACAGTAACACATGTTTGCCTTTATAATAACACATATCTCAGAGTGAGTTATGTTGTTTTGCCATTACGCGAATTTTATATAAAAATCATCTTTAAGTTTATTACTATTGGGTGCAGGAATAACAACACCCTTACTACTAGGTGCTAGAAAATTATAGAATTACTATAAGGTGCAAAATTAGGTTAAATTGCCCAATATACCCTTAAAGCCAAAAAAAACCCTAAAAGGATTTCCTCCCAACCCCAAAACACATCGGCCGCTTACAACCTTCTATCCCCCAACCCCAAATCCCAAACACCCAATCCAGATCGACGTGAAGCCCAAACACTCTCTCGGCGAAAAAATGTTGTCCCCGCCCTAGATGAAATGTCGTCGAGTGCATTGAAGAGAAGATGGATTTTTACGTTAATAGATGAGTGGGATCCAATCGTTGGAGACAGCTAATACCGGGGACGGACGTCGCTGCTATTTCCACTGAAGGAAGCAGGAAGTTAGATAGGCGGCGCCGCCGCCTGAAAAACAGAACCAAAACACACAAAATTGCAATAACCCACATCCCACCAATGTGCGACGGCGACGACAAACATATCTGTGCCGCTGGTGGCGGCGCTCAAGCTTTGGTTCGAAACCTTATATCTGAATATGTTTTCGTTTTTCAATTAAGAAATTGATATGGAAAACGGATGGGGGAGGAAATTTTGAAGCAGAGCGAGGTGTTGAAGAGTTGTTCGTGCTTAGATATGGTTACCAGAGCATGATTAGGTAAATTAGTTAGGTAAATTAGTTGTACCAATGGTTCATATTATTGCAATAAAAAAAATTATTCATATTATTTATTAGTTTTAACGGCATGTGTGATTTCATATTGTTAATTTTTCAAAGTATACAAATTATTAGTTTTTCAGAAGGAGATTTCTTGAGCAATATGTGGGATTTAGTGGATTTTGAAAGAAGTTATATGTATATTTTTGTGATTGTAGATTGCTGGGTTTGTGATTTTTATTTTGTTTTGTGATTTTAGTTGAAGATTGTTGGAGATATAAAGAAGATGAAGATAGATCTGTTAATTTCTGGGGTATTTTTCTTTTTTTTTTTTTTTTAATTTTTATGCATATGTTCATGTGCTTTGTGCATATGTGCATGTCGGAGATATCCAAATAGGGGGAGTTACATATAAGTACTCTAAGATACTACAAATTTTTAAACTTACTCCTTGTTGTGTTCGATATAATTACTCAATTTAATCGAACACGACGGAGGGACACGTGTATTAATCAACTATTAAAATAATCATGCTCGATGGACTAGTGTGCTCGCTGTTTACCGACCAAACATATTTGCTCACCAGCTCGCCACTCACCGACTACACAAGTTTGTCCGCCGGCTCGCCGCTTGCAGAACGAGCAAGTTTGTTCGGTGGCTCACTGCTCGCCGAAACGAGCAAGTTTGTTCGCTAGCCTATTGCTCGCCAAATGAGCAAATACGCTTGCAGCTCGCCAAATCTGGCATAGTGACCTGATACTATTTTGAGATGATCCTGAAGATATGTTGAAATTTGATCGACGATCGAGCAAAGAAGAAAATCAGAGAGCCTGAATTGAATGACCTAAGGGTCAGGATATCCCGAACTCGAGAGAAATTTGAACTCAAAGAAGCTCGAGTAACTTGAAGACTCAGACAACCTGAGGACTCAGATAACCTGAGGACTCAGATAACCTGAGGACTCAGACAACCTGAGGACTCAGACAACCTGAGGACTCAGACAACCTGAGGACTCAGACAACCTGAGGACTTAGATAACCTGAGGACTCAGACAACTTGAGGACTCAGATAACCTGAGGACTCAGACAACCTAAAGACTCAGATAACCTGAGAGCTCAGATATGCTCGATAAGAACAGTGTTCCTATATAAAATTGATATGTCCGAAGGGGCGAACAGGGAATCAATCGAGCAAAAGATGATTTGGATGACCAAAAGAGTGCCTTATGAACAGGCAAATGTAAAGGTCAACCAGGAAGACGAAGTTGAAAACGTGGCAGCATCACATGAGTTCTTACAAGACACAAAGACTCCAGCTCATGCTTGCCTAACCAGCTCATGCTTGCCTAACCAGCTCATGCTTGTTTGAGTACTATAAATAGAAGAAAAAAGAACAAGAGACGGGTTCAGAAAAATTCCAGAATTCACAAAAAATTTCCCAGAGTGGTTCAGAAAAAAGTTCACAAATCATCCATACTCGGAAAAATCCCTAGCACTCACACACTTAATCTCCAAATCATCTTCTTTCATAGAAGTTCATCTCATGAAAAGTATGTTGTACTGTGTATGTAAATCTCGCAATACAACATCCCTGGCTTGGCATGCCCCCAGAGTAGTCATTCACTGACGAACTGGGTCAACAATTTCCTGTTATTTACCATATATAGTACACGTACTTATTTTGTTTGTGAGATGTTATCAAATTAGCCACATAATATTCTCCATATAAAACGACTCGCAACAACTGGCGCTAGAAGGAGGGTACAAAAAAACCAACCCATACACAATCCCGTAGATAGCCGAGGTAGAAAAAAGAAATATAATGCCTCAATCTAGGAATACTCAGACAGAGAGGTCGAGACAAAGCCGACCTGACGTTAGGAAAGAGGCTCAACATCAGCCTCACAAAGATCAGACGGTGGAAACCATCAATCTTGAAGATATTGCCAACGATCCGGCAGCCACAACAAAGGCCATCACTTTCTTGTTGTGAGCACAGAAAGAGAGGGCCGAAAAAGAGTTGGCCAAATTGAAAGTTCAAGATGATGATGATCGACGCTCGCATACACCTGATAGCAAGCAAGTTAAATTGAAAGCTGCACGGAAGCGGGCCGACAAAAAGGCTGATGATATGTCGGATGACGAGCAGCCTCAAGGGTCTAGACCATGAGCGTTTGGACGTTTGAGACTCTCCGTCAAAGACCGAATCGGCAATTATAGGCGACAGGATCCCGGGAGGGAACAACCGATAAACATGCCCGCTCCCTCAGATCCTCATGATCGCCCGCATCCCGAACAAAAATTGGCTGGAACTAAATTGTCTATTCATCATCGATTGGGTAGCCAAGGATGAACTTGGAAAGGGGGACTGCCCATCACGAGCATGACCCCCTGGGTCCTCATGATGGGACACAGCCCCGATCCAAATCTGTCAGTTCCACGAAGTTTGCAGAAATGTAAAAAGCCATCGAAGGCTTAAAGGCCGACCTGGCAGCAACGAAAGGACTCCCTCGGGCGAGCACAATACCCTGCTCACCACTAACATCGGCGATCATGGCAGCCGAAATACAAGAGAAAGTGGCAAAAATCCGACCACCAATCCCTATGTTCGATGCTGAGTCTGACCCACATGTTCACCTCAGCAAATATTCAGATTTTATGATCGCCATGGGGGCCACCGATGCAACGCAGTGCTGATCATTCCCCATGACGTTGGGCGATCGTGCCCACAGATGGTTTTCTACTCTGCCCGCTGCGTCCGTCGTGTCTTTCGCCCAATTGGGACAGAAATTCCTGTCCCATTTCTCATCCATGTGTGCTCGCCCAGCACCTAAACAAAGGTTGGCACATATCTCCCAGCTGAAGGGTGAGTCAGATCGAGTATACATAGAAAGATTTGACAAATGTTTGTATGATGGAGCCCCAGTTGAAGAGGATGCTAAGATCCTTACGATGGTCGGAGGCCTGACCCTGAATACGGATATGTGGAAGGCCATGCATCAGGATTGGCCGAACACATATTCTGAATTCCGAGAGCGAGCAGCCAAGATTATAGCCATGCAGGATCTGCTCGCCCAGTCACGATTGGGTCAGGAAATAACAACAAAAAAAGTTTTTGGTAAAAAAGTAATGAATGAGGGGGGGTATAAACCTTTCAAACCATTCGAAGAAAGAGCAGAAGCAAACGCCCTACGAAGTCTTCTGGGTGTTTCAGCAGAAACAATTTTTAATCAAATCAAAGATCGGGACATGTTGGATAAGCCACGAAGAATCATAATGGATAAAAATCGGCTTAATGCTTCCAAGTATTGTAATTACCACGAGTACATTGGACATAATACTGAAGATTGTCGCGATTTACTTCGTCAACTTTGAAAGTTATATGAAGAGAACCGTCTCACGTAATTCCTAAAAAAGCCGGTGAACAGAGATTCCCGAACAGAAAAAATAGGAGATCATAGGGGTAAGCGAAAGGCCGAAGAAACATCCGACAATGATCCCGAGGAATCCCGTAAGAGGTCAAAATTACCTAAAAGAGGGGCTCCTTCTATGGGTAGAGGTCGAGAAAGTCAAGAAATCAACATGATTCGTCCTGATTATGGTCCAGTGGGTGGATGCTATCAGGCATCGACATTATCGAATGCATTTAAAGAAAATGGAGATCGTGCCATGCAAAGCATCCACTGAAAGTGAAGGTGGCGAGCACATCAGCTAACACGCCACCCTCTCACCAAATCATGTTCTCAGAAGATGATCTCGACGGTATAATCACCCCCCACAATGACTCTCTAACCATCAGTGCTCGTCTTCTCAGTTTGAAGGTGCATAGCCTCCTGATCGATACCGGAGCATATGCGAACATTTTGTTCGTCAACACTCTGCACCAGATGGAGAAGCAAGTTGGGGACCTGAGTAGTTATATAGAATCATGTGATCACACCATCATGGGTTTCAGGGAATCCGTAACCCGACCCTATGGTATGATCAGGTTAGGAGTCGAGCTAGAGTCAACTTTAAATCCGGAGATCCGACGAACTAGAATGCTAGACTTTGTAATTGTCGATGCTCCTTCTACTTATAACGGGTTTCTAGGTCGCCCGTTTATTCAGGAATTTAAAGCTGCCTGTTCAACTTATTACTACTGTGTTAAATTTCCAACTCAAGAGGGAACGGGTAGCGTAAAAGGCGACCAGAAAAAAGGTCGAGATTGTTTGCTGTCATGCACGCTAGAAAAGCAAAGTACCATTAACATGATGGAGCAAACATGGAAGCTCGGGGAGTCAAGCCAACAGGCGAACAAATTGCCGAGAACGCTTACACCTTCTCTGACGAGCACACCTCCACGCGCGAACACAGAATCCGGGATGGTAACTCATGTCCCATATCTTCCAGATCTAATGAACATAGATCCGCCAAACGAGATACCGTACCTGGAACCTCGTGTAGGTTTTGAACCTATGGAGGTAGATGACGAACACCAGGGGTCAATCGAAGATCCTCGGTGGAAGCAAAAAAGAAAGCGAGCAACGCCTGTTGAACGACCGGAGTGTGTCAATATCGACCCGAACAGACCAGAATTAGAAGTATTCATTGGTTCGGAATTACCGGAACCATTCCGAACAGAAATGATCGCATATCTTCAGGCAAACTTGGATGTGTTCGCTTGGTCACACGAGGACATGGTTGGCATTGATCCTAAACATTCATGTCACTCTCTTAACCTTGATCCAACACAAACTCCAGTAATCCAGAAGCGCAGAAAGTTCAGTCCGGAAAAGTATGCAGCAATGGATAGTGAAATCAAGAAATTGCTCGATAATAAACTGATTCGAGAAGTAAAATGCCCAAGATGGCTTGCGAACCCTGTGCTTGTCCGCAAGTCTAACGAAACTTGGAGATTATGCATAGATTTCACTGATTTAAACAAGGCATGCCCGAAAGATAATTTTTCGATGCCACATATCGATTATTTGGTCGATAACACAGCAGGACATGAGATCATGACTTTCATGGATGCATTTGCTGGCTATCACCAAATACCCATGCATCCGGACGATCAAAAGAGTACAGCTTTCTGCAGTGAAAAGAATATGTATTGTTGGCGACGCATGCCATTCGGATTAAAGAATGCCGGAGCAACGTATCAACATTTGGTGAACAAAATGTTTGACGAGCACATAGGTCGAACAGTTGAGGTGTACATTGATGACATTGTGGTAAAAAGCGAACACAAGAAAGACCACATCACCCACCTCGCACAAACGTTTGATATTCTCAGGGAGTACAACATGAAGTTAAATCCGAAGAAATGCATCTTTGGGGTTCACTCAGGAAAATTCCTCAGACATATGGTCAGTCAACGGGGGATTGAAGCGAACCCATCAAAGATTCAAGCCATGCTCAACATGCAGGCCCCCAGAAGTGTGAAAGAAGTCCAAAAATTAACTGGACGTTTGGCTTCTATAAATTGATTTATATCATGAACTGGGGACAAATGCAAACCTTTCTTTGATGCATTAAAGAAAGGGAAATTCCAGTGGACAGAGTATTGCCAAAACGCATTCGAGTCATTGAAGCAATACCTTTCAGATACTCAAACATTGTCTATGCCTGTTTCAGGCGAACAACTCTATCTGTATCTTGCTGCATCTGAGCATGCAATTAGCGCTGTGCTCGTTTAGGCAGAGGGCACGACACACTTTCCTATTTATTATGTAAGTCAGGTGCTCAAAGAAGCCGAGCTCCAGTACCCTCCCCTCAAAAAACTTGCATATGCTCTCGTTATGAGTGTTTGAAAACTGCGACCATACTTTTTCGATCACTCGGTAGAGGTATTAACCACTTTCCCATTGCGACAAGTTCTCCACCGACCAGACACTGCGGGCAGATTACTCAAGTGGGCGGTGGAGTTAGGCCAATTTGGCATTACGTTCGCACCACGAACAGCAATGAAGGGCCAGGCTATGGCCGATTTCATGGTCGAGTTGACATATCCACAAATGCCCGAAAGAGGTATCGACCAACCATGGCATATGTATGTAGACGGCTCATCAACAAGTTCAAGAGCCAGAGCAGGCGTGGTTCTCATCAGCCCAACTCGACAAACTTTCACAACGACCATCCGTTTTGAATTCCCAACCACGAATAATGAAGCCGAGTATGAAGCTTTGATCGCTGGACTACACATGGCTATGACAATGGGAATTCAGAGGCTGATGATTTACAGCGATTCTCAAATAATTGTATATCAAGTATTAGGCGATTACGAGGCCCGAGGCGAACAGATGGCACAATATCAGCAACTAGCAAAGGAGTTGCTTGAACAATTCGAACAAGTTTACATAGAACAATTACCCCGATTGGATAATTCATTCGCTGATGCCTTGGTATGTTTGGCAACAGCAGAAGGAGTGACGAGCACGACAGACATTGTGGTCGTCACAACTTGTTCGCCATCAATCCCCAGAGTTGTGGTCGCCCATGTGACGGGCGAACAAGAAACCTAGATGACTCCAATTTTAAATTACTTACAAAAAGGACTCCTCCCTGAAAATAAAGCACGCTCGTTATACTATCTTAGACGAGCATTTATACAAAAGAAGTTTTTCACTTTCATTATTGAAGTGTATTACTCCTGAAGAGGGTCATATAATTCTTGAACAGATTCACGATGGAGTATGCGGAAACCATACAGGTTGGCTTGTCCTGGCACATAAAATTATCAGACAAGGTTACTACTGGCCGACCCTCAAAAAAGATTCGCTCGTGTATGCTCGCGCGTGACACAAATGTCAGGTACATGCCCCACTTATCCACAGCCCACCTGAAGAACTAGCGTCGGTTTACAGCCCGTGGCCATTTGCTAAATGGGGAATCAATTTGATCTGCCCATTTCCTACTGGCACATCGGGAGTAAAATATGTTGTGGTTGCCGTTGATTACTACACTAAATGGGCGGAAGCCGAGGCCATTGTTAAAGCTATCGAACAAAGAATGTGGAACTTTGTTTGGAAAAATATCATATGTCGTTTTGGGCTTCCCCAATCATTGGTAACAGATAATGGCAAACAGTTCGATGGAAGTGAATTCCGATAAAATTATGCTCGCTGGGGCATAAAAAAGCATTACTCTACTCAGATACCCCATCAAGCGGACAAGTAGAAGTCATTAATAAAA
This sequence comes from Stenogyne calaminthoides, assembly GCA_037126765.1. Taxonomy (NCBI): domain Eukaryota; kingdom Viridiplantae; phylum Streptophyta; class Magnoliopsida; order Lamiales; family Lamiaceae; genus Stenogyne; species Stenogyne calaminthoides. The sequence goes on from JBBCBC010000009.1 coordinate 9,211,332, forward strand.
TTATCAAGCATACTCTTAAGGCCAGACTTGATAATTCCAAGGGGGGAGGATGGGCTGAAGAGTTGCCCGAAATATTATGGGCCTATCGAACTACTTTCAAAACATGAACTGCGGAAACTCCTTTTGCCCTGGCATTTGGTGCGGAAGCTGTTATACCCGCAGAAGTCAAGATTCCAAGCCATCGGACAATGACTTTTGGAGAGCACATCAACGACCAGGCACTCGCCCTAAGTGCAGACCTGTTAGAAGAAAGAAGGATGGAGGCTGATTTCAAGAATGCCATGTATAAAAAAAGATCAGAAAAGTTTTATAACTCCAAAGTCCGAACACGCAGGTTCAATGTGGGCGAGCTGTTCTAAGACGAGCAACGGGGGTGCCAAGTGGTGTGTTCGGTCGAGCCTGGGAAGTTCCATTCAGAGTTACAGAATGTTTGTTAAACGGGGCTTATGATTTGGAAGACCTGAATGGAGTCCCATTGTCCTACTCGTGGAATGCGTCAAATCTGAAAAAATATTATCAGTAACGAAGAGCACAATTGGCCGAGCACAATCAGCCATTTGGCTCGACGAGCATAACTGGCCGAGCATAGTTACCTATTCCACTAAAACGAGCAGGATAATCATGAAGGAAGAACATACCGTGTTCGACACAAATCTTCTAGAAAAAATTCTGGCCAGCACTATTGAAAGATAGAAGATACGTGTCAAAACAAGTTGAGAAGTGGTGGCAACCAAAAGGAACGTGTCAATCAGAACTGGCAAAAAACCGGACAGATGTCAAAAGAAGGATTCAAAGGGGACAGATGTCAAAAGGAGGATTTAAAGCAAGAAGGCCAACACAAACTAACTATGCCAGCACCTGTTTGGGATAGTACTATAAATAGGCTATAAATAGGCATATTGATAGCTGAAGAAAACAGAGAAAAAAGAAAAAAAAATACTGCAAAGATAGTAGAAGAAAATTTTAGTTATCAAGTGAAAGTTGGTTTGGTATACCTCCAGACGAAGTATCCAGCACTCGATTCAGCTATTATTTTGTTGAATCGATCATCTGTCCTGGAATTTACTCTAGTATGAGCTTTATACCCCATACGACACTCCGAGTAAAGGTTGGTGCTCGTTACGGACTCAAGATGCTCGGCAGAGTGGTGGTTGTCACTCCACGTTGCTCACTGCTTATGCAGTGGTAAATCATTAGTCCCCTACGCATCCCTAAAATCTCCTCTGAGGGGGTGGGATGTCGTGGTATCCGCCCGAAACAACGTGCGGATGGTGATGCTAAGGCATCTACAGAAGGGGACAAAAAGGTGCGAGCAGAGGCTTTTGCTTCGCGCCTGATATAGGCGAGCAGGAGTGCTCGCCACATGCTCATGTCTGCAGCTGCCCGCATAATCACAACTTGTCCAGGAGGGACAAACGCTTATGCTGCTGCTGCTTGAGCATGTTACTTAAAGAGGAGTAGACAGGCTGATCCGCCTCATGCTTGTCAACATCAATTCCGCGGACGAGATGAGGCCATCTTATGTCTATTTCGAGACAAGGTTTAAATTCAAAACCATAGTCTGATGTCTATAGCTATGTGTAATAGACAGTCTTCTTCAAATGTAAAGGTTGTAATAGAATACAACATGTTGCAAAAACATTTTTGTTTAATTAAGTTTTTCTAGTTGAAGTCTTTCAGAGGTCGACTTAAAGGTTGGACGAACCCGAACAAAAGACGAACAGTGATGTTCACTGACGAACGGTTAGATTTCGGATACCAAAGAAAAAAGCGAGTGATGGGTACGCAATGTAAAAAGATGACTCGATTTACAGGACCCGCAAAGAAAAAGCGAGTGATGAGTAATGGGTCGCACCTAAATAAAAGGCGAATTCGAGTGCGAAGTGATTGCGCTTTAAATAAGGCGATCGGTGATTAACCAAGAAAGGGGGGGTTGCATATAAGTTAACCCATCTGGTCGCAGCTAAATAAGATGATCAACCTGATTGCACCTCAATAAGATAATCAAAAATCAAAGAAGTCGGGGTGGAGCATAGACAAAGATCATGTTCGAATTCATTCAGAAGAAAAGGGGCAAAAACTAGGAAACAAGACAAACATCAACCATTCATCAGCAACAAAATCATCAGCAACAAAATTCATCCTTGACCGATCAGGTTAGAGGAAATTGTTCAATAAGCAAATTTAATCATTCAACTTCGAAATTGTTCGAGCAAGAAAGAAGAAGACAAAATTATACAAGTTCAAAGGAAATTGTTCAGCAAAGCAAAAATAATACTAAGGTACAAATTTGTTGTTGGGGGTCGGCGGAAGCGATGTATTGAACAAGTCCTGCCCCATCTGCTCGGCCCCTTCAGGAACAGCTCCTCCAACATTATCGGGACTAGTTTGCTCGCCAGACAAAGACGCATTTCGCTTCGACGGGAGGCCCCTTTGTTCGTTTCACTTTTTGATCGAACCCGCTTTGGCTTTCGGTGAGTCCGACGACAAGATCAACAATGTCCGCATCCGAACCATCTTCCTCATCCAAAATAGGATCATCAATCTCGATCCCATCAGGAAGATTAGAGAAATCACACAGATCGCTCAAATCAGATATCAGAAGGTTGCGATCAGGGGGGTTATCGATCAGGTACTTTTCAAAATGGGCTACGAGGGGGGCAATCTTGTCGGCGGCGAGCATATGTCTGGCAGAACGGATGGCATCGGCAAAGGCACATATGTAAGAGAAGTTCGACATGGAATCAACATACTCCTCACTGTGCAACTTTGAATTTTCGAGACCCAAACGAGTGTTGGTCTCTTCAGCAATAAGGAGTTGTTGGACGAGAAAATCCTTCTCGCATTCCACGACCTCAATGCCATATCTGAGTTTGCGAAGCTCGACATTCATTTCATCTTGTACTCTCCTAATACCGACCACCTCCTCCTGAGCAAGGCCTAGCTCCTCCCTTGCCTGGCGAGCATCTTCCCGAGCTTGGCGAGCATCCTCTTGAGCTTTGCGAGCTTCCGCTTGAGCTGAGGTTATTTGCCCCTGAGCCAATTTCACTTCATCCTGAGTTTTACTCAGCTCGTTCACCTTCTCTTCAAAGTTTCTGATAAGAGCCAAGTAGTTGGCATGAAGATTGGCGGACTCGGCATAAGCTTTCTCGAGAAGAACCAAAGATTGGCCATGGTGTACTAGGCCAAGTCGCATAGTTTCCAAAGGTGTTGGACCCCTGGATGCTCTTCAAGCTCGGTAGTCCATTCTCGTATAGGGGTCTCGCATGCCTTCTGAACATCCTCGGGAATGCCAGGAACTTTGCGAACACTTGGAGAGCAGTAGTAATCTTTCAATTCTGGCATCAAAGGCACCAATCTGCTCAACCTGCATGTACACCCGAGCAAACAAACGTGACAAAGCGAACCAAAATCGATGAAAAAAGAAATATTTCGATAAGGCGAGCAAAAGTACCTGTTCGCCCGAGCAGGGTCCCATCCTAAAAATAATTTATCCTCAGGGGATCGGAGCTGAGGGTTCAAAGGGGTCCAAGTTCGGGGTCCTGCAGGAGGTGGAGAAGATGTACCGACCTCCATTTCGACAATTTGCACGACCGGACCGACCACGGAGGTGGCCATTCTGATCGCTTCAGTAGTGGGGATCTCCCCAATGGCATCGATGCTTGTCTGAGCTTGGTCGCTCGCCCCCTGCTCGTCAGCTGCCCTCCTTGATCTTTTTGGCGACGGAGCTTTTTCGCTCGCCCCTTGCTCGGCCGAACGAGTCGTCCTCTTCGGCCGACTCGACTCTCCCGGTTCAGTTGCGGCTGGTCGGCTGGCTTTTCTCACTCTGCTTGCCTCCCCCCTACTTGCTCGCTGGGCATCTCTCTTAGCTTGGATTCGTGCAAGCTCTTGAGGTCTTTTTGTTCGAGCCATTTCAGTATGCTCGGAGGTACTCACAGCAACAGTGACAGCAGCGAAAGCTGAAAACCAAACAATTCATTATAAAAGAAAGAGAAACTGCGAACAAAGGGTACAACACATTTGCAAATACAAAAAACAATCCTTACCAGTCGGATTAACAGCAACTAAATGATGAGGGGGCACGTACAAGCCTCCTTTTTTCCTTTGATCGGCAGTATTCAGAGTCTTCACAGATCGCTCCGAGTAAGGCTCGAGATCGATTTGCCAGATGCTACTAAAATAACCGTCGTTGGTCTCTTTGTCCGTCGCAGCTGGAATTCCTAAAATCGAGAATAAGTTAAAATCAGTTCGAGATGAAGAGCAAAAAACACAAAAATACTTACTTCGGCAAACCCCAAAATCTGTGGGGATATCTAAGCAAGCATCTGGTTCGCTTCCAAAAGCCGGGCTCTTCCAATCGCCCCCAACGAACCAGAATTTTCCTTCCACTCACAAATTTTGTTCGGCACATCCTCAATGACCTTGCACTTAGCATTTTCCTGCATGAACAGCCATCCATGTTCGCCCTTGGGATGGGTCAAATGCACTAGTCGTGATAGTTCAGCTGTTGTGGGATAATATACGGGCTTCGTTTTGCCAAACAAAGTCAAGAAGCTCATAATCATGTGCCACCCATTCGGCTTCAGCTGCGTAATGGTGACGTTCCATTCTACGAGCAAACGAGTGATAGCCGGATGAAGTGGGAATCGAAGACCCGCTTCCATTGTGTCCAAATTCACTGCAACACAACCCTCAGGAGGCTGGTCCGCTCGCTCGTCGGGACCAGGTACCCAGAAAAATACATCTTTCGGAGTTTCATAATTCCTATACAACTGAGCGAGCATATCAACATCAATCACGCTCGCAATTTTGCTCGCCGGGTATTCATTCTCAACCCTAGTCCTATGGGGTTGTTCGGGCCAATCAAAATTATAACGAGCATTATACTCGCTATATGTTGGGCTATAAGGAAGACCAAGAGGGATGTCGAGCTCCGTGTTCTGCTCACCGTTGAATCCTCTGTTCGACTCATCAATATTCTCAGCCATCAGGATTTCCTCCCTCACACTATCATCATCCCTATTTACATCAGAACTATTTACAACCCTAGGCCTAATTTGGGGTTGGGGCAAAAAATCCTCACTCAAATCGTCCAAAAAATCGGTACGGGTTAAATCCCTATCTAATTCATTTAGGGCATCATCGAAATCCGATGAAAGAATGGCAAATGGTTGCCGAACTTGCCTACGAGACCTAGAACCCGAGACATTCATCTCTGACGTATTAGCGTCGCTACGGGGAATTGAACAGAAAGAGGGGGAAGAGGAACTATGGTGGTTCGATTATATTAAAGCAGAAGAACTAGAACGAGAAGCCATAATCGGAATTAAAAAGGGTATGGAATAGTTACCAGAATAGAAACCTTCGCCAGAAGTCAGAAAGCCCTTGCCAGAAATTTTAGACGAGAAGGAGAGTGAAAACAAAGAGAAGAAATTGAAAAGAAAGAAAAGGTACTGAGGTGGCAAAATAGGTATTTATAGATACCGGGTTTAAGAAATTTTGAAAATTCGGCACAGAAGACGAAACGACGCTCACGACGGTCCAATCAAATTATAATAGCCAAGCCCCCATGATGAATACAAAGCGACCAGGCTGGGGGGTATTGTTGTGTTCGATATAATTACTCAATTTAATCGAACATGATGGAGGGACACGTGTATTAATCAACTATTAAAATATTCATGCTCGATGGACAAGTGTGCTCGTTGTTTGCCTACCAAACATATTTTCTCACCAGCTCGCCACTACCGACTACACAAGTTTGTCCGCCGGCTCGCCGCTTGCCGAACGAGCAAGTTTGTTCGGTGGCTCACTGCTCACCGAAACGAGCAAGTTTGTTCGCTAGCCCATTGCTCGCCAAATGAGCAAATACGCTTGCAGCTCGCCAAATCTGGCATAATGACCTGATACTATTTTGAGATGATCCTGAAGATATGTTGAGCTGATCAGATCGAGCAAAGAAGAAAATCAGATAGCCTGAATTGAATGACCTAAGGGTCAGGATATCTGAACTCAGAAGAGCTGAACTCAGCAAGCCTGAGTAACCTGAAGGCTCAGACAACCTGAGGACTCAGACAACCTGAGGACTCAGATAATCTGAGGACTCAGACAACCTGAGGACTCAGACAACCTGAGGACTCAGATAACCTGAGGACTCAGACAACCTGAGGACTCAGACAACCTGAGAACTCACACAACCTGAAGACTCAGATAACCTGAGAGCTCATATATGCTCGATAAGAACAGTGTTCCTGTATAAAATTGATATGTCCGAAGGGGCGAACAGGGAATCAATCGAGCAAAAGATGATTTGGACGACCAAAAGAGTACCTTATGAACAAGCAAATGTAAAGGTCAACCAGGAAGACGAAGTTGAAAACGTGGCAGCATCACATGAGTTCTTACAAGACACAAAGACTCCAGCTCATGCTTGCCTAACCAGCTCATGCTTGTTTGAGTACTATAAATAGAAGAAAAAAGAACAAGAGACGGGTTCAGAAAAATTCCAGAATTCACAAAAATTTTCCCAGAGTGGTTCAGAAAAAAGTTCACAAATCATCCATACTCGGAAAAATCCCTAGCACTCACACACTTACTCTCCAAATCATCTTCTCTCATAGAAGTTCATCTCATGAAAAGTATGTTGTACTGTGTATGTAAATCTCGCAATACAACATCACTGGCTTGGCATGCCCCCAAATTAGTCATTCACTGACGAACTGGGTCAATAATTTCCTGTTATTTACCATATATAGTACACGTACTTATTTTGTTTGTGAGTTGTTATCAAATTAGCCACATAATATTCTCCATATAAAACGACTCGCAACACTCCTAAATCCAAAAAATAGATATGAAAGACATAAATACCCTTAATTACCCAAACAAATAACTGTCTTCCTGAATTTATTTGAAAATCATATTTAACGTAAATCAAGGCACCAGAAATATATGTAAATCCAATTTTTTCTCTCATTAATGAAAATCTGTAGATTCCATAATCCTTTCACCTCTCCATTCAAAGCTAATCTTGCCCCAGAATTGCACCCACCACACACACGCCGAAATACATGACGACGAAATACACAACCACATGACAGCGAAATACACAACAAAATGCGCTGAGAACTGCATCCCACACGCCAGAAAACACCATTAAATAACCTGTCAGTTTTTCCTTTTCTTGATTCTGGTCAAAATCGCACAAAATCAATCCTGTCCGAACTCGAAAAATCGCACATCACCAAATTGGATCACAATCGCACCCCCAACCCAAATATACCACTGAAAATCTGATCTTAATCGCCGTTTTGCCCATTTTCGTTGCCAGTAAGAATCACCCAATTTTAATCGAGGATTTGAGATGCCCATTTGGATAGGTTCAAGGGTGAGTTTTCAAAAAAAGTACCACATTTTATTAGATTGTGTATTGGATAATTAAGTTATTGAATTTTTTGATTCATTCCCTATTGGGTTTTTTTGCATGTGTTTTTTTATTGTGTGCAGAATGTAATGCTTAGTATATAAATGTTCGTATGTTATGTGTTTGATGTGTGCAAACAGATTAAATTAGACAAATTATGGTGTGTGTAGATTTTTGTATTATTGTAATGTGTGAATAGTTTACTGTAATGTGCATATTCTTAATCTAATGATGTGTGAATATATTATATTTTGTTTTGTGTGCAATTTTTATATGTGTTAAGAGTTTTGTTGTTGTGCATATTCATCTGTTGTGTTAATATTATCTATGCAACGTGTGCAGTTATCGGTATTTGTGCATATTCTGTTGCCTTCTTTTGTTTCTGTTCATCTTTTTAATGAAATTAATGTGTGCAATTGGTCTATTCCAGAAGTCCATATTTCTTGATTATTGTTAGTTTCACCTCTGTATACAAGTTCATAGTATATTTATTTAACATAATATTTTAAGACCATTGCATATTCAAAACAAAAGTGAGTTAAATGTTATTGTTGGTGATCTATATTTTTGTGTGTGTGTGTATATATATATTGTTCAACTACTAGATTACATTATAAATAACTTGTTTTATGTATGTCATCTTTTATATTTTGTAGAAAGAGAAGTTGACTTTGTTTTCAAAAAAGTGAGGTCTGCGTTTAAAGGCTCTAATCAGTCTAAAAAGGGGAATGAGAAGAAACATATTCCGGGTAAAGTAAAAGGTTGTTTATTTTTAATCTACACTCTTTGAATAGTGTGTGCAGATTTAAAATTATTAATTAAAATTTTCAGTTTGTATCTTTAAGGTTTTTAATTATTTTCGTAGGGGGAGTTACCATTAAAAAAAGTGAATGCTACTATAGGAGCAATTTTTGTACGACAATTAAAGAGTTGAAATTGCTGAGATATGATGAAGAACAACTTTGGCATGTTAAGATGACATCTTTTTGGTTGCTTGTCAATGCTCTATACAGTTGTGACCCAAATAGATTGAAAGGGAGGTGTCAAAAAAAGGAAGGCATCGTGAGAAAAATAATTATGTGTTTTGACGATTCAAAGGAAAGATTTCTAATCGGAGGGATATTTTTTGTTGAGTGACTGGAATGTTGTCACTTTGATTGTTATTAAACATCTTGATTGTTTACTGTGATGTTATTTTGTATCCACATGTATACAATGTTTGAAAATTTTATATTTCATCCGTCTACACGTATATACTTTTGGACTCCTATGTTTCATGTATGGTGTTTAGTTTAGATTTTAGGCTTTAAAATTGTATAGGTTATGTTACGGGATTTTTACCATTTGCACATAATTTTTTTAGCACAAATAGATTCCTAAATTCTGAGCATGAAAATTCCTTCCAAACACCAAAAAAAAAACTGAATATATGATAGCACTCAGATGGCTTTACACAATTCACAAAATAGTTGTACATGCAAAATTGCACACCAAACCCAATAAAAATCTGCACACACAAAATAGCAGCCTGAACAATTTTTATAAATCTGCACCCACAAAAAAAAAAAAGAATCTCCACCTGTAGCTGCACACACAAAAAAAGAAATCTCCCTAATAACCCAAAATTGTACACACAACCAGAAATATCTGCACACATTGATATAGTCTGCACACATTGAAGTATTCTGCACACAACCATAAAACTGTACAAACAACCAGAAAATATATGCACACATTGCAGTATTCTGCACACATTACATTATTTTAAAGCTGCACACACAAAAGAAGTGCTGAAAAAGAAGTTACACACAATACTGGGGGAATTTTGATTGGAAAAAGAATGGGAATAATTTGTGTGGGGAGATTTGAAAATCATATTCAAATGTGTATAAAGAGGGACGAAAAAGGATAAATATTCATTTGCAAAATTGATTATGATTTTCAAATGGGAATGATGGAATTTGTATGCGATTTCTGTTGCAAAATACCATGGATAAAAAAGATGTGATTCAAGGTTTTTTATTTTTGGTAATATACTGTGTTTTGACCGGTTATAATTATATTATCCCTAATTTAAAATTTTGTTAACATAAGGGCATATATGTCAAGTATTGCACCTAATAGTTCTACTAAAAAATGATAGCACATATTAGTAATACCTAATATAAAATAGTTCTTTTGAGCAATTTTCCCATCCAAATTAAATAGAGGATGAGTTGCAAAACACAAGGAAAAAGATATTATAAATACAAGAAATAAAAAATTAGAGATGAATGTATGAATATCTTCCTATTTTAAAATAGGAGATGAACTAGTTATGTGGTGTAAAGAGAAAGTTGAAAAGTAAGGTTAGTAATGTCCTTTCACTTCTTTTTTTTAAAAACTTAATAGTAATGTAGGATTTTTTTTGCACCTACTAGTAATAAACCTCTAGAGATTGCACCTAGTAGTAACTCACTCAAAAATTTTTTTTACCCAATTCGACCTGCACAGGATTCGCGAATTTTTCCCTCTTTATTTATGTGCTTCTTTTTCTGACGCACATGTCATGTTTAACATATCCTTCCTTAGGGTAACACATACATATAGTCACAGTAATATATATTTGTCTTAATAGTAACACAGATCTTGGAGTGAGTTTTGATGTTCTACATTTAAACGAATTTTTAGGAAATGTCAATTTGATCCAGTTCGACTCGCACAGGATCTGCGAATTTTTTGCTCAATGTTATGCGTTTCTCATTCTAACCCAAGAATCATATTTTACAGATTCTGGATCTATAAAATATTTCATATAAAAGTTTGCCATGAAAATCGATAACTATACATGCGCGTGGGATCATATTCCATCAACATCAGATGTCCTTGCATTGCATGTTGTGGAATCCGGATCATCTTAAGATTTAATTTGGAATATTGCAACCACTTGATCTAAGCTATGTAAATTCCGAATTTGAATTTTGTGTTGTATATTATTGTACTGTGCAGTAGACTCACACGAGTTTATAGTGTTATTTAAATTTAGTACAATATAGGATGTGCAATTCAACTAAAAAAAACACACCATAGACCTGCGCAGATCTACTGTACAACAAGATGTTGTACAATACAAGATCCAAACACGTTAATTCCAAGAAATATTTGATTGGACTGAAATTTCTAAATGAACCAAGATCATAAAACCATCACTCACGTCAAATTTTATAATTAAAAAAAAAAACATATAGGCTCCTTCAAATTATCAAAAAGAATCTGTAGTGACAAATACGTTCTTGACCAATAAAAAAATGTTGGAATTTTTTTAGGTGAATGGAAAAGTCACCTCGAAATGATGTGTATTAGAAAAAGAGGTATGAGTGAAATGATAAAAGAAATAAGTGAAGGGTTATTTCAAATGTTGCACCTATTCACGAATCGATACATAACAATTTATAAATACACCCTCCTCATTCCACAATCATCACTGAATTAAATCTCGATCATTCACTCGATAATTGATTCTTGAGTCTTATCATTTGAGATCGAAGTTTTCTAGTCTCTTCCCTCGTTTCCGTATTCCGAAGAGAACTCAAAATATTGTTTGGTTCGCCAATAATTTTCGATTCGTAGTGCATCGGTCGGATAGCTTCAAACTCGAATTTGTTGGGACTGACAAAATTATAAATTTTAAGGTCCAACAAAGAAATTTGAATTTAATGGTGAATTCCAAACGTTTGTTTTTTCAATTCGTTTTGAAGTTGTGTCCAAAATTAATATTTGATGAATATTAATAGATGGACATGCAACTCGAATGTGGGGGGATGAAGTTTGCCCATAGATACATCCGAATGTTGGGAGAAAGAGAGATCTCCATGGAGACATTCGAATGTGAGGTTTTGGTGCCTAGTGGAATGTTTTCCACAAGTGGTACGGATTTGTTCAGTCACGTTATTGGAAAGTCACCATACAAGGAGATAAGATCATGTGAATCATGAAGAAAGGATAAAGTGGTCCTACAATTATCTCGAAGTGTGGGGGTGACTTGTAAAGATTCAAGCACTAGTAGTGCTTATCAGTCCTTAATGAACAAATTGTATGTTCCTGAAACGGAATGCGAAATAACCAAATGTGTTAAAAGGAAACACAAAAGTAAACTGGATATTTTGACATAGACTCCAAGTCCATTAGTGAAAATATGGGGGAGTTGTGTCATAAAAATCCTCTAAACAAATATGCAATGAATTGAAAGACTATTGCATTTGGATAAAACCCGGCCCGTTAAAGATGAGATGTTTATGACGATAATGGCTAAGGGAAATGGAGCTAAAACCCACACATGAAAGGGTGTTCATAGCGGTAACTCATCCATGATGACTGGAGGATCCCAAGAACTTGGTTCAATGAGACAACTAAGTTATGAAGCACTCAGTCATGCACTTGAAAAGTACTTTTCAAGCTCGTTCTCTAATCCCTTCAAGTGCAAATTTCACCTTTAGGTGCATAAACCTGATAACGTGTGGTAATGTTAAGCTTAACAGCTTTTAGTGATTCCTATACCTTTAAAGGTGGAGTGTTGGAGGGTACTCTTGATGGGAGATCACCTATACAAATGTGAAGTGGGGTCGCTTCAACTGACATTTCAGTACACACTTATGAATTCGAGATATGGTCCATGGCCAAAATGGATAAAAACGTGAGAACCAAAAATATTAGGAAGATTATTGTGTTTTTGCTATTGTCTTGGTATACACAAAAAGCTGCTCAGTTCAAGACATTGCGTTCACTGAGCCGCGAGTATATCTGATAGTATTCAACTAGGGAAGGTTCAAAGCTTGAAACTACCTATCCTGATGCAATAACTGACTGTTTGAGCTCTTTTCATTGTCCGTGTCAAACCTCGTGTTGTTTTGTGAACTCTTTAGTTGAGTCAACTTTGTCCATTCATGTGGGGGATTGTTGGAATTTTTTTAGGTGAATGGAAAAGTCACCTCGAAATGGTGTGTATTAGATGAAGAAGTATGAGTGAAATAGTATAAGAAATAAGTGAAGGGTTATTTCAAAGGTTGCACCTATTCACAAATCGATACCTAAAAATCTATAAATACACCCTCCTCATTCCACAATCATCACAGAATTAACTCTCGATCATTCACTCGATAATTGATTCTTGAGTCTTATCATTTGAGATCGAAGTTTTCTAGTCTCTTTCCTCATTTTCGTGTTCCGGAGAGGGCTCAAAATTTTTTTTGGTTCGCCGATAGTTTTCAATTCATAGTGCAGTGGTCAGAAAGCTTTAAAGTCGTTGTATCTTGGGGACGATTGCCATAGAACCGTATTGCACCTGGGTACGGGGCAATATCGTCTTACGAAAAGAGAATCTAACTCTTGCCTCTACTTATTCCATGTCAGTATCAATAGTCATTTTTGTCTACACGCCAATTAAAAATTTTCAACAAAAAATTCATTTGACTAAATGATAAAGAGTTTTTAGGTCGATCAATTATTTCAATCATAAAATTCTATTGGTAAAAACTTTTATTAATTTATCAAATTTTAATTGACTAACTGCACATTAATTGTATGATGTAATTATACATAACTAATATTTTTTGATAAAAATAATTAATATTAAAAATTAATATTTTTATTAAAATAAATTAATAATAATAACATTTATAAGTACATTTAAGTTGCACACAGTGCACATGGGCAAGGTGTTGGAATTTAGAGGCACGTAAACACGTAATACATACGCAGCAGAAATAACAGTTCACCAACAACGAACATATAATTGCATAATTGAATACATATAAACATAAAGAGAAATCTTACAGTAAATCGTACGCATATTTCTCTACTATGGTATCCACGTAATCCCCGTTCACGGACTTGCACAAATTTGCCAGCGTTGAATTGGAGACGGAATTTGCTAGGAAAATTCATATTCTAGATTTTATGAAGAAATATAAATTAACGTTATTTGTGAATATCCAAGAGCTCATATATATAGGGGAGGTCCAACTTAAATCTTAAGCTAACCTGGTTAGGAAATAAGATCCCTAATCTTGTAAAATAAATCTCCCAGATTTATTTCCCAAATATGAAATCTCTATGGATTTAATTCCCATGCATATCAAATATCTACGATTTGATTCCATATATATTAAATCCTATAATAATATTCCATATATTATTATTGGTAATTCATATTTAATTAAATCCAATTTAATTAAACATTAATAATAATTAATTCTAAATTAATCTATTATTAATTAATTCTCCATAAATTAAATATTAAATCTAATTTAACATTTAATCAACCAACTATAATCCATAAAAAGGAACTACTTGTTGTGTGACCCATAGGCCCTCATATATAGAGCGATTAGTCAAACTAACGGTCTTAATTGAACCCTAGACAATAAATCAGACATTCTCAATATATGAGGTACGTTGCGAGAAACGTGTAACTACCTGTAACTGAAACATGGGCTATTACGATTTCCTCCTTTCATTCGCGAATACTCGATTAAGTCTTGAACATGATGAAGTGACTATTCAAATAACTTAATCATGTTATCTCTAATCACTAATTGATCATGTATGTCACACTTAGCCACAAAGTCTAAGTTTACGTGCATCGCTGATAACTTAGATTCAATTATGATGAGAAGATGAGTATTCTCTCTAAATCCACAGTGAGGAATGAATCATATTCTTGGCTCAACTACCACGCACATGCATTTCGTGATGAACCCAATCCAAGTCATATCTACCCATGGAAGGGTTCAAGAGTTGGTTATGGTCAAAGTTCATCACTCCACACATGTCGTGCGTATTGACCTCAAGTCAAAGGAGTATCGCATCGCTCCCACTAACCAAGACACCCGTAGACACATTTAGTGGAATACATCAAACGATTTCTCAGATGGGTATACCAATACCCTTTAAGGTATTTGTGCATCCATCATGAGATACCTAGTATCTCTTAGTAAGTGAAATCTTACTACACTCTCTAAGAGTATGATGCAGATCGCACACCAATCTCCATTGTATCATCAATATCCCATTCTTGATGATCCTTGATTGGGGCTATTTGAGAATCATGCTTAAGTCATCTGAGTTCTCACAACCTCAATGACAACAATGACTCATGGGAACACTTGTATGAATAAATGCAAACAATCAAACATAATATTCAAACAAGTGTATTGCCATACATTAATATTAAATGAACTATAATATTAAATCAAACTGAATATCATCGAGTATTATGTCCTTACAATAGATTGTCTCTAGGACACTAACACTAACAATCTCCCACTTGGACTAGAGTCAATCACCTACATGTCTAACCCCTAGACCATGAAATGTCTAGTGTGTACATGAACACTCAGTGTTATGGTGAAAGGATCTGCCAAATTAAATATGTGGGAATAAATTTTAATTCTATTTCTCCTATCGTTATGATCTATCGGATCAACTGATAAGCCTGGTACTGCTTGTCAATATCGGTTCCTTTGCTTGCGCAATCGCACCAACGTTGTCTCAATACAAGTTTATTAGACAACTGGCACTCGGAACTACCCCTAGTTCTCTTAAGAACTACAAAATCCAGACAGCCTCCTTGAGGCTTCTGATACAATAATGTACTCAGCTTCGGTTGTTTAATCTGCGGTCGTCTCTTGCTTGGAACTATTCCAACTGACCGCCTCATCATTGAGAGTGAAACGTAACCTGACTGTGATTTGCAATCATCACAGTTAGATTGGAAACTTGTGTCAGCTTAACCAGTCACTACAAGTTCTGACTGTCCACCATAGACAAGGAAACATTCTTTAGTTCATCTAAGATACTTCAGAATGGTCTTGACAGCAATCCAGTGAGACTCACCCGGATTCTGTTGGTATCTACCAGTGATGTTGATAGCGTAGGCCATGTTTGGCCTAGTGCAAGTCATGGCGTACATGATTGACCCAATTCATATGCATATGGGACATCTTTCATGTGCTTGATATCAACTTCAACAGAAGGAAAATCCTTCTTTGACAGCTTTATCCCATGATTTCTCGGTAAAGACCCTCTCTTAGAGTTCTCTATCGCAAAACGCTTCAAGACCTTGTCTACATAGGTGGACTGTGATAGCCTCAACATCCTCTTGGATCTATCCATGTGGATCTTGATCCCTAAGATGTAGCAGGTTTCACAAAGATCCTTCATCATGAAGGTCTTTGACTACCAATCTTCAACGGACTGCATTAACGGGATATTGTTTCCCAAAATCAATATGTCATTGACATACACGATTATGAAAATAATACTCTTCCCATTTCGTTTACGATAAACGTAAGGATCTTCCGAATTTCTGATGAAGTTAAAAAACTTGAAAGCTTCATCAAATCGGATATTCCAACTCCTAGAAGCTTGCTTCAATCCATAAATGGATCTCTTTAGCTTGCATACTAGATTGGAATTTGGCTTATATATAAAACCATCTGGTTGAGTCATAAACAATTTCTTATCAATGTTTCCATTGAGGAAATCTGTTTTGACATCCATCTACCAAATCTCATAATCATAGTGTGCTGCTATCGCAAGTAAAATTCGAATGGACTTGATCTTTGCAACTGGTGAGAAGGTCTCGTCACAGTCAGTGCTTTCATATTGACTATAACCCTTCGTTACCAACCAAGCTTTGTAGGTTTGTACTTTGCCATTTGCATCAGTCTTACGCTTGAAGACCCAATCGCAACATATGGGTTTAACCCCTATGGGCAATTCAACCAAGTCCCAGACTTGATTGGTGTACATCGAGTCCATCTCAAATTTTATGGCTTCATGCCACTTCCCTGAATCAATATCTAATATTGCTTAGGATCGTCCTTATCCGGTATGTCCATATTATCGAGTTCCTCCAAGAGGTAACCGTGTCTAATGGGTGGATTACGATTCTTAATTGACTTACGGAGCTGTGGTTGTGCAAGCTGTACATTCTGATCGTGAAAATTTTGTGGTGCATCGATTTCATCAATGTCTGGAGAGTCCTCAAGAGCTACACTTTCATATGCCTCTTGGGCGGGAGTTTGAACTATGTTGTTCTCATTCAGCCCACTTGGAGGTTCTTGCACTGGCAAGCATACTCCAATTACGCTCCCACTGGCTGAAAAACGATCACCTAGTGAAAGACTCCCACCATGAAAGTTGTTGAATGCTCCCACTGATTCCTTGTCATGTTGCTTTGACAAGATATCAGTCTCTTGTTAATTTGTGGTTCTTGAATTTCTTCAAGTTCTATCAGCTTACGACCTTGTTTCTTAAAGACATAATCTTCTTCTAGGAACTTGGTCTGCCTAGAAACAATCAATGATTGTTTCTCAGGTAGATAGAAGTAATATCCTCTAATTTCCTTAGGATATTCCACAAAGTAACCCTTTTCACCTTTGGATTCCAACTTGTCGGTAAACATCATTTTCACAATCACGGGGCAACCCCATGTTTGATATGTGTAAAAGTTGGCTTCTTGCCAAACCATAGTTCATGTGGTGTATGCTCAACCGATCTAGATGGAATCCTATTCAGAATGTAAATTGAGGTTTTTAATGCGTATCCCCATAAGAATGTCGGAAGAGAGGAGAAGCTCATCATGACCCTCACCATGTCTAACATGGTTCGGTTTCTTCTCTCGGACACACCATTCATCTGAGGTGTTCCGGGAGGAGTCCATTGTGACTGGATTCCATGTAACTTCAAGTAATCAATGAATTCATGGCTAAGGTATTCACTTCCTCGATCTGATCGAAGAGTCTTGATACTCTTACCAAGTTACTTCTCTACTTCAGCATTAAACTCTTTGAATTTCTCAAAAGATTCGAATTTGTGTTTCATAAGATACAGGTATCCGTATCTTGAGAAATCATCAGTAAAAGTGATGAAGTATCTGAAGTGACCCCTGGCTAGAGTGGGCAATGGTCCACAAACATCGATGTAGATCAACTCTAGAACTTCTTTGGCATGCACCCCTTTCCCAGAAAGGGTCTGTTGGTCATCTTGCCCATCAAATAAGATTTACAATCTCCATAAGACTTACAGTCGAATGGGGTTAAGTAGTCTAACTTTCTTAACCTTGCAATTCCTTTCTCGTTTACATGATCAAGTCTACAATGCCATAAGTAAGTCGGGTTTTCATGATTACTAAGCTTGAGTCTTTTATTTTGTATATTAAGAATATTATATCCACAATGCAACAAGTATAAACCATTCACCATAGGGACATTACCATAAACCATTCAACGTGAAATAACAATTATTATCACTAAAATGGAAGGAATAACCCTCATATGTCTATCATAGGAATGAAAATAATGTTGCGAGTAATAGGAAGAACGAAATGATAATCATTAAGTTCTCATCTAAAACCAAAGGGTAAGTCTAACACATAAGTCCCACACGTTCAGTAGCAACTCTTGCTTCGTTTCCACGTGTAAGACGACTTCACCCGGCCTAACTGCCCTAAGACACATGAACTCCTTCACATTTACAAATGTGTGAGCCACATCCGCTATCTAATACCAAGCAGTTAGCGCTATTAGTGGACATGCTTATCTCAATAACAAACATACATGTTCTAGTGCCAGAAGCACCCAGTACCTTCTTTTCAGCAACCAAAATCTTACAGTCCTTCTTCCAGTGCCCTCTTCTGCTTACAGCAGAGGCACACATCCTTGTCTACCCACTCCTTATTTTGAACACCATCTTAGTGATAGTGAACTCAAAAGTCTTAAGCACGTTGTGAAGTTCAGGCATGGTCGCATCCGTCTTATTCATATTGTAGTTCACAATGAAGCTAAAATATGAATCCGAGAGCAACTGGAGGATAGCATAAATGAAAATGTTGGTCTTTTAGCTCAATGCCTAAATTACCAAGTTTCTCAATTAGGCCTATCATTATTAGCACATGAGGTGAAATCTTCCCTTCTTTAGCTAACCGACATCTGAACAAATCTTTCATCATTTCATAAATCTCATAATGAGATTCAGAATCAAAGAGATCCTTCAGATGCTTGAGCATTTAGAAGAGACCCATTTTCTCATGTTGCCTTAAGCGATTCAGGAGTCATGCCGAGCAACAACATCACAGGAAGCATCCTTTTGATGCTTATTCGAGTCAAGCTTCGTCAAACGAAATTGCCCCAAGAAAACCAAATTGCAGGGTAACAGGATTGGCGTGTCCAACACGACTAATCTTTTTTTGCTTTTTAGCACCAAACACATGTTTGGTGCGATCTAAAAAAATTTGGCCTAGCCAATTTGTTTGTTTCCAAAACAAATCTCAATAACAGTTATACATTTCAACTAACCAAGAGAAATAAAATAAAACGGGAATTAAACACATAATTCCTATGATCAATATTCAACAATCAAAATAAACATGGCCTTTCTTTTGTGTTTATTTTGTCTCCATTATTTTCACATACTTAACAACCTCATCGGAAAAGTATGAATTTATATCAAATATAAATTATAATGGACTAGGATCCACATTACTACTATCATAATCCTAGCAAGGGCTGATCATTGCAATAGTAAACTGGTAGATCTCCAAACCAATTGCAAAACTGCAATTCCTAGTTTGTCGAACCTAGTTCGACTGATGTCCCTTACCCTTTGTTCCCCGCTAGGGCTAGCAAAATAATGTTAAGTTGGTTTACAACCATCAAGCAGCGATATTACATGTCCCTATAAAAGTCCCGTTAGATGTAGATCCGAGCAAAAGACGAGGGTCTTTAAGTACTCATTGGAACGAAATCTCCGTTTACTTTTAATTTTGATGGAAGACATCTTATCAAATTAATGAGAAAACCATATTTTAGTGAGGAACGTTTTAAAGGCGGGATATTAATTGCTTAATCAAGATCCAACATGTTAATCTACATCATATTTGAGCAATTATTGGGCGCCGCATACTCAAACATGATTTACACGGATTAACATTTATATGGGCGTCGTCTACCCAAATAATAATACGGTCTAACAATGATTGGGCGCCGCCTACCCAAACAATTATAATGCGGACGTAAAATGCATTAACAGAATTTAAATTAAATTGTTAATCAAGTGGGAATTAATAACTCGTTTAATTCTTTAAACCATAATTTTAAAATCTAATTTTCAAATACAGTTTAATAATTAAATTCATTATTAATATTTTGACTTTAAATAATCCAATTAATTAAGTCCGTCATTAGTCCAACTAATACATTTTTGGTCCAACCATGATTTAATTTTAAAAAATAAACTTTATAAATTTTCCAAAATTAAATCTTAATTTGTTTTATTGTTAAGGGGCTCAGGTGCAATTTCTAAAATTGCACGGGAGGGTCTGTCTCGAATCAAATTTGCAAAATAGCCCTCCCACATCATCACCCATCCAAATCAGATCCAATTTGAACAATTCGAGCAACCCAAATTTTCCAAACCCTAAATTAATTTCCAGATTAATCATCCAAGAATCAATAATCAAGAAATAACCAAAATAGGATCATAGAAAATTCAGCGAAGAACAGGGGAGCATCGGGGACGAAAATCAACGCAAAGAGTCGAATCAGACATTGCCGGAGACGATGCCAAATGGGTCAATTTCGTCGAGCCTTGAGCACGAGCAATTTCACCGCACCGCCCTAGGCGTGCTGGTGTATCGTCGTCGCCGCTCGGCTCGTGCGAACGACTCAATCGCTCCAAGCGATTAATCGAAGATCGAATGCCGCTGCCGCTTAATCGGAGAAAGTAAGGTCGACACGATGAATGCGACGATGGCAAGCCATCTACGGTCTCGTGAATCGAACTAGAGACACAGATTTAGCAACGATGACAAATTGAATCGCAGAGCAAGACGAACAGGGCGGCGAACGGGACGCACGGCCGCTGCGCATCGCGAGTGGGTCCGCGCGGCCTTCGCCTTGCGACGCATCGTGGGTCTCCACCGTGAGCCGGGCGGCGCTGCAGTATGAGGAGACATCTTAGGGTTTCGAAGGCCGAGTGATGAGGAAGACGAAGAGGGACAACCCAGTGGGTGGATATATCTAATAAATCCATATGTTGTGTCACTCCACATATTCACACACCCAACATTACAATTAAACAATTTATGGTGCAGTCAAACCTAGTTTGGCCGTACCGAGTGTTTATAAAAAAAAATTATAAACATCAATTAATTCAATTAAGCAATTAAATCAAGAGCCTGAAGCTCTGACACCACTGTTGGAATTTAGAGGCACGTAAACATGTAATACATGCGCACAGAGAAATAACAGTTCACCAACAACGAACATATAATTGCATAATTGAATATGTATAAACATAAAGAGAAATCTTACAGTAAATCGTACGCATATTTCTCTACTATGGTATCCATGTAATCCCCGATCACGGACTTGCACAGATTTGCCAGCGTTGAACCTGAGACAGAATTTGCTAGGAAAATTCCTATTCTAGATTTTATGGAGAAATATGAATTAACGTTATTTGTGAATTTCCAAGAGCTCATATATATAGGGGAGACCCAGCTTAAATCTTAAGCTAACCTAATTAGGAAATAAGATCCCTAATCTTGTAAAATAAATCTCCCAGATTTATTTCCCAAATATAGAATCTCTACGGATTTATTTCCCATGTATATCAAATCTCTACGATTTGATTACATATATATTAAATCCTATAATAATATTCCATATATTATTATTGGGAATTCTTATTTAATTAAATCCAATTTAATTAAATATTAATAATAGTTAATTCTAAATTAATCTATTATTAATTAATTCTTCATAAATTAAATATTAAATCTAATTTAACATTTAATCAACCAACTATAATCCGTAAAAGGGAACTACTTGTTGTGTGACCCATAGGCCCTCATATATCGAGCTATTAGTCAAACTAAAGATCTTAATTGAACCATAGACAATAAATCAGACATTCTCAATATATGAGGTACGTTGTGAGAAACGTGCAACTACCTGTAACTGAAACATGGGCTATTACGATTTCCTCCTTTCATTCGCGAATACTGGATTAAGTCTTGAACATGAGGAAGTGTCTATTCAAATAACTTAATCATGTTATCTCTAATCACTAATTGATCATGTATGTCACACTTAGCCACAAAGTCTAAGTTGACGTGCATCGGTCGATGACTTAGATCCAATTATGATGAGAAGATGAGTATTCTCTCTAAATCTACATTGAGGAATGAATCCTATTCTTGGCTCAACTACCACGCACATGCATTTCGTGATGAACCAAATCCAAGCCATATCTACCCATGGAAGGGTGCAAGCGTCGGTCATGGTCAAAGTTCATCACTCCACACATGTCGTGCGTATTGACCTCAAGTCAAAGGAGTATCGCATCGCTCCCACTAATCGAGACACTCGTAGACACATATATTAGAAATACATCAAACGGTTTCTCGGATGGGTATACCAATACCCTCTAAGGTATTTGTGCATACATCATGAGATACATAGTATCTCGTAGTAAGTGAGATCTTACTACACTCTCTAAGAGTATGATGCAGATCGCCACACCAATCTCCATTGTATCATCAATATCTCATTCTTGATGATCCTTGATCGGGGCTATTTGAGAATCATGCTTAAGTCATCTGAGTTCTCACAACCTTAATGACAGCAATGACTCATGGGAACACTTGTATGGATAAATGCAAACAATCAAACATAATATTCAAACATGTGTATTGCCATACATTAATATTAAATGAACTGTAATATTAAATCAAACTAAATATCATCGACTATTATGTCTTTACAATAGATTGTCTCTAGGACACTAACACTAACACAATGACGGACCTACACTGGGGCCAAAGGGGCATTGGCCGAACTTTTTTTAAAATATTAGTAATGGTATATTAGTTGTTCTGATTATTAATGTATCACATAGAAATGATGATGTAGTGGTGTAGAGTATAGCATTCAATCCATAATGTTAGGGGTTCAAATATTATTCAATTCATTTTCCACACTTTTGACATTATTTTTCTGCTCTTTTTTACGACGGAATCCCAATTTTTAGATAATTATATTTTAAAAAGTTCTTTTTTATCAATGATTTTTAATTTTATTCTTTTTTTTTATCGGATAAAGTTAGTTGTTAATATTTAGTACACCAAGCACCCAAATACTCCACGAAATCACTAATCCACCTTATAACTCCTATAACTCCAATTCGTTCTCAAAGGGAATCGAATCTGGGTCTCCCACTCAAAATGAGGAGCCCAGTGACCAGGTGGGCTAAGCTTAATTTTATTCTTTTATATTCAAGATAATTTTTTTTTACCAACTATATCCTCATCTCTCTTTTTTAAAAAAAAACCAGTTTTTTTTTTTTTTTTTTTTTGTCTTTTTTTTTCCAATAAAGTAAGTACTGGTGAAAAATTATGGTAGTTCGAGCTTCAATAAAGTGTGGTACTGGTGAAAAAAATGACGGTACGAGCTTAAATAAAATGTGGTACGAGGTGAATTAATGGCGATACGATCTCAATAATGAATGGTACTGAGTAAATTAATGGTGATACACTCTTAATAAAATGTAGGACGGGGTGAATTAATGGTAATACGAGCTTAATAAAATGTGAATGAATTAATGTTTGAATATGGTGTAGTATTAGAGTGCTGATCGGATGGGAGAGAGAGAAAGTTGTTCTAATTTTTAGGAGAAAAAACCGCAAATACTTTTTTAAGAATGCAAATGTTTTTTCTCCTATTTTATTTAATTCTTCTTGTTAATTAAATAGGGGTATAAGAGTCTAAATAATAATTCTCTTAACAAAAAAAGAACAAATTAAAATTTAATGACAAATTCATATTTATTGTCAATAATCGATTTAGTTATAGTGTTAATTTATCATTCTAATATCGTTTTGTTAACATCGGTTTTTTTTTTAAACGTTAGCATCGTAACTATTATGCAAAATGATTTCAAAATATAAGTCATAGAAGATAAATCTTGTAATTGAGACTTAATCAAAATTTTATTTTGGATTATCATTTATAATGCAATATATTGATTTTGTCGAAATTATTATAATTATGTTATAAAACTAATGGAAATACTATAGAGAATGCAAAGTCAAGAGAAGACAATATAGGGAGAAGAATTTTATTCAACTTCTTGGTAGTATACAATGAAGGTGTCATGACCCCTATTTATAGGGGACTCATGCGTGAAGGTACATAATGACAATTTACTAGGACAATAAAAAAGAAAATAAAGAGTCCTTGTAACTTCTATTGAAATATTCTTGTAACCTCCAAGGACATTCACACATTATTTCATAACACTCCCCCTTGGATGTCCGTTATTATGTCTCATTAAAAATCTTACTAGGAAAAATCCAGTCGGAAAAAATAACCTAGTGAAGGAAAAAAGAGTACATATATTATTTAGTGTATTAATTCTCCCTCTAATTCAAACATCATTTGAGATCTTTTAATCGACGCATTCCAATATGCTTTACCAATTTTTCAAAGGTTGCAGTCGATAATGCCTTAATAAATAAATTGGCTAAATTGTCACTTGATCGAATTTGTTGCACGTCAATTTCACCAGTCTTTTGCAACTCACGAGTAAAGAAGAATTTTGGTGAAATATGTTTGGTTCTATCTCCTTTAATATATCTTCCTTTCAGTTGAACTATACAAGCTGCATTGTCTTCATATAATACAGTTGGAGGATTTTTATTATCATGTGATAATCCACAATTTTTTTCGGATATAATTGATCATTGATCTCAACCTGTGTTGCACGGGTACGGGTGTGGGGTGCAGATACGATACGATTCGGGTGCGGGGATTCGTAGATTTTCAAATTTTTAGGATACGATACGACGAGGATACATCAATTTTTTTTAATTTAATTATATATATCACCTGTAATAATATTAAAAAATTTACAACAATTATATATAACATATGTAATAATATCAAGAGTATTTAAAACACATGTACTAATATCAAGGAATTCATCCTATAAGTAACAAAACAACAATTAAATCAAATATCATCAACCTACACAAGTCATAAATCATAATAAAAAATTAATAAATTTTAATATTTAATAAGTTTTAGAGTGTATCCTTCAAATTATTAGTAATTTTTAATTTTTTACAAAAAAAAAACTCCAAAATTTAATAAATTTTACAAAAAAACCCCGATACGTATTCGATACGCGTATCCTCAGAACAGGATATACGTATCCGATAGTAAAAAAAATAAAAAAAAATTAGGATTCGCCACGTGGCGAATCGGGTGCGAATCCCACCCCAGGAGAATCCGATACTACATACTGTTAATTTTTTAAGAATTTGTGCATTAGAGATTTCAACCAAACACATTCTCGACTTGCCTCATGAATTGCTATAATTTTAGCATGATTTGATGAAGTGGCAGTAAGTGACTGCTTAGTGGATCACCATGAAATTGATGTACCACCACATGTAAATATATGTTGTAACAGGAAATAATCCGACTTGAAGAAGGTCGGGAGTTGACCACCTTACGGCCAACAAATCATCCGACTTTACCCAGTCAAAGCAGGACTTGAGGCGACTTCAAAAGATCGGCAAGTCATTAGCGACTTGAGAAGCTACACAAGTCGCGGGAGCGGCTTGGGAAAATAGGGAAGTCGCGAGGCGGCTTGGGAAGACGCGGAGGTCGGTACCGATCCGGTCTCGAGGTCGGATGAGGATTAATATGGAAGAGAATCGGGTAGTTAGTGAGGCAGATTTCACGGATCATAATCAGGGTAAGTGTATCTGGGAGCGCGACTTGCGGGATAAGAAAGGAAACCCTAGTCTGGCGGCTGAAACCCTAGGTTGGCCCGTGAGATGAAGCCCACAAAGACTGTAGCCCTAGTTCTGTGTCCATAAATATAACTTGTATTGTACATTGTAAAGGACGGAACTTTGTAGAATCTTGGGCAGAAAAGATACAGAAAAATATTCTTGGCTTGGTCGCCCCCAGAGGTAGTCTTTTTCATAGACGAACTGGGTAACCAAATATCGTGTTCTTTATCATTTTATTCATAGCGTTGATCGGTAATTTTATCACTATTACTTGCTTGTTCCCCGGTAAACAAACCGGGTACAATAATTAGCGCCGTCTGTGGGAAAGATTCCAGAGAAATATCTATGTTCAAGGGAAAACCCATCCATTCTTCGATCAACAACGATGATGAACAACCAAGGAAACCCTACTGGACGTGAGTTAGACGCCCACGATGGGGACGAGGTCTCTGTGAGCTCACAGCGCACTCGCCCGGAGGCTCCTCTGATCACCCCGGACTGGTGGAACCTGGTTCAAACCCCGGAGGACGCGAAGGCCGTAATGGCCATCCTCAACAAGAAGCACCTCTTCTTCGATGGCGAAGATGAGCACCCTCCAGCCAAGAAGGCCGTCCAGGATGTCGGACCCTCGAAGATCAAGGGTGCATGGGCCCGGAAGGGATATTCGATGGGCCAACTGGCCTATGACCCGGCAAAACATGCTATAGTTCGGAATTGCCGACTCCTGGAGAGACCAGCGGGGTCGAACAATGTGTTCGACCGACTTGGTGACCTAGGGGTCCAGAAAGCCCTGAGGGTCGCTGAAGATGAGGCGCAGTCTGAGCCTCGACGAGTTGATCAGGGGGAGCACGACCTCGCACTTAGACTGAACCTCCACCACAACGATTTGCTAAGGGGATCGACCGTACATAGCGGCGACCCTCCGGCACCGAAGGCAACAACAGACCATCGCGACGCTCAGGTCGCAGCCCTGACCCGGACAGTCCAGAAGCTGATAGAGCGTATGGAGAATCGAAATGGGTCTGTGGGGACAGACGTTTTTCTCACCGTCCCGGATTCTCCGCTCGGAACTCTAGTCACTCTGGCGCCTAACCATAGGAAAATTAATGCAGCGACCTTAGATCTCTTTAGTGGGAACACGGACCCAAGGGTCCATGTGGCTAAGTACAACTCGTACATGGCCTCTATGGGCGCAACTGATGCGATGAAATGTTGACTTTTTTCTCTGACCTTGAGCGAGCAAGCTCATCAATGGTTTACCTCTCTGCCACCCTTATCGGTGGACACTTTTGAGCGGCTCACTCGCCTATTCTTGACGCACTTTACTGCCCTGGTGCCCCAACCTGCGACCAGGTAGCGTCTGATGAACACCCAGCAGGGTGATAAGGAGTCTGATCGGTTCTATATTGAGAGGATCGACAAACTGATCTTGGAAGGAGATCCCATTGGGGATGAGGCAAAGCTGCTAGGGGCAGTCTCCGGCCTCAAAAAGGGGACCAAACTCTGGCGGCGCATGACGGCCAACTATCCGACTAGCTACACCGACTTCAGGAGGCGAGCTAGCGACCTGATCCATACTGCGGAGCTACTTGAATCCCGACTCTCTGATGCTAAGGAGGTCGCTGAGCCCAAGAAGAGTTCCAAGAAGGCCGCCACACTGTACAAGCCACTGGAAGTTTCAAGCCTTTTGAGGAGAGCATTCTGGTGAAGCTGATGGATGCACTGGGCATGACGCCCAGACATATTTTCACTCAGATCCTAGAGCGGGAATTACTCCTCCCTCCCCGACCTGTAAAGAGTAAGGGCAAGCTGGACCCCAACAAGTATTGCCATTTTCACGAGCAGGTCTATACTAGTGAGTGCAAAGATCTCTTGCCCCAACTCTGGAGATTGTATGAAGATGACCTGCTTGACGAATTCGTCAAGCGACCTCAGAAAAATGTCGACCAGGCTCCGAGAGGTCGCCAGCAAGGAGAATGCGCCCACAGGAATGACAATCAGGGAGGGGGGGCAAGGGGAGCGGCCTATCTCGCCCATGCCTGAAAATACGGGGGAACGCGTCATACACACCCTCTCTCCCCTAGGGGCAGTCGGGGGACTGGCCTCGAACTCCTTCTCCAAGCGGAAGATGAAGGCCGAGGTAAGGGAGATAGAGAATGCCAAGAAGATGGTGTTGCCTGTCCTCGCCCTGGGGGAGGAATCCAAGACGATCGAGTTCAGAGAAAAGGACAAAGCCTGGGTGGTCTATCCTAATGTCGACCCCCTGGTGATCAGAGCAAATATCATGGGGACTACGGTGTGCCGACTTTTGGTAGATGGGGGTGCCTTCTGCAACATCCTCTTCAAGAAAACTCTGGATCAGCTCGGGGACTATGATTCCTACATCACCCCGTGCGACCACGTCGTGAAAGGGTTTGGTGATGCGACAGTGAAACCGACGGGGATGATTCGACTGGCCGTCGATCTGGTCGCCACATTGAATAGCGAGGTTAGGATGACTAGGTTGTTAGATTTTCTAGTTTTCGACCTTCCCAGCTCCTACAACGGTTTCCTTGGAAGGCCTTTTGAGCATGAATTTGAGGCTGCTTCCTCCACTTTCTACTTCTGTGTAAAATTCCCCACCAAGAGTGGGCTGGTCGGTACCGTTAAGGGTGACCAGGTCGATGCAAGAGGTTGTTTGATTTACTCTTCGTATTTTTTCAATTCCACACCAACATCTATCAAACAAACATTTGTAATAGATAGCAATGAACAAGAGGATGAATCAAATAAGAAAAGAGCAAACAGAAATAGAACCCACAGCGACCTCGACCCAAGAATAGGGCACGAGCCTGAAGAATTCCTAATCGAGGCCAAAATCGACGACCCCCGGCAAGATGGCCCAAGATAGATCCGACTCGCCCGGGGGAAGAACTAGAGAAAGTCAAGATAGATCCGACTCGCCCGGACCTAGAAGTCATTATCGGCTCCAAGATACCGAACGACATGAGGGGGGAAGTCATCAAATTTCTCAAAAAGAACTTGGACGTCTTCACCTGGTCTCATAAGGACATGGTAGGGATCGATCCAAAAATCGCGTGTCACCGACTTCACATTGACCCGACTAGGAGGCCGGTTGCCCAGAAAAAGCGGAAATTCAGCCCCAAAAAATACGTTGCTTTAGCCGAGGAGGTGAAGAAGCTGCTAGATAATGACCTGATCATGCAGGCCGACTAGCCACAGTGGGTAGCCAATGCAGTGTTGGTAAAAAAATCCAATGGGACATGGCGACTTTGTATCGACTTTACCGACCTCAACGAGGCCTGCCCGAAGGATTTCTTCCCCATGCCACACATCGACCACCTGATAGATAACACGGCCGGACACGAGATAATGTCGTTCATGGATGCTTTCGCAGGCTATCACCAAATAGCCATGCATGAACCAGATCGGCAACACACCTCATTTCTGACCGAGAAAAATCTATATTGCTGGAATAGAATGTCTTTTGGCCTGAAGAATGCAGGGGCAACCTACCAAAGGCTTGTCAATCACATGTTTGCCGACCAGATTGGGAAGTCGGTAGAGGTTTATGTCGACGATATAGTCGTAAAGAGCCTAAAAAAGGAGGATCATCTATCTCACCTCGCACAGACCTTCGATATCCTCAGAAAGTTCAACATGAGACTCAACCCCAAGAAGTGTAATTTTGGAGTGGAGTCGGCGAAGTTCTTGGGACACCTGGTCAGCAAGCGGGGGATTGAGGCGAATCCGGGAAAGGTCAAGGCCATATTATACATGGGGGCACCCCGAAATGTGAAAGAGGTTCAGAAACTCACGGGATGCTTGGCCGCACTGAGCAGGTTCATCTCCCGAATGGGGGACAAATGCAAACCGATGTTCGACACTATCCATAAGAAAGCGAAGTTTGAATGGGCACCCGAGAGCTAGGATGCTTTTGAAAAAATCAAAACCTACCTGGCAGATGTGAGCATCCTATCCAAATCTGTCCCAGGGGAGAAGTTGTTCTTATATCTCACAGCTTCGGAGACCGCTTTGAGTGCAGTGCTGGTCCGAGCAGAGGGCCAGATCCACTTGCCCATGTATTTCGTCAGCTAGACACTGAACGAGACAGAACAACGTTATCCATCGTTAGAGAAGCTGCCCTACGCATTAGTCATGAGTGTGAGGAAGCTGAGATCGTACTTTTTCGATCACTAGGTCGAGGTCCTCACTTCCCTGCCATTGAGGAAAGTGCTCCGCCGACCAGAAACATCAGGTCGATGCCTCAAATGGGCCATTGAGGTCGGGCAATACGGAGTGACATACGCACCACGACCGACAGTCAATGCCCAGGCACTGGCCAATTTCATCATCGAGCTCTCATTCCCTTCCGAGACAGGGTGTTCGAGTGGCCAGCCATGGGAGTTATTCATAGACGGATCGGCGACCTCTCACAAGTCGGGAGTCGGACTAGTTTTGATGAGCCCGGAGGGTATCTCATTCCAGAACACCATTACCTTTGAATTCCCCACGACTAATAATGAGGCCGAATATGAGGCGCTTATCAGCGGCTTGGAAATGGCTACAGCCGTGGGTGTCAAGAGACTGCAAGTCCATACCGACTCCTAGCTCATAGTATGTCAGGTTTTGGGGGAATACGAGGCTCGGGACAATAGGATGTCGGTGTTGTAGCATTGATAAACCCGACCTCCCACCTGGGCATGAAGGATCATAAACAATCCAACAAAGACTGCATGAAGCAACCTCGGTAAGGGGACCAAGGGATCAGCCCACATAATTCCCACAAGACCAAACCTTCAAGTCGCAAAGGTCGGCAACTCGGGTAGTCAGCAGTTCGGGTAGTCGCGATGCAATTTCCGCTTTATATCCTCGAGTCGGGAGCGACCTGCACCAGCCATAACTATAACTGATTCCACGTGGTCAATGATGACCCCAACACGCCACTAATCCACGCTCCACATCCGCTCCACGATTGGCGCACGCTTAAGATGGACGATGTCTGGCCTGTCAAGGCGAGAATAATGGTTCCCGATATTGTAGCCCTTTCATAGGCATTATTCCTTATGTAAGTTCCCACCCAAAGGGTGGGAGTCATAGTATAAATAGGCCACCACGACCACCTCTCCTGTAAAAGGTCGAACAACTTAGACTTTTAGGCATATACATACATCCTCTCCACGGCTTGGACGCCCGGACGTAGTCGATTCCAAAGACAAACGGGTCACCAACTCCTTTGTCTCCAATTGCCTTTTCCAAATAATTATTGTTGGATCTAAGAAAAACACAAAGATATTTCAACAATTCTCAAGGAGACCTCACCTTCCAAACTCTAAGAAAAACAAAATGGCAACCAACTCAGGGGAAGGCGGTAATCGGGAATGAAACCGACGTTTGTGATGGCGTCGAGGTTTCACTGAGTTCTCAACCCACTCATCGGGCAGCCCCGACTGGTTCCCCCGACTGGTGGAATCTTGTCCAAACACCGGAGGATGCCAAAGCAGTGATGGTCATCCTCAACAAGAAACGTCTCAATTTCGGCGTTGAGGAGGAACAGCCCCCAACCAAGAAAATAGCCTATGACGCCGGAACCTCCAAAGGTAAACGCGTTATGACAGAAAAGGGACGGTCCACAGGCTAACTGGCATACAACGCGGCCAAACATGCCATCGTTCGGAACCACTGGGCCCTGGACAGACCAGCGGGTTTGAATAGTGTATTCACCCGCCTCGGAAGCCAAGCGGCCCGGAAGGCCCTCATGAGGGGCGAGGACGAGGCTCACTCTCAACCATGCCATGATGAATAGGTGGAAAGAGATCTTGCCATGGCCCTGGACTGCACCACGGAGGATCGCCGAGATATTCGTCATACCACCATGGTCACGGGCAGGGGGCCAGTAACCTGCACGACGCTCAGGTCGCGGCATTGGCTAGGACCATCCAACAGCTGTTGGAAAAGGTGGGTAACCAGGATGGACCGTCTGGGTCTAACACTGACCTTGTCATCCCCGATTCGCCCTTGGGAACTATGATCACTCTGGCACCTGCCCAGAGGAAAATCAGCATAGCGGCTCTAGATCGCTACAACGGGAGTACAGACCCTAGAGTCCATATGGCGAAGTACAATGTGTATATGGCCTCAATGGGGGCATCGGATGCGACGAAGTGTAGACTTTTCTCCCTGACGCTGAGCGACCACGCCCACATGTGGTACACTTCACTGCCTTCTCTCTCCATTGATACTTTCGAGCAACTGGCTCGATTATTCTTGGGCCACTATATGGCGGTGGCATCCCGATCTGCGACAAGGCAGAGGCTCGTGAACATGCATCAGGAGGAGACAGAGTTGGATCGATCCTATGTTGAGAGGATCGATAAACTTATCATTGAAGGCGACCCCATTGGGGACGAGGCCAAGCTGCTGGGGGCAGTATATGGCCTCAGAAGAGGAACCAAGTTATGGCGGCGCATGACCGCCGACTACCCGACCAGCTACGCCGATTTCAGGAAAAGGGCCAGCGACCTCATCCATACCATGGAGTTGCTAGAGACCCGACTCTCAGAGACAAAGGAAGTCGCGGAGCCCAAGAAAGGTTCCAAGAAAATCGGGGGTCATTACAAGACACCCGGCAGCTTCAAACCATTTGAGGAGTCCATTCCGGTGAAGCTGATGGAGGCTCTGGGTATGACACCTGGTAACATTTATACCCAGATCCAGGGACGAGACATGTTGCGAGCACCCCGCCCCATGAAAGACAAGAGCTGGCAAAACTCGAACAAGTATTGCCACTATCATGACCAGAGGGGACATTACACCAGTGAGTGTCTAGATATGTTGAAGCAGTTGTGGAAGCTTTATGAAGATGGCCGGCTGAATGAGTTTGTCAAGAATCCTCGGGCAGACAATCAGGGGGGGCAAGGTCGACAGCATGACCGCCAACCCGGGCCGGGAGATCGGGTGGGGCCGCACAGGGCGAGCTGCCTGTGCCACCCATACCAGAGGGCACAGGAGGTCGCCATTTTTGCTTGGTCACACAAGGATATGGTCAAGATCGATCCTGAGATCGCATGTCACCAATTACACATTGACCCAGCCCGAAAACCAGTGGCTCAGAAAAGAAGGAAGTTTGGTCCAAAAAAATATGCGGCCCTCACTGAAGAGGTGAAGAAGTTGCTTGACAACGACCTGATCATGCAGGCCGACCAACCACAGTGGGTCGCAAATGCGGTCCTTGTAAAGAAATCAAACAGGACTTGGCGACTTTACATCGATTTCACAGATCTTAACGAGGCATGCCCCAAGGATTTCTTCCCGATGCCGCATATCGACCAATTAATTGACAATACGGCGGACCATGAGATGATGTCTTTCATGGACACATTTGTCAGGTACCATCAGATAGATATGCACGAGCCCGACAGGCAGCACACTTCATTTTAACAGAGAATAACATGTACTGTTGGAAGAGAATGCCTTTTGGTTTGAAGAATGCCGGGGCAACGTATCAAAGGCTGGTCAATCATATGTTTGTTGAACAAATAGGCAAGTCGGTGGAGGTGTACGTTGACGACATTGTCGTGAAGAGTCTAAAAAAGGAAGATCATTTGGCTCATCTGGCGCAAGCTTTCGAGATACTCAGGAAGTTCAATATGAAACTCAACCCGAAAAAGTGCAACTTCAAAGTGGAATCGGGGAAGTTCCTAGGGCACCAATTAAAAGCGGGGATTGAAGCAAACCCGGCCAAAGGTGCAAAGCTATCTTGGATATGGGGGCCCTCAAAACAAAAAAAAAAGACGTTAAAAAACGGACGGGGAGCTCGCGCCACGAGCAGATTCATCTCCGAATGGGGGATAAATTCAAGCCCATGTTCGACACCATCGTAAAGAAGGCGAGGTTGAATGGACATCCGAGAGTCGGGATGCTCGACAGTTCAAAGCATATCCGCCGACACAAGATTTTTTAGCTAAACCGGTCCTCGGCGAGAAACTATTTCTATACTTGGCGACCTTTAAAATACCGAAGAAGCTTTAGACGGGCGGAGGGTCAAACCCATCTGCCCATTTACTTTGTCGATCCGACGCTTAAATGAAACCGAAACAACGATACCCTCTTCTAGAGAAATTAGCCTATGCTCTAGTTATGAGTGTGAGGAACCGAGACCTTACTTCCCGATCACCAAGTGGAGGTCCTCACTTCCTTACCCCCTTCGCAATGTGCTCCATCGACCAGATACATCGGGCCAATGCCTCAAGTGGGCCATCGAGGTTGGACAGTATGGGGTAACATACGCGCCGTGGCCTGTAATAAAAGCTCAGGCCTTGGCCGACTTCATCGTTGAATTAACCCCTCCTCCTGGGGCCAGCGTTCGACCGGCCCACCATGGGAGTTGTACGTAGATGGCTCGACAACTGCCAACAAATCAGGGGCAGGAATTGTGTTAATCAGTCCAGATGGGATTTCTTTTTCGAATGCCATCACTTTCGATTTCTGTCACCAACAACGAGGCCGAATATGAAGTTACCGATCAACGGTCTAGAAATGTCCACCGCAATGGGCATCAAGCGACTTCAAGTACACACCAACTCCCACCTCGTAACACGCCAGATATCAGGGGAGTATGAGGCCCGAGACGAGCGGATGTCGGCCTACCAAGAGGTCGTCAAAGCACTTTGCCTGAAATTTGAACAAATCTACATCAAGCTAGTACCAAGGGATGCAAACTCCCGAGCCGATGCATTGGCACGACTAGCGACTTCGGAGGGACCAAGAGAGATGAGGATGTCACCATCACAAAACTCTCCCACCCTTTCCATGGCTAACACAACAGTCGCTGCCCTAGACACCCGAGTTTAAGCTGGATAACCCCCCATAATCGACTACTTGATGCTGGGGCATTGCCAAGTACGAAATTTAGGCAAAGCAATTGCAACTAAAGGGGACACAAAAGGTACACATTGGTTGGTAACAACTATATATAAGTGAGGCTTCAAAGATACCATCTCCGATGTGTTACCCCGGAACATGGGCAAAGCTATCCGCAAGATATTCACGATGGGGTATCACGAAAACCCATTTTGGGGGCGATCGCTCGCTCATAAGACGACGAGACAGGGGTATTATTGGCCAACTTTAAAGGCCGATGCCATAGTTTTCGCACGGAAATGCCACAAATGTCAAATACACGCACCATCAATCAAGGTCGCACATGAGGAACTCACCAGCATCCTCAGTCCTTGGCCTTTTGCGAAGTGGGGGATAGATATCATTGGGCCATTACCAATGACCCGGGTTCAGAAATGCATACTAATCGCGAGAGATTACTTCACAAAATGGGTCGAGGTTGAGGCTTTGGCGACCATAGATCATGATCACGTCATCAAATTCATATGGCAAAACATCATCTACAGATTCGGCCTACCGCAAGCAATTATATCCGATAATGGGAAGCAGTTCGATGGTCATAAGATCGATAGTTTCTTCAGAAAATGGAAAATCACCAAGCTTTTCTCTACCCCTTATCACCCTCAGTCAAACGGTCAAGTCGAAGCTGTGAACAAGATCATCAAGCACACTCTGAAAACCAAGATTGAGGGAGTAAAAGGGAAGTGGGCCAGTGAATTACCAGATGTACTGTGGTCATACAGAACGACCTGCCAAAATTCGACTGGAGAGACCCCTTATTCGATGGCATTTGGCTTGGAAGCAGTCATACCCGCAGAGGTCAAATTCCAAACTCTCAGAACCTCACAAATCGCAACCGACTGCAACGATGAGGCCTTGTCCAGAAACCTACACTTGCTCGAAGAGAAGCGATTAGAGGCAGGTATCCGAAATGCGAGATACAAACAACAGTCCGAAAAATACTACAACTCTAAAGTGCGACTTCGAAAATTCAAAGAAGGCGACCTGGTCCTGAAGAAGACTCTCGGAATAACCAAAGGAACACTTTATAAGACGACTAAGCAAGGTTCAATCTAAAATCGCAATGCCAATAAGACGAATGAACATACGCACAAATTATAGTCGCATAAGGAAATCAAGTCGGTACAATAAAGGAAAGAAAAAGGCAGATTTCATTAATGACAACAAGCCCGAAGATCGTTACATTATAAGAGCCCGAAGGCTAGATTACATCAAGCGGAAACCAAGATACATCATGATAACTGACGACAGATGTTTTACTATAACCCAATATCCACGACTGGCAGACGACTTCCGGCTTTAAGGCAAGCTGATCAAAAGTATTGTTGGAGATGGGGTTCAACAACTTCTCAATCTTCTTTTTCTTATCGGGATTCTTGATGTCATCATTCTTAAGAACGATCAAGAATCCCATCAGCAGCACCATTGACTATGTTCAAAGGTTGCCCACCTAATTGTTGCTGAATAACGTTGGTGAGGGTGTGGGCAGCCCGCCTCCGGGATCTTGGGCTGCCTCATCCGTTTGAGTCTCGAGGACCACCTCGGAGTCTCCCGGCTGTGTCTAATCTAGATCGGGAGTGGGGTGCACGATCCGACTCTGATTAGGGAAGAAGGACAAATCAATGCCCAGATCTTCCAGATCTTTAATCTCCAGCACAATGTTGGAGGCAGGGGGAAGTCGCGAATGTAAGCAGTCAGCTCGGTCACAATGTCAGAGAGGTCGGCAGCAGGGTTCTTCCGACGAACAGCTCTGATAGCACCCGCAACCGCCACGACATAGGTGAAGTTAGCATTCTGCTCTTCAACCTGCTTAAAGTGTTCATCTTTGATGGCTAACTTCTCACCGACCTCTACACCGTTGCGGATCAGCTCCGCCTTCATCCGGGTCACGGCATCCTTCTTCTCCCCGAGCAGTCTCTCGGCTTTCTTCAGCTGGCCCTCAAGCTCCAAGGCCCTCTTGGCCAAGTCAGCCTTGGCAACCTCCAGTTTCTTCTACACCTCGTAGGCAGCTATCAGTGATTTCGCTTGCTCGGAGGTCATCGCCTGGGCCTTCTCTAGTTTGGAGAGCTCGAGCTCGGATTGGGTGCAGGCCTTTTCCATGTAGAGGGCGGCCTTCAAGGAATGGACAACAGTCGAATACATGTTGCCCGTGACTTGTTGGTGACGGGCAGAGGAGGACACGAGAATGCATTTCCGGTGGAAGGGAGAAAGAACCAGGAAGAGTATCTTGAGGAGATTCTTTCGCAAGACACTCGCAGGAAATAAGGTTTTCAAAACCTAATTCCCCGCCTATTTATCGAAGAAGAGGAGGGGCCAAAATGAAATTAGCCAAAACTTCGGCCCCCTAGCAACAAAATGATGCGAGGGGCTCACGTGAAATCCACTACGGCATCTCATTGGACGAAATGGCGGCACTTTACGTCATCATCCTGGCACAATATCATTTTGAATCCCTGAGATCGAGGGAAGTCTGATGCGACGATTCGTATTATCGAGGTGACTTTTCACCTGCCCCAGGATAGTAAGCCGCTCATAGGAGACTTTCCAGGTCGGATGGTCGCGAGTCGATTTAGTCCATGTGTCAAACCAAGGTCCCTTCTTGGAACAAGAGACTTCAACTTAAGGGGAAATTGTTGTAGCATAGATAAACCCGACCTCCCACCTGGGCATGAAGGATCATAAACAATCCAACAAAGACTGCATGAACCAACCTCGGCAAGGGGACCAAGGGATCAGCCCACGTAATTCCCACAAGACCAAACCTTCAAGTCATAAAGGTCGGCAATTCGGGTAGTCGGCAGTTTGGGAAGTCGAGATGCGATTTCCGCTTTATATCCTCGAGTCGGGAGCGACCTACACCAGCCATAACTATACAGTTCACGTGGTCAATGACAGCCCCCAACACGCCACTAATCCGCCCTCCACATCCGGTCCACGATTGGCGCACACTGAAGATGGACGATGCCTGGCCTGTCAAGGCGAGATTAATGGTTCCCGATATTGTAGCCCTTTCATAGGCATTATTCCTTATGTAAATTCCCACCCAAAGGGTGGGAGTCATAGTATAAATAGGCCACCATGGCCACCTCTGTAAAAGGTCGAACAACTTAGACTTTTAGGAATATACATACATCCTCTCCCTGGCTTGGACGCCCCCGGACGTGGTCTGATTCCAAAGACAAACCGGGTCACCAACTCCTTTGTCTTTTTCCCTGATTTGATTGCCTTTAGCATACGCGTTTCATAATAATTATTGTTTAACTGAGTAGATAAAAACTAGTTACAACAGTCGGCCTATCAAGAAGTCGTAAAAACACTATGCCTGAAGTTCAGACAAATCCATGTCAAGTTGATACCGAGAGAGCAGAACTCGCGAGCCGATGCTTTAGCTCGGCTGGCGACCTCGAAGGGTCACCAGACATGAAGGATGTCACCATCACGACACTTTCCCACCCATCCACCGCACAAGTAATAGTAACAACATTGGAAACCCCGACGTCGAACTGGATGACACCCATCATGGAATATTTGATAAGCGGCCTCTTGCCAGTTGATCACGTCCAAGCTCGACAGCTGCAACTACGGGCCGCACGGTACACAATGATCAGCAGGGAGTTATACAAGTGAGGCTTCGACATGCCCCTACTTCGATGTGTCACACTTGAACAAGGTCAAGCCATCCTATGAGAAATACATGAAGGGGCATGCGAAAACCACACTGGGGGGGAGTCGCTGGCCTACAAGACCACAAGGCAGTGGTATTTTTGGCCAACCCTAAAGGCCGATGCTATTATCTTATCCCGCAAATACCACAAATGCCAGATCTATGCTCCCTCCATCAAGGTCGCACCGGAGGAACTCACAAGCATTCTCAGTCCTTAGCCTTTTGCGAAGTGGGGGATAGACATCATTGGGCCACTCCCAACGGCCCCAGGATCGGTCAAGTATGCCCTAGTAGCGGTGGATTACTTCACAAAATGGGCCGAGGCTGAGGCATTGGCAACTATAGACCAAGATCATGTCATCAGGTTCATATGGCGGAACATTATCTGTAGGATCGGGCTACCTCAGGCGATCATATCGGACAATGGAAAGCAATTCGATGGTATAAAGATCGACGCCTTTTTCAGAAAATGGAAGATCACGAAGTTATTTTCCACCCCATACCA
Source organism: Stenogyne calaminthoides (assembly GCA_037126765.1). NCBI lineage: Eukaryota > Viridiplantae > Streptophyta > Magnoliopsida > Lamiales > Lamiaceae > Stenogyne > Stenogyne calaminthoides. The sequence continues at coordinate 9,249,688 of JBBCBC010000009.1, forward strand.
TCCCCAATCAAACGGTCAGGTCGAGGCCGTGAATAAAATCATAAAGCACACGCTCAAGGCCAAGATCTAAGGGGGAAAAGGGAAATGGGCTAGCGAGCTCCCGGACGTGCTGTGGTCGTACAAAACAACCTGCAGAAATTCAACGGGCGAAACTCCTTACTCGCTAGCCTTCGGAACTGAGGCAGTTGTGCCCGCGGAAGTCGACCTCCCGACCTTCCGAACCAGCCAGGTCACTTTCGATTATAACAATGAGGCCTTGAAAAGAAACCTGGACCTACTCGAAGAAAAGTGATTGGAGGCTAACATGAGAAATGCAAGATACAAGCAGAGATCGGAGAGATATTACAATTCTAAGGTGCGACTTCGACGCTTCAAGGTCAGAGACTTAGTACTGAAAAAGATACTCGGAGACTCAAAAGGTGCTCTCGGTCCAAAATGGGAGGGTCCGTTCCAAATATCAAAGGTCTTACCGAACGGGGCATACGAGCTTGAGAAGTCGGATGGGACCAAGTCCCAATATCCGTGGAATGCAACTCACCTGAAGAATTATTATCAGTAGATTTACACCCTTGTACTGATCACAACAATGTGAACAAATTTCTTGGGTAACAGTAATTCTCTATTCTATTTGAAAGAAAAATTCCTGTGTAGAAACCAAGTGGGTCGCATGAAAGACATGATAGATAACATGCAGGCCGCATGAAAAACATATGATTGATAAAGTGCGAACCCGAGGTGCGACTTTCGAAATACTGGCGAGTAAATCACAACCTATAAGGGTGCGATGGATCTCAACTTTGTAAGACGATTAAGCGAATGTCTAATAAACAAGTCGCATAAATATTAAGACGACAAGGACTAGGCAAAAATCGCATAAGGAAATCGAGTCAACACAACAAAGGAATTAAAAATAGAATTTCATTGATAAAGACCCTGAGGTCGGGAAAAATCCCATTACAATAGACCCGGAGGTCGGAAAGAGGAAAAAATCCCATTACAATAAGGCCCGGGGGCAGGCTAGCGACTTGATTCGTACTACGGAGTTACTGGAGTCACGACTCTCTGATACTAAAGAGGTCTCAGGCTAGCGACTTGATTCCTACTACGGAGTTACTGGAGTCACGGCTCTCTGATACTAAGGAGGTCTCTGATCCCAAAGGAAAGTTCCAAGTAGGCCGGCTCCCAAGGAATTCATCTCAGCGTTTCATCTGAGGAAGATGCTGCAAAACTATCAGAAAAAGATGTTTTGACAGCCCATGAAGTGCCAGATGCTGCGATGAGACTTCCCGCTTTAAATGAACACGAGTGTCATACATGTGGTGCAGAAAATTCAAGGGATTGTGAAGGGCATTTTGGCTTGATCGAGTTCGCATATACAATACTAAATCCTTTTTACATGCCAGAAGTTACTCATTGTTGTTAACCCCGTCATCTCGATCGGTGCCCAAGGCATAGACGGCCAAGGGAACCCCCATGTTGGAGGCAGCAATTCCGCCACCCGGGTGGCAGTGAAGCTTGGCAATGGCCATATGATCATCCTCCGGTGAAGACGAGATTAGAAACAGGGGAAGTATGGGGATGGACTGAGAACCGGAGCCCATTTGTGTAGAGTAGAAGAAGCTTGTTGCCGGAGGACGCCTTGAAATTGAGGACTCGCCGGAATTTCCCATGCGTAAGCTTGAGAACGATAAGTGTGGGGGGCAGTGAGAGTACAATGGGTTATATGTCTAAAATCCCCGTCCTATTTATAGAGGAAGGGCGGGGGATGGGAATGTTAATTTTGAACTCTCGAGGCCCCCCCCAAAGAAATTAGCATCGCACGGGCAGTGCGTAGGTAATACGCGACTGCTGGTTGGGTTAGTTTACGGCGTGTGACATCACAAAGGGCCCAGGCCATCATTGCGGGTCTATCACACATCACGCCGATTCAGGAAATCGAGGTGACTTTATGCCTCCCCGAGGATGAGGTTCCGGCGGGGGACACACATCCCAAGGCCGACTTATCACAGATCAATAAAAGGAAATGGTTCAAGTCTGGGTCCCAGCGTGAGATTGTGACCTCGACTTGAGAGATAGAATTTGGAAGTTTCATTGACAAGACAAATAATAGACGAGACGAAAAATGAAGTAATCTTTCTCATTGATAAAGGCCCGGAGGCCGGAAGACTGTTCATTACAATTCAAAGCCCGGAGACCGGTACATTGATACTAAAAAAAAAAGGGGAAATAAGAAGGGGGCTGCAACTTCATTCTTCCTCAGCAGAGGCAGTCGAGGCCAGGGTGCTGACCCTTCGAAAGGAGGCTCCAGAAATGTGACTGTGGGGGGATCGACCTCCGAGCTCGGCACCTCCTCCACAATGGGCTCGGGAGGTATGACAACAGGAGGGTCGACCTTCGAAGGGTCTGAGAGAGGGCGCACGATCCGACTTAGGTCCGGAAAAAATGAGAGATCAATGCCCATGTCCTCCAAGTCTTGGATCTCCAGCAGAACGTCGGGGGCCAGAGGGTTGTCGCTGACGTAGTCTTTGAGATCGGCGACAAGCCCGGTAAGGTCATTCACCCGATGACAGATTCGGATGGCACCCACGAATTCCATCACGTACGCAAAGTTGGCGTTTGCCTCCTCAGCGGCCTTGAAATGGGCCTCCCTGGTATCCTGCTCCCCCTTAATCCTGGCCAGCTCCGCTTTCACCCCGGCCAGGTCGGCCTCCACCTCGGCCACCTTCCCCTCCGCTTGGGCTGTCTTTAACTTCTCGGCCGCCACTGCGGCCTCCGCCTCAGCCTGTCGCCCTTCCGCGCAGGTCGACTTCAGCCTCTCCGCGGCCAGTCCACCCTCCGCCTTAGCCAGGCGACCTTCGAGGGTCGAGATCCACAGAAGGTGCTCTGAATTAGATTTATCCATCCTCTTCTGGGTCTCGGCCGCCACCAAGATCAATTGGGCCTGATCAGCCACCAGAGCCTGCGACTCCCGGAGATGTCGGTGCTCGGTCTCCATTTGGGCACATGATTTCTCCAGGAATATGGCCGCCTTTTGGGAGTGGACTATGGCCGAGTACAGGTTGCCCATCACCTTTTGGCAACGAGAGTTGGCGTGATCAGTACGCGTCCACCCCCGGGGGAGGTTCCACATGCTACGGGAGAGGTAACCGGGCCACTTCTCTGGGATCTCAGCCAGTTGGGTGGGTGGGCACCTGAGGAAGCTAACCATCTCCGGAGAAAACTCGGCCGGCCCAAAGTCGAGGCTGAAAAAGAAAAGATAAGCCGTCAGTAAAGTTAACAAGGAAAAAGATTCGACGGATCGTGGCGAGGACTTACTCATCCACCTGGTTAGCGTCCCAACCTACCCAAGAATCATCATCTTCATGGCGACTTCTCCTCCGGGCAGGGGCACCAAGTGAAGCCGGTTGCGAAGTGGTTGGCGGTAAGGTCGGGATGGATGTAGTCGGTTGTGATGTGGGGCGGACTCGGTCTGACCTCCCCAGCCCCCTATTGATCTCAGACCGGTATGAGACGATCTCCTCCCTCGCCTTCTTTCAAGCAGGCTCAAAATCCGGTGGAGCCAACCCTGTGAATTTCCTCTTACCCTTATCAGCGGCAGTGGGGCCGGCAGGGGCCGAGCTTGGAGGAGCGACCTCCGTAGGGATCAATCTCAGAGGATCAACCTCAGAGGTCGCCACTCGCCTCATCTGCCCAAGTACGGATTTCTTACGGGAGGCCATGACTTCAGCGGGAGGTTGGCGTCGGTAAATGGGATGTTGGGAACTGTAAAAATGATGAAAGTTAAACCAGACAGATAGGTCGACGATGAAGATTTGCGAGCAAAGAGGGAGGGTTACTTACAAGGAATCTTCAGGTGACCCGGATATGTGTATAGGTCGGCGTTAAGTCGGTCGAGTTCGGAGTTCAAAGCGTTTACGTCCTGCCAGCTTGGTGGAGTATCGCGAACAGTATTATATGCCTCCCAGAAATCCCAGTAGAGGTTGGCGGCAGTAGGTGTGAAAACTGCAAAAGAAGAGGAGAATTAGATCAGTATAAATATCTAAGTCGGAAAACGTGAAACCTACAGTGGGCGACCCGAGTCGCGTAGATGGTCGGGACATGGATTGGCAGAGTGCTCAAAGGGTCCACAGACTCCCACGCCCCCCGATGAACCACCACTTGTTATGCCAGCCCTCGACCTTATTAGGGATCCCGCTTACGAGCTCTCGACCTTTGCGGAGCCGCACGACATTATAGCCGCCGACTTGATGGATTGGAATCATCACGAAGGCAGCTCACCCGGGGTTGGTAATCGATACAGCCCGACCTGCCCAAGCACAGTCATGGTGGATAGAATGTAACTCCATCTATTGGGAGTGATCTGAGTTAGGCTCTGGTTCCAGGCCGCCAGCAAGTGAGAGAGAGCTGGGTGAAGTGGAAATCTGATCCCGGCCTCCATTGTATGCTTGTTCACCGCAATCATCCCAGGTGACCTGGTCGGTCTCGGAGGTCTCTCCGTAGAAGTGCATGTCCCGGGGCACCTTATATAGGCGGCGAAGGGATCGCACATATTTGTCGGAAAGGACCAACTGTTCTTCTCGTGAGACGCTATGAAGTTTGACTTGATCGACTTCCGGTAACTACGGTCAGGTCTCTTGTATGGGGCCTGGGCCTCATATGAGCGATAATCGAAGACCCGCTCGTAGGCACCATACTTTCGGGGAGGGTTAGAGGACCCGGTCTCCTCCATCCTCAACGGCGCGACCGCACGAAGTAAGCTCGGCTCCAGGGCAGGGATGTGAGTAATCTCCTCCAACTCCATCAGGAATTGGTCATCATCGTCTCCCTCGTCATCCCGACCGGCGCCCAATGTACCGGCGGTCAGGGGCACTTCGACGTTGGCGGTGGCGGTCTCATTACCGTGACGGCGGTAGAGTTCGGCAATCGCCGTGTTGTCATCATCCGAAGATGATGAGATCAGAAACGAGGGGGGGGGGCGCAGGAGCAGATTGAGAGTCGGATGCCATCAATGTAGAATAGAGGAAAGATGGTTACCTGGAAAATGGTTGAGTTTCTGAAGACTGGCCGGAGAAACGGATGCAAAGGCGCAAATTTAACAAGGGTCGAAGCAGAGAGGGGAAAGAGTTTATGGTGTGAAACCCTTGTCCTATTTATAAAGAAAGGGGGGGTCGAAAGTGCAAATTTGAACTTTTGAGACCCCCCGTGGAAATGGAGGTCGTACGAGCAGCGCGTGGGTGATATGCGACCGCTGGTTGGTCGAGCTCGCGGCGTGGAATGTCACCTGCCAGCCACGCCATCATTACCATCCTATCACACGTCACGCCGATTCGGGAAATTGAGGCGACGGTACGCCTCCCCAAGGACGAGGATTCGAACAGGGAACATATCCCGAGGCTGACTTGCCGCAGGTCGGTAAACATCAAAGGTTCAAGACAAGGCCCTAAAGCGAGCTTGCGACCTCGTCTTGAGGGGCAATTGTTGTAACAGGAAATAATCCGACTTGAAGAAGGTCGGGAGTTGACCACCTTACGGCCAACATATCATCCGACTTTACTCAGTCAAAGCAGGACTTGAGGGGACTTCAAAAGATCGGCAAGTCATTGGCGACTTGAGAAGCTACACAAGTCGCGGGAGCGGCTTGGGAAAACAGGGAAGTCGCGAGGAGGCTTGGGAAGATGTGGAGGTCAGGACCGATCCGGTCTCGAGGTTGGATGAGGATAAATATGAAAGAGATTCGGGTAGTTAGTGAGGCGGATTTCAAGGATCATAATCAGGGTAAGTGTATCTGGGAGCGCGACTTGCAGGACAAGAAAGGAAACCCTAGTCTGGCGGCTGAAACCCTAGGTTGGCCCTTGAGATGAAGCCCACGAAGACTGTAGCCCTAGTTCTGTGTCTATAAATATAACTTGTATTGTACATTGTAATGGACGAAACTTTGTAGAATCTTGGGCAGAAAAGATACAGTAAAATACTCCTGGCTTGGTCGCCCCCAGAGGTAGTCTTTTTCATAGACGAACTGGGTAACCAAATATCGTGTTATTTATCATTTTATTCATAGCGTTGATCGGTAATTTTATCACTATTACTTGTTTGTTTGCCGGTAAACAAACCGGGTACAACAATATATATCCAGTTTGAGACCATGATTTATGTGGATCAGATAAATATCCAGCATCAACATAACCAAGCAATTCAGGTTGAGATTTATTTGAGTAAAATAGACCAAGAACAATGGTTCTTTGGAGATAGCGTAAGATGTGCTTTACACCATTCCAATGCCGTCCTGCAGGACATGAACTAAATCTTGCTAATAAATTTATTGTAAATGATATATATGGTCTTGTACAGTTAGCAAGATATATTAGTGCACCAATTGCACTGAGATATGGTACTTCAGGACCAAGTATCTCTTCATTTTCTTCTCTTGGTCTAAAAGGGTCCTTATTAGGATCAAGCGATCGGACGACCATTGAGGTATTCAAAGGATGTGTCTTTTCCATGTAAAATCGCTTTAATACCTTTTGGGTATAAGTAGTTTGATGAACAAATATTCCACCTTCTAGATGTTCAATTTGTAAACTAAGGCATAACTTAGTCTTTCCAAAAACTTTGATCTCAAATTCTTTCTTCAAGTATGTAACTACCTCTTGGATCTCTTCAGAAGTTCTAATTAAATTGAGGTCATCAACATATACTGCAATGACCATAAAATTTGATCCATTCTTCTTTATAAAAACACATGGACATATTGAGTCATTAGTATAACCTTCTTTAATTAGACATTCAGTAAGTCGATTATACCACATACATCCAGATTGTTTGAGCCCATACAAAGACCTTTGCAATTTGATAGAATAAACTTCTCTTGGATGTGATTTACATGCTTCAGGCATGCTAAATCCTTCAGGGATTTTCATATAGACATTACTCTCAAGATTACCGTATAAATATGCAATAACTATATCCATTAGACGCATGTCGAGTTTTTCATGCACGGTAAAACTTACAAGATATCTAAATGTGATCGTATCCATTACAGGAGAATAAGTTTCATCATAATCAAATCCAGGCCTTTGTGAAAAATCTTGGGCTACCAATCGTGCTTTATATCTCACAATCTCATTTTTCTCATTTCTTTTCCGCACAAATACCCATTTATATCCTACTGGCTTTATTTTTTCTGGTGTTTGGACTATAAGTCCAAATACTTCACGTTTATCTAGTGAATCCAACTCAGATTGGATTGCATCTTTTCATTTTGGCCAATCATTTCTACGCTGACATTCATCAACCAATCTAGGTTCATGATCCTCATTTTCATCCATAATATCAAGTGTTGCATTATAAGCAAAAATGTTATCAATGGTTGTTTCTCTTCGATTCCAACCTTTTCCCGTAGTGACAAAATTTATTGAAGTTTCTACATCCTCATTCACTTCGGAGATTAGCTCTTCAGGAGCAATGTCCTTAGATGGAACCTCTTCAAGAGGTTGAATTTTCTCACTACATGCAAGTCTTTCATTTTCATTTAATCCTCTTTTCTTTCGAGGATTTTTGTCTTTGGAACCAAGAGGTCTTCCATGCTTTAGGCGTGCTTTAGATTCATTAGCACTTGTTATTTGTCCTTTCGGGACATCAATCTTAACCAGAACATTTTCTGCAGGAATATGTGACTTAGTAACTCTTATGGAGTCACTAAATGCATCCGGTAATTGATTTGCAATTTGTTGCAAATGTATAATTCTTTGAACTTCTAGTTCACATTCTTTTGGTCGAGGATCAAGAAAACCCAGTGTTATTTTCCAATTAATTTCCTTTTTAGGTTGATCCTTATCTCCCCCTAATGTCGGGAAATGAGATTCATCAAAATGACAATCTGCAAATCGTGTAGTAAATAAATCATCTGTTAGTGGTTCAATATATTTAATAATAGAAGGTGATTCATACCCGACATATATTCCCAATCTTCGTTGGGGACCCAATTTAGTACGGTGAGGTGGTGCAATTGAAACATAAACCGCACACCAAAAAAATTCTTAAATGGGAGATGTGGGCTCATAACCAAATGCTAATTGTAGGAGAGAATGATTATTATAACTTGTCGGTTGAATTCTCACAAGTGTTGTTGCATGTAAAATAGCATGTCCCCAAGCATTCAAAGGAAGCTTTGATTTCATTAGCAAGGGTCTAGAAATTAATTGCAATCGTTTAATGAAAGATTCAGTTAGACCATTTTGTGTGTGAACATGAGCTACGGGATGTTCAACATTTATTCCAATTGACATGCAATAATCATAAAAGGCGTGTGATGAATATTCATCAGCATTATCTAAACGAATTTTCTTAATTGAATAATCTGAAAATTGAGCTCATAACTTAATCATTTAAGCAAGCAATCTTGCAAATGCGACGTTACGAGATGAAAATAAACATACATGTGACCATCTTGTGGATGCATCAATTAGCACCATAAAATATCGAAATGGTTCACATGGTGGATCTACAGGCCCACATATATCACCATGAATTTGTTCTAGAAATGTAGGAGATTCAATCCTCACTTTAGTTGGTGAAGGTTTAACAATTATTTTTCCTTGTTAGCAAGCAACACATGAGAATTCATTGGAGTTTAGCACTTTTATATTTTTCAATGGATGACCATGTGAATTTTCAATAATTCGTCTCATCATTATGGAACCGGGATGTCTAAGACGATCGTGCCAAACCATATAATCTTTGGGATTAATAGACTTCTGATCTATTAGGTGATATGTTTCAGCTATATACATTTTCGTAAAGTATAAGCCAGAAGAAAGTGAATACAACTTTTCTAACACACACTTCTTTTCAGAAATAATTTTTATAATCAACAAGTGGCATTCATCATTTTCTCATTTAGAGTCTCGATATGATACCCATTTTGACGGATATCTTTAAAACTTAACAAATTTCTTCGAGACTTGAAGACAATGTAGGGAGAATAATTTTATTAAACTTCTTGGTATTATACAATGAAGGTGTCATGACCCCTATTTATAGGGGACTCATGCATGAATGTACATAATGATAATTTACTAGGACAATTAAAAAGAAAATAAAGAGTCCTTGCAACTCCTATTGAAATAGTCTTGTAACCTCCAAAGACATTCACACATTATTTCATAACAAATTATTATTTTTTAGGAATATTATGTATTATTCTTCCTAGAAATAATTGAACCCCTGAATAAAAAACTTGCGTCCGTCCCTGCTCATGGCTATACAAATTTTTCTCATTTTAATTTATAATATGGGTTTCCACTTTCCAGATAAGGGAAGTCATATTTAGATAATTTTGAATCTAAGGTAAAAGAGATTTCGTATATATAAACAATCATTGCAAATAGAGGCACACTTGCATTAGACCGTCTCACGGTGAGACAGTGTATAAGTTGGGCATTGGCGCTTTTACACTTTAGGAGAGGTGGGTGTAATTTGTGCTAAGTTATACCCCGTTTCATGATGCATAAGACCGTCTCATACGAGTTTTTGTCTTGCAAATATTAAGATAGTTCAACAGCAAATTGAAAATCTGCACTTTAATGTAGGTAAAATTCTTATTCACGACTTTGCATGAGAAATGCACGACATAAGAAAGTCATTGGTGGAAAATGTGAAAACTAAAACTGAGACATAATTAAGACCGTAACTAGGGTGGATTTGATTATTTGAGTGATATTAAGTAATGCATGATTAGATGGCATGGTGATGATAAATATTTTGATTTTTATATTTAATCTAAATAATAAATTTTGTTACATTTTATTTATGGTAAAAACTTAAGTGAACCCGCTCGGACCCAGTAAACCCATTTTTTCATGTATCATTGTTATAAATACGCACTATCACTGTTATGTATACGCACTATCACACTGTTATGCATATCAAGTATTATTGTTATCAATCAATTTTTAAACTGTGATATTTTGAATACATAATAACTATAGTGTATATGTATAATAATGACATTTGAAAATGAAAGTTACGTAAACTTGGATTCACAAAAGACCTAGCTAATATTTATTTATATATATATATTTCTATATTGAAATTAAAATATCTTAAGTATATGTAGCACTATATACTTTATAATATATGCAAGTACAAAACGTGGGTCTCCTAATAATTGAGATTCACGTGAACTTACTTTTTCGTGTGTCATTGTCATGTATACATATTGTCACTATTATGCATATTGTCTAAAACATGTTTAATTTTAAAATAGTGAAACTTTTTATGTACAACAATGATAATGTGTATGCATAATAATTATAGTGACAGACACAATGGTGATACCTAAAAAAAATTAAGTGAACTCGAGTTCACATCATATTTTGTCATATTTATATATATATATATCAACTAATTTTAATGTAGCTAGAATTTTGATAATTTGATGTATGCATTTATAATATATATATATATTATAAACGCATACATCAAATTATCAAAATTCTAGCTACATTAAAATTAGTTGAACTTAGGGCACTTAATAGAACTCAAACACTACATATTTTTTCTTGTAAGCAATCTTTAGATATATTCTCTAATGGAATCGTGAAGTTGTCTAATTAATTAAACGCAATGATTATTCTTCGTCTGAAAAAGTAACAGTTCCATCATGAGTCCATGATTGAGTTCGCTTAAATTTTACTTTAGGAAAAACTTGAAAAGAATTAATATATTTATTTTAGGTTATCAATTAGTACAAACTCTCATATGAAACTGATATAAACTGATATCTCTGCATTTATCAACTAATATAAAAAATATTTAATATTATGATCTTAGTGTATAAGTATAATGGTATCAATTGACGAATGTAACGGTATCAATTTGCAAATATAATGATATTTTATATTATGAACAAATTTCACTGAAAACTTACTCATCAATTAATTATAGTAATTAATTTACAGATGCAATGATACTAATATAACTAAACTGTATGTAATATCAAATACACATAGGTACACCAAAATTTGAACTACCACAAGAGAAAGTACTTAAAGAAAGTCTGGTCAAATAAATTGAGATGAATTTAAATTCGAGTTCAGTCCAATAAATTGAGTGTTAATTTGTGCTAGTTTGTGAACCGGCAAATTCTAGGGTGATCAAGTTTTATGCTATAAAATTTATTTTTAATTCATGGGAATATGAAAACTATCCAGGGTATGATACATGTCAAACTTAGTGGGTTAGAAAAGTGTGTTGAAATGGATGAAATGAGTCAAATAATCCAATTTCATACAATGAAATTTGTTCATGGGAGACCAACTCAAGTGAACCATTTCAAGTTTTTATCATAAAAATATATTTGATGAGATAACAAGATTAAATTAAAAGTTTAAAGTCTCTAGCTACATTACAACCTAATTCAACTGTACTTTAGTTAATTTACTTGTCGTTATGAACTTCTCTAACTGAATTGCGGTTATGTTTATACTACCCAATCATATCTATCTGTTGTCAATATTAATTAATGTAACCTAGCTAACTAACCAAACCAAGACTTTTCCATCCACTTATATTAATTAATAAATTATCATCCCACCTCATCTAACTCGGATTTTTCAGAACAAGATTTAATTTGATTAATGATTAATCCTTGAATTGATTTTAATCGACAAAATAAGGAGTTTTTATTGTTAATGTTCCGTCCCTTGTTTTTTTTAAAAAAGGTAAAAAAAGAATAAATAAATAAATAAATAAGAGTACAAGAAATACTCAAATCCTGGTATACAGAGTTTGAGCTGGACAAATTATCTACAATTTATCATGAAACAAACAAGAGGATGAATACACCAATCTTTCAAAGAATAAGAAAACGACAGGGGATAATATATCTGAATCCATTTCTACGATCGAACTCAACTTAGGGTGTGTTTGCAAACAATAATGCTTCTTTCAAAGTGATTAAAATTGATTTGTATAGTATAATTCAAAGTGGGCAGTATTTTTAAACAAAGTACTTTTAAACACTTTCACTTAAGTTGGAATGTTTGCAAAATAAATTATTTTCTTTGGAACTTTACAAGATTATCCTTGGAAGTTGGTAATTTGTACTATTATATAACATAATTGAGGATAAAATTGTAATATTATTTAATAAAGTAAAGAGAATCAGATTTAAGCAAATGGAAATTGGTACCCTACCGCTTTGAAGAATCTGCTTTTAAGTGCTTTGAAGAATTAATTTGTTGAGTCTGCAAACACTTCAAAAGTGACTGTGGATAAAAAATAAGTGATTTTAAACTACAATTTGAGTTTACAAACTCTCACTTAATACCTTCCACCAACTTTAGAGAAACAACAGCCACGTTATTGAAAATCAAGGCGTTCCAAATTTTCAAATTTTCCAACGCATATTTTGCCAAATCAAACACATGAATCTTCATCCTGCATGCAGTAAATTTAGTCACCATCAAATTTCAGTTCACATTTTATTGATCTTGAATGGTAGGTGTCATGATTATAAAGAAGGTGTCATGATTATATTGATTTGAAGATTTAAGTAAGAAGTACACTCCCATGCGTTATTAATTAAGGGAAAATTACTCTAAGGTATAAAGTGGACACACATATTACTCTAAGGTACAATGTGCAAAAATTACGTTGCACTTTAGTATCTAGTTTGAACTAAAATGCAAATTTTTTTTTGCACATTGTACCTTAGAGTAATATGTGTGCCCACTTTACACCTTAGAGTGAGGACCCCATTAATTAATTGCATGTGAAATATTAGATAAAAACAGAAAAAGGTAATCTCCTGGGCAGAAACTTCTGAAAGGATCAAAAAAATTGTGAATCCTTCATGGGTAGAGGTGGGAATTGGTGGGCCTAGCTAAGCTTCTCATTAAAAGGTATGGGCCTAGCTAGTATATAGATATTAGACACAAATCTGACTTGTTACATGTGAGAAGCTTCTTAATTAGTAGGTTTAAGTCTGACATTTTAATAAGCGGGTGGCATTTTTAATATAGTTTTAAACACTTTTTAAGTCTATTTAACCTTAATATATACTCCCTCCGTCCCAAACTCGACTACCATATTTTCGTTTCGGGCGTCCCATACTTGACTATCACTTTTCATTAAATGGAAATACCCACTTTATCACTTTATCACATAAAATATTAATAAATAACTTTTTTTAATCTCAACTACCCATCATTTTATCACTTTATCACATAAAATACTAATAAACAACTCTTTATATCCTAACATTTTATGACTTTATCACTTTTTCTTAAAAATCGAGAGTTTGGGACGGAGATAGTATAATTTTTTTTTTAAAAAATACTCATGTTTTGATAATAAGATCAGTTAATTTATTATAAATTTGGCAAGATATAAAATTTATTAATGATTAAACTTATTTAATTGAATGGTTCATATAAATATATATTATTTTTTATAATTTTATTAATATAAAAAATAATCATTGAATATTAAATATTTTATATGAATTATATATATATATATATATATATATATATAAATTTAAAAGAGTTGGCTTGTGTAAATAAGTAGAGTACTTTTGAAAAGGTCCTAAGCCACGTTTGCTAAAAAGGCCGATCCAAACTTAAGTAGACCTAGCCGTAGGCCCCTGTTGGGTGTTTTGGGTTGTTCCCACCCCTATTCACATGAGGTCAATTGGGTCTTTCCAAAAAAATCGTGCAAGCCAAACAGAAAAATGTGCTCGCAAACCCACGTGCTATATATATAGGAACAAGTATGTATTGCTATATGGAAATATGTGTTACTTTAATAATAGTAACACACTTTTTTTCATACAATAACACATGACATACATGTCCTTATATATAGTAACAAAAGTTATGTTTCCGTATAAAAAAAATTGTTTAAACTATATGAACAAAATGTCATTACAAAATTTAATAAAATATCGAGAATAAAAAGATGAAAAACAACCATATAGAGAATACGAAAAGAGAAAAGTTTGAAGAACATACTATTAAAATTATATTTTTAAAATTTTCAGTAAAATAATTGCACAGAATGAGAAATTGAACGACTCAATGAGTTCAAACTGCACATATTTCTGATGGTTATTTGGAGCCTCCTAGTCAAAGTACCATCCTTGGCTCTAAAATGGCCAAATAGGGAGCACTGATCCTCTAGACATGTATGAGGCGGCCAAAAAGCGGAAAAGTGATTTAGGGTACGTTTGGCTGAGCTTATTTTCAACATCTTATAAGCTCTAATATTTTATAAGTTATTTTGAGAGCTTAAAAGATGTAATTTTTAAGTAGCTTATAAGTTGTTAAAGTATTTGGCTAATAAAACTTATAAGTTCTTTAATAGTAATTTTTTAAAAACTATTTTTAAATTTTAAAATTAATAAAAAAAATTCAATTTTTTTTAATAATATTTTTTTCGAAAATAAATATCTTTTTACAAAAAAATTTTTTTTTTCCAGAAAATAATATTTTTCAGAAAAAAAGAATCGAAAATATTTTTTTTATAAAATAAGTATATTTTTCCAGAAAAAAATATTTTTTTTCCATACAATATTTTTCCCAGAATTTTTTTTTTTTCGAAAATTAATGTATTTTCCCAGAAATTTTTTTTTTTTTCAGAAAATAATTTTTTTTCCAATTTTTTTTTTTTTTTTTGCGAAAACAAAAAACGTCCCGAGTTGGATTGAATTCGAACCAAGTTTGGGCCGGGATGAGTTGAGATATGATAGAGCTTATTTAATTTTTGTAAAATAAGTTGGGATATCCCAACTTATTTTTTTGGAGCTTATAAGCTCTAAAGAACTTATTTTTAGATCTTATAAGATATTAGACATCTTATTTTACCAAACAAAATTAATGAACTTATAAGCTCCTAAACAGCTTATAAGTTGTTTTAAAGAGCTTATAAGCTGTGTCAAACACCCCCTTAGTTGTGAACCAAGCAACGACGAACATGGGTAGGGGCGAGGGTGTTCATGGTACGGACTAAATGAATATTTGAAAAAAATCAGTATATATTAGTATCAAAATTCGATTATTCTAAAATTCGAGTGTCCGTGTTTGTGACGTAAAAGTACAAATACTTTATTTTTTGGCACGATATATCATTAATTTATTATTAAATTGATTAATCACACTATTATTTGTACTGACACTACAAGAAAACAACCAAATTCCAAAGGTAACATTCCAACGGAATTTTGAGTTTTTTCCATTGGAATCATTGATTCGAACGGTAATTCCAATGGAATTCCGGCAGTTGGAAAAGTGCCTGTTGGAATTGCGAAATTCCAACGAAATTAAATCAAAATTCCATTGGAAAGAAATTCCAACGACACATTCCGATGGATAATGAGCGTTGGAATATTCAGTTGATGGAATTATTTCCCATGCAAATTTCGACGTCAATTCCAGCGGTATAGTTTCAATGGATTTTTTTTCCAATAGATATCTACCATTGGAATTTCAATTATTGGAAATTATTCATTGCAAATTCCAACAACATTATTTCATTGGAATTTTATTTCCAACAGTAATTTTCTATTGGAGTTTTGAACGTCATTTTTCAATTGGAATTTTTTTTCAAGAAATATTTTTTGTTTACTTTTATAGCTATATCAAAATGCCATATCAATATCAAACAAAATAACATTATTATTACAAACAAAAATGCAAATACATAATTTTTTTGATCAAATATATTACAACTCCAAAGTCAAGTACATATTTAAAAATGTTCTAGGAATATAAATATGTTTATCATCCTATCAATTCTCATCACCATAAAAAAGAAACTAAGATCATAACATATATTAAGTACTGAATCACATCATCATCAACACCAAGGTACCTATCATTCTACTCACTCTCCTTACATTTGCTTAAGAATCCTCTGTTTTCCTTCCTTCTTTCGTTGCTGCTCTTTCATGGAATTGAGTGTGCACCTTGTGGAATAATTCAACAATCTCTTTTTCTACAAGACCTGGAAATGAGGTTGCTTGAAGCCCATTTCTAATAGAAAAAGTTTCTGAATCTTCAAGATCTACATTTTCTTCTCTCCAAATTATATTTCAACCACAAGTTGTCACAATAATCTGCAATACAAATTGGTAAAAGAGTATTAAAAAAAATAAAAAAACAAAAAGGAACTAGCTGATAGAATATAGAATGTGCCAACATACTTATTACTATGTTCACATTCACATTCACTCTCTTTTACTTAAGGATGCGCCTCAACATAAATTGAAACTAGATACTCATATCTCACAGTCCTGAATGCATCAAGTCAGGTGAAGCCAAAATAGGTGGGCGAATTGAGAAATTTAACTAGAAAATAAATATGCTTAAGAAATTAATATTCATCAAAAGACTTTGAGACATGGCATACTAATATACTTTGAGGACCAAGACAACAATACATATAAAGCAAATTAAACCAAGACATCAATTAAACAACTTTTATATTAGGTGAAAACACATTCACCTTTCTAGCTAATCTAGGTAAAGCCCATAAAATAAGCCAAAACGAATTTTTTTTACAAGGATTCTTTTAGAAACATAAGCTAATAGTTAATGTTAGAAATGTTACTAATATTCAACTAATTAAAACCAATCACTAGCCAATATAATCACCTACTACAACAAGACAGAAGAAAGTTTATGAATTTTAAATCTACCATTTTACATCCATAAAGCTAAAATCATAGTAAGAAATTAGACATGTAACTAAAATGCAACTAAAAAACATCAATAATTAGCCAATTTCTCGCTCAGCATAGCATGACAACAAATAAGTGACATGAAAATCAAGGAATGAATTAAAAGACCTAGATGCTTCAAATTAAGGACAACCTAGAAATACATATATGGATAATAAAACCAGAAAACAACTAACATATCAGGAGCTTGTAACAAGTTATATGAGAGAAACACAACAATCATAACTACACATGCAGGATTCAGTAGTCCTTAAAAGAATACTTTTACAAGGAATTCAGTTAATACACTGGCAAGACACTATACATGTAACCAAGAATTTAGATTTTTATCACCAAAAGAAAAATCACAGCTTAAATGAATCTAAGCATGCATAAAACTTTGGTCATATTAACCACTCCAGTGTCTTTAACCTTCAAATACTTTAAAATACTTTTGGAACTTAAACTTGATGTGTATATACAATTCAACTTTTACGTATGAATATTGTTCAAAAATACACAATTTAGAGAATGGAACTCCTAACTTAGAAGCTCCAATCTGCATTTAGATATAATAATGGGAAATAATAAAATACCTTTCTAATTGGCTTGGAATTACGCTCCCACATCTGTTAAAAAAAAAAATATTACGCTCCCACAACAGGCAATGGCCAATGAGGTGATTAAGGCTGCTGAAACACTCGTAAATCTAGCAGTGTAGGTGTGGTTCATATCAACAATAGAAAAGCTTCAGTAGCAATAATACACTCATGTGGAAGATGTGAAAATTTTTACTACATGTATACTCAACAATTAGAACATCATCGAGATTTAAGCTGGGGAAGATTCAAAAAAGTAAGAACAAAGAGCATAAATATATACCTGAGAGGCATAGGTTCTATTTTATTTTTAAAAAATTTTAAGACATGATTTCCAAGTAAAACAGGGGATGCTTGCCATGTGTGTTCTAGCACTATACAATTAAGCACCTTGTATTCACTTTTTTTGCTTCTGATAAATGAAGATCACAAGGTAAACTACGATTAGATGTTGGAAATACATAAATCAATTTTCTAGAGACATGACTTTATATACTATAATTTCTCAGAATTGTGCATAATATTCAACAAAATTTCAATTGGAAATGCCTGATTCCCAGAATGTTGAGAGAAGTCCAATTGACCCAATGCAAAATAGACTACCATGATACCATAGTTGTGTGTGTGAGTGGTCAGGCGAACGATATAGGGAGAGAGAGAGAGAGCAACCAACCTGCCGCTGGTCGCTGGTCGCCGATGAGTGTCAAGGAGGAGTTGTGGAATCTCTCGTTGTTCGCCGGTCCTTGACGAACACAGTTGAAGGGGAAGAGGGCCGATCGAAAATTATCTTCGATTCAAGAATATCTAGGCTCGTGAATTGACAGCAACACTACTTAGCGCGATCAGTCTGTGGTCTCGGGAGGATTGAGGATGAAAGATTGCCATGGTGATTCTAGGGCTTGAGGCGTAATAGAGAAAGGAAAATGGTGGGAAATTTTTGGGGTTTTGTATTAGAATTTTATTTATATTTTAAATTTGAAAAATAAATATAATTAAAATATAAATATAAACTTTAGAATTTTTTTTTCTTTTTTGAAAGGAAACTTTAGAATTTTTTATATACACAACATATAGATAATAGAGATATAAAAATATTATATGATTTTTTGGAATCATTCCAACTGTCTAGTGCCATTGTATTTTATATTGGAATAATTAGAAAAATACTTCCAACGATATCATGTCGTTGGATATCCTATTGGAATTACATATAAAAATAATTTATGGTTTTGGGGTACTATTCCAACGATTTAGCGTCGTTGGAATATTCGTCGGAATAATTAAAGAAAATTTCCAACGATATCATATTGTTGGAAATTCCGTTAGAATTAGATATACAAATATCATTTAATTTTGGAGAATCATTCCAATTGGCTAACACCGTTGGAATGTCAGCTGTAATAATTTTTTAAAATATTCCAACGTTGTTTCCAACGATAAATTCCAACAATTACCATAAGTTGTTGGAATTACAGTTGGATTGTTCCAACGGTTACTTGTGTCGCTGGAAAATCTGTTGGAATTTTGAAATTTTCAATGGATTTTTTTTCTGTTGGAAATTTTCCATTGGAATTTGACTGTTTTCTTGTAGTGTGATTCATGCCAGAGGATCCGATTAAAATAATAATTTTTTATTTTATGTACACAAATTATTTTTTTATTGATCCTTATAGTAACATATGTAAGGTATTAAAAATTGTGTACAATGTGTTACTATAAGGAGAAATGTGTGTCATTGTATGAACAAAATGTTACTCTCTCGATTTTATCCGCTTCCCTCTATGTCTTCTCCCATGGACAGTGTCATATATCACGGATCAATGATTCGAGAAATATTTCATATGAGTGTGTGTGTTTATATGGGTAATTTATTTTTGTTAACCTGTCACGGATTACTTGTTCTCAAACTACCTATCTTCTAATTAACTGAACTCACTATTATACCAAGGAATATGATCCTCCAGGACCGATCACTAATATAGATTTGAGCTTGGAGAATTGTTAAAAATGACCTTGGAGAGCGGTTATAACAGCTCTCCAAGTAACAGCTGTCCAAGCTTGGTCAGCTGATAAAAACCAATGTCCAAGATATTGCACTAAGACAGCGGTTTTTAACTGCATTGCACTAAGAAAGCGGTTTTTAACCGCATTCCAAGCTATCATCTTAGACAGCGGTTTGTAACCGTTGTCCAAGTATATTCACTTGGACAGCGGTTCACAACCGCTGTCTAACCCCCTTTTTTATATATATATAAATATACTTGGACAACGATTTTTAACCGCTGTCCAATATATATTTATTTTTTTACTTTTAATTTATATTTTTAAAATCCTGTTTATATAAAACCAAAACCAAAACCAAAACCAAAACTAAAAACCAAATTTTATACCACACGATAATATATATACGTCCAATACCAAAACATCAAATAAATTAATAAACACATACACATCATGAAATAAATATCCGCCCAATACAACAAATTAAAACATGCATGAGGTATATCAATACAAATATATATATATATATATATAAGTAATATGCTACCAAAAGTTATCCCACTCTATCTGTAATTATACAAGAATCGATTGTAAAGGTACCCTGTCCAATCCATTTTCCATTTGTTCATTCTTTGTTTGGAGTAATACTTGACCGGACGATCATAAACAAACTGCAAACAACGATCAATTAATCAATATAGTTAGATATATAGTATGAATTTTTATTCAATTAATAATAATTTAAATAAATCGATAAATTGACTTACGTTGATAGGAACCGCCATTTGAGAAGCGCGTATTATATCTTCAATATAACATCACACAAAATGTCCACAGTGATCACTATCTCGTTGCCTCGGTACCTGTTGATTAGCAATATAATCACGTATTACAATTATAATTATTTTATATTAATTTGATAACTTAATAAATTAAATTTACCTTAACATTATTCCAGCTCACGTTATTGAATTTAGCTCTTGAGCCTTGATTAGGAAGGCGACTCTGATACATCGTCATCACACTATTATTATTAGAATTAAAAAATAAAGTTAAGATTAAATATGCATAATTTTAATAAGTAAAACAAATCATTATATTATAATATTAAAAATGAACTTACGCTTCCATGTACGAAGTGAGATCAGGTCGATTTGTAGTCAACCCATTCGCAGCTGGATCCATAAAATACACACTTAATGTGATCATATTTATGGC
Organism: Stenogyne calaminthoides; assembly: GCA_037126765.1. Lineage (NCBI taxonomy): Eukaryota > Viridiplantae > Streptophyta > Magnoliopsida > Lamiales > Lamiaceae > Stenogyne > Stenogyne calaminthoides. Next base: position 9,270,223 of record JBBCBC010000009.1, read on the forward strand.
GACCAGCACCCAATGATTCCTATATTATATTAAGAATATTAAAATTAACTGTAAATTTAGGAAGGGGGAGGAGGAGGAGAAGGAGGGCGACGCACGACGGTAGACCGGGGAGCTGGAAGACGTGGACGGCGACACTGTGGTACGTAGGACGTGGATGGCGACGCGTCGCACTGCAATATATGCACAATACTGTACGCGCTCGATGGGGCGACGGAAAATGGAGAAGGGAGGAGGAGGATATTGGACGCGAGATATCGATGGATCTGTAGAAATGAAAATGAAAACGTACGCGATGGGGGCTGATCTGTACAAGCTAGGGCACCATTACAGAGCGGTTCAGAACCGCTCTCTGTTGCAGAGCGGTTCTGAACAACATTCCAAGCTCTCTCACTTGCAGAGCGGTTATAAACCGCATTGTTGACAAGCTTGCAGAGCGGTTCTGAACCGCTCTCTCTTGGAGAGCAGTTTCGAACCGCTCTTTAATTTTTTTTATTTATTAAAAACCGCTCTCCAAGGTCGATTTTGGAGAGCTCTTTCTAAAAGGGCTCTCCAAGCTCAAATGTGTAGTAGTGGATCCTAGTAATATTGGGGTCTGAATTGAAATTTAACATAAGACCACCTTCCTCCTTGTTATTCTCTTGTTCCTCATCGATCAAATTTTCATTTTTATTTGAAATCTCTACAACTACTCCTTTTTAGAAGGAAAATACTTGTTGATATCTCCTATTGAACTTTTAATTAGTTCGTTTATTCTTAATTTTATTTTTCACTTTTGGAATCCAGATATGTATATCATCAATTTATATTTCATTCATCAACAAGAACTTTTAAAAATAATAAATTAATACATAATTGAATATGCAAATTGGGATGAGATTATAAGGTACAAAAAATAGAGGCAAGTGACTCTTAAGTACAAAAAATTTGACTAGTGACTCTAAGGTACAAAATGAGACATTTTTACCCTTATTTTAAATTTTTATTACAATTGTGCCATGACACAAGTTGGGGCCACAACTTAAAAAAATACTAATCTACCGGTACACAAAGCCCTACGCTCTCTCTCATCCTTCATTCTTCACCCCTCTTTCTCTCTCTAATCCCCTAATTTCCCTCTCGTCTGTTAGTGTTAGTGTCCTAGAGACAATCTTTTGTAAGGACATAATACTAAGATAATATTCAGTGTTGGTTTAATATTATTGTTTATTTAATATTAAATATATGGAGTTACACTTATTAGAATATTATGTTTGATTGTTTGCATTTGTTCTTATCTGTGTTCCCATGAGTCACTGCTGTCATTGAGGTTGTGAGAACTCAGATGACTTAAGCATGATTCTCAAATGGATCAAGAATGAGATATTGATGATGCAATTGAGATTGGTGTGTGATCTGCATCATACTCTTAGAGAGTGTAGTAAGATCTCACTTACTACGAGATACTAAGTATCTCATGATGGATGCACAGTTACCTTAGAGGGTTTTGGTATACCCATCCGAGAAACCGTTTGATGTAGTTCCACTATATGAGTCTACGGGTGTCTCGGTTAGTGGGAGCGATGTGATATTCCTTTGACTTGAGGTTAATACGCACGACATGTGTGGAGTGATGGAACTTTGACCGTGACCGACGCTTGCACCCTTCCATGGGTAGATATGGTTTGGATTGGGTTCATCACGAAGTGCATGTGTGTGGTAGTTGAGCCAAGAATATGATTCATTCCTCAAAGTGGATTTAGAGAGAATACTCATCTTCTCATCATAATTGGATCAAAGTCATTGACCAATGCACGTCAACTTGGACTTTGTGGCCAAGTGTGACATAAGTGATCAATTAGTGATTAGAGATAATATGATTATGTTATTTGAATATACACTTCATCATGTTCAAGACTAATCGAGTATTCGTGAATGAAATGAAGATATCGCAATAGCCCACGTTATAGTTACAGGTAGTTGCATGTTTCTCGCAACGCACCTCATATATTGAGAATGTCTGATTTATTGTCTAGGTTTCAATTAAGACCTTAGTTTGACTAATCACTCGATATATGTGGGTCTATGAGTCACACAACAAGTTATTCCCTTGTACGGATTATAGTTGGTGGATTAAGTATTAAATAGGATTTAATATTTAATTTATGGAGAATTAATTAATAATATATTAATTTGTTATTAATTATTATTACTGTTTAATTAAATTAGATTTAATTAAATAGGAATCCCAAAATAATATATGGAATATTATTGTAAGAAAATATATTTAGGAAAATCATATCTAAGAGATATGATTTGCAAGATTATGAAATATCTTCCTAATAAAGATTGTTTAATCTTTAAGCTGAGCTTCCCCTATATATAGGACATCTTAGGGATTCATTAATCACTACAAGAAAACCTAATTTCTCCATAAAATCTAGAATAGAAATTTTTCTAGCAAATTCCGTCTCAGATTCAACGATGGCAAATCTGTGCAAGTCCATACTTTGGGGATTACATAGATACCGTAGTAGAGAAAACTGCATATGAATTGCTGTAAGATTCCTCGTTATGTTTATTTGTACTCATTTATACAATTAACTGTTCGTTGTTGGTGAACTATTAATTTCCGTTGCGCATGTATTACGTGTTTACGTGCTAGTATATTCCAACATCGTCCCTCTTTCTCTCTCATCCCTCATCCCCCATCCCCCATTTCCGTCGCCTCTCTCTCTCTCTCTTACAGAAACCCCCCCGCTCCCCACCTTACTCTCTCTATAAGGCCGACGTGGGGGTGCGCGACTGGTGGTGTAGGGCCGATTTTAAGGTCGATGGTGTAGGGGCCCCGCGTAGGGTTGTTTTGTGGTGGTGATGGTGGAGGCAGTCGAGGTTTTACGGTGGTGGATGGTGGTTCGTGGTGGTTTGGCCATCGCTCTCTACACAAAACCGTCGTGGATTTGGTAGTGGTTGGGGCGACGCGGCTAACGGAAATTAGGTGTGGGGTGTTTGGTCGTGGGGGGTGAAGCAATGGTGTTGGGCGGTGCTCCCTTGCAGCGCCGCGGTGGTGTTTTTTGGCCATGGAAGGTAAGTTTTTTTTTGTGTTATTTTTGTGTATTTTTTTAGATCTATTTTTTAGATCTGTATTTTATCCGAGTCCGAGTCAGGCGGCAGTGGTACGGGGTGGCATGGTGCGGCGCGAAGAAGGTAATTATTTTTTTGTTTTTTATTTATTTTGTTTTTTTTCTGTACTTTTGTAGATCTGAGAAATTGAAAATTTGAGTGGTATATCTTGTGTATGTGGTGGATTTGCATGATGACGGTGGTGGCAATTCGGCGGTAGGAGTGGCAGAGTGGCGGCGGCGATGCAGATTAGGGTTTCTTTTTGATATTTTTGTAATTTTATTTTTTATTTTGGAGATTTGTGTATTTTGTAGATTAGGTGTTTATAGGTGTAATTTGTAGATTAGGTGTAATTTGTAGATTTGTGTAATTTGCAGATTAGGTGTTTATAGGAAAAGTAAATATTTATTTATTTTTTGTAATTATTTATTGTATGATTTGTTTTTGTAATATGTAGAGTTGGGAGAAAAGAAATGCACTCCAAAAATTGTCTAGAAGTAAAAAAATATAAAAAAATACAATCCAAAAATCGTCCAGAAGTACAATATTATAAAAATATGCACTCTAAAATTAGCTCAAAAGTGCATAAATTAATTATTATGCACTCTAAAATTAGTCCAAAAGTGCATAAATACAATTTTTTAAAACTCGGCTTAAAATACAATTTATTTATTTTTTTAAATGCACCCTAAAATTGGCATAAAGGTACAGAAATTCAGAAAACGTATTATTGCAGAAATCGGCTCAAAATACAATTTTTTTTTTAAAAAAAATACACCTTAAAATTGTCATAAAAATGCACCCTAAAAAATTGTATTAATAAATAATTTAATTAATTCAGTAAATTAAAAAAATTTGGACTTTTAAAATTTTAAAATACAAAAAGTCAAAATAAGTTAGAAGTGCAGAAAACGTGTCAGAAGGGTAACTTAGACTTTTTTACCACTTTTTTTGTACCTAAGAGTCACTTTAAAGTTTTTTTGTACCTTAGAACTTTCTCCCATTGCACTACAAAAAAATATTGATTTAACGAGGGAAATTAGTGAGGGTAAAAGAACCCTTGATATTTAACGAGGGATTTAACTAGGGATGTACTGAACGAGAGCTTTCATGAGGGTACTACCCTTGTAACATTTAACGAGGGCAGTTACCCTCTGTAAAATCGTCACCAAAGTCAACGAGCGTGACGCGCCCTTGGTAAATGAGTCCCCTGGGGTCAGACGAGGGTCGTCCCCCCTTGCCAATCAATCATCTCTGACGCCCTGCGATCGCTCTGCACGAGGCGCATTTGCCGAGGGCAACCACCCTCATAAATGCGCTCGCCAACCTCTATATAAGAAGCATTCCATCAGCGTGGAGGGGGACTGCTGCAGCTCATTTTTGCCGAAATTAAGGTAAGTTTTTTATTAGTTGTTTTATTATTTAGTATTAGTTGTTTATTATTTAGTATTAGTTGTTTTAATACTGTTTAGTTGTTTTATTTATTTAGTATTAGTTGTATTAGATTAAATTTTAATTTAATTTGCATGATAATTATATTTGTTGTATTAATTGTATTTTGTTGTATGATAAATGTATCTAGTATTAGTTGTATTTAGCTTAATTTAATTTGCATGATAATTTTATATTTTAAGTATATTTTAGCTTAATAGTGTAGTAGTTTAGTGTATATATATTATTGTAGTGTATAATTTAGTTTAATTTTACTTGGTAGTTGCATATTTAGTATTATTTAATTAGCATAATTTCTAGCTAATACATGTACATTAGTATTGTTTAGCTTAATTCCTAGCTTAATTTAGTATTAGCTTAATTTATCTTATTTGTGTATATAAATTATTAATTAGTTGTTCAATTATTTAGTATTATTTAATATATTGATTGCGTTGGATGTTGGAGTGGAGGGATCGATGTTGATGAATGTTGGTTATTGCTTGTTGTAGAACATGTGTGTTCCGACTTGATTGATTTTAATTGATTAAGTCGGAAATGGATGCACGTAGGATCTTGATTAATTGGGGAAAACGATAAAATAAGACGAAACTCTGCCAAAATTTTTAGTAAATATTAATTATTAATTAGGCTTTTGAATACTAATTAATTCATAAATGTGAAACAGATAATTGATATGGATTATTCTAGCCGTTTACGTTGGATGTATGGTCCTAGATCGATTAATGGCAATATATCTCCTGAATTCTATAATGGACTCGAATCGTTTATAGATTTCGCCACTAGTAATGGGACGAATCAGGGAAAGATTAGGTGTCCCTGCGATAAATTTAGATGTCGGAACAAGAATACGTATCATGAACCTGATGAGGTGAGAGCACATTTATATATAAATGGGTTCATGCCCAATTATTGCAATTGGATTTTTCACAGTGAGGAAATGTGGGGTCATGAATACAATGATCATCCGTCTGCATCGACTTCACACGGGCCGATTGACGAGACTTTTGCATCTAGCTCGCACCACGATATGATGATGAACTTAACCCCTTGTCCCCACTTAAATGTGGATGATGAGCCCCCTAATGAGGAACCTCCTATTGAGTATGCTGCATATTTTTATAAAATGCTTCGTGTAGCGAATCAGGATATAATGTCTGGTTGCAAATCTCACTCACAGTTGTCATACAATGCCCTATTGCTGAACATTAAAACTGAAAACAGACTGTCTGAAAGAGGTTATAATCAAATGGTTGAGGTGATTCGTGTTCTTTGTCCGAATAGTCTGGTGCCCAAGAAATTTTCTGATAGCAAACAGCTGATGAGTGAGATGGGTCTTCCAGTGGAGAGGATTCATTGTTGTGCACAGAACTGCATGTTATATTGGGGTGCAGACGACGAGCTTGAAAACTATAAGTTTTGCAGTTGGCCACGGTTCAAACCTGCTAGACGTGACATGAATGGACGATTGAAAAAGAACCGTCCTTTTAAGTAGATGTTATATTTTCCTATCATCCCTCGACTGCAAATATTGTATCAGTCGAATGTTACTGCGAAGGATATGACACGGCATGCACGTTGCTTGAACGACCACTCCGGTGTCATGCGTCACCCTGCAGACTCACAGGATTGGAAACAGTTGGACCAGTCGCATCCTGATTTTGCTTCAGAAATTCGGAACGTGAGCTTGGACTTGAGCACTGACGGTTTTCAACCATTTTATGTTTATTTGTTATGAATATTGTTGATTAATCTCTACTATTAGTTTGTGAGAATGCTTTAAAATTTTATTTTTTTTAAAAATTATTATAGGTGCATGTATATATATACATGTAGACGTGTTAGTATATAGTGAAAATTAATATAAAAGTAATAATTTTGCAATTTTATTGAAAATATTTAAAAAATAATGATCATGTACATGTGTTAGAAAATACTATGTAAGGATGATTATTTAAATTTTTTTATTGAAAATAGTTTAATTCAAACGTATTCGAATTGTATTTATTGTACACTTGTAAGTATAGTGAAAAAGAATATAAAACTAATTATTTGAAAATTTTATTGAAAATATTTTATAAAAATAATTAATATAAGTATATATATAAATGTATTCATAATAATAAATAGTGAAAAAGAATATAAAACAAATTATTTTAAAATTTTATTGAAAATATTTTAATAAAAATAATTAATATAAGTATATATATAAATGTACTCAAAATAATAAATGATGCAAACGAATATAAATTATTTATTTCAGAATTTTATTATAAATATTTTAACTAAATCAAAGTATATATGCATGACAAACAATTAGATTAAGAGTAAGTCTACTGTAAAAATTTGTATAGATACAAGTCTATCAATTTAGGAAATTAATTAATTTGTGGGTCTAAGATGACCTGGTCAACACCCACGCGGGTCGCTGAAAAAATCTCATGGGTCCTTCAAAATAAGGAGGCTTGTAGCACCTTAAGTTCACGAAACAGACACAATTGATGTAGTGTCCAAGTGGTTGGCGTCTACTTGTATCCTCAGGAGGGTCAAGAGTTCGAGTCCTCTTCAGGACTTCTTATATGGTTTCATTCATTTTAAATTTTTTACCATTGAAAAAAAACATCATTTTAGATTATTTTTATTTTTAAAAAATCTAAAAAATATCTAAAAAAATATATTTTATAAATAAATGTATTACTATCACAATTTTTATGAAATAATATTATATCACTGCAATTAACAGTACTACATCATTACACTTGATAGTATTACATACTGTTGGGAGATGAATTTAATAAAGAAGTTTTGATTAGATCTCAAAACCCTTGAGTATGACATGTTCAGGATAATCTTGATAGTCTGAGTCAGGTTTCAGTATAGATTGATCAGGAAGATATCTGCACAATGTATAGTCAACAGATATAGATCAGGTTAAATATCAAAAACCCTGAGAACACAGGTAGAACTGAATGTTCAAGAAGGTACTGAAGATGCTGAAGGAATGAAGACTCAGATATTACAGAAGACTCGGAAATTACTGAATACACTGAAGACTCAGTAAGTTGCTGAAGACACTGAAGACTCAGTAGTTACTGAAGACTTAGTAAGATACTGAATACTCAATAAAACCTGAATATTCAGAGGCACTGAATAATATCTATCTGAATACTACAAAACTGAGAAAAACGTACATGTTCAGAAAAGTAGATATTGCCCAAAACATTCTAGTGCAGACAAAAGGAACTAAGTCTAAGTGTTGTTTAAGGTTGTCTCAATCAGAGAGATTGACCAAAAAGGGCCGTTTTGTTTGTCTACATTCACTGAAGACAAGAACCAATCAGAGGAAGACAACACTGTACTTTACTGACACTGAAAGCGACAGGACCCTGAAATTTGTCAGTAGTACTAAGTTCCAGACTGCAAAAATTGGTGATTGGCTACATGGTTGCATATTTCCTAAAACATGCAAGGGAGTGTTCAAACCCTAAAAATAGTCGTTCATCAAACACCAGAAGAGGAAACTCATGAAGCTATCTCTTCCAACGGATAGTTTTTCAAGAGTAACCTTGGTAAAGGTTGCCTATAAATACCAGTGACCTTCTACATTGAAAGGTTATGGGAAATTTCAAAGCAAATCAAGAGCTCATTCGTATTATTGCAAATTGAAACACTCGAAAAACCTAGAATTTTCCAAGTGTTTCACATTGGAGAGAGCTCACTATTCTAAGCCTAGATTGATAGAAATATCCAAAGCTTGGAAGAGATATCCTAGCCTTTGCATCTGTTCTTATTGTAAAGGATATCTCACCCTAGTTGGAAACCAACCCAAAACCCAAACCCTTTGTTAAGGTAGTTTGTGTGTGATTTGTTGGTGAGTTAGAGTTGTAAAGAGTGAGTAAGCTACAGTGTGTTAGCCAGAAAACTCTAGAGAAGAAGTTAATAAGCTACTTGTGGTAGTCTGAACACTTGTGTGTGTTTGAGTTAGTAAACTGCAGAGAGTCAGTCAGAAAACTCAAGGTAGAAAAGTGAGTAAGCTACAGTGAGTTAGCCTGAAAGCTTTAGGAAGAGGTTAAGGAATTTCTCTGAAGATCAGAGAGAGTGGAAGTAGGAGTTTGAGTCTCTGAACCAATATAATTGATGTGTTGTTTGCTTTTTGTACTGCATTATTATATGTTGCATGTTTTTCACTAAAAGCATATGTCACTGATATTCAGTTGGAACCAATCCACTGAACTTGCATCAAATTGATCACAGCCTTAATCACTGGTTTATTAAAGGAAGAAAATTTTCAGCAAAGCTAAAATGAGTATAAACTTAGGGCCAACCATTCCGCACACTTGAGTAGCTAGAACAGATAGTTACCAAACTGAATTAACTCCACTGAGTGTTCAGTAAGTTAATTATCTGATCCAAGCTCCTCAGGATCTCTGATAAATTCAGGATCAGTTGGGCTAATCTGAAGCTTCTGAAAGCTGCTCAGGATCATTGTCTCAGTAGGCTTTGACTCAGGGGCAATCTGTGCTTCTCAGGACAAAAATATCAGGATAACCTGACCCATCTGACCTCAGTGAAAGAAAAGTTTAAAAATCACTGAACACGTGTATTCCCCCCCATACACGTGTAAGAATCGTTAGCACCGGGACCAACAAGTGGTATCAGAGCAGTGGTTCATTTTGACCACTTGTTTTGGTAGCCATGGTCTATTTGCTGAAAGTCTTTGGAGGTCTACTGAATAGATCTGTTTGCTGATATCTTACAAGGCTCAATCATCATGCCTTCTAAGAAACTTCCTATGTTCTCTGTTGAGAGCTATGACCTATGGAGACTGAGAATACAGGCTCATCTGTATTCAAAACATGAAAGAATGTGGAGAGTGGTTTCTGAAGGACCATTCAAATTTACTGTTGTAAATCCCAGAATCACTGATACTGAGAGAAATGATCCCAGGGATGAATTTCCTAAAACTGATGACCAACTGACTCCTGATGAGAGAAAGTTAGTCAATCTGGACTACATTGCTAAAGATACTTTGTATAGCACTATTGATGATGTGTTATGGGGATGATCTCTCATTGTGAAACTGCAAAGGAAATATGGAACACACTTGTTGTTATGTGTCAAGGCACAGATCCTATTAAGGAAAACAAACTTTCTGTTGCTATTGAAAAGTTTGATAGCTTTGAAATGGAATATGGTGAATCCATTGACAAACTTGAGGTCAGATTCACAAGCATTATGCATGATCTGAGTGCTCTTGGGAAAAGATACCCTCGGAGAGAAGTGACACAGAATATTCTTAGAGGACTATCTAAGAAATGGGATATACATGTTGTGGTGATTGAAAACACCAAAAATATTGATTCCATGCCATACCAACAAGTTTTCTCTGAACTGAAAGTTTATGAGTTTGTGATTGACAAGAAAACTAAGAAATATGACAGCAAAGATGATTCTTCATCTAGCAAGAATGTGGCTTTCAAAGCCAAAGAGAAATCTAGTAAGTCTAGAGAGTCTGAGAACTCACTTGCCAAAAATCAGGATGAGCAGGAGGATAAGCTAGTACTGATAGCAAGGAGGTTTGAAAGACATAATAGCAGATATGGAAAATATAAGAAATACTACAGGAATCACAGGTACAAGAGAAACTCAGAAGCTGAAGACTGATCCACTGAGAAAAGGAAGGACCACAAAGCTGAAGGATCCTCATCCAAAAAGAAGGACTCCAAGACCAAGGAGGAAAGTGATCAGGATGATGATACCAACAGATGCAACAACTGTCAGAAGAAAGGTCACTTTCAATATGACTGTCCTGAGCTGAGTGCTAAAGAAAGAAAGGAGAGACAAGCCAAGAGAGACAAGAAGATTTCCAGCAAAAAGGCTATGATTGCTGAGGAAGAAGAACAATCTGAAGAAGGATCCAGTTCTTCAGATGAGATATTCGCAGATAGTGACAGTGATGATGTCTGCCTTGTTGCTATGGAGGAGGTAAATTATTCTATCTCTGTTGTTGCTCCTACACAAGCACATGAGTTCTCAAGTTCAACTGTAAACAATAACTTTGACCTAATGGATTCGTTTGAGAATCTTATGAAGGACTATTCTGTGTTACAAGAACTGCTCACTGAAACTCAAGAGCAGAACAAGGAACTGACTGCTGAGAATCTGAAGTGGAAAGACTCTAAAAATGCTGAGATCACTTCTCAATTGATGGGAACTACTGATGAACTGGATGTTCTGAAAGTACAACTCTCAGAAAAGGAGAAGGTGATAGAGATCCTGAATGGAAAATTAGAGAAATCCACTAAGGAGATTCAAAGCTTATCAGAACTGAGTTCAATGACCTCTTTTTAGAAGCATGAAACTCTAAAAAAGAAATGTGAGGATAGTCTTGCTGCAGAGAAAGTTAGCTTTATTGAATTCTCGTGATCTAAAGTAATAGATGAAATTGAGTTATCAAAGACCAACAACTATAAAATTTGGATTGGGATATAATCCAGGGGAACCTCACAAGGTCTTGAATGTCGCTTCTAGTAGCACCAAGATCGTTATCTTTGTTAAACCCGGTGGCATCAAATCTTCTTCATCAAGAAAAGCCTGGGGTTTTAGACAAGGGTAAAGGACCTATGGTTTTTAAAAATCAAGGTTAGGGAAGAAAGCCCAAACCTCATGAAAAGGCTAGAAAACCTGAACACTCAAGGGGAAATTTTCAAAGCCATGCTTCAAAGCCTCAAAGCTAAGAATACCAAACTCAAGAGATCTCAAGATTGAACCATCGGAGGAATTTTCGAAGAGAAACACTCAAACAGAGATATTCTCAATGAAAAAGACCAAGCCCTCAGATTACTGAAAGACCCCAATTTCAGTACAGGCAACCTAAACCCCACTTGCCTAAGGGTAAAGGTTTTCTGAACCCAAGTCAGCAGAGACAGAGACCAGCTGCACCAAGGCCAAAGCATTGGAACAAAAGGCCTGAACCCAAGAAGAATTCAAAGGCTCATGTTCATGCTAAGGCTGGCACTCATACACAGGGTACTGCCAAGGCACCTAGGGTGGTGAATGTGTATGTAGATGTTTATGGGAGACAAATCAGCCACTCTAAAGTAATTAGAGTTGTTAGGCAGATTTGGTTTCCAAAAGGTACAGCTAACCTGGTAGGACCCTACACCAAATGGGTACCTAAGAACTGGTCTGTTTTCAGGTAAAAGAAAAGGGCACTGAGCTGAATAAAGACAACATAGCCTTGATGAGTGGAAATGAATTGGCTCATGCTGTATGGTACCTAGACAGTGGATGTTCAAGACATATGACAGGATATAAGCAACTACTCACTGACAATGTTGAGCAAAAAGGCCATCAGATCACTTTTGGTGACAATTTCAAAGGACAGACTGAAGGATATGGAACTCTTGAAGTTGACTCTATTCATATCCATGGTGTTTCATATGTATCTGGTTTAAAGCATAACTTTCTTTCTATCAGTCAATTCTGTGACAAAGGATTCAGTGTTGAGTTCTCAAAGAACTTATGTTATGTGAAAGACAATGCTTCAAAGAAAATTCTGTTGGGATTATACTGGAAAGTATGATTTTACTTTGTATAATCAAACTGAATTTCGGTCTTATTTACTGAAATAAACTATTTATCACTGATGCTTTAAATATTATCGAATGTTATATATAGTTACTGCATAACTGTTCAATAAATAGTACGTGTTACATTGTAGTTAATTTAGTGATACCAGATCACAGAAGATTAAATTAACAGTCCCTTGTAACCAAAAGTACACCATTCATGACCTAGATGGAAATGAACAATCCATCGTGAAAGGTTGAAGTGTAAGGCTCAGATTGGCTTGTCTTGACCAAGAGATTACACTAGTGCATGTCTAGTGCACTGAAGAGGACATACAGGAGGACAAATTCTTCAGAACTAAACTAGGAAGAATTAGACATCAGTGGTTCGTTATTTCTTAATCTTTGTCCCTTAAATAGGATCGCGTGTGGTTAGTAATTATTGCTTTGACTTATTACGGGTAGAGAATCAATGAGATTCAATACTTTATATCTTGGGCAATATTATTGGTCACATGCGATTGCTAAGATTTAATATGGAGAATCGTGTGTAAGTACGCTTGTTCGATTTGCCCCCTTGGGAGGTTCATAAGTTTTATCATACCAAATCTTGCAAGTGGAACTAGTTTCCGGTATGGATAATAACTTTGAACCGTTCCTTTACCAAGGATAAAAGATATTAATTAATGGAAAGCTATTTCAATGGCTTGAAATGGGCTAGATAATCTTAAACACGGGAAATAATAACCGGGAGCCATATTGACTGTAATATGGGTTAAGATGGATAGTGCAATATTAATTATGTAGTGGGATTAATTAATATTTATGGGCTTGAATAATATTGTGGCTCAATATTGATAATTCAAGATCCATTGGTAGGTCCAATCTTAATTCTCCTAAAGGCCCTCAAGTAGCCCAACATAAAGTTCAATAACTGAAAAAAGTGTTTAAAAATAAAATAAATTATTGTTGCATTATTTTCCTTAAATTTCGAAATTATTAAAGAAAAAGAGGGAGAAGAATTTTCTTGAAAAGATTTTATGGAAAGGAGATAAGTATTCTTGGAATACAAGATTATCCCATAAATTCAAGAAATCTCCCACTTGGTTTCTTTAATTGTGATTTTCGAAATATATAGAGTAATAATAGAAAGAAGGATTTTCTTGATTTTCTTGAAAAGATTTTATGGAAAAGGATATGTATTCTTGGAATACAAGAATATCTCATAAATTCAAAAAAGATCCAACCTTGAAAATCCTCCTATTAATTTCGAAAAAATGGGTTAAATAAGGGTGTGAGATTTTTGTGGAAAAATACACATGGAAAGAAGAATATATGGGATATATTCAAGATTTCTTGGAGATCAAGAAAATATCTTTCCTAACCATATTTTGAGCCCTAATTTTCGTTCCCCTCTCTATTATAAATAGGGGATGAATGTGTCATCCCCAGTGAACACAAAAATTGGTTTATCGAAAAATATCAGCGTCGATAAAATATCAAATATTTTGAAATGTCGACAGATTGTGTATTTTCGAAAAACGTCAATTGTGAGTGTACAACTCCATGTGCTAGAAAAATTAGTAAATCCACAAAGGTGGTGCAACAAATTTTTATTTTCCCTTTTGTTAATTGTTCGCGAGCTTCCTTCCACCGGATTGACGAGCAAGGACTAGGGAATACTTGGGAAGGCTTTTTTGGTGTGTTTTTATCGACGAGACCATTGCCACTCCAAGAGTTTAGTTCACGTAAACCCGTAGAAATTCCGCATGCGTAGGATTTATGTGAACTGTTTATATGCATGATTTGTTGTTGAATTATTATTTGAATTAATATAGGATTAATTCATGCTAGTAATAATTGTTAGAATTAAATTTGTATTTAAATATTCATCCCGAATAGATCCGTGCAATCAATTCCCCAACAACTGGTATCAGGGCCTCGGTTTCGGGCTCTGAATTTTAAATTGTAATTTAACTCGTTTTTATTAAATTTGAAATTGGATAGTAGAATTGCTAGATCTTTTTTGCAGGTATCCAATTGTCATGGAATTTAATGTGTTTATTTATGCATGCATATAAATTGTGGTTTTTTAATTTGATTCGTTCGAATTCGTTTTGCCTCATGAGAAAATCCACGAGTAGATTAGAATTTGTTTGATTTGATCAATGTAATAGACTAGTCTAGATCTAGGTATATTTATTTTTGTAAATAAATTGTGCTTAGGATCGAAAAAATGGAGCATGGAGATGAAGAATTAAAAGCGGGATCCGGGCAGGCGTAGGCGGCGTCGTCAATAAACGCGTGGGGAGGCACGCGCTACGCGGATGGATCTTTGGCAAGAAGACGGGCGTGGGGCTAAGGCCATGGGCCGAGCGCACGCGGATCAACCTGTAGCGACGATGGCGCGTGGGCAGGGCGGGCGCCGCCGAGGCGCAGGAAGGCGAGGTTGGACGGCGCGAGGCCGAGGGCGGCGGGCGAGGTGGCACGTGAGTTGGATCGGCATGGGCGGGCGCCGCGAAGGCTCAGCGTGGGAACGCTACCGGGCATGCGCGACGCCTACCGAGATCCGCCAAGAGCTGTCGAGCGGGATGTGCACTGCCGGGCGACGTGCGTCGGGCGCTTCGGCGCGCGCGCAAGGACGCCACTCGACACGGCCGGGGGAGTGTTGGGCGGGCACTCTGACCCGCGAGCTGGTCGATGACATGGCTTGACAAGGCATTTTTTTTAAGACGGTCAAGTGGGAGCTTTTCGAGACGAACGATGAAGGCTATGAAGACGATTTCTCAAGATCAAGACATGCCAAAAATTAACCATGACAATTGGATAAATGTGCCCAATATGTTTAATTTTTTTGTTTTGATGTTATGCATTATTTTATGCTTATTTAAATTGTGTTTAAATTTGCGATGCATGAGAAAACGTTTTGAAAAATCTCACTTTCGAAAATTACTAAGTATGCTTAAACAATTAATTGACAATTTTATTCCGGATAATAAAATTGAATTAATTTTGACCTCCATGATTTATTTATTTGTGGATTCTTTTGGAGAAATTCCCCCCAAGGGACGGTCAAAAGATAGCTTTCACATGAATAAATTCCAAATGGATGATTGTGGATTATTACTAGTGGCGACGATGACCCTCCCCATGAGGCTCGTTCAAAGCGAAATAATAATTTTGTATTTAATCATGGTTATTACTTAGGTATAAAATTGATATGCATATACTTCCCCGAAGTCCCTGTCAATTTTATATTGGTCAAGTGGGAGCCAACTATTAATCTGGATATTAAAGGTTTGTAACTGTTCTTGTTTGTAACCTGCATGAATGTGTTTAAATAATGACCCACCCCACGTGGCTTATTTAAACTGTTTTGAGATGTTGGCTGATGCATGTTCATATTTTTTTTTGGGATTTTAATATGAAACATTTGATCGAATTTTGTGATATATTTGTGTTTATGCATATTATTATTTATTTCAGTTCATCATGTCGCAACCTTTTAATCCACTGTTCATTATACTTAAAGTCAATAGAATAAGTATGGAAACTATATTGATTGGAAACAAAAAATTATAATTGTCCTAACTGCACAAAAGCACAAGTGGATTCTTGACACACCAAAATCAGATGAGCCAATTGACGAGTCAAAAATGCAGGACTCGTCAGATCACCTTGTGAGAGATGTCATCGCTGAAAATGGTGGAGGGCAAACCCGTAAGGGATTACGTCCTTAAAATTGATGGCCAATCTGAACAAACTTGAGGTTCTGAGTGCAGATTATAATCTGGAGACTCAGATGAATTTGGTACTTCACTCTCTGCCCAAAAAGATTTTCCTAACTGCACAAAAGCACAAGTGGATTCTTGACACACCAAAATCAGATGAGCCAATTGACGAGTAAAAAATGCAGGACTCGTCAGATCACCTTGCGAGAGATATCATCGCTGAAAATGGTGGAGGGCAAACCCGTAAGGGATTACGTCCTTAAAATTGATGGCCCATCTGAACAAACTTGAGGTTCTGAGTGCAGATTATAATCTGGAGACTCAGATGAATTTGGTACTTCACTCTCTGCCCAAAAAGTTTTTGAGCATTTTGGCCTCGCTAGCTGATTTGTTTCAAGCTTTGGTCTCGGCAGAGATGTTGATGGGGCACCAAACTCAAGATTTGATGGCAAGTGGTCCGTCTTCATCTTCTAGGCCAAAGGAAGGCAAGAAAAAGAAGAGGACCAAAAGCCATAAGCAATCAAACTCAACTGTTGCCAAAGGCAATGGTAAGATGAGGAATGCCGGTGGTGTCAAGGAAAATCCAAAGAGGAAGTGCTTAAGGCTGGCTTGTGAAAGAGGACAATGGAGGTTTGCTGTTCCAACCCCCAAAAGGGATTTGAAAAAGAAAGGTAATTCTCACGCACTAGTTGTTGAAACTTGTTTAGCGGCAGATACTTCTCATTCTTGGGTAGTTGATACGGGATCTGGCCGACCATGTATGTTTCACGTTCTGGGGTCCCGGTGACCCGACAACTTAGTGGCGATGAGATCCTCATCACACGGGCGATCTTCGAGAGTGGCATTTGAAGCGATGGGAGAAGTGCACTGTCTTTTGAAGACGAGTTTTAATTTTAAGAGATGTTCTTTACGTTCGAATTTTAGAAAGAATTTAATTTCGGTTTCTAAACTTTACCTTGATGGATATTCGGTTACTTTTGAGAAAGTTGTTACCATTTCTCTTTATGATAAATTTATCTCGTCATGGAACGTTGTCAAGTAATCTCTATACAATTAATGTGTGCACACCACTCACGAAATGTATCCTATAACACATTAATCGCTTTTCGATAAAAGAAAACGCGTTCATCGGGGCGTGAACGAAATACTTCTATGGCATCTAAGATTGGGACATATTAATCCAAAAGAGGATCCAAAGGTTGGTATAAGCGGTTCACCGGAGTCTCTCCAAGTTGAACCAATTCCAACCGCGAATCATGTTTGGAGGGTAAAATGACCAAGAGGGCATTGGAGCCAAGGGAATAGAGCCAAAGAAGTGTTAGAAATCGTTCACACGGGCGTATGTGGTCCAATGTCAACCAAAGCAAGAGGAGGTTATGAGTATTTCTCACTTTTATTGATGACTACTCAATGCGGTTATATTTTCCTTATGAAGCATAAATCGAGACCTTTGAGAAATTCAAAGAATTTAAGGCTCAAGCAGAGAATCATAGGGAAAAACGTATCAAGGCTCTACGATCCGATCGTGGAGGCGAAAGTACCTCAGCGATGAGTTTTTGAACTACTTTGTCGATGAAGGATTGTATCCATTTAATCGCACCGGAGAACCCCTCAACAAAAGCGGGGTTGCGAGGCTAAGAAACAGAACTCTTTTGGAAATGGTTAGATCAATGATGAGTTATGCGGATCTTCCCAAGTCGATTACGGGTCATGCCTTGGAAACAACGGCTTACATTTACGAACTTGGTGCCATCTAAATCGGTTCCCAAAACTCCAAAAGAATTGTGGACCCGGCCTTGAAGCCCGGTTTGAGACACATGAGAATTTGGGGGTCCGCCCACGAGTTGGACAAGGAAGCCGGAAAATTGGATCCTCGATCAGAATTAAGGTTGTTTATAGGATACACCGAGGGAACAAAAGGGTGTATGTTCTATGGTCCCGAAGATCAAAAGGTGGTAATAAGCACCCACTTTAGATTTTTAGAAGAAGGCTATATGAACGAAAGAAGACCCAGAAGTGAGATTACCTTAAATGAGTTAAGGGGGCTAACCTCATTGTCAACTGTATAAGATAACATACCAAACGACACACTTACACAACCGGAACCTCGTCGTAGTGGGAGGGTTGTGAGACAGCCCGAGAGATTCATGGGGATAGGAGAGTCCTCGGACTTGATTCCCGGATAAGACGAATCAGACCCATGGACATACGACGAGGCAATCCAAGACAAGGATGCGGTTTCTTGGCAAACAGCAATGAAAGCCAAAATGGGTTCTATGGATCATAACAGAGTGTGGGAGCTAGTCGAACCACTTGATGGGGTCAAACCCATTGGTTGCAAATGGGTATACAAGAGAAAAAGAGGACCGCACGGGAAGGTGGAAACCTTCAAGGCAAGGCTTGTGGCGAAAGGTTATACTCAGAAAGAAGGGATCGACTATGAGGAAACCTTTCCACCTGTAGCAATGCTCAAGTCCATCCAAATTCTCTTGTCGATTGCTGCGCATCTCGATTTTGAAATCTGGCAAATGGATGTCTAGACAGCTTTTCTTAACGGAAGTCTTGATGAAAAAATCTATATGCAACAACCCCAAGGCTTCATTGAAAAGGGCCAAGAACACCTAGTTTGTAAGCTCATGAAGTCCATTTACGGACTAAAACAAGCATCCAGAGCTTGGAACCAATGTTTTGATCATGTTATAAAGTCTTATGGGTTTGATCAAAACGAGTTCGAAAGTTGTGTGTACAAAAAGTGTGTCGAAACAGCATTGGTATTCTTAATACTATACGTAGATGACATTCTGCTCATCGGGAACGATGTAAATGTGTTATCAGACGTAAGGGCATGACTTTCAAAATAGTTTGATATGAAGGACTTAGGGGAAGCCGGGCACATCGTTGGGATCAAGATCACTCGAGATCGCAAGAAAATGATGATAGGCTTATCGCAAGCTTCATACATAGACACTGTCTTGAAACGATTCAGCATGCAGGATTCCAAGAAAGGCTTCGTACCTTTCAGGCATGGAATCCATCTATCCAAGGAAATGTGCCCTAAGACACAAAAGGAGATAGATGACATGAAAGGCATTCCTTATGCTTCGGCTGTCGGAAGCCTTATGTATGCAATGCTGTGCACGAGACCGGATATCTGCTTTGCCGTTGGCATGGTGGCAAGATATCAAAGTAACCCGGGGAAAGAACATTGGACGGCAGTTAAAAACATTCTGAAGTATCTGAAAAGAACTCAAGATAGAATGTTGGTTTATCAGTCAGATAGTCTAATCCCCATCACTACACGGACTCGGATTTCCAATCAGACATAAATTCCAGAAACTATCTGCCTCAGTTAGTGTGCTTTCATTTGGGAAGTGTAGCCATGAAATGGACGAGTGTGAAGTAGAAATGCATCACTGACGCAACCATGGAAGCCGGGTAAGTAGCTGCTTGTGAAGTAGTGAAGGAACCAGTTTGGCTCTAGACCTTCTTAGTGGACTTGGATGGAATTCCGAATTTGTCTAGCAATATTTGCTAGGGGCAGTTGCAAATTCAAGGGAACCAAGAGTCCAAGAGTCAAACAAGCACACTGAAGGAAAGAAATCTTAGACAAGAAATCATTAAGAGAGGAGATGAAGAGGTGGCTAAGATCGCATTGGAGGATAACCTAGTTAATCCTTTCACAAAGTGTCTGCCTCTGGAAACATTCAAGAGACATGTGGGAGGAATGGTTGTCAAGTGCGTAGCCAATCTGCTTTGAGTATAAGTGGGAGATATTATTGGGTTCGTGTAGGTGACATTAGATGTCACGTATTAGGAACTACACGAGATGTGCTGTAGTATACTTAAAAGCAGACTTTGAGTATAAGTGGGAGATTGTTGGGATTATACTGGAAAGTATGCTTTTACTTTGTATAATCAAACTGAATTTCGGTCTTATTTACTTAAATAAATTGTTTATCACTGATGCTTTAAATATTATCGAATGATATATATATTTACTGCATAAATGTTCAATAAATAGTATGTGTTACGTTGTAGTTAATTTAGTGATACCATATCACAGAAGATTAAATTAACAGTCCCTTGTAACCAAAAGTACACCATTCACGACCTAGATGGAAATGAAAAATCCATCGTGAAAGGTTGAAGTGTAAGGCTCAGATTGGCTTATCTTGACCAAGAGATTATACTAGTGCATGTCTAGTGCACTGAAGATGACCTACAGGAGGACAAATTCTTCAAAACTGAACTAGGAAGAATTAGACCTCAGTGGTTCGTTATTTCTTAATCTTCGTCCCTTAAGTAGGATCGCGTGGGGTTAGTAATTATGGCTTTGACTTATTATGGGTAGAGAATCAACGAGATTCAATACTTTATATCTTGGGCAATATTATTGTTCACATGCGATTGCTAAGATTTAATACGGAGAATCGTGTGCAAGTACACTTGTTCGATTTGCCCCCTTGGGAGGTTCATAAGTTTTATCATACCAAATCTTGCAAGTGGAACTAGTTTCCGGTATGGATAATAATGTTGAACCGTTCCTTTACCTAGGATAAAAGATATTAATTAATGGAAAGCTATTTCAGTGGCTTGAATTAATTATGGACTAGATAATCTTAAACACGGGAAATAATAATCGGGAG
Source organism: Stenogyne calaminthoides (assembly GCA_037126765.1). Taxonomy (NCBI): domain Eukaryota; kingdom Viridiplantae; phylum Streptophyta; class Magnoliopsida; order Lamiales; family Lamiaceae; genus Stenogyne; species Stenogyne calaminthoides. Next base: position 9,290,722 of record JBBCBC010000009.1, read on the forward strand.
CCATATTGACTGTAATATGGGTTAAGATGGATAGTGCAATATTAATTATGTAGTGGGATTAATTAATATTTATGGGCTTGAATAATATTGTGGCTCAATATTGATAATTCAAGATCCATTGGAAGGTCCAATCTTAATTCTCTTAAAGGCCCCTCAAGTAGCCCAACATAAAGTCCAATAACTGAAAAAAGTGTTTAAAAATAAAATAAATTATTGTTGCATTATTTTCCTTAAATTTTGAAATTATTAAAGAAAAAGAGGGAGAAGAATTTTCTTGAAAAGATTTTATGGAAAGGAGATAAGTATTCTTGGAATACAAGATTATCCCATAAATTCAAGAAATCTCTCACTTGGTTTCTTTAATTGTGATTTTCGAAATATATAGAGTAATAATAGGAAAAAGGATTTTCTTGATTTTGTTGAAAAGATTTTATGGAAAAAGATATGTATTCTTGGAATACAAGAATATCTCATAAATTCAAGAAATATCCAATCTTAAAAAGCCTCCTATTAATTTCGAAAAAATGGGTTAAATAAGGGTGTGAGATTTTTGTGGAAAAATACACATGGAAAGAAGAATATATGGGATATATTCAAGATTTCTTGGAGATCAAGAAAAGATCTTTTCTAACCATATTTTGAGCCCTAATTTTCGTTCCCCTCTCTATTATAAATAGGGGATGAATGTTTCATCCCCAGTGAACACAACAATTGGTTTTTCGGAAAAATATCAGCGTCGATAAAATATCAAATATTTTGAAACGTCGACAGATTGTGTATTTTCGAAAAACGTCAATTGTGAGTGTACAATTCCATGTGCTGGAAAAATTAGTAAATCCACAAAGGTGGTGCAACAAATTTTTATTTTCCCTTTTGTTAATTGTTCGCGAGCTTCCTTCCACCGGATTGACGAGCAAGGACTAGGGAATACTTGGGAAGGCTTTTTGGTGTGTTTTTATCGACGAGACCATTTCCACTCCAAGAGGTTAGTTCACGTAAACCCGTAGCAATTCCGCATGCGTAGGATTTATGTGAACTGTTTATATGCATGATTTGTTGTTGAATTATTATTTGAATTAATATAGGATTAATTCATGCTAGTAATAATTGTTAGAATTAAATTTGTATTTAAATATTCATCCCGAATAGATCCGTGCAATCAATTCCCCAACAAATTCTACTGACTGGTACTAGAAAAGGAAATGTGTATCTTGCTGATTGGTACATGTTTGGTTGCAAAAAAATTCACTGATACCAGTTGGTTGTGGCACAAAAGACTGAATCACTTAAACATCAAAACCCTGAACAAACTTGCAAGATTAGCACTTGTGAGGGGGTTACCAAATGAAGTGTTCAGTAAAGATCATGTATGTGATGCCTGTCAGAAAGGAAAGCAAATCAGAGCATCTTTTAAAATCAAAGTAGATGTTTCTACTGACAGAATACTACAACTGTTACATATGGATCTCTTTGGTCCAGTGACACCTGTGAGCACAAATGGCATGAAATATACACTTGTGGTAGTTGATGACTACTCTAGATACACATGGGTCATATTCTTACTCAGTAAGAAGGAGACTCAGACAAAACCGCGAGAACTCTTGAAAAAGACTCAAGTCTGAGAAAAGAATCTGAGTGTGGTCAAAATCAGATCAGATAAAGGCACTGAATTTATCAACCATATTGTATCTGATTATTGTGCAGCAAATGTAATAGCTCATGAAACATCAGCTACAAGGACCCCACAACAGAATGGTGTTGCTGAAAGAAGAAATAGAACTCTGAAAGAAGCTGCAAGAACAATGATTGCTGAAGCTGGTATTCCTAAGATATTTTGGGCTGAAGCTATCAACACTGCATGCTACTTTTAGAACAGATCCATGCTGACCAAGAATCAAGGAAAAACTCCATATGAGCTGTGGAATGAAAGGAAGCCTCTTGTTTCTTTCTTTCGTGTGTTTGGTTGCAAGTGTTTCATACACAATAATGGTAAAGATCAGTTGAAAACTTTTGATAGCAAAGCTGATGAAGGGATATTCTTAGGATATTTCAGAGTTTACAACTGTAGGACTCTTATTGTGGAAGAAACACCTCATGTTGTTTTTGATGAATCTACTTGTGTTCAGAAGAAACAGGAACATGACTCAGGAGAACTGACCAAGAGAATCACCAGACTTAGCCTGAAAAAGAATGATAAAACATCCTCTGAACCTGAAAAGAAGAAGTCAGTCACCTTCTATGAATGGAGTGAATCAGACTCAGACAAAGAAGTTCAGGATGGAATAACTCAAGATGGTGAAACTCAGGATGAAAATTCTCCACTGAAGGAAAGCCAACACACTGAAGCTGACCAGTCTGAACATACACCAGTTCAGACTCAGGTATGTAATGCCGATGAAGATGTGGTCACAGCTGAGGCAAACTCTAAATCTATCAACCAAGGGGGAACAAATGTCTCTGACAATGTTCTGAATGGAATTTCCCCTGAGGAAGATGATTCCCTTTCTCCTTTTCTGTTGTTCCCTGAATTTGATGAACTGTATGAACCTAACATGTCTGATGTTGAGGATACTACTGAAGGGGGAACATCCAGGAGAAAATGGTTGGATAGTCATCCTACAAGTCAGATTGTGGGTGATCTATCAGAAGGTGTTAAAACAAGAAGGTTCCATGGAGAAAGTGCTTTGTTCTGTTGTTTTCTATCTGAAAAGGAACCAACTGAGATTGATGAAGCTCTTCAAGATTCAAACTGGATTGTTGCTATGCAAGAAGAGTTGAATCAATTCACAAGAAATGAAGTTTGGGAGCTAGTGGACAGACCTAAGAGACACAATGTGATTGAAACTAAATGGGTGTTCAAGAATAAGAGAGATGAGAACAACAACATTGTGAGAAACAAGGCAAGGCTAGTTGCACAAGGTTATTCCCAAGAAGAAGACTTGGATTATGATGAAACCTTTGCACCTGTTGCAAGACTAGAAGCCATCAGATTGTTTCTTGCATATGCTGCCAACATGAAATTCACAGTCTATCAGATGGATGTGAAAAGTGCATTTCTGAATGGTGTGCTTAAGGAAGAGGTTTATGTAGAACAACCTCCTGGTTTCAGACAGAATGACCAAGTTTACAGTCTCAGGAAAGCCTTGTATGGTCTTAAGCAAGCACCCAGAGCATGGTATGATACCCTTTCTCAGTTTCTTACTGACCATGATTTTATCAAAGGAACTGTTGATAGGACTTTGTTCAGGATAGAAGATGGGAAGGATATTTTACTTGTTCAGATTTATGTGGATGACATCATATTTGGATCTCCAAATCATCAGTTGTGTGAAAAGTTTTCTACTCTGATGAAAGGAAAGTTTGAGATGTCAATGATGGGGGAGATGAATTTCTTTATTGGACTTCAGGTGAAACAAACTAAGGAAGGAATTTTCATCAATCAAGCAAAATACACCAGAGATCTGATTGCTAAGTATGGTGTACAGAATTGCAATGCAGTAAGAATTCCCATGAATACCAACTACAAGATGGATCCTGATCCTGAAGGTAAATCAGTAAACTACACTGATTATAGAGGGATCATTGGATCATTGTTATATCTCACAGCAAGTAGGCCTGATATAACATTTGCTGTTGGGATATGTGCAAGATACCAAGCTAATCCTAAGGCTAGTCACATGGAGGCTGCCAAGAAGATTCTGAAATATCTTAAAGGCACTGTGAATAGAGGATTATGGTATCCAGCTGATGATAACCTTGAATTAACTAGTTATTCAGATGCTGATTATGGAGGATGTAGAATTGACAGGAAGTCTACCACAGGAACTTGCCAATTTCTTGGAAGTAAACTGATATCATGGTTTTCAAATAAACAGACCTCAGTAGCAACAAGTACTACTGAAGCTGAATACATGGCTGCAGGAAGCTGTTGTGCACAGATTCTTTGGCTCAGACAACAATTGAGGGATTATAAGATTATAGCCAATGAAGTACCTATATTTTGTGATAATAATAGTGCAATTGCTATTACACAAAATCCAGTATTGCACACCAGATGTAAGCATGTTGATATCAGACATCACTTCATCAGAGATCATGTTGAGAAGAATGATATCAGAATGGAGAAAATTCATACTGATAAACAGAGAGCTGATATCTTGACTAAACCTTTGGCTGAATCAAGATTTCAGGAACTATCAGTTGAATTAGGTATGTTGGATCCAAGTGAATAAGGCAAATCTAAAAAATTGAAGGTTTTCAGATGCATGAAGTTTTTCAGGTTTTACTGAAAAACTCAGGATAAAATTAAGAGTCCTGAACACTGAGTCTTGGGAAACTCAGTTATCCTGAAGTTCAGTACTCAGTATTATAGTGACATTTTATCAAGGTCAAAACTCAGTAAGACTGATGGAGAAAATTAGTCTGAAGAAGTATTGACTCATGCATCACATTTATTGTCTATCTGAATCTCAGTAATTATTGGCAATAAATGACAAAACACCTGAAGAAATAATTGGGCGGGACGTTTGAAATTCTCGAGGAAAGTCAATGGACTGCAGGAACAGTAATTAAATGCACTGTTCATTAATCACCAATATGGATAAATTGGTAGCTAAGTACAAGCGAAATCGTCCTTTCAAATACCCGTTTTAGTCGGTTTTTAATCTCAACCGTCGATTTCTTCATCTACGCGATTTTCCATAAATTAAAATCCTATATCCATTGCAAAGACTCCATTCAAGCCCTATTTCAAAAATCTTCATCTTCGCAAACACTCTGCTACAAACCTTCAATTACCCAGAAATTTTTCTATCTCAAAACTCTTCACTCAAAATTACCAAAAATGACACTCTCTGTATACGACAAACATGTCATTTCCAACAAACCTTGGTACGCACATGTTGTTTCTCTGGAAAGCACATCCAACGCGACTCACGAGGAGGAGGCATTTCATATGATTCGTATGGCAAAGCTTACTTGCCTGGTCGCAAATCAACCAGATGCTGAATATGCCAAAGAGGTAATTGAGTTTGTTTCTAATATGCAGTTAGATGACAAAAATTGCATAGAATCCAAGATTACGGTGTTGCATTTGTAACATAGTACAAAGTATGTGGAGTTTGTTAGGGAATTGTATATTATTCCTAAGAATCTGAATGCCATATATGAGTTAAGTGATAGAGGTGAAGACCATACGGTATACATGATGGGTAGGGAACAAGAGTATTTGGATAAAATTACTGAGCATCCGGTGAAGTTTGAAGCTACATTGAATAAAAAGCATTTGAAGCCTAAATATCGAGTCCTTTTGGATATTGTAAGCAAATGCATCATGAGTAGATCTGGTAGTTTTGAGCAGATAAGCACGCCGAAGTTAAGACTAATGGCGGCGATTGAAGATTCACCTACTATGGCTTTTAATTGGTTGCACTATTTGATCAAGGTGGTGAGTGATCAAGCCAAACACATTCAGAAGGTGAATGGCTCTGTAGTTATCAAGGGAAAGATTCTACATGCAACCAAGATTGCATTTATCTTGGAAACATGCAGAGAAGAGGAGGACATTTTTGCCGATTCAACTTCTTTTCCTAGATCAAAAATCATGTTCAAACCAACTAAGAAAACGATGAGGGAAAAGAAAGAGAAAAATACTGAGTCTCAGGAGGAGACTGTCGAAGAAGAAACTAAGGAGGATACTACAGTGGTTGAGCAGGTCAGGGCAACAAGACAATCCGCTCAGAAATCCACTGAGGAAACTGATGAAGAGGCCAAGCAAGCTAGGGGGAAAGCCCTGATGAAAATTAAAAGGGAGAAAGGTGAGAAACTGAAGAAGAAAGCACTGGCTCCTCAGAAGCGAAGAAGGCTTCAAACTATTGCTGAGGAAGAGGCCAGTGAATCTGAAGAAACTCAACCTGAAGGCCAGCAAGGGTTGAAATCTCCACTACAGGTTCTTGCTCAGGTGGTGACAAATGTGCAAGAGCAAGAAACTGAGGAACAGGTTTTTTCTGAGATACTCGAAACCTCTCTAAGCTCAGATAAAATCTCTCAGGAAATCTTCAAGGGACCTCAGATCTCCACTGAAGAAAGACCAGCTCAGACCTCAGATCAGTCTGAACCTCAGGAATTGCTGAACTTGGATGCACTTCTAAATGAACCATTTCTTGATCCATCAGCACTAGAACTTGTACAATCCGAGCCTACTGCTTCTGAAAGCCCAAGATTGAAGAAGGGAGAAGCCGAAGAGACTGAATGGCGGAGCAAGGGGGAACGGTTCATCCTGGACCGATACCCTGAACTGAATGCTTATCCTGACCTTCAGGATATGTTCTTCAGGCTCAGGACGACGGTGTACATTCTGAATCAAACACTCCCAGAAATGCTGAACATCGCATCATTCAGAGGAGAAGAGTGGTGGAATGCTGAGACAGCTGCCCTGACTGAATTCTCAGGCTTCCGAAAGATAAAGCTCAGAATGAAAGCTGCTGATTTTGATGAACTGGTGAAAAAAGAAGCTAGCTGAAAGGAAAGATGCTGAATAAGTAGATGCATCAAGTTCTCATGATCAGAACAAAGATAGAGATCAGGGAGGTGATGCAGAAAAGCAATCTAAGGGGGGGAAGGAACCTCAGACAGATACTGAGAAAGAAAAAGAAACTGAAAGTCAGATGGAGAAGGACACTGATGCTGCACAGACTGATATCACACATCCTCGGACTGAAGTTAGCACTCTTCAGGTACCTTTTGGCACTGTTATACATTATGCTAAAGTTACTGAAGTTCCTATCTTTAAATCTGTTGTGTATGATATGCAGACTGAGGCTCAATTGGAGCAACCAGCTCAGTTGGAGACAGTTGTTTTACCTCCAGAGATTGATTTCAGTCCAATTCTGGATGAATTGAAAAAGGTGGTGCCAATGGTGGAGAAAGTAAATCAAATTGAAGAAACCTTGGCAAGCCAATCTCAAAAGCTGGAAAATCTGAGTTCATCTTCTGATATGCTTCAACTACAAACAACTCTTGCAGATAAGATGACTGCTTTAGAAGGAAAGATGGATGTGGTCAAAACTGAGCTCAATGCAGAGATGGAGCAAAGGTATCAAACCAGAACTGCTTATCTTGAAGCTAAACTGATTGAGAAGAATGATCAGATGATCAAGACAGCTGTTGAGGAAATGGGCTCCCTGCTCATGACCAAGATGACAGACATGATGCATGAAGTGTTCTCAAAGCAGTTTGCTCCACTCTCAGATGAATTGTCAATAGCCAAGAATTACATGATGAGGCTAGAAGATGAGAATGACCAATTGGCTTGGGAAGTGCACAGTATGGGCAAAGAACATTATTATATGGATACTGCATTAACCCAACTTCGCCCAAGGTATGGTGCCAAAAAGAGGGAAAGGCCAGTTGCTGGCAAATTAGATGATTTGTTGGCAGAAACCTTGGAGAAGAAAGCCAGAGAAGAAGCTGAAGCCAAGAAGATATTAAATGCTCTAAGTGAGATTGAGGCCACTGAAAAACTGAAGTTCAAAGAAGCAGAACAGCCTACCTTCACACAAACATCTGAGCAAACTATTCAGGAAGTAATTGGTGAAAAACTGAGTGATAGAAGGATGGTTGAAACAAGCAAAGCTGGTGAGGCTCAAGAAAATCCTGAAAAGAGAAAAGCAGTAGCCTTTGTTGAGCAAGAAAGGAAGAAAAGAGCAAAAGTCTCAAAGCCTACTCAGAGGAAACTGATAATGGAATTCGAATAATCTGAGGAAGAAACTGAAACCCAGAAAGAAGCCTTCGATACCAAGAAAACTCTGAAAGCTCTTCAGATTGAAAAAGAAAAGAAAACTGCTGCTTCAGTTTCAGGTGTTCCACTTATCAGAAAGAAGAAAGAAGAAGAGCAGAAAAAAAGAAGTGGATTCAAAAAGTTTCTAAGCAAAATGAGAGGTACAGAAAAGACTCAGAAATGGCCACATATTGACAAGTGAATGCCTCTACAGTTCAATGATGCATGGGAAGAGATCAAGAGAACATTCTGGTTCTATTATGAGATTCTGAGAGAATGGAGGGGGAGCAGCTCGGATAAAAATGAAGCCTTCATTGAGTACTTACTGACATTCTATCCTAAGTACCTGCAAAGTTGGATCAACATGGCAGATGAAGGAAACACTCAGATAGTAGCCCCTGGTCCATACATGTCCCCAGCTCCTAGGTTTGAAAATGGCTATGTGAATGAAGCAGCCATTTCTCAGGAAATTGCTCAGTATGCCATCCAGCTAGGGTTAACAGGAAACAACCCTGATATCATCAAGGCAAGGGATGAACTGAAGAACAGATACTACGGGATGTTCAACCTGGAAGTGCCAGAGGATGAAGTAGAAGAAGACTGAAGTCTATGTATCTGTTTTAAATTCAGTTGTTTTTTACTTTTCATTGTAATTTGTAAACTCTTATCCTACATCAATGAAAATTTATCTTTATGCTCAAAGATAATATCTCATTATCTTTTTACATGTCTTGATATGCCTTATATTTTGAAATTGTTGGGAAAAATTATCATTTTGGTTTGTAATAGATAAACTGAAACCTGAGTATAGGTTAGGTTTTCTCAAATGTAACAAGATAGTTTTGGCATCATCAAAAAGGGGGAAATTGTTGGGAGATGAATTTAATAAAGAAGTTTTGATTAGATCTCAAAACCCCTGAGTATGACATGTTCAGGATAATCTTGATAGTCTGAGTCAGGTTTCAGTTATAGATTGATCAGGAAGATATCTGCACAATGTATAGTCAGCAGATATAGATTAGGTTAAATATCAAAAACCCTGAGAACACAGGTAGAACTGAATGTTCAAGAAGGTACTGAAGATGCTGAAGGAATGAAGACTCAGATATTACAGAAGACTTCGAATTATCAAGACATCAAGACTCGAAGAAGCTCTTGAAGACATCGAAGACTCGGTGATTTATCAAGACTTCGAGAAGATCTTGAATACTCAATAAAACACGAATATTAGGAGAGGCAATTGAATAATATCTATTTGAATACTACAAAACTGAAAAAAACGCACATGTTCGAGAAAAAGTAGATATTGCTAAAAAAACATTCTAGTGCGCATAAAAAGGAACTAAGTCTAAGTGTTGTTTAAGGTTGTCTCAATCAGAGAGATTGACCAAAAAGAGCCATTTTGTTTGTCTACATTCATTGAAGACAAGAACCAATCAGAGGAAGACAACACTGTACTTTACTGACACTGAAAGCGACAGGACCCTGAAATTTGTCAGTAGTACTAAGTTCCAGACTGGAAAAATTTGTGATTGGCTACATGGCTGCATATTTTCTAAAACATGCAAGGGAGTGTTCAAACCCTAAAAATAGCGGTTCATCAAACACCAGAAGAGGAAACTCATGAAGCTATCTCTTCCAACGGATAGTTTTTCAAGAGTAACCTTGGTAAAGGTTGCCTATAAATACCAGTGACCTTCTACATTGAAAGGTTACGGAAAATTTCAAAGCAACTCAAGAGCTCATTCGTATTATTGCAAATGGAAGCACTCGAAAACCCTAGAATTTCCCAAGTGTTTCACATTGGAGAGAGCTCACTATTCTAAGCCTAGATTGATAGAAATATCCAAAGCTTAGAAGAGATATCCTAGCCTTCAGATCTCGTTCTTATTGTAAAGGATATCTCACCCTAGTTGAAACCAACCCAAAACCCAAACCCTTTGTTAAGGTAGTTTTTGTGTGTGATTTGTTGGTGAGTTAGAGTTGTAAAGAGTGAGTTAAGCTAAGGTGTGTTAGCAAAAAAACTCTAGAGAAGAAGTTAGTAAGCTACTTGTGGTAGTCTGAACACTTGTGTGTGTTTGAGTTAGTAAACTGCAGAGAGTCAGTCAGAAAACTCAAGGTAGAAAAGTGAATAAGCTACAGTGAGTTAGCCTGAAAGCTTTAGGAAGAGGTTAAGGAATTTCTCTGAAGATCAGAGAGAGTGGACGTAGGAGCTTGAGTCTCTGAACCAATATAATTGATGTGTTGTTTGCTTTCTGTACTGCATTATTATATGTAGCATGTTTTTCACTGAAAGCATATTTCACTGATATTCAGTTGGAACCAATCCACTGAACTTGTATCAAATTGATCACAACCTTAATCACTGGTTTATTAAAGGAAGAAAATTTTCAGCAAAGCTAAAACGAGTATAAACTTAGGGTCAACCATTCCGCACACTTGAGTAGCTAGAATGAGATAGTTACTAACCCGGAATTAACTCTACCGAAAGTGTTCAAGATGAAGTTAATTATCTGATCCAAGCTCCTCAGGATCTCTGATAAATTCAGGATCAGTTGGGCTAATCTGAAGCTTCTGAAAGCTGCTCAGGATCATTGTCTCAGTAGACTTTGACTCAGGGGCAATCTGTGCTTCTCAGGACAAAAATATCAGGATAACCTAACCCATCTGACCTCAGTGAAAGAAAAGTTTAAAATCACTGAACACGTGTATTCCCCCCCATACACGTGTAAGACTCGTTAGTACCGGGACCAACACATACTGCTATAAAAGTACTCATGGAAACATCTAAAATAATATATTGAATAGATAAATGTAACAGTAACACAATTTTTATGAAACAGTATTACGACATTACACTTGGCAGTACTACATCATTACACTTAATAGTATTACACTTAATCATACATTTCACTATATTTTCTGCCTTTATTAGCATCAAATTAATCATCAGAGCATCGTCCTCCTCCTCTCTTCTCTAACCACATATCCCCCATTTTTTGTCATCATCATTCTCTGGTTGATTCTTCTTACTCATTTCTTGTCATTGTTTTTGCAACCCATTAGGTTCACCGACAATACTCACCACATTCTTCACAATCTTCCTGAATGAATTCATGGAGAAGACAAATGAAGAAGAAGAAATGGTATCAGTGAGAAGAGCAAATGGGATATCATGGTCCAATTTCTTATTTTCATGTTCTCACCATTCTGGAGGGTGCCAATAATTGACTCACTAAGAAACTGAAGCAGTATTACAAGTAAAATATAATAGTATTACATGAAAAATAGAATAGTATTGCATTGAAGACATAAGAAAAAAGTAAAAGTTTGAAGGGTATTAAATGTAAAATCGGAGCAATATTACAAACAAAATAGAATATTATTATAGGCAAAACATAAAATAATTGCATTCAAAACACAAGAGTCTTAGCATCCACATTTCTGGTTATAGCATGGATTGTTAAATGAATTGGTTTAAAACATGACAACTCCTTATAACATGGCACTACAGTTTCATTTTCAGAGGAATAAAATTAAGATACCTTGGGTACGGTTGCAATAAGCTTCATCCTACTAATGCAGAACTCACCATCCCCATCCACAAACAACTGCAACATAGATTTGTTGTTATAATTGATGTTATCATTAGACTACATGCCTCTACTTCCAAAATTTACTTTGACTATGCTAGGTCCTATTATAATATTGTCTTCTGATACAAATCAATAACAAAATTTTGTTTTGAAAAAACAAACATAATTGGTAGGAAAAAAAGTAAATACCAACACCTTTTAGGTTGAATTTTTAATAACTCAGCAGAATAATTGTCAATAGCATCATAATCATCATCACTGGAAATCATTCAACACAAAAAACAGAAGAGCATATTATAGCAAAAAATTAAAGAACACAAAATTATTACACAAAATGCATAAAAGTATGACAGTAAACAACATAACAGTATGAGAAGAATTAAGTAATACACAAACAAGGCAAAGTATCAGAAAAAATACCTAATCAAATCACCAGAAACAGTACCATCCTTCACCTTCTTAGAACTCTTATCAGAACCACCAGTAGAATTACCAACAAATCGATTCCTTTTAAGCATGTTTGTGAGAAAACCCTAGAAAAGGAAAAAAAAAAGAAGCAAAAATCGACAAAATTGCCCGAAGAAGAAGGAAAGAGAAAAAGAAAAAAAATGATAATACCCAAAAAAATGTCGAACAGCTTCGTGCACAAAAGAAGAACAACTTTGAGAAGGAAAAACTACATAATAATAACCGTAACAAACATAAATTCTGAAGATTGAGTGAATTCTGGGCTATTGGAGAAAAAAAATCGAAGAAATAGAGGGAGAAAGACAAGAGCTAGGAGATGGAGAGAATTTAATTTGGGAAATTAATGGAGGTGAGAGACGAGAGAAAGAGGAAAGAGAAGAGAGAAGGGAGGAAATGGAGGTGAGAGACAAGAAAGAGGAAAAAGAAGAAAGAAGGGAGAAAAAAAGAAAAGTCAAAGAAAAATTGAAATGAGGTCTGGTAAAAAAAAAATCAAAAGCGGGTCAGCGGTTTAGGTGGTCAAAAACGGGTCAAGGATGGGTTGGGTAAAGTGAAATTGGGTCTCAATTGGGATTTGTATGTATACAAATTTGTATCATAGACTTTGTCTTAGATTAAATGAAGAAGAAAAAAAATTAATAAAACACAATATATAATACCTATACAATTAAAAATACATTCCTAATGGATAACTCGTCTAGCCCAAACGGTTAGGCGGTACACGTAAGGCCTCCATATACTGGGAGGTCGCGCGTTCGAATCACATGGGGGGCGAATTTCGCCCATATATGCTGCTACAGTGGTGGAGCTCACATGTCCTAGTGGTTCGTGGGTGCACTCGGAGCCTCGTCAGCCCGGGCTCGAAACCTGGCCGTAACATTTTTAAAACGCGAATTAAATTCGTGAGGGCATTTTCCCTCGGCAAAGTGCTCGCCTAATGCGCGAGGGCCACGTCCCCCTCGGTAAACCTGCGGTGTCAGAAAGCGAGGGCCAGCTGGTCCTCGTTAAATTTTATGAGGGACGTGCCGAGGGTACTTTTGTCGGGAAAAAGGCGAGGGTTGCAGACCCTCGTTAAACTGACATGTGTCAGGCCCTCGCCAAAGCCCTCGCTATTTGCCGAGGGATTTTTTTCCCCTCGTTAAATTGTTACCGACAAGCACTTTAACGAGGGATTTATTCCCTCGTTAAAGTCCTCCCTAAACCAATTTCCCTAAATAAAACCCTCTTTAAATTAGATGTATTTTGTGGTGTTGTAGAATGTACCTTAAAACTTTCTCACCAATTGGGATTATGATCCAAATTATCATTCCATTATCAATCAACGTTATAAAACATGATTAAGTTGAGACTTAAAAATTGAAACCAATCATTTGTGCTTATGCTATTAGGCCTTTTTATTAGGTTTCATAACTAATAAAGTTCTAATCTGAATATATAAGTGAAATACACTAAATATGTTTATATTTTACTTATTTTATATATGTGTATATACAAATAAAAAAAGCGACCCCAAAAAAATTTAGAGAGAAATTGTGTTGGTCTCATATAAGGACCAACTCTGTGGAAACGTGTTAGACGACTCGTTTAGGGACCAACATGATATTTGTGTACTTTGTCTCTCAATCACATCTCAATAATTCACTGGACATTTAATATATACTATATTCCATAATATCTGGGTAAAAAGTAAATAAGAATAAGAAGCTGAACAAGTAATTGGGGAAGTTAAAAAAAAATCATAAATAAATTAAAAATAAATAAATAAAGATGAATACTGTAATAAAAAAATACATTTAATTCAATTAATAACACGTCTGACTTTGCGTCACATTAGTACTGCATCTAAAAATAGATAGGTTGTTAGTTAACATCATCTTGAAATTGAGTTTCCAAGACATTATGATTGACATTAGATCTCATGCATGGTTGACAAATTATATCGCTAACGAAAAAAGACATGTGAACAAACCCAATATTTGCCATGATTAATTGACAGTGGGTGTAACTAAACAACTGCTACCAAAGGGTGTTCAACTAAGTTTCCAAAATATTAATCAAAACCTAACCCCCGCCAACTTAAGAAGTAAGAAACCCCCTTGTGCATATATAAAAGGATGCCCTCTCCACTTATTCTTCACAAAAACCAAAACATATAACATACAATATCCATTGAGTAATTAGTACCAAAATGGAGGTATTAAGAAACAACCCCTTTTGGTTCTTGGTCATTTTTCTCCTTTTGGCGCCGTTAGCAAGTGCAAAAGTGCACCACCATCAATTTGTTGTAAGTCACTAAATATTCCTTTTCATATGTCTTACTTGGATGTATAAATTATGAATTAATGAATAATGTGAAATTGCATGCAGGTGCAAGCAACACCAGTGAAGAGGCTGTGCAAAACCCACAACGCCATTACTGTGAACGGAATGTTTCCAGGCCCCACCTTGGAAGTTAACAATGGCGATACTCTAGTCGTCAATGTTGTTAACAGAGCACGTTACAACGTTACCATTCACTGGTAACTTTTTATTAGTTAGAGAGTATTAGTTGTTTCAATAAAAAGTATTAGTTGTTTTATCAGAGTACTTATATATATGTATATATGTAGGCATGGAGTGAGGCAAATGAGAAGTGCATGGGCTGATGGACCATCATTTGTGACTCAATGCCCCATCAGACCTGGAGGAACTTACACTTACCGCTTCACCATTCAAGGCCAAGAGGGAACCCTTTGGTGGCATGCCCACAGTTCATGGCTCAGAGCAACCGTTTACGGGGCTTTGATCATCCGCCCCAAACAAGGAGACTCGTACCCATTCCCCAAGCCCAAGCGCGAAATTCCCCTTCTTCTTGGTAATTATCTCTAAATTCATATCAGTACTATATATTATCCACCGACCGATATGTTCTTATAAATTCAAACGATATTGGAAATCAGGTGAATGGTGGGATGCAAACCCCATTGATGTTGTGCGAGAAGCTACAAGAACGGGAGCCGCCCCTAATATTTCGAATGCTTACACCATCAACGGTCAACCTGGCGATCTATACAATTGTTCCGCCAAAGGTTGGTTGTTTTGTACAAAAAGACAAGAAAAATGTCCACAAGTTATTTATATTCAATATTCATAATTAAAGATAAAATTTAACACATATCTCACCATCCTCTTACAGATACAATAAGAGTTCCAGTGGGCTATGGGGAAACAAATCTTCTAAGAGTCGTAAACTCTGGACTCAATCAAGAATTGTTTTTCAAAGTTGGCAATCACAAGCTGACAGTTGTCGGAGCCGATGCCTCTTACCTAAAACCCTTCACCACCTCAGTAATCATGCTCGGACCTGGTCAAACCACAGATGTTCTCATCACCGCAGATCAACCACCTGCTAGATACTACATTGCAGCACGTGCCTATGCCAGCGCTCAAGGTGCACCCTTCGATAACACCACCACTACGGCCATCCTAGAATATGAATCTGTCTCTTGCTCCTCCAGATCATGTGCCTCAGTCAAGCCTGTTATGCCAAAACTACCTGCTTTTAATGACACAGCTACAGTCACAGCCTTCACTACCAGCTTAAGAAGCCCAAGAAAAGTACCCGTGCCCACTGAAATTGATCATAATCTCTTCTTCACAGTTGGTCTGGGACTCAACAACTGCCCCCGTGGTAAAAGGCCTAGAAACTGTCAGGGTCCAAATGGAACTCGATTTTCAGCTAGCATGAATAATATATCATTTGTTCTCCCATCCAACTTTTCGTTGCTTCAAGCACATCAGCAGGGTATTCCGGGAGTTTTCACAACGGATTTTCCAGGGAACCCACCTCTACGATTTGATTACACTGGAAATGTGAGTCGATCACTATGGCAACCTGTACCGGGTACAAAGGTATACAAGTTAAAATACGGGGAAACAGTAGAGATAGTGTTGCAGGGAACAAGTATCTTCACAGCTGAGAACCATCCGATTCATCTTCATGGTTATGACTTCTACATTGTTGCTGAGGGATTCGGAAATTTCAATCCAACAAGAGATACTAGCAAGTTTAATCTTGTGGATCCACCTCTTCGCAATACAGTAAGTGTACCTGTTGGTGGATGGGCAGTGATCAGATTTGTCGCTGATAATCCAGGTTAGCACAACCATGCATATTTATCATATCCTCATATATATATATATATATATATATATATATATTTTGAAGCATTGATGACCTTATAATGTACAAGTTCTTGAATATTTACAATTGAACAGGAGTGTGGCTTATGCACTGCCACTTGGATGTACACATCACCTGGGGATTGGCGATGGCGTTCCTAGTGGAAAATGGTGTTGGTGAATTGCAAACGTTAGAACCACCTCCAGCCGATCTTCCTCGTTGTTAGTTACATTTTATTTCAGCATCTTTAAATGCCCATTAACAAGCATGGCCAATTGTTTGTTTCTTTTGGTTAGAGTTGTATTGTTGTTCCCCACAGTTGGGGATCTGTTTTTTTATTGATTTTTTTTTGTACAAGATCCAATTGATTCCTTTTGTTGCATTTCTTAACTCCAAAATGTTTTGGATTGTTATGTATTATTATTACTACCACTTTGTTAAATTTAAAAAAATAATGCTGCATAATTGTGTTCTGTTTATGAAATAAAATTGCAAGAATCCACTTTGTCAAATTATAAAAAAATAATGCTACATAAAATTACAAGAAGAAGAAAAATTTCTGAAAGCTGAGACTGTAATGAAAATCATGGAAGCCACAGTACAACTCAAGAAAATACAAATCATGATGTTTAATTATATTTTCCTTCAAGCTAATAAAAATCTCCGTACGTAAAGTATTATATTTTCCTTCAAGTGCTTTATTTGGTGTTGCATTTGATTGCAATGTTGTATGAGAAAAAGTATTAGATTTTTATTGTTGTAATAGTTATGCCTACCAAATGTTTGATGTATGGCAAATTCTTTTGGTGCACCACATGCACCAATAAAATTTGTGTAATTTAATTTTAAAAGTTTTTTTCTAATTTTTTTTAATTTTAACTTCTTTTTTTTTCAATTTCGGTTTTTTTTAAACTTTAATTTCAGTTTTAGATTTTTTTTTTAAATTTTTTAATACCCGGCCCGAGTGGTTCATGGTTCACTTGGTCCAAGTGGTTCAAATATGATTTAGGGTTCACTATTTAGGGATTAGAGTTTAGAGTGCATCATTTTTTATTAATGCATATGTGGTGCACAGGAGAGTGACTCTTGATGTATTGCTTGAGAAGAAAATTTTGACTTCTCCATTAAAGCTCTTACCACGGAAGAATATGGGTATTGTTAGCCGCGATTAATTTACTATGTTTGATATTATTGTGGTATATCATTAATCGTGCAATTTAATTATATATTTTAGGAGAAGGTATTATGTGCACCACTATTACTATTACTGGTAAGGATCAATATTTAGTGTTGATTATGTTAAAAATAATAATTTAATGTTGATCCTTATCAACAATGATAATAGTGGTGTACGATAAAAGTGATGCACATTATACTTTGTCATTTTTAAAACATGAAATACGTTTTCACTTAAATATGTAAGTTTTTTTTTGAAATTGTATATTTCATAAAACACACTTGAACTGCACATATAACACATTTAATGTATAAAAGACTTTGCCAGCAAGTAATATTGTTTTCACTTAAATATGTAATTTTTTATTTGAAATTGCTTCTTTCATAAAACACACTTGAACTGTACATACAATGCATTTAATGTATAAAAGACTTTGCCAACAAGTAATATTGATTATCTGAATACCGTTAAAAATAAAAATTAAAGGGTGACTTTTATGTTAAATATTTCATAGTAAAATACAAGTTTAAATGGAAAGAAACTGAAACTTGGACTCGAGGGAGGACCAGGTTTGATTATCTCCTCTTCTGAGTTTTCTATGCCACGAACGATAATACCTGAAAAACACGCCAGAGGGGGCTCCGGCGCAGGCTCTCCGACGCTCAAGTCAGTTATCACTCTTAATCTCAGGTGAAATCGTATGGAATAGCTCAATTCAAGTAAGTAAGTCAAATATGTGCTTGTGTGTTTTATGTGTTATCTGGAAGGGATATTTAAATACATCCAGTCGAAGATTTTCATTCTTTCTCCCCTTCATCCACATTTAGATCGTGTGTTTCCATTAATCCTCTCTTCATCTGGAGTTGATCCACGTCTCCCACGTTCTTTTCTCTCTTTTTTCGTGTCATTAGCACGAATCCTTGATCATAATCCAGAGGTCTGCTTTTCTCGCAACCTCCAATATCCTGCTTTTGACTCCTCTAAATATCGGAACTAACTCCTCTGACCCAATGCCTGATTCACGCGGATCGAGACTCTCCCACTGTTGATATCCTCTCTTCCAATGGGCTTCTGAATTTCAATATTGAGCAACAATATAATTCAGTCCATTAATATTAATTAATGTCACTATATAATTAATATTGCAATATCCAACTTAACCCATATTACGGTAATATGGCTCCCGGTTATTATTTCCCGTGTTTAAGATTAATTAGTCCATTAATTAATTAAGCCACTAAAAAGCTTTATATTAATTAATATTTTTATCCTTGGAGTAAGGACAACCCAGCTTTATTATTCATACCGGAAAATTAATTTCACTTGCAAGATTTGGTATAATAAAGGTTTCGGGCCCACCAAGGGGACCAATCAAGCAAAACATTGCAAGCACACGATTCTCTGTATTAATTTAGCAACTGTCGTGCAATTAATATTATTGCCCAAGATATAGGGTATCGAAGTCGCAATGATTCTCTTCCCATTTATAAGTTAAAGCAATAACTACTAATTACACACAGTCCTTATTAAGTGACAGAGATTAAAAAATCAACAACCACTGAGGTCTAACTCTTCATCCCTTAAGTCAGTGCGAATGAGTTTATCCTCTCTGTAGGTCCAATTCAGCGCATCGAATGCACTAGTGTAATCTCTTGGTCAAGACAAGTCAGTCTGAGCCTTACACATCAACTTCTACCAATAGATTGTTCGGATCTATCTAAGTTGTGAAACGCGCACTCGCTTACAAGGCACTGTTAACGTGATCTTCTGTGATCTGGTATCACCACGTTAACTACAATGTAACGCGTGCTATGAACGGTTTGCAATAAATATATATAACATTCAATCATATTTAAAGCAACAGTGATAAATAATTTATTTCAGTAAATAAGTGTTTAATACATAGGTTATACAAAGTAAAAGCATACTTTCACGTATAACCCCAACAAAACCTCCACGTGTCTCTTTCCCATTGTATGATACAAATATTCCCCATCAACTGCTCCCCCTTACTCTCGAGAAGTGACTCTACTCTCTAGAGGAAATCACCCTCTTCAGGTTCCTCATCATGTTTACCTCCCTCGAGGGAGGTAATTTATCCCACCTGGCAATTTTTCCCGCTCACTCCTAATTAGACGGGCCTTTCGAATGCGTGACTTTTTGACTTTTGATAGACTAGGGGCCCACTAAGCCACCGCCTAAACTCTCCATTCAGCGTCTCCGAATCGTCTCTTTTCATTTCTTTCTCGATACTCCTTCTTGTCATTGTCTTTCATTCTCCGCCGCTTCCTTTTCCAATCATCTCCCTTTCCGGGTATTCCTCCAAGTTTTTCATATCCAGTTTAAACAAAATTTTCATGTGTAACCTCAGTTTCTCATGCATAAAGTTACAAAATTAATCTCATCAAAATGAACACATTTCTCATGTATAAAGTTACGAAATCAATCTCCTCAAACTAAATACATTTCTCATGCATAAACAAAGTATATACATGCCTTCAATCTCTCACATGCATCCAATTAAATCTCAAGTTTTCAATAGGGCTCAATCTCTTCCAGCTTGAGCATGTTTCTCAATCTCAATATGTAAAGAGTTTTTAAGTAAGCACTTAAAAAGGGTTCACATGAATAACTCTAAGTCTAAGAAATCTCGTATAGTTGGATATGTTGCCTCCTTTTGGGCACTCTCCTGAGTCTCCTGAGATCCTTCCTCCTCGGTGTCACTGTGTTGGTCCCGGTGTAAACGAGTCTTACACGTGTATGGGGGGGGGAATACACGTGTTTAGTGATTTTAAGACTTTTTCGTACTGAGGTCAGCTTGGGTCAGATAATCCTGAAGATTAGGTTCTGAGAAGCACAGATCGCTCTGAGTCAAAGTTCATCGAGATGGTGATCCCGAGTCGCTTTCAGATACCTCGATAATCCCAATCGAATCTCGAGTGTCAGAGATCCTGAGTTGCTTGGATCGGATAACTAGCTTATCGAATCCTCGTAAGAGAGTTCGGTTTGATAACTATCTGTTCTAGCTACTCGACCGTCTTGGAATGGTTGGCCCTTAGATTATACTCGCGTTTTAAGCTTTTCTTTGAAAAGACCTTCCCTTTATGAAATAGTGATTAGGCTGTGATTCACTTATGCAACTTCAATGGATTGATTCCAATCGAATATCGGTGAAAAGTATGCTTTCAAAATCAAGTCAATGCAACGATTAGCATGAGATAAAGGAAAGCAATAAAGAACACAAAGAAGATTATAGTGGTTCGAGACTCAAGCTCCTACATCCACTCTCTCGACTCTTCGAGAAATTCACTATCAACTTCGAGCTTTACGACTACCTCAGAGTTTACTTACTCAACTCGCCCCGAGTTTTTTCGACTACTCCATGTAGTTTACTTACTCAACCCGACCTTGAGTTTTTCGACTACCTCCGTAGTTTACTTACTCAATCACACACAAGCTTTCGGACTACCCCAGTAGCTTACTAACTTCTCCTCTAGAGTTTTTCGACTACTCCGCGAGTTTACTAACTCTTTACAACTCTACTCACCAACAAAACACACTCCAACTACCTTCTCTCAGGGTTTGGGGTTTCTCGGTTGGTTTCAACTAGGATGAGATATCCTTTACAATGAAGCACAATGCAAAGGGTTAGGATATCTCGACTAAGCTTTGATAAATCTTATCAAGCTAGGCTTAGTAAAGTGAGCTCTCTTCAATATAGAAGCACTTGGGAAATTCAAGGTATTTCGAGTGCTTTAATTTTTGCAAGAATAAGTTTGAGCTCTTGAAGGCGTATAAATTTCCGTGAACCTTACTAAGTAGAGGGTCACCAAGATTTATAGTCATACACCAAGGTCACTCTTGAAAACTATCCGTTTGAGAGATACCCGTGAGTTCCCTCTTATGGTGTGTGAGAAACGGCTATATTTAGGGTTTAAAACTCCCTAACATGTTTTAGGCAATAGACTTTCATGTAGCCGGTCTTCACTTTTTGCGATCTGGAACTTTTCGTGACATCCGACATCTTTTTTTTGACTTTATCATTTGTCGATTGTCAAGATGGCATGATGTCGTCTTCCTCTTTTTGACTTTTGTCTTGATTAAAGGTAGATACCTTCAAACGGCTCTTTTGGTTACAAACTCGAGTTTGATATAACCTTAACAACACTTCGACTTAGTTCCTTTTATGCGCATTTGAATGTCTTGGCAATATCTAACTTTCTAAGGCATCGATTTTCTCGATGATTGCATCCTTCGGATAGATATATTGATTGCCTCGGAACATTCAGTTCATATCGAGCATTGATTGCATTCATCGAGTCTTTGAATTATCGTGCTTTCAAATATTCTTGATCTTGATTTCTCGATCTTGATCTTGCGTCTTGAGTCTTGAGGGTCTTCGAGTCTTTGAGTCTTGATTTATCTTGGACCGATATATCGAGTCTTCATGCCGAGTCTTGGTTCTCGATTTCATCTTGAGTCTTGAGTCTTCTTTAACTTATCCTGAACTATATCTGATGACTATACATTTTGCAGATATCATCCTGAATACTCTAAAACTGAATTCTGACTCAATTATCAAGATCTTTCTGAACATGTCATACTCAGTGGTTTTGGGATCTTAATCAAAATCATATAATCTTTTATTAAATTCATCTCCCAACAATTTCCCCCTTTTTGATGATGCCAAAACCTATCTTGTTTACAAACAAAATAACCTATACTCAGGTTTCAGTTTATTCTATTACAAGATTGGTTCCTGAACAGAGAATCTCCCAACAATTTCTTTAAGAATGAAATCTCTTTAAATTCATCTCCCAACAATTTAAATCATTCAACAGATTTCTTCAGTAATGAATCTTTCTTAAATAGATCATTACCAAATACTTATGCAATTTCTTCCATATCATCATACAATCAGTTCAGAGACATTCATTCAGCATATCAAAATAAAGACATGTAAATAATATAATGAGATATTATCTTTTGAGCAAAATGATAAATCTTCATTGATGATAAGTATAACATTACAGATTACAATGAGATTTTTATCAACAAAATCAAAAAGACAAAATTTAAAGATTACAGAATCTTCTGAGTTCTTCAGTCTTCAGTCTTCAGATTCGGCTCTTCAGTTTGCTTCATTTTCCACTTCATCAGCTGGCACCTCCGGGTTGAACATTCGAAAAAATCTTTTTTTCAAATTTCATTCCTCTCCTTGATGATGTCTCGATCGTTCTCGTTAATCCAACCCACCAAAGATATCGAGAAATTTCTCAGCGTAATGGCCTTTTCATTTACCAAGCCATTACCAAGTCTTGGAGGAGAATAGGAATATGGACCGGGGCTTTATCGTACTCCACCTTCATCCGCAAGGTTAATCCAACCTTGGAGATACTTTGGATAGAAGGTTAGAGGATATTCAATGAAGGCTTGTTCGATCCGAGCCTTCCCTCTCCATTCCCCGAGAACATCGTAGTTGAACCGAAGGTTCTCTTCACTTCTTCCCACATGTCGTTGAGTTTAATGGGCATCCATTTATCAACGTGGGGCCCTTCGGCGCTTTTCGATGTTTCCTTCCTCTTGCTCGCAAACTTCACGAAGTCACTCCTTCGCTTCGCTCTTCGCCTATCTTTTTCGATCACGAAGCTCCACGAGACCGGTAGCGCTTTTCGCTTGTTCTTTTTGGAGTGTATTCAGAGCATCTCTGGTGTTGAAGACTTTCTTCTGAGGTTGAGACTCAGATTCTTCTACATCTTCATCATCCGTAATCATTTTTCGATTGCTTTAAAGCCTTAAGACGCTTGCTTACAAGGTTGAACAACGCCCAAAGCTTTCCTCTTCATAAAGCGATTCAAAGACCAAATGGGCTTGTTCCAACCTTAGTTCTAGCACTCAGTTTCTCTCTTGCAACCTCAAGCATGGTTTGCTCAGAAACTCGAGTGTAGATGGGCTTCTCCACTTGAGTGAATTTCAATTTATCAGTAGCTTCAACTTCTTTTAAGGCTTTGGCTAGATTGTACATTTAAGCCTCTTTCTGAGCCTTCTTCTCCAAAGTACGTGCCATGAACTTCCTGAGGTCTTCACCTTCCTTTTCCCCCTTCGCACCGTAATTTGAAGAAGTCCGGAGAGCTGTGCGGTCCATGGATATCGCTTTTGCTCACAGCCGGATCTCTCCCGCTAACCGATCTTGCTCATCTTCCATTCTCCGATGTGGTTCTTAGCCACGTAAAGTTCTTTCGATATGTGGGCAACCGGCGAGGAGAGTGCATCTTTCAAAGATCTCTGTCATCTTGGTCATGAGCACTTGAGCTCATTTCCTCAACAAAGCAGATCCCGATCAAGACCTCGTTTTTTTCTCTCGCTAGTTTCACCTCTAGAAATTCAAATCGATTCACGGTGCTTCGTTTCATTTCAAAGACTTAACTCTGCGTTGACTCCCTCCAGCTTTTCATTCAACTTTTCTTCCATGGAGGTCATCTGAGTGGTCAGAGTGTTTTGTATCTGCACCAGTTATGAAGAATGGCTAAGTCCTTCCATTGTCTGAGCTTGATTGGCCAACGTTTTCTTCCATCGAGCAATTTTGATCGCTATTGGCTCAATCTTCTCAAGTTTCTCCATTACGGGAGTGAGATCAATCTCAGAACTTTTTATGACCTTCTTTGTTTGATCATCTGAGCTTGTCTCCATTTGAGCCTCGGTCTTTTTATCGGACAATTGAATTAAAGATAGTCTTTTTCAAGAACTTTGGCATAATTGTTAATAATGCCAAAAGGTACCAAGAGTGCTAGCTTCGATCCGAGGTTGAAAGCTTGAAGTCTCTTTTTCCATTTGAGACCGATCCTCAAAGATCTCTTCGTTGGTCCCCATCTCCATCTTTGGATTTGTCTTCTTTCGGGCACCAACTTGATTGATTTCTTTTAACGGCTTCCAACGAAAGCTCATCAAAATCGGAATTTTTCATCCCGAAGCTTTGTCTTCAAACCCCGAGAAGTCGGGTCGGGAAAAGGTCATCTCCTCCAGTCTTCCCCTCTGAATGCAAAGAATGGCAAGCATCTCGGGAAGAGTCGATTGAGGATATACACCGTCGTCCTTAATCAAGAAAACATCTTGCAGATCGAGGTATGAGCCGAGCTCGGGGTAGCGGTCAAGGATGAACTGTTCCCCTTGCTCCTCCACTTTCTTCATTTTCGCCCTTCTTCCATCTCGGGCTCTGGTTCAAGAGGCTTCGCTAAGGGATCAGCGATGAGATCACTCTGGAGCTCATCAAGAATATTTTTTGCGAGCCTGAGCCTCATTAAGCCTCGTGTTTGTGCATTAGTCCTCGGTTTGCATCCGAGTGGGTTCCGATCCGATGCATAGAGTCCAGAGTTGGCTCGTCACCGAAACAGACATCTTCGGGATCGACTTCCGGAAGTTAGCTCTTTCGCACATCTGAGGTAGGCAGCATCTCGAGGTCTCGAGCTCCTTTAAAAATTTCCCGAGAAATTTTATCGAACTGAAGTGATGTCTCGAGCACCTCGGAGAAGACTCCGCTCCTCGGTCGATCCTGTGTCCGGAGATAACCTGAGCCAACACTTGTAATGGCGAACTCGAGAGGTTTTGCCTTGAGGTTGTATCTCCTCGTAATCATCAAGCTACCTTTCGCTTCGGTGAGAACCACCAATCTTTCAAGGCTTTTGGAGCAAGATCCTTCCGCTCAGTTTGCTCCTTGCTTCCATTTTTGCCTCCAATGAGAACCTTCCCCGGGTTTGTTGGGTCTTGTTGAGAAATTTATAGTTTTGATGAAAGTTCCAAAAACACATGTAATAGGACCAATCGGACAATTGGTAGTCGATGTTTACATTATGCTATAGGAGACCAATTGATAATGATTGTATAGAAAACCGATGTAATAGATAGGTCACATATTGAGGGGGAACTCAATATGTAAAGGTCGATTCAAGATTTAAGAAAGTTCGATATCATGAGCGTAACGCTAAACCGAACTAAAGATCGATCTAACCGATCTTGTCCGATAACTTCAAATGGAAGTCATGAAGCTCAAACCTCTATACTAGAAGATCGATGACTTCGGAAGATAAGACCGAAGACCTACATCACTGAGTGTGGGTTGAAGCTAAGTCAACAGCGCCAGAAGACTCCATCGGTGGATCGAAGATCAGATCGATCGGATCTCATAAGATGAAATCGATGTTTCATCTTATCATACGTCTGCGATCTCGAACAAGATGAATACCAACCTTAGTTGGAGGAACAACACGCAAAGCAAGGCTTTCATCAATAAGGAAGAGACACGATGAACAGTAGCTGATACTCAAGGGATTCGATGTTGCTCTTCTCAAACGGTTATAAACT
Source organism: Stenogyne calaminthoides (assembly GCA_037126765.1). Taxonomy (NCBI): domain Eukaryota; kingdom Viridiplantae; phylum Streptophyta; class Magnoliopsida; order Lamiales; family Lamiaceae; genus Stenogyne; species Stenogyne calaminthoides. The sequence continues at coordinate 9,316,257 of JBBCBC010000009.1, forward strand.
TTCAGCCATGCCGTTTCAAGAAGCACGTCACATCAAGCTCGCAACTCTACCTAAAATAGCCTTCGAGATTCAAATTGCTCTCCAACGGCTCTTTGATCTCAAGGTCTATAAATATGGGATCACACTTGAGTGAAAAAGCGGAAATCTTTGGGACAAACAACATAATCAAGAAGCTCAAACTATAGTCGATTTCGCACGAAGAAGAACACAACTACAAGCTTATTTTATATTGTGTTCATCCCATAAGTTCTTAGCAAGAAATCTTTTCATCTAGCTATCAGTCGCTTATACGCAAGAAAAGATTTCATAGTTGGAACCTCAACAATCTTACCCAAACCCCAAGTTAGGATAAGTTGTTTAGCAAGATTCGATCTAGGGTTTCTAAAGATCGATTTCAGGATCGTTTGAGTGAGAACTCTTAAAACATCTGTTGGTGTCTTGTGTTGGACTAACACACTAATCTAAGTCCGGTCGGTTAAGTCGGTTAAGTTGGTGCCCCTTTGAAAAAGGAAGAGTGGATGTAGGATTTGGTTTGTCCGAACCACTATAAATCTTGTGTGCCTTTCTTGCTTTGATTAATCGCTCTCACATCGCACAATCTTAAAAGCGATACATTCTAAGTTAAGATCGACAAACACCAAGCTTCGATCCGACGGACCGATTTTCACATCCGTTTAAAAGATAAAACTTGGAATCGATTTATACAAACCGGTTTTTCACGGGTAAAACTTGTTCCGATCGATCGCTTAATCGATAGTTACCGAACGATCGCTTCGGCGTTCGAAGAGATTGGTTATCGAATCGATTCATTCACTGATCAAAGCTATTCGCCGCGACACACCGATCCGATCGAAAAAGTTTTTTGAGTCTATTCACCCTCCCTCTAGACTTCGCCCTCACATAACGGTTCGGGACCTACAAGTGGTATCGAGGCGGTTGGTTCTTCCGACCACGACTCGTGTCATTGTGGTCATCTGAATCGATCTTGAAAAACCGTTTTAAAAACTCATTCATTTTCCAAAATCACTCAAAGATGGATAACACATCCGGTATGTATCATGATCCGAAGTTCTCTATTGATGAGTATGCAGATTGGGCCATATATATGTCCAACCATCTAGGCTCGATCAATTGGCGTAATGATGGAAGTCATCGAGAGGACCCATCATCATTTACTACGACAATCCCGCCGGTCGGAGGAGATCCGCATTTTCCCACGCGAAGTCTTCATTTAAAAAGCCCAAATTTCGATGGACACGGAAGAAAAGAAAATTGATACTACGGACACCATTGCAAGACATATCATCATGAAGACAATGGATAAGGTCACCAAAGAGAAGATTAAGTATCTCAAATCTGAAAAGCAATGTGGGATACTTCGGGCCGAGATCTGCGAGGAAATGAGCAGATAAAAGGCAAACCGTCTTCAAGCGAATGGTGAAGTTCGAGAAATCAAGATGCCGCTTAACGAAAACCATCAACGAACTCGATGGAAGAATTACAATGTCTATAAACAAGCTTCGAGAACTTGGTAGAGATGATGATCGATAAAGATATCAACTATAAGATCCTAAGGTCTCTCACCAAGAAGTGGGACATGAAGGTCACGGTAATCAAAGATTGCCAGGACATTTCAAGAATGAAACCTAGTAGCTTGTTCTTGAGTCTTAAAGCTCACGAGTTCGACCTGATTGAAAGAGGTCAAGCTGATGAAGACGAGGCCCCTGCTGAAACCTCGACTTCAAAATCAGTTGCTTTCAAGGCAACCAGTAGCAGAACAAAGGCCAATGAACCCATTGGAAATATATTAAGTCAGGCAGAACAGATCGCGTTGCTTACCAGGAAGCTTGAGAAGTCAGATATACAACTTGGTAAGTATCGAAGATTTTATAAGGACTATCAACATAGCCGAGGACGAGATAGGAGATCAGACAATAGATCTCCAGAAAGAACCAGATCTGATGATCGGAGGGATCACAGAGATGAAAGGGAAAGAGATAGTCAGACAAAGGAAGGAAGAGATAACCAATCAGATAGAAGAAACTCACATTACTATCGAAGGAAATCACCGATAGGTCATCTGTATGAGTGATTCACCGGAAGGAAGGGAACGGTGGATCGAGCTTGCGTTTAATCGTGAGAAGCTGTGTCACTATAAAGAGATCGCCTGAGACTCGAGAGAGAGGGAAGAAAAGAGGAACAAAAAGAGAGCAACGGTTTAGAGCGTAAGATATTTTGCTGATCCAGAATCGACGATTCCTATCGCCCTCGTGTTGATATCCTCTCAGAGAAGAAAAGGCCGACTTCTATGAAAGTGAAGATCGATATTCTCATCGACGATAATGAACTTGCTCGATGGCCAGGGAGGACCAAATCGAGGTAACCTCCAAAACCCCTTCGTCGTTTCTACACCGCTATCATTAGCACACCCGCCGAGATTGACTCCATTTCTTGAGCAATTGCTTGAAGATCTCTCCAATGCAAGAGAGAAACTTATGCTATTGCGGAAGCAGAGAATGATAAGTCGAGGATCGTAAATAATCGACTTTTGTCAAGAAAATGATCTCGAAAAACCTTCGAACTTAGATTTTAAATCGCTTTCGGAAGGTAAATCGAGGAATTTAAAATTCTCAAAGTTAAAGCTTTCGATCAGAAAAGCAGATCAAAGAACAGATGGAAATTAACAGATGAAGAAGTCGATGACTTCAAAATCTTGCAAGCAAAATTCGATGAGCTATTAGAGAATGCATGAAAGTCCGAAATCCTCCGAGGAAAATCACAGAAGAAAATAGATGTTTTTTCAAAATCATCTCAAACCGTTAAAAGACATGAACGCCTATTTTTCGAGTAAAGATTGATAAGGAGGGACTTGGCTATGAGAAACCCTCCACATCCTCAAAAGCCCCGAATCGATTCATCTCGTAAAAGGTGTAATCGAGACGAATTTCGAAAAAAGATACACCAAAAGCTAAACTTGTATCTAATAGGGTAAGAGACCGCTTGAGCGGGTAAGGCAAGTGCTCAACCGTAAAGGGAATGTAAATGGACCTAACCGGTAAAGCATCACCGAGGAATCAACGGAAGAACACGGTTTTTCGAAGAAACCTCAACTCGATCAACAGATCGAACGAATCGAAAAAGACAACCTACAAAAGGAAGTCTAATCTCGAGACCCAGTCAAGGTCATTTTAATAAGCATGCTTAAAGTAAATCGAAAACCATCTATGCGAAAAGGATATGAATCTTTTGATGGTAGCAAATCGTACCTACCCCTATAGTCGAAATTTTCTATCTCTTTTTGAACCACCTTTGGATAAAAAGAAGACAAACCGAAAAAGGTAAATCATAAGTCTTCTAAGTCATCCAAGGTTCACACAAGTAATCATACAAATCGAAAAGCATATGAGGATAAGTATGATTATGTTGACAGTATGGGAGACAAATCGGGCCTTCGGACCGACCGATCACCATAGAAGTGCTCTGTTTGTATGGATCCCCAAATCCAAACCTAACCCCTCGGGACCCAATCCGAAGGGGTACCTAAAACCCGATCCGATTGCGGGTTCGCGTGGGTCCGCCAACAAAGGAGGTGTGCAAGCAACTATCCGTACATCGATAGTGGATGCTCAAGGCACATGGAAGCAAACATCTCCTCGGCCCTACATAGAGCGAGAAAGGCCAGCGTGTACTCTTTTCGGTGATGATAACTTTGGTTATACCAAAGGGTTCTAACCTTAGAGAATGATGATGTACAAGTAATCGGAGTATCGTTTGTCGAAGGTCCGAAGCACAACCTATTATCGGTTTCACAATTCTGCGACAACGGATTGGTGTTGAGTTCTCGATCGATCAATGCACTATCAAGAATCGAGAGATATTGCTAATCGGGTTCAAGAAAAGGGACGATCTACACGGTGATTGGAAAGCAGTTGTCCAAGAAATGCATGCCCGATTGTTAAGAGTTCCAAAAGTAGCAGTTGGCTCGCACAAAAAGAATGAGCCATCCGAACTTTAAAACTCTTAATAAGATAAAGGATGTCTCTAGTGGAAGGACTTCGAATGAAGTGTTCTCAAAGGATCGGACATATGTTCGCATGTCGGGAAGGAAAAAGTCAAAGCTTCATTCAAAGGATTTCCGGACCAAAGATCCGTCAGAATCTTGCGGTTGCTTCATATGGATCTGTTTGGACCCGGTTACACGGTCGATCTCAACGGACGAAATACACTCTCGTAATCGTGGATGACTATTCCAAGTTTACGGGTTATATTCTTACATAAGAAGAATGAGGCGACAACCAAGATACCCGAGCTACTAAGAAGATTACAAAATGAGAAGGGTGTCAACAGTAGTAAAAATCAGATCGATAAAGGCATTTTCGAACTCCTTTATTATCGATTTTTTTGCTCTAAGTTTGGTATACAAAGATGAAACATCAATTTGCGAGGACGCCACAAATGAATGGAGTAATGAGCGGAGAAACAGAACTCTCAAAGAAGTTTGCTTTCGAACAATGTTAAATTGAACATGCGATACCAAACCGTTTCAAGGTAAGAAGCAATCAACACTTTGCATGCCATACGCAGTAGCAGATGTCTCTCGACTAAGGCTCACTACAAAACACCCTATATGAGTTTGGGAAGGCGAGTAAAACCTCGTGTTTCTTACTTCCATGTTTTTTGGGTGCAAGTGTTTCATACATAACAATGGGAAAAGTCGGGTTGAAGACCTTTGAGGCCAAGTCCGATGAGGGTATATTTCTAGGGTATTCCTCATCTAGCAAAGCCTTCGTGGTCTACAACAAACGAACCCTTGTTGTGGAAGAAACACCCCATGTAACCTTTGATGAAGCATCTTACGATCAAGAGAAATCGCCTCGTAGAACAGAATACCGATCTACGTAAACGATATTGTAAAAATGGATCACTAACGATCAAGGATAAAGGATCGTAAAATGTATCAATTTACAAGATCTAGCTGATTCACCGGATCAATCAGATCCCTTCGTCGATGAAAAAAATTCGATTCACCGAGATAAGAAGAATCGAACCATCCGGTGTGGGAAACTGGTTCTCATTAACAGATATCAAAGACATGATGATTCCAACATCACCGAGACTTGTTCTTATCAAGTGGACAATAACCTCAAGACTACTCCCAATCACTAGTAATAAGATTTTATCGTAAACGGACGATGTTCTCAAAACCGAATAAATCGTAAGCGAAGGACACGGATAACAATCATCCAATCGATCGATAATTGGAGACCCGTCGATAAAATTAAAACTAGACATCGTTGGTGAAAGTGCCATGTATTGTTGTTATCTCGTCTATGAAGGAACCGACTACAATCGAGGAAGCATTACAAGACCTAAACCGGATTCTAGCCATGCGAGGAGCCGGAGCAGTTCGAGAAAATGAAGTATGGGAACTAGTAGAGATGCACCGTGCCATCAAGACGTAATTGGCACGAAATGGATCTTCAAGAACAAGAGATGAGAAAAATGTTATCACCGTAAATAAGGCAAGACTTGTTTAAGGGGTATTCACAATTGAATTGATTACATGATGAGACCTTTGCACGATCGCCTTTGAAGCCATTCCATAATTTGTTCGGGGCGTATGCTTTGGAGGGTTCATGTGTATCGATGGACGTAAAGAGTGCTTTCTTAAACGGGGGTACTAGCGGAGGAAGTTTATGTCTAACAACCTCCGGGCTTTGAAAAAAAGGCAACCAAGTGTATCGTTTAAGAAAAAGCTCTTTATAAAAACAGTTTTGAGCTTTGGTATGATACACTCTCTCAGTTCTTGATCGAAAGTGGGTTCACTAAAGGAAGCGATGGACGTAACCTTATTCGAGAATAGAAGATGGAGAAGATATTCGATGGTTCAGATTCGTGGGCGACATCATCTTGGATCTCCAAACAAGAACCTATGTGAAAGATTCAAAACCGATGCAAGGGAAATTCGAGATGTCCATGATGGGTCGGATGAATTACTTTCTAGGTCTCCAAGTTAAACAAAAGTTGGAAGGGATATTCATCTCGCCAAGCAAAGTACACTAGGAATATTTTGGCTAAGTTTGGAATTCAAAATAGCAAGGAAGCCAAAATTCCTATGATGACCGGATTCAAGATGGATCGAGATGATAGGTCGAAGAAAACAAATCGGAAGGAATATAGGGCTCTCATTGGATCCTTATTATACCCGACCGCCAAATGGACCAGATATCACTTTTCATGATGGGTGTAAATTTGAGCAAATCAATGGTGACCACCTAGAAGCGACTAAGCGGATTCTTATATCTGAAGGAACAATAAACCTTGGTTTATTCTACCCATCGATGATAATCTAGACTTAGTGGGTATTTCGATTTCGATTATGGAGGTTGCAAGATCGATTAAAAAATCAACCTCGAGGAACATGTCGGTTCTTAGGAAGTAAACCGATCTCGTGGTTTTTCAAAAAAAGGATATCGAGTTTACATCAACAATCGAAGGTAATATATGGTCTGAGAAGTCGTTGTTCCTAATCGCCTCATCCAATGAGGATTACAACATTGTAGCTAAGAACGTACCTATATTCTCGTGATGATGTTAATAGTCTTATTGCAATTCGTAATCCGGTTCTACATACAAGATGCAAGCATGTAGATGTCGGACACCACTTCATAAGAGATCACGTTGAAAAGAAGAATATCGAATGGAAAAGATTCATACCGATATACGTATGATATTCTAACCAAGCCACTTCCGAGATCGATTCGAGATTTATGCAATGAGCTAGGACTTCTAGATCTTGGAGAAATGTCACCGAAAATGTTTGATGGAATGCTCTCCAGAACTAGTTGGTTAAGAGACTAACCAGATCGAGAGAAATCAGTTGAGTTTGGTATCTTAATTGATCTCAAGAGATGGATATGCAAAATCGATCAGACATACACGCTACGGATCCAAAGGAATCGATCGATTTTTTTGTTATCGATTTTAAGTCTATCAGTTTAAAGGAACTGATCGGAATTCAAGGTTTATCAGATTTAAGGAAAATGCTCAGTTTAAAGGATTATCTGATTAAATCAAGTTGGTTATAGTATTTCTTTGTGATTCAACAAGCAAGATTCAGAGATTAAGAAGCTATCAATCGCGTATAAGAAAGGTGAATTTACACAACAAAATGAAATAATGAGAACTTTTCATTGATAAAAACCCGAAGGTGAGGTTACATTACGAGTTACAAGTACAAGAAGACCCGGAGGTCAGTACATATGTTAACCAAAATCCTAAACCTAGGACCCTAAACCTGCATCTAAACCCAAACCCGAACTCATTAGTTAAATGTTAATGAGGGGAAGAGAGAGAGATTTTATGAAATCGACGCTCTCATTTTTTCCCCACTTAATGGGGTGAGGGGAGGCTTCAAAAGGTAATCCCATGCCAAGAAAGATGGACTCTCCAAGTGAAGTGAGAGCGGCATTCGACAGATTACTAAGCACGGAGCCCTAAAAGGAGGAGTAGTAGGGCTCTCCATCTGTTAAATGGAGCACGTGTGCCAAAGAGTTGGTCATCAGATCTCATGGGCACATGTGCTGCATATTTTATACCAGACTAAGTCTGATGGTTCTGGTTACGTCATCCAGATAGACACACAAAGGTGCATACTGGTTAGGAGAAGTGTCTTCTCGGTTGAATAAAGAGATCCGCCGCCGGTGGTGGTAGAGAAGCTTTTTGAAAGAATCAGATGTGAAATCGAAGATGATGAAGAAAACAAAGAATGAGGGATGCAAAGGGTTGATTTGAGAAGATGAAACCATATAAAAGGGTGTAAAAGTGTTTCTTGGGAAGTCTCACCGGAAACAAGGGTTCACCAAGATACATGATTCTTACAAAGAAGATAAGTATGGTGAATGGGTGATGTTGTGTAAAACATTGGTCCATTTTATAGAGGCCAAGCAAGGATGCAAATGCAATTGTCAGTTCAAGAAGCCTATCCGAGAAATTTGCATCAAAAAAGGACAAATGTAGAAATCACGTTGATCGATATTGGATAAATTTACGGTTGATTGACATATCGAGAGATTCAGACGATATTTACGCATGTCAATCACGCCTACTTAGGGAATAGAAGCTACTACTCTAGACTAAGTTTTGGCGGTAACACTTATCCCAAGAATTGGCTTTATCTGAAAAGAATCAGATAAGGTCAACCAAAATCGATTATTTTTAAAGCATGATCGGATGAGAGAGATCTCAGGCTTGAAACTCCAATAAATCGAGATATATCATCTATAAATAAATATCGGTTGAAGGGGGAACTTCAACCCATCAATGATAAAAAGGAAATCGACGACTCAAGGAAAGATCACCAAGCCTGAAGTTTCAACAAATCGACGAATGGAGAAGATCGGTTAAAAGGATCATAGTTGGGAAATTTCTTAAGGCTTAGGTGTAATGATTAAGATCAACAAGTGGAATCAACATTGACAAGTAATATTGATCGATAACAACATCATCAACCAGAATCGATCTCTCTCTTCTCTTGTTCTTTATTTATTTATCGGAGATTCGATTTTATTTGCTTTTATTGTACCCACTATCCTTGTGGACGTGTACTCGCAAATCATTTAATGCGGACGTGGGGTACATGTATTAACCGCGCTACTTGATCGTGCTTTTAAATCCAAAAAGTTTTGTGTACGTCGTTTTTCCAACCCTACGATCAAAACCGCTAACTGAGCGCATAATCTTTTCAAAAACGATTGATCTTCAAAATCTTGTCTTATTGTACCCTCCGCCTCTATATAAAGATTCATCAAACCTTACCGAGTTTTTACGCTTCACAAACTCGCATTACTCTTATTGAAAAACTTCAAATTTTACTCTACGTTTCAAAATCGTCTGCGAAAATTTGAATCGTAATATTTTCTTTTAAGCTTAATGATGAATCTTTCTTTTCCGTTAAAAACATTGTTTTCAAAAGTTGTTTTTGAAATTATGCTTCATTGCCTTTTGTTTTCCGCAAAGATGATATTGATATTGATTATGCACAAATTTAATGAGTCTATCTCACATGTAGATGGCCACTCATGGACTTGGAAAGATCATGTGCAATTATGCGGAATCGCAACGTAAGATCTTCGAGGATAAGTTCGTTCGATTTTGGAATTTGAGGATTCTCGAATCCATGGAGGTGGAACAAACTCAAGAAAGCCGGATCGAAACATATTGCATCCATCGCAATCAAAAGGTGATGCAAAGATGAAGCACTTCAATTCTTGCAAAATTTGAGTGTGGATAAGAAAAGCCGTGAGACGAATCGATGTCGTCGGTCAACGGAGAAGAAATCGATCGACAAAAGACATCACTCGTCCAAAAGGGCGAATCTCTCCGCACACCACAGGAGAATGAGGATGAAGAAATCAGAGGGGAGCTCTTAAGAGAGGCAGACAAACATCGATAGATTCGGATTCATCGTGCCAATGCTCAAAAGAAAAAAGACATTGTTTGACATTCCGTCAAGAACGATCATGGGAATCTCATTTGATGCTCTCACATTCAAAATGTACAAAGATGGCAAAAGAATAATTGATGGGGCTGAACATCAATCGCACGGCTTCCCCGAAAGCCATCTTGCTCCAAGAACACGAAAAAATTTGGAGTCAATGAATCCAAAGTGTGTCTTTTTTCAAAAAAGAGAATCGGCTAATCTCAACCCATATTAAAAGACAAACCGCCAAGTTACCGAATGGAATCGTAATGGATCAAGTCCTACAATGCCTTCCTCTCATTCAGTTATATACGGGCCACCAGACGATGACCGGAGCCCACTCCAACAAAATCAAGAAAGGAAAGAGCAAAGAAGCCGCCCATCCACACCGGGTTGCTCCCACGAAAAAAAACGAAAATCGTGAAGGCCTGTGGAGAAGAGGCCAAAGAAAGCAAAAGAACCTACCCCGACTCTAAAGACTAGAAGATGAGTCGAAGAAGAAAAAGCGCTGAAACAAATTAGGCCAACAAAGACAGTGCAAGCTTCTCAACCCGAGGGCTCGCCAGAACGATTGAGAAGCACAAGTCGTTAAATCTACTTCTCCTCAACCTCAAGCCGATTCACCGTCGGACTAAAGGCCGCAGAGCATATCTCTATCGCTAGTTCACCGCTCATGGAACCAGACATAATCGCCACTACTGGCCAGAATCCACTGCGCAAAGTTGAACCAATCGATAACTTCCACGATTCAAGCACAACCGAAGCTTCCACATCTCATCCAATGAATACGGACAGATCATTCCTCGCATCCAGATCAACAAAGACCATCAACCGGAAAAATGGTCGACTAAGAATTGAATGGGAGATTGATGAGATGTATCCACAACTGGTCGCCCATCCTCGCCATCGAGAGAAGAAGTCATGGAGATCCTCACCGAGAGATCTCGATTAAAAAGCTTTCGGATCTTATCTTACTTGTTGAACAGATGGGTGGTGCGGATGAGTTCGCAGATTTTGACTTCGATATGAAAGTTCCGCCAAAGTGGGATCACCACCGAGCTCATATCGATAAATCGGAAAGCTCGATCCACGTGAAGTTGGAAACGGAAGAAGAGAAGCTGGAGATCGCCAAGAAAATTTGAAATGGTGAATCCGAGCCGCTGATGAAAGTGGAACTGCCGCATTCACGACCAACCACGGAGGCACAAACAATCGAACCCGATCAAGTGATGGATCCAATTCCTACATCCCAAATCACCATCGATCAACTTCGAGGAGATCGATCTTGTCTCAAAGATCTCCCGAAAGAAGAGATTGAGGGAGTCTTAATCGATCGAGACAAATCGCCTCAAACAAAACGAAGCAATCGAGATCGCTTCTCCCAATCCATGTCCACCATATCTGCTGAGCTTACAAAATCAGTTGATGACAAGCTGAAACAGGTGGATGAAACTCAATCTTCTTTTCTGACGCTCACTGAGAAAAGGCTCGAGTTATCAGAAGAGAAATTTGACAAAATGATTTGGACACTCTCTGCAACAATGGAAACTGCCAAGAAAGAGCCGACATAAACCGCTCGTAATCTAATAAAACTCAATCTTCGTGTTTATCGCTAATGATCTAAATCAGCATTGTCGATCAACTTTGGGTCTCGACTTTCCACTCAATGCGCTTTTTGATCAAACCAAAAAGGGGGAAGGATCTGAGAAACCAACTGACACATCAGATGACAAGGCCCATGGACAAAGCACAATTGCAAGAAAGGCTGCTGCGGGTGCTGGGACATCAAAATCTGGACCAGTTACTCAGACCAGGAAAGCCACCGTAAGAAGCCTAAATTTAGTCGGATCTCGTGATAAGGAGCTAGTCAGAAATTGTCCAAAGAATGATAATCAAGAAGAAAGAAGGACGAAAAAACGGGCACAAGCGAAGGGTTGAAAAGAAGTTCAAATCAAGGGCTAAGAAAGGATTAATCTGGAAAATCGCTTTTGGAACCTCTGTTCAAAGATAACGAGATTATACCAAAAAATGCTGCACACGCTAAGAGGTTTGAGGAATGGAATAAGATCAGAAGTGAATGGCTTCTAGATGCCTTTGTCCTTGATCTTGTCCCAAAAGAAGAATCACCAGATGATGAGTTCCTCAACCGGTTCTGTAATAAATATCCGGATTTTTTCAAGTATCTCGGGAAAATGAAGCCAAGCTTATAAATGTAAAGATATCTCGCCAAGAGTATGATCATTAAATATACTCAAAGAAGGCAGATGGCTCATTTGATGATCGGGCATTTGAGAGATTCTACTTTGACATCTTGAGCAAATCACAGATAACTGATCAAGAGCAGACAACTGATGTCAAATGGAAACTCTATCAGATTTTCAACATTCCACAAGACCAAAGAGAAATGCCAGAAGGATACAAGCCCAAGGAGTGAAGATTCAGAAGACGTCTAGGGATCAGCAGTTTTTAAATTCAACTTTTCCGATGTAACATGTAATCATCTTATCTAATGAAAAGTTTATTTTTCTGATCCCAAGACAAAATCTCTTTGTCTTCTGATTACTTGCTCTTTAACTGTTCTATACTAATCAACTGTTTGGTTTCTCAAGTGTTTTGGTTTCATCAAAAAGGGGGAAATTGTTGAGAAATTTATAGTTTTGATGAAAGTTCCAAAAACACATGTAATAGGACCATCGGACTGTTAATGATCGATGTTTACATTCTTGCTATAGGAGACCGGTTGATAATGATTGTATAGAAAAACCGATGTAATAGATAGGTCACATATTGAGGGGGGAACTCAATATGTAAAGGTCGAATCAAGATTTTAACGCTAAAACCGTAGCGAAGATCGATCGATCTAACGATCTTGTCGGATAACTTCGGAAGTCATGAAGCTCAAACCTCTATACTAGAAGATCGATGACTTCGAAGATAAGACCGGAAGACCTACATCACCTGAGTCACCGGTTGAAGCTAAGTCAACAGCAGAGAAGACTCCATCAAAGTGGATCGATTGATTCAGATCGGTCGATCAAATCATAAGATTCGATGTTTCATCTTATCAATCACGATCCGAACAAGATGAATACCAACCTTAGTTGGAGGAACAACACCGCAAAGCAAGGCTTTTCATCCAATAAGGAAGAGACACGATGAACAGAGCCGACATCATGGATTCGATGTTGCTCTCTCTCAAACGCTTATAAACTTTCAACCATGCGATTTCTCAAGACGCGTCACATCAAGCTCGCAACTCTACATAAAAAATAGCCCGAGATTCAAATTGCTTCCAACGGCTCTTTGATCTCAAGGTCTATAAATATGGGATCACATCAGAGTGAAAAACGGAAATCTTTGGGACAAACAACATAATCAAGAAGCTCAAACTATAGTCGATTTCGCATCGAAGAACACAACTACAAGCTTATTTTATATTGTGTTCATCCCATAAGTTTTAGCAAGAAATCTTTTCATCTAGCTATCGTGTCGCTTATACGCAAGAAAAGATTTCATAGTTGGAACCTCAACAATCTTACCCAAACCCCAAGTTAGGATAAGTTGTTTAGCAAGATTTCAGTTCAGGGTTTCTAGTACAGATTTTGGGATCGTTTGAGTGAGAACTCTTAAAACATCTGTTGGTGTACTGTGTTGGACTAACACACTAATCTAAGTCCAGTCGGTTAAGTCGGTTAAGTTGGTGCCCCTTGTGAAAGGGAAGAGTGGATGTAGGACTGGTTTGTCCGAACCACTATAAATCTTAGGTGCCTTTATTGCTTTGATTAACTGCTCTCACATCGCACAATCTTAAAGCGCATACATTCTAAGTTAAGATCAGACAGCACCAAGCTTCTGATCTGATCGGACCTGATTTCTCACATCTGATTAAAAAGATAAAACTTGGAATCTGATTTATACAAACTGGTTTTTCACGGGTAAAACTTAAGCTACGCGTCGATTAATCGATAGTTACGATCATATTCGGCGTTCAGTAAGTTGGTTATCGAACCAATTCGCGACTCATTTCAAGACACCGATCCCAGACGAAAAAGTTTTTTCGAAGTCTATTCACCCTCCCCTCTAGACTTACGCCTCACATCTTAGATTCGGGACCTCTGTCTCTTTTCAAAGAAGCTAGAAGGTGATTCTACCTTCTTTTTCTCTTCCCCGATAACTTTGCTTCCTTGCAACCTTTGGGTTTAAGGAGAATTTTGGATTTAGGAAATGGGGTGAATTGGCGAAGATATCCTCCTCCTCTCGCACATCTCCAAAATGTAAGCAATTTTGGTGGCATGGTGGATCTTCCTTTGATTGAGATCGCCCGTCAATCTTCCTCAAAACTTTGGTCCGCTCACTCACCATCTGGATCAGAATTTCAGCCCGGTTGAAATCTGTGGTGGGTGAAGTTTCTATCGCCGCCATCAACTGAAGTTTCGGGGTACTTATCAAAACTCCCCAAGAAGACTCATGATGCACTTGCTCACAATATCCATCAACACACGATATTGTGGCTTCAGTGCCTTTTTATTGTCGCCTCAAACTTAACAGATTCTCAAAGAATCCTATCTAAGTACTCTCCGCTTCTCTTCCCGACATATACATCGTAGGATCCTCTCCTCTATCACGAGCTCAAAAAACATCATTCAGATTTTTCGGAACAATATCTGAGATCCTTTCAAAATCGACGATTTGGATGATTTGCTCTAAGTGTGATACGCTTAACTTAGAATGCACTGACCCTCTTCATCTATCTTTAAATTACAGATGAATTCGATTACCTCTTTCGCAAACTCCTCGTCTGGTCGGCTTGCGACTAGTTGGGTGAGTTTGGCCAGTCGAATCATATGCAGAGCCTCCTCTTCTGGCTTTGAGTTGGTTGTGCTTTCGAGTGAGACAAACGAACTCGTACCACGGCTTGTTGGTTTGGCTAATCTCTAATGTGGTTGGAGCCATTTTAGAGTTTGATTGAAGAAGAGAAACTTTAGGGTTTGGAGATTTTTCCGGGCAAAGGGATTTTTTAATTCGCAGAGGATTTGAGAATGAAGGGTTTGATAAAATTTTTTGGCTTGATGAGTGATTGGGGTTTATATAGCCTTGAGATCGCGGGGAATCGTGTTGGTTAGGTGAGTAACAACGGTTGAGATTAATCTCCAATTAATCGGGTATATCTGAACCGACGATCTCTAAAAGTAAGCCGCTAAAACATCCTCATTGGTCATTAATGTAGCAGAGCATTAAATGATTATTGACCTTCTTCGAATTTAAAATGATCCCGCCTAAAAACATTCCTCGTGTGTTTTATATTTATTTGCGTAATGATTCTTGAAGTTTTACTTGAGCAATAAATGAGTCGCATGAGTCTTTACTTCTTCGGACTAATTTCCTCTATCGGTCTTTTACTAAATCTTGTTTTTGATAAAATGTCAAGATAATATCGAAAATCTTGAATGGGTTCAAGATGCTATCGAAAGTCTTGACCTTGAAGAACTGAAGTTTTCGAGACTCCGATCAAGATTTCCATTTTATCCTGAGTTTTCAAGAGAATTCGAGAAAAACTTCATGCATCCAAAAAATCTTCAATTTTTCAGATTTACTCTATACACTGGTTCTAACATCCCTAATTCAATCGAAAGTTCCCGAAATCTTGATTCGGCCCAAAGGTTTAGTCAAGATATCACTCTTTTGCCTATCAAGTATGAATTTTCTCCATCCTTATGTCCTTTTTTCTCGACATGATCTCTCGATGAAGTGATGTCCGATATCCACATGCTTGCATCCGTGTGCAATACCGGATTTTGTGAAATAGCAATGGCACTATTGTTGTCACAAAATATTGGTACTTCATTGACTTCAACTTTATAATCCCTTAATTGTTGTATCGAGCCAAAGAATCGAGTACAAAGACTTCCTGTGACCATGTATGTATTCAAATTTCAAAGAAATCCGGGTTACTCGAGGTCCATTTCTTTGAAAACCAAGATATCACCTTGTTTCCTAGAAATTGACAAGTTCTGTTGTGGACTTCTGTCAATTCTACAACCTCCATAGTCGCGATCCGAGTAACCAGTTAATTCAAGGTTATCATCGTTTGGATACCATAATCCTCTATTCATCGTGCCCTTAAGATATCTTAGTATCTTCTTGGCAAACCTCCATGTGACTAGTCTTAGGATTAGCTTGGTATCTTGCACATATCCCAACAAAGAAATGTTATATCCGCCTACTTGTCGTGAGATAGAGCAATGATCCAATGATTCCTCTATAATCGATATGATTCACCGATTTGTCTTCCTAATCGGGATCCATCTTGTAGTTAGTATTCATAGGAATTCTAATCGCATTGCAATTTTGTACACCATATTTGGCAATCGGATCTACGGTGTATTTTTGCTCGGTTGATGAATATTCCTTCCTTTGATTGTTTCACTTGAAGACCTAGAAAGAAATTCATCTCTCCCATCATTGACATCTCAAACTTGCCTTTTCATCGGTGTTGAAAACTTTTCACACGGTGATGGTTTGAGATCAAAAATGATGTCATCAACATATATCCTGAACTAGTAAGATCTCTTCCCATCCTCTATCCCGAACAGAGTTCTATCAAACGATCCCTTTGACAAAACCATGGTCAGTAAGAAACTGAGAAAGAGTATCATACCATGCTCTGGGTGCTTGCTTGAGACCATACAAAGCTTTTTTGAGCCTGTAAACTTGGTCATTCTGTTTGAATCCAGGAGGTTGTTCTACATAAACCTCTTCTTTAAGCACACCGTTCAGAAATGCACTTTTCACATCCATTTGATAGACTGTGAACTTCATGTGGGCAGCATATGCAAGAAATAATCTGATGGCTTCTAGTCTTGCAACAGGTGCAAAGGTTTCATCATAATCCAAGCCTTCTTCTTGGGAATAACCTTGTGCAACTAGCCTTGCCTTGTTTCTCACAATGTTGTTGTTTTCATCTCTATTATTTTTGAAAACCCACTTGGTTCCAATGACATTGTGCCTTTCAGTCTATCTACCAACTCCCATACTTCATTCCTTGAGAATTGATTCAAATTTCATCTTGCATAAAGAAGAATCCAATAAGAATCTTGTAGAGCTTCACCAATCTCAAAGCAGTTCTTTTCTGAAAAGGAAAAAGATAATAGTGCACTCTCACCATGGAACCTTCTTGTCTTAACACCTTGGGTTAGATCACCCACTATCCGATTTGTAGGATGACTATCTAACCATTTCCTTCTTGATGTTCCCCTTCAATGGTATCCTCAACATTTGAAATGTTAGGTTCGCTTAAATCAACAAACTCGGGAACAACAAAACAGAGAAAGAGAATCATCTTCCTCGGGGAGATTCTATTCGAACATTGTCGAGACATCCATTTCCCTTTGGTTGATAGATTCAGAATTTGCCTCATTTGTGACTACATCTTCATTGGTATCACATACCCGAGTCCGAATCGCATCTGCTCGATTGGTCACCTTTTGAGTGTTGGTTTTCCCGAGGCTCACCATCCCGAATTCCATTTCAACTTCCTTATTCGAGTCCGAGTCACCCAATCATAGAATGTGACCGACTTCTTCTTTTCGTGTTCAAATGGATGATTTGTGTTTTACATTTCAGCTTAATCTGGTGATCCTCTTAGTTAGTTCATCAAGATCATGTTCCTGTTTCTTGAACACAAATAGATTCATCAAAAACAACATGAGGTGTTTCCTCCACAATAAGAGTCCTACGATTTGTAAACTCGAAAGTTTTCTCGACTTGAGAATATCCTAAGAATATTCCTTCATCGCCTTTACTATCAAAAGTTTTCAAACCGATCTTTACCATTATTGTGTATGAAACACTTGCAACCCAAACACACAAAAGAAAAAAAACAAGAGGCTTCCTTTCATTCCAAAGCTCATAGGGTGTTTTGTCTTGACTCTTGGTCAGCATGGATGCGATTTCGAGAGTAGCATGCGGTGTTGATGTATTCAGAGAAGACTTGTTGATACTGGCATTGAATCAATGTTCTTGGTGTTTTCAATCACCTTTGCATGAATATCCCATTTCTTAGAAAGACCTCTAAGAATTTTCAATGTCACTTCTCTTTGTGGATATTTCTTTCCAAGTGCGTTTAGATCATTCATGATCTTTAGTGAATCGACTTCCAATTTGTCAATTGATTCACCATCATCCATTTTAAAACTGCCAAACTTTCCATTGCCCTTTGAAAAGTTTGTTTTCTTTTTTATATGATCGGGCCTTGGCACATAATGACTAGTGTATCCCATATCTCTTTTTAGCAATATTACGGTGAGAGATCATTCCCATCACACCATCATCAATTGTCTTGTATAGTGTGTCTTTTTGCAATGTAGTCTAGATTGACTAACTTTCTCTCCTCGGGGAGTTAGTTGGTCATCGACTTAGAAAAATTCTCGCTCTAGGATCAATTCTCTCCTCTTCGTAATTCAGGATTCACCACAAAGAAATTTGAATGGTCCTTGAGAAACCACTCTCCACATACGCTCATGTTTGGAATCTGAGATGAGCACTGTATTCTCGATCTCCATAGATCATAGTTCTCTCAATGAGAACATGGGAAGTTTTTAGAAGACATTTTTCCGATCTTTTGAAAAAAAAAAAAATTGAAACCAAATAAGATCGATTCGGATAGACCACAAGTATTTTTGAAAATAAAACTTTGGTCAACACAACAGTGGTCAAGTTGAACCACCGCTTTGATACCACTTGTTGGTCCGGTGTAACGAGTCTTACACGTGTATGGGGGGAATACACGTGTTTAGTGATTTTAAGACTTTTTAGATCGAGGTCACTTGGGTCGATAATCCTCGAAGATTAGGTTTCGAGAAGCACTGATCGCTCGAGTCAAAGTCCATCGAGGCGATGATCCCGAGCCGCTTTCAGATACCTCGGATAATCCCAAATCTGAATCTCGAGTGTCAGAGATCCCGAGTTGCTTGGATCGATAACTAGCTTCATGAATCCTCGTAAGAGAGTTCGGTTTGATAACTATCGTTCTAGCTACTCGATCGTCTTGGAATGGTTGGCCCTTAGATTATACTCGTTTTTTAAGCTTTTTTGAAAAGACCTTCCTTTATGAAATAGTGATTAGGCCGTGATTCACTTATGCAACTTCGATTGGATTGATTCCAAATGAATATCGATGAAAAGTATGCTTTCAAAATCAAGTCAATTTGGTTAAGCAAACAGATAAGGAAAGCAATAAAGAACACAACAGGCCGGTTATAGTGGTTCTTAGACTCAAGCTCCTACACCCGCTCTCTCGACTCTTGAGAGAAATTCACTATCAACTTCTGAGCTTTCTGACTACCTCGTAGTTTACTTACTCAACTCGGCCCTGAGTTTTCTGACTACTCCATGTAGTTTACTTACTCAACCCGACCTTGAGTTTTCTGACTACCTCCGTAGTTTACTTACTCAATCACACACAAGCTTTCGGACTACCCTCAGAGCTTACTAACTTCTCCTCTAGAGTTTTTTCGACTACTCCGCTTAGTTTACTAACTCTTTACAACTCTACTCACCAACAAAACACACTCCAACTACCTTCTCAAGGATTTGGGGTTTCTCGGTTGGTTTCAACTAGGATGAGATATCCTTTACAATGAAGCACAATGCAAAGGGTTAGGATATCTCGACTAAGCTTTGGATAAATCTTATCAAGCTAGGCTTAGTAAAGTGAGCTCTCTTCAATATAGAAGCACTTGGGAAATTCAAGGTATTTCGAGTGCTTTAATTTTTTGACGAATAAGTTTGAGCTCTTGAGTTGCGTATAAAATTTCCGTAACCTTACTAAGTAGAGGTCACCAAGATTTATAGGCATACACCAAGGTCACTCTTGAAAACTATCCGTTGGAGAGATAGCCGTGTGAGTTCCTCTTATGGTGTGTGAGAAACAACTATATTTAGGGTTTGAAACTCCCCTAACATGTTTTAGGCAATAGCCTTTTCATGTGGCCGGTCTTCACTTTTTGCGATACGGAACTTTCAGACATCCGACATCTTTTTTTGACTTCATCAAATGTCGGTATAGTCGATGTCGTCTTCCTCTTTTTGACTTTTGTCTTGATTAAAGGTAGATACCTTCAACGGCTCTTTTGGTTACAAACTCGAGTTTGATATAACCTTTAACAAACACCCGACTTAGTTCCTTTTATGCGCATTTGAATGTCTTGGCAATATCTAACTTTCTAAGGCATCGCGTTTTCTCGATATTGCATCCTTGGATAGATATATTGATTGCCTCGGAACATTGAGTTCATCACCGAGCATTGATTGCATTCTCGAGTCTTGAGTAATTCATAACTTCTTATTCTTGATCTTGATTTCTCGGTCTTGATCTTGCGTCTTGAGTCTTCGAGTCTTGGTCTTTCGAGTCTTGAGTCTTCGAGTCTTGATTTATCTTGACCGATATATCGAAGTCTTCATCGAAGTCTTCGGTTCGATTTCATAATGAGTCTTCAGAACCTATCCTAAACTATATCTGCTGACTATACATTTTGCAGATATCATCCTGAATACTCTAAAACTGAATTCTGACTCAATTATCAAGATCTTTCTGAACATGTCATACTCAGGGGTTTTGGGATCTTAATCAAAATCATATAATCTTTTATTAAATTCATCTCCCAACACACTGTTTCTGCCTTTCTTGGCTGATCTGTTTTCAAAATTTAATGCATCTTATCATAAAAAGAGATTTTTTTCCAAATAAACTCCACATCCATTGAGGACTTATTGTCTTATCACCGTAATCAAAAGGTTTTCAATTCGCACTATGCCAAAAACTGGACACGACAATGGGTAATCCCCGTTGTCGTATTTGTTATTCCCCCGTTTGTGGATGCTGGTGTTGTCGTAGGTCCCAGACATTTGACAACGGGTAATCCCCGTTGTCGTAGGTGTTTATTACAACGGTTTTTAACCGTTGTGTTAACTCATCGTAACCCGTTGTCGTAGGTGTTTATTACAATGGTTTTTACCCGTTGTGTTAACTCACAGTAACTCGTTGTTATAGGTGTTTATTACAACAATTTTTATCCGTTGTGTTAACTCATAGTAGCCCGTTGTCATAAGTGTTTATTACAACTATTTTTACCCGTTGTGTTAACTCATAGTTACCCGTTGTCGTAGGTGTTTATTACAGCAATTTTTACCAGTTTTTAATACCAATTTTGGACCTGTTATTTTATGTTTTCTATTGTTTTAGAATATAAATATAATACACATTTGTATTGAATGCAACAAATACTAAGATCCAATAGAACTTCGTACAATTAAGTAATCAATTCATATATTGTTCAAAATAAGTAATAAAAATGTAAATCCAACGTCATGATAAGAACTTGTTCAAAATCACAAAAAAAAACTATTCCTACTGATCAAACAATGTAATTTGATAGACATTCGGCCCACTCCTTCCGTCCTTCATTAATTTCTTTTCCGAAGTAAATCTTTTGTGAGAACTGTGAAAATACAAACAAAAAACTGAAATAAGTGACCACATCAACTAAGAATACACACAATTAAAGAAAGATAGAGGATATACTATATTATATGACTATCACAAATATATCTATAGTATAAATAATTAAATATTAGAGAAGGTAAGCAAAGAAACAAATAATCAGATCCTTTAAGGGATACTTTTTACGCTTACAGCGCAAAACTGTTAATTATAGATGAGAAAAGCTACATTTTTTTACATCTCACAAATATCCCATATTTATTTTGTCCAAATAATCAAATATGAAACAACAGTCTTTCCAATATGTGCACTTCCCAATATCTTTGCAATTGTTCAAGAAAAATCATGAGCCTCAACTCATACAGAACTGTCTTCATCAAAACTTAACACTTCATTCTTAAATGACAAGGAAAATATGAATTTAAAAAGAATTAATTCAGCAGCATTACCATTTTGAGTCAGCAACTTGTTCCTAAAAGGTAAACTCAAACTCATAATAAAGTTAATTTTGAGTTAACTACTTGTTCCCTGCTTTGATATCTCTGGTTCTCCGCCTTGCTTTTCGTATGTGATAAACATGGCCAATTAAACTGAAATTTCAGGAAATAAGGAACCATTTTCTGGTAAATTTTGATTCTTGCTTTGATTTTTTTATCTTTTAAACGAAGAGTACAATCTTAAATTTCTGTTGGGCTGTTTTTTGTATTTCAGAAATTGGGTCTTTCATGCCTCAGAAACGAAACTTCAATCGAGTTAATGTAAAACTAAATCTTGATGGATGACTTCCTCTCTTGAATACTAATTTTCATTTAGGCAATATACTTCCCAAAGTTCAGCTTTTAAGATGGGTATGATAATGGCAGAGATGCTTAATAGCCCACCAGCCTAAACAACTGTAATTCCTAAAATTATTTACAGCTACCCTAAAGTTGATACTCAAGAATTTAAAGATCTGAATAATCACCTCAAGAATTGAGGTCTGCTCTAACCAGTAAATATATAAAGGGTGCTCAACACAGATACCAAAGTGTGTCTCTTGAACTTAGATTGGCACAATTGTCATGCTTGCTAGGAATCTTTTCATGCTCATAGTCCATTAATATATTCAACATATTTATTTATTCTGAATTCCACTTTTCAGCAGAGAAGCGGTGCGACTTAAACTATGAGAAGACAATAAAAGAGATGAAAAAAGAAACAGGATGGTCAATCTAAATGAATAATTTAAAAGTAGTATACTTCATAAGTTGTACCATAAAAAAAAAAGCTAATTGAAAAAGAAATTATAACACAAAAAATCAGTCTAAATAATTTGATAAATATTAAGCTAATACAAAAGAGAATGAAGTCTAAACTCACCACAAATTTGATCATCGGGACCTGTGATCTCTGCATTCTGTACTTTGGCCCCCAGAAAAGTGAGAACCCTCTTTCCTTATTCCATTTTTCAATATGCCAAACTGAAAAAAAAGAAACACCTTAGTTAAGGAAAGATGAGAGGAAACTCTTCTTCATCATCAAAGTCAAAAAATGGTGCACTAGATATAGTAAAGCTGAAAGAATCCCATTTGTCTGGTGCTTACATTCATAGTCTTGTTAGCTTTCTTCTTTAAGAACCAAAGATTCTCCGAATTCCAAAGAGCAGGAAGGCTTCAACGGAGATGGCAATTCAAGCAACCAAAGCTTATGTGGAAGTAGTACTTTTGATGGATTTCCTGATCATAAACAAGAAAAATCCCATCAGTGAATACAAATGTTGAATCTGAACTCCTTAAGTCATAAACAAACATATTTTGACACTACTAGGATCCTTCGACTCAGTGCTACAGACATTATCAATGGAAACTATATGAGCTTTGATGACAGGCATAAATTTCTTCTTATTTAATACTCTTAAACCACTTAATGACTCCCATGTCATCATCATGCAAATAATTTTAATAAAATATGCAGTGCATATTCTCAGAGACAATGCAAGTTCAATAGAGTTTTTAGAGACACCTTACTGTACCATCGATCTTAATACCAGAAAATATCACAATGTAAGGAAATAATTTGGCATCTTCTATGTTGTGCTAGATATTTAGTTAAAACCTCAGGCACCAAAGTAAAAAGAGTTAACACAAGAACTACCCCAGTGATCTAAATGTGACAGGGGAGTAGTAAATGATTTAACAAAAATATTCATCAGTTGTATTAACAAAACATGCAAGTACAAGCAGGAAAAAATAAAAAACAAGAACATGCAGTTAGGTAGAGTCTCATTAAACTATCATGAGCAACAATCCATCACATATTAACTAGTTTGTCATCCAAGTATAATATATTACCTGGAAATGCATCCATAATTTTTGTGCAAGGAGTCCCCTTCATTTGCATTTGTCTCCTAACTGTCCAAAACACAACTAGCATTAACAAGATGGCATAGATCCCACAAGGATGAAGTATCTGTATAGTTAAGAAATATACATAGGTTTCATGAGGCATTGTCTGCCTGGAAGTCAACACATGGCTGTAAGCTCCTTCCATGAAGGATTGCTCCAATTCAACAACATGTTGATTGCAAGGATTCCCCAAAGCACTCTACGAAAGTAACTACAACTCGGTGTGGAATTCGAAATTTTATTTTACATTAGGAGTCAAGAAGGTTGAGACCTAAATTAAGGATACTCTTAAGGAGATTGTGGGAGACAAACGCTGCTCAATTACACAAGAGAAAGGGTCAAAAAGTATCGGGCTAATTATACCAAGAAATCTGTTGAAAATCAATAAAAGAAAATATATCTTATAGCAAGAAACTTGGACCAGAATAATACAGAAGTGCCTACACAATTAAGAAGAACATTTAAAGCATAATGAATCCTGGAGTGAAGTTTAAAGCCACACTTATTTCATGGTAAAGCTTCAAAATAGAGTACCTCTTAAAAAAACAAAGCCCTATAAAGAAGACTGTGATTCCGCCAAACTATTACAAAGCTATAAACAAATTTTGCTTCCAAAGTTATTCCACATTAATACTGATAATGGGTTTTAGGTGGACCGTATCTCAAAAGCTACCTCAAATTGGAGGGTACATGCCCAAACCATGTACACTGTTTTGCAGTCCCCTTCTGATATTTTTCTGGCAGAGACATGATCTTCACCCTGACATTTAGATATAATGCAGATTTAACTTAGCAATATCTGCTTGAACAATATTAAATTGGAGAACTACTAAACTGGTAAACTTGAAAGTAGAACACACAAATATTTACTGCAATATAAGGTGCAATTCCAATAAACGAAGTTCTTAAACCATTATGAAATGAGCAAAGCCTTCTACTATCAACATGTTACAGAAACTTGCAAAACATAGGAGATAAATGCAGAAGAGAGCTAGATTTCGATAAGTTAACATATATAAAATAGATTTACCTTCATCATTGTTTTGTATCCAGGACTCACAGCTAACCTCAACCTAAGGACATCTAGCGGGTAGTTGACCTGGGTAAATACAGATAATTGAGATACAAATGCATATTGGGAGCAAAGAGAATAAGTAGTTCCATGGGTCTTAGTTGAGCAAATTATTGATTAAAGAAGGTATACGAGTACAATTGTACTAATTGAGCAAATTAGATCTTAGTTGCAGATAAACAAATTTCTCTTGCAACCCAACAGAGAGCAGAACATGTGTTTTCTTATTCCTGGGTTAAAAATTAAGGGATCGAGGAATAGCCCAATATTAACTTAGAACTGTAAAATTCTTCAATCTCTGGATGCACCACGAAGCCAAATACGCCAAAACTTTTCAAATAAACCCTACATAAATGATAAAGCAAGCGTAACACTAGAAATAAAGTAACAAAACAACCAAAACGATTCCAAATCAAATAAACATGTATGAATATCAATCCACAATGAAAGGCTGATATTAGTGCTTAGATAAATTAGGCTTAGACATGAAAATTGGGCGTAAATAAAGAAATCTTGTATTAGTTTACCTGACGAAGGAGGAGCCAAACGAAGTAAGACGACATATGGCGGTGCAAAGAGGGAATGTTACGGTGCAGCACGGACCTGAGATTTTCCTCTGTTTCGAAAACGTTGGTTAGGCGGCATTAGGCGGCGAACGGAGGCGAACGACACAGAAGAAAGCCACAAGTTGGACGGAGCGAAGGAAACGGCGACGTGATGAGTGGGGAATAGCGACGGTGAGTAGGCGGCGCGGTGAGTAGGCGGCGGGTCGAGAGAGACAGAGGGAAATCGGGAAGGCCGACGAGCCGTAGACGTCGTGTACGTGAGATTTTGGAGAAAGGGGAGTGAAAAAATTCAAAGTGTCCTTTTTATACTCTCCATAATTAATAAATAAAAATAATAAAGAAATAATAATAAGACAACAATGAAAGACAACGGGGGATTAAACCCGTTGTCTTTTGGTGCACTTCCCTGCATTTTTTAGATTTTAGACAACGGGTAAACATACGACAACGGTGTTTAGACTTATGATAACGGGTAGAGCCAATACCCGTTGTCTTTTCCCCATTGTCGTAACCTGTTTCTGGCATAGTGTCGACACCCCTGAAGGGCCTTAATTTCTCAATGTCTTATTCAAAAGGTTTTTGTTGGGAGATGAATTTAATAAAAGAAGATTCTGATTAGATCCCAAAAACCCCTGAGTATGACATGTTCAGGATAATCTTGATAGTTGAGTCAGGATTCAGTTTTAGAGTGTTCAGGATGTTATCTGCACCGTGTATAGTCAGCAGATATAGATCATGTTAGATTCTGAAGATTCTGAAGACTCAGTAAGTTTCTGAAGAAACTGAAGTTTCAGTATGAAACTGAAGGTTCTGAAGTTTCAGTATGAAACTGAGAAACTGAGATACTGAAGACTCAGTGTGAAACTGAGAAACTGAAGACTCAGTATGAAACTGAGAAACTGAAGACTCAGTATATCAGTTAGTATATCTGTGAAGACTCAGAAGATTCTGAAGACACAGAAGACAGAAGACTGAAGACTGAAGACTGAAGACAAAGGATACTGAAGACACAGTAATTACTGAAGACTCAGTAATGTACTGAATGCTCAGTATAAACCTGAATGTTCAGAGGCACTGAAAATATCTATCTGAAGGATATAATACTGAGAAAAACGTGATTACTCAGAAAAATAGATATTGCCCAAGACATTCTCATGCAGACAAAAGTAACTAAAACTAAGTGTTGTTAAGGTTATATCACTCAGAGATATTGACCAAAAAGAGCCGTTATGGTTGTCTACATTTAACTGAAGACAACAACCAATCAAAAGAAGACAACACTGTACTTTACTGACACTGAAAGCGATAGGTCACTGAAGCATGTCAGTAGTACTATGTTCTAGACTGCAAAAAGTGGTGAATGACTGCATGAAAAGCAGATTGCCTAAAACATGCTAGGGAGTTTCAAACCCTAAATATAGTTGTTCATCACACATCATAAGAGGAAACTCATGGAGCTATCTCTTCCAACAGATAGTTTTTTCAAGAGTGACCTTGGTGTATGCCTATAAATACTTGTGACCATCTACATTGAAGGTTACGGGAAATTTGTAAGCAACTCAAGAACTCAAACTTATTATTGCAAGTTAAAGCACTTGAAAACCCAAGAATTTCCCAAGTGCTTTATATTGAAGAGAGCTCATTCACTAAGCCTAGCTTGATAAGATATATCCAAAGCTTAGTAGAGATATCCTAGCCTTTGCATTGTTCTTAATTGTAAAGGATATCTCATCCTAGTTGGAAACCAACCAAGAAACCCCAAACCCTTTGTAAGGTAGTTTGAGTGTGATTGTTGGTGAGTTGGAGTTGTAAAGAGTTAGTAAACTACATTGAGGTAGTCAGAAAACTCTAGAGAAGAAGTGAGTAAACTATCTTGGATAGTCAGAAAGCTTGTGTGTGTTTTGAGTAAGTAAACTACAGAGGTAGTCAGAAAGCTCAAAATAGAAAGGTTAGTAAACTACAGAGGTAGTCAGAAAACCTTAGGAAGGTGATTAAGGAATTTATCTGAAGAGATCAGAGAGAGTGGACGTAGCAGCTTGAGTCTCTGAACCACTATAACTTGCTGTGTTATTTGCTTTCTGTTTTTGCTTTGATTAACTGTTGCATTACATTAACTGAAAGCATATTTTCACTGATATTCAGTTGGAACCAATCCACTGAAGTTGCATCTAACTGAATCACAGCCTAATCACTATTCCATTAAAAGGAAGGTTTTCAGCAAAACATAAAACGAGTATAAACTTAGGGCGATTTGTGCTTCTCAGCACCAAATCATCAGGACAACCTGACCCAATCTGACCTCAGTGAAGAAAAAGTTTTAAAATCACTAAACACGTGTATTCCCCCCCCATACACGTGTAAGACTCGTTTGCACCGGGACCAACAAGTGGTATCAGAGCAGTGGTTCAACTTGACCACCTGCTTTGTTGACCATAGTCTTATTTGCTAAAAGATTCTTGTGGTATATCTGAACAGATCTTATTTGCTGAAATCTTAAAAAAGATCAGACATAATGCCTTCTAAGAAACTTCCCATGTTCTCAGTAGAGAGCTATGATTTGTGGAGATTGAGAATGCAGGCTCACCTGTATTCTAAGCATGAACGTATGTGGAGAGTGGTCTCTGAAGGACCATTCCAATTCACTGTGGTGAATCCCAGAGTTACAGAAAATGAGAGAAATGATCCCAGGACTGAATTTCCTAAGTCTGATGATCAACTTACTCATGAGGAGAGAAAGTTAGTCAATCTAGACTATATTGTCAAAGACACACTATATAGCACAATCGATGATGGTGTGATGGGAATGATTTCTCATTGTAATACTGCCAAAGAAATATGGGATACACTAGCTGTATCAAGGAGAACAAACTTTCAGTTGCTATTGGAAAGTTTGACAGTTTTGAAATGGAAGATGGTGAATCTATTGACAGACTGGAAGTCAGATTCACTGGTATAATGAATGATCTAAATGCACTTGGAAAGAGATATCCACAAAGAGAAGTAGCATTGAAAATTCTTAGAGGTCTATCTAAGAAATGGGATATTCATGCAGTGGTGATTGAAAACACCAAGAACATTGATTCAATGCCGTATCAACAAGTCTTCTCTGAGCTGAAAGCTTATGAGTTTGTTATTGATAAGAAAACAAAGAAAGCTGACAGCAAAGATGATTCTTCATCTAGTAAAAATGTGGCTTTCAAAGCCAAGGATAAAACCTGTAAAACTAGAGAGTCTGAGAACTCCCTTGCTAAAAATCAGGATGAGCTTGAGGATAAGCTAGCACTGATGGCAAGGAGGTTTGAAAGGCTTAATAGTAGATATGGAAAATATAAAAACTATTACAGGAATCACAGGTACCAGAGAGATTCTAAAGCTGAGGACAGATCCACTGAGAAGAGAAAAGACCTGAAAGCTGAAGGATCTTCATCCAAAAAGAAGGACTCCAAGTCTAAAGAAGAAAATGATCAGGATGATGATGCCAACAGATGCTATAACTGCCAAAAGAAAGGTCATTTTCAGTATGACTGTCCAGACCTAAGTGCTAAAGAGAGAAAAGAAAGACAAGCAAAGAGAGACAAGAAGTTCTTCAGTAAGAAAGCCATGGTTGCAGAAGAAGAACACTCTGAAGAAGGTTCCAGCTCTTCAGATGATATGTTCTCAGATAGTGACAGTGATGACATCTGTCTAATGGCTGTGGAGGAGGTAAATTCTTCTATCTCTGTTGTTGCTCCTACACTAGCACAAGAGTTGTCAAGTTCCACTGTAAACAGTCAATTCGACCTGATGGATTCTTTTGAGAGTCTTATGAAGGACTATCTTTGCTTTTACAACAAGCTATTTGAATGAAACTCAAGAGCGTAACAAAAAGAACCGACACAAAAAAATCTTAAGTGGAAAGACTCTAGTAATACTGAGATCACTTCTCAATTAATGGGAACTACTGATGAACTGGATGTTCTGAAAGTACAACTCTCAGAGAAAGAGAAGTTGATAGAGACCCTAAATGGAAAACTAGAGAAAAATCGAGGAAATTCGGTGATCGTAACTAAGTTCAATGACCTCTCGAGAAGCATGAAACTCTACAAAAATGTGAGGATAGTCTTGCAGAGAAAGCTAACTCTATCAATTCGTGATCTAAAGTAATAGATGAAATTGAGTTATCAGAGACCTACCACTATAAAATCTGGATTGGGAAACATTCCAGGGGGAACCTCACAAGGTCATCTGAATGTTGCATCTAGTAGCACTAAGACAATCTTTGTTAAACAAGTGGCACCTACACTTCGAACTGAAGAATTGCCCAAAGTTTTAGACAAGGGAAAAGGACCTATGGTTCCAGAAAAATTGAATGTTCAGGTAAGAAAGCCCAAACCTCAGGTGAAGGCTAGAAAACCTGACCACTCAGTAGGAAATTTTCAGGCAAGTACTTCAAAGCTTGAGGCTAAGACTGCAAACCTGAAAAGATCTCAAGACCGAACCAAAGAGAGAATTTTCGGAAGAGAAACACTCAAAGATAGACATTCTCAATGAAAAAGACCAAGTCCTCGGATTCTTGAAAAGACCCCCAATTTCAAAGACAAAAAACCTAAACCCCACTTGCCTAAGGGTAAAGGTTACCTGAACCCAAGTCAACAAAGACTCGGACCAGCTGCACAAAAGCCAATGCAATGGAACAAAAGGCATGTACCCAAGAAAAATTCTAAGGCTCATGTTCATGCCAAGACTAGCACTCATACACAGGATACTGCTAAGGCACCTAGAGTGGTAAATGTGTATGTAGATGTTTATGGAAGATGATCACCACTCTAAAGTGATTAGAAGATTTGGATTCCAAAAGGTACAAATTTAACTGGTAGGACCCTACACCAAATGGGTACCTAAAAAATTGATCTTTTTGAGAGAAAACAAGGGATCGAGTGATTGAAGATCACATAAAAAGCGATGAGTGGAGATGAAATGTCCCTGTTGTATGGTATCTTGACAGTGGATGCTCAAGACATATGACATGATTCAAGCAAATACTCAGTGACTATGTAGAGCAAAGAGACCCTCAGATCACATTTGGAGACAACTCCAAGGGACAGACTGAAGGATATGGAACTTTGGAAATCGATTCAGTTCATATCCATAGTGTTTCATATGTATCTGGATTGAAGCATAAACCGCTTTCAATAAGCCAATTTCGCGTGACAAGGATTTAATGTTGAGTTCTCAAAGAACTTATGTTATGTGAAAGATGATACCTCACAGAAAATACTACTGACTGGTACTAGAAAAGGAAATGTGTATCTTGCTGATTGGAGTTCAACTCCTAAAGATACATGTTTGGTTGCAAAAAGTTCCACATATACCAGTTGGTTGTGGCACAAAAGGATGAATCCGAATTTCAAAACCTCGGAATAAACTTGCAAGATTAGCACTTGTGAGGGGGTTACCAAATAAAGTTTTCAGTAAAGAACATGTTTGTGATGCGTGCCAAAAAGGAAAACAAGTTAAAGCATCATTTAAAAGCAAAGTAGATGTTTCTACTCAAAGAATACTCCAATTGTTGCATATGGATCTTTTTGGTCCAGTAACACCTGTGAGCACAAATGGCAGGAAATATACACTAGTGGTAGTTGATGACTACTCAAGATATACATGGGTCATATTCTTTTCAAGAAGAAAGAGACTCGAGATAAAACTGGTCTCGAACTCTTTGAAAAGGCTCGAAGATTGAAAAGAATTTGAGTGTGGTCAAAATCAGATCTGATAAAGGAACTGGGTTTATAAACCATATTATATCTGATTATTATGCAGCAAATGGAATTACTCATGAAACATCAGCTGCAAGGACCCCTCAACAAAATGGTGTTGCTAAGAGAAGGAAGGACTCTAAAAAGAAAGTTCGCAAGGACAATGTTAATCAAGTCGATATTCCTAAAAGATTTTGGGATGAAGTCATCAACCTTTGCATGCTATTCTCAAAACAGATCCATGCTGACCAAGAGTCAAGGCAAAACACCATACGAGCTTTGGAATGAAAGGAAGCCTCTTGTTTCTTTCTTTCGTGTGTTTGGTTGCAAGTGTTTCATACACAATAATGGTAAAGATGAGTTGAAAACATTTGATAGCAAAGCTGATGAAGGAATATTCTTAGGTGTTGGGAAATTTATAGTTTTGATGAAAGTTCCAAAAACACATGTAATAGGACGGTCGGACTGTTACCGATCGATGTTTACATTACTGCTATAGGAGACCAGTTGATAATGATTGTATAGAAAAACTGATGTAATAGATAGGTCACATATTGAGGGGGAACTCAATATGTAAAGGTCAGATCTGAAGAATCAGAAGAAAGTTCGATAAATGAAAGCGTAACGCTAAAACCGTAACGGAAGATCGGATCGAATCGATCTCGTCGGATAACTCTTTCCGAAGTCATGAAGCTCAAACCTCTATACTAGAAGATCGATGACTTCGTAAGATAAGACCAGAAGACCTACATCATATGGTTGAAGCTAAGTCAACAGCGCCAGAAGAAGATCGACGATGAAAGCTCATAAGATGAAAATCGATATCTCATCTTATCATACGTCTGCGATCCGAACAAGATGAATACCAACCTTAGTTGGAGGAACAACATCGCAGAACAAGGCTTTCATCCAATAAGGAAGAAACACGATGAACAGAGTCGACATGCGGGATTCGATGTTGTTCTCTCAAACGATTATAATCTTTTCGGCCATGCCATTCTCAAGCAAGCACATCACATCAAGCTCAAGAACTCTACCTAAAATAGCCGAGATTCAAATTGCTTTCCAACGGCTCTTTGATCTCAAGGTCTATAAATATGGGATCACACTTGAGTGATACACGGAAATGCTTGGACAAACAACATAATAATCAAGAAGCTCAAACTATAGTCGATTTCGCGATCTAAGAAACACAACAACAAGCTTATTTTATATGTGTTCATCCCATAAGTTCTTAGCAAGAAATCTTTTCATCTAGCTATCAATTTCGCTTTATACGCAAGGAAAGATTTCATAGTTGGAACCTCAACAATCTTACCCAAACCCCCAAGTTAGGATAAGTTGTTTAGCAAGATTCGATCTGGGGTTTCTAATCTTGATTTACGGGATCGGTTGAGTGAGAACTCTTAAAACATCATTGGTGTCTTGTGTTGGACTAACACACTAATCTAAGTCCATCGGTTAAGTCGGTTAAGTTGGTGCCTTGTGAAAGGGAAGAGTGGACGTACCCGGGTTTGTCCGAACCACTATAAATCTTGTGTGCCTTTATCGCTTTGATTAAGCGCTCTCACATCGCACAATCTTAAAAGCGCATACATATTCTAAGTTAAGATCAGATTGCACCAAGCATCGATCGATCGGACTGATATTCTGTCAATCCGATTAAAAAGATAAAACTTGGAATCGATTATAAAAAACCTGTTTTTCACGGGTAAAACTTAAGCTTCGACACATCGATTAATCGATAGTTACCGAATCGACCGCTTTCCGGCGTTCAAGAAGTTGGTTATGACCAAAACCTGAATCACTGCAGACTGATGGCTAACGCTCTCACACCGACCGACGAAAAGAGTCTATTCATCTAGACTTCGCCTCACTTAACCCGTTCGGGACCTACAAGTGGTATCAAAGCGGTTGGTTCTTCCGACTAATCGACTCACGGTCATTGTGGTCAATGAATCGATCTTGAAAAACCGTTTTTAAAACTCATTCATTTTCCAAAATCACTTTCAAAGATGGATAACACGTCCGGTATGTATCATGATCCTTTAAGTTCTCTATTGATGAGTATGCAGATTGCCATATATATGTCCAACCATCTAGGCTCGATCGATTGGCGAGAATGATGGAAGTCATCGAGAGGACCCATCATCATTTACTACGATAATCCTGCGATCGGAGGAGATCCGACATTTTCCCATGTGAAGTCTTGCGAAAAAAGCCCACACGATGGACAGGAAGAAGAAAGAAAAATACTCACGGACACCATTGCAAGACATATCATCATGAAGACAATGGATAAGGTCACCAAAGAGAAGATTAAGTATCTCAAATCAAGAAAAGCAATGTGGGATACTCGGCCGAGATCTGCGAGGAAATGAGCAGATAAAAAGACAAAGTCTTCAAGCCCGAATCGGTGAAGTTCGAGAAACCAAGATGTCATTTCCAAATCAAAAACCATCAACGAACTCGATGGAAGAATTACAATGTCTATAAACAAGCTTCGAGAACTTGGTAGAGATGACCGATAAAGATATCAACTATAAGATCCTAAGGTCTCTCACCAAGAAGTGGGACATGAAGGTCACAGAATCAAAGATTGGACATTTCAAGAATGAAACCTAGTAGCTTGTTCTTGAGTCTTAAAGCTCACGAGTTCGACTGATTGAAAGAGGTCAAGCCGATGAAGTCGAGGCCCCGGGAGAAACCTCGACTTCAAAAATCGCTTGCTTTCAAGGCAACCAAGAGAGAGAACAAAGGCCAATGAACCCATTGGAAATATATTAAGTCGGTAACAGACGCGTTGCTTACCAGGAAGCTTGAGAAGTCGATATACAACTTGGTAAGTATCGAAGATTTTATATGACTATCAACATAGCCGAGACGAGATAGGAGAAATAATAGAAGAAGAACCAGATCGATGATCGGAGGGATCACAAAGATGAAAGGGAAAGAGATAGTAACGAAGGAAGGAAGAGATAACCAATCGATAGAAGAAACTCGGACTACTATCGAAAGGGAAATCACCGATAGGTCATCTGAATGAGTGATTCACGGAAGGAAGGAAAGGATCGGGACTTCAACCGTGAGAAAGTCACTATAAAAGACCGGACGCACTGGAACAGAGAGAGGGAAGAAAAGAGGAACAAAAGAGAGCAACGGTTTAGAGGGTAAGAGCTATGGTTGCCGATACGCCAGAATTGACGATTTTATTCGCCTCCGAGGACTCCGGATACTCCTCTCAGAGAAGAAAAAGGCTGCCGACTTCGTGGAAAGTGAAGATCCGATATTCTCGCCGACGATAATGAACTCACCGATGGCCAGGAGGACCAACCCGAGGTAACCTCCAAACCCCTTCGTTCGCTTTCTACACCGCTTATCATTAGACAAACCGCCGAGATTGACCAAGCAGCTCTACTCAGAGCAATTGCTTGAAGATCTCCAATGCAAGAGAAACTTATGCTATCTCGAGAATGATAAGCCGAGGATCTAAATGGCTTGTCAAGAAAATGATGGGAAAAACTCTTCAACTTAGATCACCAAACCGCCAAGGTAATCCGAGAATTTAAAATTCTCGGTTAAAGCTTATGTTCGTAGAAAATTATCAAAGAACAGATGAAAATTAAGACAAAGAAGTTCGATGACTTCAAAATCTTGCAAGCAAAATTCGATGAGCTAAATGCATGAAAGTCTCGAAATCCTCGAGGAAAATCTGCAGAAGAAAATAGATGTTTTTTCAAAATCATCTCAAACCGTTAAAGACATGAACGCCTATTTTCGAGTAAAGATTGATAAGGAGGGACTTGGCTATGAGAAACCCTCCACATCCTCAAAAGCCCCGATCGATTCATCTCGTAAAGGTGTAATCGCATTTAATTTCGAAAAAAGATACACCAAAAGCTAAACTTGTATCTAATAGGGGTAAGAGACCCTTGAGGGGTAAGGGCAAGTGCCAAACGTAAAGGAATGAAATGAACCCCAATGGGTAAAGCATCACGAGGAATCAACGGAAGAACCCGATTCTTCGAAGAAACCTCAACCTCGATCAACAGATCAGAATCGAAAAAGACAACCTACAAAAGGGAAGTCTAATCGAGACCCAACCAAGGTCACCGCTTAATAAGCATGCTTCGTAAATCGCGAAACCATCTAAAAAAAAAGGATATGAATCTTTTGATGGTAGAAATGTATCTACCCCTATAGTCGAAATTTAGTACTATCAAGACCGAACCACATCGATAAAAAGAAGACAAACCGAAAAGGTAAATCATAAGTCTTCTAAGTCATCCAAGGTTCACACAAGTAATCATACAAACCGAAAGCATATGAGGATAAGTATGATTATGTTGACAGTATGGGAGACAAATCAGCCTTCGATCCGATCGATCACCATAGAAGTGCTGCTGTTTGTATGGATCCCCAAATCCAAACCTAACCCCTCGGGACCCAATCCGAAGGGTACCTAAAACCCGATCCGATTGCAGGTTCGCGTGGGTCCGCCAACAAAGGAGGTGTGCAAGCAACTATCCGGGTACATCGATAGTGGATGCTCAAGGCACATGACAGAAGCAAACATCTCCCGCCTTACATAGAAATGAAAAGGCATGGTACTCTTCGGTGATGATAACTTTGGTTATACCAAAGGGTTCATGGAACCAGAGAATGATGATGTACAAGTAATCGGAGTCTCAGATGTCGAAGGTCCGAAGCATAACCTATTATCGGTTTACAATTCTGCGACAACGGATTCAATGTTGAGTTCTCGACCGATCAATGCACTATCAAGAATCGAGTCAAAGATATTGCTAATTGGTTCAAGAAAAGGGACGATCTACATAAAATTGATTGGAACAGTTTGTCCAAGAAATGCATGCTCGATTGTTAAGAGTTCCAAAAGTAGTGATTGGCTCGCACAAAAGAATGAGTCATCCGAACTTTAAAACTCTTAATAAGATAGCTAGGATGTCTCTAGTGGAAGGACTTCCGAATGAAGTGTTCTCAAAGGATCGGACAATCTTGCATGTCGAAGGAAAAACAGTCAAAGCTTCATTCAAAGGAATTTAGGACCAAAGATCCATCAGAAATCGCAAAATTGCTTCATATGGATCTGTTTGGACCAGCGGTCGGTCTCAACGGACATTGAAATACACTCGTAATCGTGGATGACTATTCCAAGTTTACTCCGGTTATATTCTTACATAAGAAGAATGGGACGACAACCAAGATACCCGAGCTACTAAGAAGATTACAAAATGAGAAGGGTGTCGTAGTAAAAAGAATTTCGAACTCCTTTATTATCGATTTTTTGCTCTAAGTTTGGTATACAAAGATGAAAAACCGCGAGGACGCCACAATGTAATAAAATGAACGGAGAATCGAACAATGTTACCGAACATGCGATACCAAACCGCTTTTCAAGTATAATCAAGATGCCATACTCAAAAATGTTCGACTAAGGCTCACTTAAAAACACCTTATGAATCGTGGAAGGGCGAAAACCTCGTGTTTCTTCTTCCATGTTTTGGGGTGCAAGTGTTTCATACACAACAATGGGAAAAGTCGGTTGAAGACCTTTGAGGCTAAGTCCGATGAGGGGTATAAGGGTATTCTCATCTAGCAAAGCCTTTTCGTGGTCTACAACAAACTAACCCTTGTTGTGGAAGAAACACCCCATGTAGCCTTTTGATGAAGCATCTTTCGATCAAGAGAAATCGCCTCGTAACAAGAATACCGATCTACGTAACCCGATATTCGTAAAATGGATCACCTAACCATCAAGGATAAAGGATTAAAATCAGATCAATTTTCATTCCAGATCTAGCCGATTCACCGTAACAATCAGATCCTAAGGTACGAACAACTGTCGATGAAAAAATTCGATTCACCGAGATAAGAAAGAATCGAACCATCGGGGGAACTTCGAAGTTCTCACGAATGACATCAAAGACATGATGATTCCAACATCACCGAGACTTGTTCTTATCAAGTGGACCATAACCCTGCACCACTCCCAATCACTAGTAATAAGATTTTATCAGAAACGGACGATGTTCTCAAAACCGACGCAAATCAGAAATGAAGGACCTGGATAACCAGTCATCCAACTGATCTGATAATTGGAGACCCGTCTGATAAAATTAAAACTAGACATCAGATTGGTGAAAGTGCCATGTATTCAAGTATCGTTTCATGAAGGAACCGACTACAATCGAGGAAGCATTACAAGACGCAAACCGGATTCTAGCCATGCAGAGGAGCTGGGAAATACCGAGAGAAATGAAGTATGGGAACTAGTAGATGCACGTGCCATCAAGACGTAATTGGCACGAAATGGATCTTCAAGAACAAGAGAGATGAGAAAAATGTTATCACCGTAAATAAGGCAAGACTTGTTGCTAAGGGGTATTCACAATCAGAAGGAATTGATTACGATGAGACCTTTGCACCAGTCGCTCGCCTTGAAGCCATTCGGCTGTTTCTGGCTTATGCTTCCCACAGAGGGTTCACTTTGTATCAGATGGACGTAAAGAGTGCTTTCTTAAACGGGGTACTAGCGGAGGAAGTTTATGTCTAACAACCTCCGTGCTTTGAAAAGGGCAACCAAGTGTATCGTTTAAGAAAAGCTCTTTATGGTTCTAAACATGCTCCGCGAGCTCCGGTATGATACACTCTCTCGGTTCTTGATCGAAAAGTGGGTTCACTAAAGGAGCGAATGGGATGTAACCTTATTGAATAGAAGATGGAGAAGATATTCGATGGTTTTGATTTCGTGGGCGACATCATCTTTGGATCTCCAAACAAGAACCTATGTGAAAGATTCAACAAACCGATGCAAGGGAAATTCGAGATGTCCATGATGGGGATGAATTACTTTAGGTCTCCAAGTTAAACAAAGTTCGGAAGGGATATTCATCTCGCCAAGAAAGTACACTAGGAATATTTTGGCTAAGTTTGGAATTCAAAATAGCAAGGAAGCCAAAATTCCTATGATGATTTGGATTCAAGATGGATCCGGATGATATTTTGAAGTCAAAACAAATCGGAAGGAATATAGGGCTCTCATTGGATCTTTATTATACCCGACCGCCAACAGAGAGATAAAAGGTGTATGTTATTTCGTGCAAATCCAATGGTCACCACCTAGAAGCCTAAAAGCGATTTCTTAATATCTGAAGGAACAATAAACCTTGGTTTATTCTACCCATCGATGATAATCTAGAGCTTGTTTTTTATGGAGGTTGCAAGATCGACGGAAAAATCAACCTCGTGAACATGTCATTCTTAGGAAGTAAAAATCTCGTGGTTTTCAAAAAGAACATCGATAAGGTAATATATGGAGAAGTCGTTGTTCCTAATCGCCTGCTCACCAAGAGGGATTACAACATTGTAGCTAAGAACGTACCTATATTCTCGCGACAAAAGATAGTGCTATTGCAATCACGTAAAGTTCTACATACAAGATGCAAGCATGTAGATGTCGACACCACTTCATAAGAGATCACGTTGAAAAAGAAGAATATCGAATGGAAAAGATTCATAGGCGATATACGTATATCGATATTCTAACCAAGCCATGAGATCGAGATTGAAGAGATTTATGCAATGAACTAGGACTTCTAGATCTTGGAGAAATGTCACCGAAAAATGTTTGATGGAATGCTCTCGAACTAATTTGGTTAAGAGACTAACGGATCGAGAGAAATCATTGAGTTTGGTATCTTAATCGATCTCAAGAGACCGATAAGCAAAAAATCGATCGATATACACGCTACCGGATCCAAAGGAATCGATCGATTTTAGTTTATCGATTTTAAAGTCTATCGGTTTAAAGGAACCGATCGATTCAAGGTTTATCGATTTAAGGAAAATGCTCGGTTTAAAGGATTATCGATTAAATCAATTTGGTTATAGTATTTCTTTGTGATTCATTTTAGCCGATATTCAACAAGCAAGATTCAGAGATTAAGAAGCTATCAATCGCATAAGAAAGGCGGTGAATTTACACAACAAAATGAAATAATGTAACTTTTCATTGATAAAACCGAAGGTGAGGTTACATTACGAGTTACAAGTACAAGAAGACTTGGAGGTCAAGACATAAATGTTAACCAAAATCCTAAACCTAAAACCCTAAACCCTCATCCTAACCCTTTAAGTGAAGGAAAGAGGAGATTTTAAACTCTCATTTTCCCCACTTAACAAGGGGGTGAGAGAGGCTTTAAAGAAGAATCCCAACAAAGTCAAGATCAAGAAAACCGGAGCGACAGAGGCCTTGATAGGATTCTTAAGCCCGAGCCCTAAAAAAGGAGGAGTAGAGGGCTCTCATTTGTTGAATGGAGCACGTGTGCCAAAGAGTTGGTCATCGATCTCATGGGCACATGTGTTTGCATATTTTATACCAGACTAAGTTTGATGGTTCCGTTACGTCATAGATAGACACACAAGGTGCATACGGTTAGGAGAAGTGTCTTCTCGGTTTAATAAAGATCCACCGGTGGTAGAGAAGCTTTTTAAAGAATCGTATGTGAAATCGAAGATGATGAAGAAAACAGCAATAAGGGATGCAAAGGGTTGATTTGAGAAGATGAAACCATATAAAAGGGTGTAAAAGTGTTTGCCGGAAGTCTCACCGGAAACAAGGGTTCACCAAGATACATGATTCTTACAAAGAAGATAAGTATGGTGAATGGGTGATGTTGTGTAAAACATTGGTCCAATTTATAGAGGCCAAGCAAGGATGCAAATGCAATTCTCATTTCAAGAAGCCTATCCGAGAAATTTGCATCAAAAGGACAGCGTGTAGAAATCACTTGATCGATAATTGGATAAATTTACGGTTGATTGACATATCGAGAGATTCGGACGATATTTACGCATGTCAATCACGCCTACTTAGGGAATAGAAGCTACTACTCTAGACTAAGTTTTGGCGGTAACACTTATCCCAAGAATTGGCTTAATCTGAAAAGAATCAGATGAGGTCAACCAAAATCTGATTACTTACAAGCATGATCAGATGAGAGAGATCTACTGAGCTTGAAACTCCAATAAATCAGATATATCAGTCTATGTCAGAAATATCAGTTGAAGGGGGAACTTCAATCGATCAAGGAGGATCAAAGAGGAAATCGACGTACTCAAGGAAAGATCGGCTAAGTTGAAGTTTCAACAAATCGGATCTGTTGGAGAAGATCATTTAAAAGGATCGGTTGGGAAATTTCTTAAGGCTTAAGGCGAATGATTAAGATCAACAAGTGGAATCAACATTGACAAGTAATATTGATCGATAACAACATCGAAGACACGATCTCTCTTCTCTTGTTCTTTACTTATTTATCGGATCGATTCGATTTTTTATTTGCCTTTTTGTGCATCCACTATCCTTGTGGCGTGTACTCTCGCAAATCATTTAATGCGGACGTGGGGTACATGTATTAACCGCTACTTGATCGTGCTTTTTAAATCCAAGTTTTTTGTGTACGTCGTTTTTCCCAACCCTACGATCAAAACCGCTAAATCTGGAGCGCACAATCTTTTTCAAAAACGATTGATCTTCAAAATCTTATCTTATTGTACCCTCCGCCTCTATATAAGATTCATCAAACCTTACCGAGTTTTTTACGCTTCACAAACTTGCATTACTCTCATTGAAAAACTTCAAATTTTACTCTACGTTTCAAAATCTTCTCTCGAAAATTTGAATCTGTAATATTTTCTTTTAAGCTTAATGATGAATCCTTCTTTCCGATTAAAAACATTGTTTTCAAAAGTTGTTTTTTGAATTTATGCTTCATTGCCTTTTGTTTTCCGCGGAATGATATTGATATTGATTATGCACAAATTTAATGAGTCTATCTCACCAGTAGATGGTCACTCATGGACTTGGAAAGATCATGTGCAATTATGCGAAACTGGCAACGAAGATTTTTGAGGATAAGTTCGTTCGGTTTGGAACCACCGAGGATTCTCGAATCCATGGAGGTGGAACAAATTTCAAGAATTTGGGATCGAAACATATTGCTCTGCTCATCGCAATCCGGTGATGCAAGATGAAGCACTTCAATTCTTGCAGAATTTGAGTGTGATATCTGAAACCGAGATTTAACCGATGTCGATAAATAATCGGAGAAGAAATCGATCGACAAATTATGTTGAAAAGGAGAATGAGGATGAAGAAATTTAAGAGATGAATAAACATCGAGGCCCGGATTCATCGAGCCAATGCTCAAAAGAAAGATGATCATTTTTGACATTCTATCAAGAACGATCATGGGAATCTCATTTAATGCTCTCACATCACCAAAATGTACAAAGATGGCAAAAGAATAATTGATGGGGCTCGTAACATCAATTGGCAAGCTACTGAAAGCCATCTTGCTCCAAGAACCTAAAAAAATTTGGAGTCAATGAATCCATGTGTCTTCAAAAAAGAGAGTCAAGAATCTCAACAAGGTTGCGAATTATATTGAAAGACAAACCGCTAAGGGAATGGAAAGAATGGATCAAGTCCTACCTTCCTCATCAATCCTCTAGCTATATATCAGATTTATGACAAGGAGCCCACTCCAACAAAATCAAGAAAGGAAAGAGCAAAGAAGTTGGATCATCCACACCAAATAAAAAAAAGAAACGGAAAACCGGTGAAGGCCTGTGAGAAGAGGGAATCAGAAGACTAGAAGATGATCGAAGAAGAAAAATTTAATCATTATGCTCTAAAGAATGAAGGCCGATATCGCCAGAACGATCCCGAGTAGAAACTTGTTCGATTCATTTGTCTCAACCTCTGCCGATTCATGACTAAAGGTCGCAGAGCATGATACCGCTTAGTTCATGAATAATCGCCACTTAACCATCGCAGGTCGAACTAAAACTCCTTTCCACATCTCATCCAATTAAAGACAGATCAAATATCAGATTCAGAGGCAACAAAGACCATCACCGAAAAATGGTGAGGACTATGAATTGAACGAGAGATTGATGAGATGTATCCACAATCGGGTCGCCCATCCCGCTATAAGAGAAGAAGTCATGGAGATCCTCACCGAGAGATCTTCAGATCTTATCTTACTTGTTGAACAGATGGGTGGTGCGGATGAGTTCGCAGATTTTGACTTCGATATTCCGCCAAAGTGAGCTCATATCCGATAAACTACGGAAAGCTCCGATCCACAGGAAGTTGAATTGCTTAAGAAGAGAAGTCGAGATCGCCAAGAAGTGAACAGACGCCGAAATGGTGAATGCCGAGTCTGCTGATGAAAGTGGAACTGTGTCTTTGCGAGTTCATTTTTGGAGGCACAAACAATCTAAACTCGATCAAGTGATGGATCAAATTCCTACATCTCAAATCACCATCGATCAACGGAGGAGATCGATCATGTCTCAAAGATCTCCGAAAAAAGAAGAGATTGAGGGAGTGCTAATCGATCGAGACAAATCGGCCTCAAACAAATCAAGCAATCGGAGATCGTTCTCCCAATCTATGACCACCATATATCGCTGAGCTTACAAAAAATCGGTTGATGACAAGTCAAACAGGTGGATCAAAATCAATCTTTTTTTTTCGAGAAAAGGCTCGAGTTATCGTAAGAGAAATTTGATAAAATGATTTGGACACTCTTCGCTACAATGGAAATCGCCAAGAAAGAATCGACATAACCGCTCGAGACCAAAGCTCAATCTTCGTGTTTATCTCGCTAATGATCTAAATCGGGCATTGTCATCAACTTTGGGTCTCTCGACTTCCCACTCAACGCGCTTTTTGATCAAACCAAAAAGGGGGAAGGATCGAGAAACCAACGACACATCGAAGACAAGGCCCATGGACAAAGCTCAATTGCAAGAAAGGCTTCGGTGCTTTGGAACATCAAAAACGGACCATTCGCGGACCGGGAGAAAGTTAACAACTAAGTCGGATCTGGTGATAAGGAGCTAGTCAGAAATTGTCCAAAGAGCATGGTGATCAAGAAGAAAGAAGGAAAAAACGGGCACAAGGTAAGGGTTGAAAGCGAAGTTCAAATCAAGGGCTAAGAAAGGATTAACTGAAACGTAACCTCGGTTGCAAAGAAAATCCATTTAGATTATACCAAAAAATGCCGCACACGCGCTAAGAGGTTTGAGGAATGGAATAAGATCAAGTGAATGGCTTTAGATGCCTTTGTCCTTGATCTTGTTCGAAAAAGAAGAATCACCGGATGATGAGTTCCTCAATCGTTCTGAGAATAAATATCGGACTTTTCAAGTATTCGGAAAATGAGGCCAAGCTTATAAATGTAAAGATATCTCGCCAAGAGTATGATCATTAATATACTCAAAGAAGGCGGATGGCTCATTTGACAGATGGCATTTGAGAGATTCTACTTTGACATCTTGAGCAAATCACGGATAATCGATCAAGTGCGCATAAATCGATGTCAAATGGAAACTCTATCAGATTTTCAACATT
Organism: Stenogyne calaminthoides; assembly: GCA_037126765.1. Lineage (NCBI taxonomy): Eukaryota > Viridiplantae > Streptophyta > Magnoliopsida > Lamiales > Lamiaceae > Stenogyne > Stenogyne calaminthoides. The sequence continues at coordinate 9,359,437 of JBBCBC010000009.1, forward strand.
CCACAAGACCAAAGAGAAATGCGAAGGATACAAGCCAGGGAGTGAAGATTCGGAAGACGTCAGGATCAAGAGACTCTTAAATTCAAAACTTTTTACGATGTAACATGTAATCATCATATCTAATGGAAAGTTTATTTTTTCGATCCCAAGACAAAATCTCTTTGTCTTCCGATTATTGCTCTTTAATCGTTTCTATACTTATCAACTGTTTGGTTTCTCAAGTGTTTTGGTTTCATCAAAAAGGGGAAATTGTTGGGAAATTTATAGTTTTGATGAAAGTTCCAAAACACATGTAATAAGACCCGATCGGACACATTAGGAATGTTTACATTATTGCTATAGGAGACCGAGTTGATAATGATTGTATAGAAAAACCGATGTAATAGATAGGTCACATATTGAGGGGAACTCAATATGTAAAGGTCGATTCAAGAATCGAACCGATAAAAGCGTAACGCTCGAACGGAAGATAAATCGATCTCGCCGATAAATCTGGAAGTCATGAAGCTCAAACCTCTATACTAGAAGATCGACGACTTCAGAAGATAAGACCGAAGAAGACCTACATTAAGTCAACAGCGCTTTGAAACTCCATCGTGGATGAGGACTTCATAAGATGAAAATCGATATCTCATCTTATCAATCTGCGATCACGAACAAGATGAATACCAACCTTAGTTGGAGGGGTAACAAGGCTTTTCATCCAATAAGGAAGAAACACGATATGAACAGAGCGATACATCATGGATTCGATGTTCTCTCTCAAACGGCTATAATCTTTTCACCATGCCGTTCTGAAGCACGCCACATCAAGCCTCAACTTACCTAAAATAGCCCGAGATTCAAATTGCTTGCTCTTTGATCTCAAGGTCTATAAATATGGGATCACACTTCAGAGTGATACACGGAAATGCTTGGACAAACAACATAATCAAGAAGCTCAAACTATAGTCGATTTTCATACGAAGAACACAACAACAAGCTTATTTTATATTGTGTTCATCCCATAAGTTCTTAGCAAGAAATCTTTTCATCTAGCTAACGCTTTTATCGCAAGGAAAGATTTCATAGTTGGAACCTCAACAATCTTACCCAAACCCCAAGTTAGGATAAGTTGTTTAGCAAGATTCGATCTAGGGTTTCTAATCGATTTCGGGATCGGTTGAGTGAGAACTCTTAAAACATCTGTTGGTGTCTTGTGTTGGACTAACACACTAATCTAAGTCCGGTCGGTTAAGTCGGTTAAAAAGGGAAGAGTGGACGTAGGACCCGGTTTGTCCGAACCACTATAAATCTTGTGTGCCTTTCTTTGCTTTGATTAATCGCTCTCACATCGCACAATCTTAAAGCGCATACATATTTTAAGTTAAGATCAGTTTACAGCATCCGATCCGATCCGACTCGATATATTTCGCTATCCGATTAAAAAGATAAAACTTGGAATCGATTTATACAAACCGGTTTTTCACGGGTAAAACTTAAGCTTGGACACATCAGTTAATCGATAGTTACTGAATCGATCTCGCTTTCCGGCGTTCAAGAAGTTGGTTATCGATTAAACTGAATCATTTCGACTGGGATCAAAGCTATTCGCTCTCACACACCGACCAAGAAAAAGTTTTTCGTAAGTCTATTCACCCCTCCCCTCTAGACTTCGCCCTCACTTAACCTGATTCGGGACCTACATTAGGATATTTTGAAGTCAATAAAGCCTTGAGTTTATTTGTAGGACTCTTTATTGTGGAAGAAACACCTCATGTTGTTTTTGATGAATCTACTTGTGTTCAAAAGAAACAGAACATGATGCAGGAGAAACCGACCAAGAGAATCACCAGACTAAGCCCTGAAAAAAGAATGACAAAACATCCTCGAACTCGAAAAGAAGAAGACCACCTTCTATGAATGGAGTGACTCAGACTCGCATAAAGAAGTTGAGAATGGAACTCGGGATGAAAGCCAACACACCAAAGTCGACCAACCGAACAAACAGCCTGCGACCGTGTATGTGATGCCAATGAAGATGTGGTTGGTGAGGCAATTTCGAATCTATCAACCAAAGGGGAACAAATGTCACTGACAATGTTCTGAATAGAATTTCCCCTGAGGAAGATGATTCCCTTTCTCCTTTTCTGTTGTTCCCTGAATTTAATGAACTAAATGAACCTAACATTTCAAATGTTGAGGATATTATTGAAGGGGGGACATCTAGAAGAAGTTGGTTAGATAGTCATCCTACAAGTCAGATTGTGGGTGATCTAACTGATGGTGTTAAGACAAGAAGGTTCCATGGTGAAAGTGCACTATTCTGCTACTTCCTATCAGAGAAAGAGCCTACTGAGATTGAAGAAGCTCTACAAGACTCTTATTGGATTACTGCTATGCAAGAAGAGCTGAATCAATTCTCAAGAAATGAAGTATGGGAGCTAGTGGATAGGCCTGAGAGGCACAATGTTATTGGAACCAAGTGGGTATTCAAGAATAAAAGAGATGAGAACAACAATATTGTAAGAAACAAGGCAAGGCTAGTTGCCCAAGGTTATTCCCAAGAAGAAGGCTTAGATTATGATGAAACCTTTCAGACTGTTGCAAGACTAGAAGCCATCGATTGTTTCTTGCATATTTGCCCACATGAAATTCATATCCATCGGATGGATGTGAAAAGTGTGCTTAAGGAAGAGGTTTATGTGGAACAACCTCCCGGTTTCGCAGAATGACCAAGTTTTGTGCTCGAAAAAGCCTTGTATGGTCTTAAGCAAAGACACCCGAGCATGGTATGATACCTTTTTCTCGTTTTCTTCTTGACCATGGTTTTATCAAAGGAATGTTGATAGAACTTTGTTCGAGGATAGAAGATGGGGAAGATATCTTACTAGTTTGATTTATGTGGATGACATCATTTTTGGATCTCCAAATCATCGGGTTGTGTGAGAAGTTTTTACATCGATGAAAGGAAAGTTTGAGATGTCTATGATGGGGAGATGAATTTCTTTCTTGGACTTCAAGTGAAACAATCAAATGAAGGAATCTTCATCAACCAAGCAAAAGTACACCAGAGATCTGATTGCCAGGTATGGTGTACAAAATTGCAATGCAGTTAGAATTCCCATGAATACTAACTAAAAGATGGATCCTGATCCTGAAGGCAAATCAGTAAGTCACACTGATTATAGAGGGATCATTGGATCATTGCTCTATCTCACAACAAGTAGGCGGATATAACATTTCTTTGTTGGGATATGTGCAAGATACCAAGCTAATCCTAAAAATTTAGTCACATGGAGGTCGCCAAAAAGATCTTGAAATATCTTAAGGGCACAAATGAATAGAGGATTATGGTATCCGGTGATGGTAACCTTGAATTAATGGTTATTGAGATGCTGATTATGGAGGGTGTAGAATTGACAGGAAGTCCACTACAGAAACTTGTCAATTTCTTGGAAGTAAGTCGATATCCCGGTTTTCAAAGAAATAGAACTCGAAGAGCAATCAAGATTTCTTGAAGTTGAATACATGGTCGCAGGAAGTCATTGCACAAATTCTTTGGCTCAGACAACAATTAAGGGATTATAAGATTGTAGCCAATGAAGTACCAATATTTTGTGATAATAATAATGATATTGCTATTTCACAAAATCTGGTATTGCACACCAGATGCAAGCATGTGGATATCAGACATCACTTCATCAGAGATCATGTCGAGAAGAAGGACATCAGGATGGAGAAGATTCATCGAGGAGAGAGTCGATATCTGGACTAAACCTTTGGCTGAATCAAGATTTCAAGAACTATCAGTTGAATTAGGGATGTTGGATCCAGGTGTATAGAGTAAAATCTGAAAAATTGAAGGTTTTCAGATGCATGAAGTTTTCTCAGGATTCTACTGAGAAACTCAGGATAAAATTGGAAATACTGAACTGAGTCTTGGGAAACTTCGGGTGTCTTCAAGGTCAAGATCAAAGATTATAATGAACCTATTCAAGATTTCAAAGATCATCGACATTTTATCAAGGTCAATACTCAGTAAGACTGATAGGAAAATTAGTCTGAAGAAGTAATGACTCATGCAACTCATTTATTGCTTAACTGAAACTCAGAAATCATTTGCAATAAATACTAAACACCTGAAGAATGATTTTGGGCGGGATCTTTGAAATGTCGAGGAAGGTCAACAGTCATTAATTGCTCTGATTCAATTAATCACCAATAAGGTTAAAATGGTGGCGTATTTTTCATGAGATCGTCCTTTCGCATACCCGATTAGTCGGTGATCAATCTTAACCTTTGATTTTAATTGATCACACGATTTCTCACGAATCCACTCTATATATTCTTTTGGAAGCCATTCAAGCCCATTTTTATTAAACCTTTGTCTCCAAAAATACTCTACAACTAAAAACCCCTTTGCCCAGAAATCTTCATCGTCCCAAAACCCTACCTTCAAAAAATTCTCAAAATGACTTTCTCAATATATGACAAACTGGCTATTTCCAACAAGCCATGGTATGAGTATGTGGTGTCGCTCGAAAGTTTTTCAAACGCTACTCATGAAGAAGGGGCGCTACATATGATCCGAATCGCAAAACTCATAAATCTCGTCGCAAGCCAACCGGAAGCCGAATACTATAAGGAGGTAATAGATTTTGTTTCAAATATGAGATTAGATGATGAGGATGGTATCGAATCTCAGATTACTGTTTCCCATCTAGAACGTAGCTCAAAATATGTAAATTTTGTACGGGAGCTGTATATAATCCCCAAAAATTTAAATGATGTTTTTGAGTTGTGTGATAGAGGAGAGGATCCCACGATGTATATGTTAGGTCAGGAGCAGGAATATCTTGATAGGATAACAGAGCATCCTATTAAGTTCGAGGTGACTTTGAATAAAAGGCATTTGAAGCCGAAATATAGAGTTTTGTTAGATATTGTTAGCAAATGTATAATGAGTAGATCAGGGATTTTTGAGCAGATAAGCACTCCCAAGCTTCGATTGATGGCCAAATTTCAACCGGGTCAAGTATATCGAGAGTGGTGAGTGACCAGGCCAAGCAGATCAAAAAGGAGGATGGATCGATCTCAATCAAAGGCAAGATTCTCCATGCAACCAAAATAACTTTTATTTTGGAGATGTGCTGAGAAGAGGAGGATATTTTTGCCAACTCCACTCCTTTCCCAAAGTCTAAAGTTATGTTCAAGCCAACAGCTGTCAGAAAGACTTTGAAAGGGAAGAAAGAGAAGAAAGTGGAATCCACTGCTGCTGCTGAAGAAGCCCATCAAGCCAGGGGGAAGGCTTTGATGGAGGTCAAAAGGGAGAAGAGTGAAGCATTGAAGAAGAAAACCCTTGCTCCAAAGCGCAGAAGGATGTTGATTGCCACTGAGGAGGAGGAGAGTGAGCCTGAGGAGATACAACCTGAGAGCCAAAAAGCTCAAAAATCGCCTTTACAAGTATTGACTCATGTTATATCCACGGCACAGAAGCAAACTGAGGAGAAAGTTTTCTCTGAGGTTCTTGAGACGTCGCTGAGCACAGATAAAATCTCTCAAGAAATTTTCAAAGGACCTCAGAGACAGCTCAGATTCCTACTGAGGAAGTGCCTACTCAATCCTCAGAGCAAGCTCAGATTCAACCTGAGGAGTTGCCTGCCCAATCCTCAGATGTAGCTGAGCCTTAGGAGCTGTTGAACCTTGATGAGCTCCTGAGTGATCCATTCCTTGATCCCTCAGAAGAACTTCCCACTGAACCTGAGAGCCCAAAGTTGAAGAAGGGCGAAGCGGAAGAAACTGAGTGGCGAAGCAAGGGGGAACGGTTCATACTAGACTGGTACCCTGAGCTAAGCACATATCCTGACCTTCAGGATCTATTTTTCAGACTGAGGTCAACAGTCTACATCCTCAACCAGACCCTGCCTAAGATGCTCAACATTGCTTCATTCAGAGGTGAAGACTGGTGGAATGAGGAGACAACTGTTTTGACTCAGTTCTCAGGGTTCAGAAAAACCAAGCTCAGGATGAAAATTTCAGATTTTGATGAGCTGGTTAAGAGGAAGCTTGCTGAGAGGGAAGAAGCTGAGGTTGGTTCCCCGAGCACCAAAGACAAAAACCAAGATGGGGACCAACAAGGGAATGATGAGAGTCAATCTCAGATGGAGAAAGATAGTACTGATGCTGGAGAGCCTGCTGTCACACATCCTCAGACTGAGGCTCAGGTGGAAACCCAAGCTCAGGTTGAGACTGAGACTCAGGCTGAGCAACCAGCTCAGGAAAAGCAGCAAATCTCATATGCTCCTAAGATTGATCTCACTCCCATTGTGGAGAAACTGGACAAGGTTGTGCCAATCATGGACAAAGTAGCTCAGATTGAAGAAGTATTGGCCAACCAGTCTCAGAAAATGGAAAGTCTGAGTTCTACTTCAGACCTGATGCAACTTCAGACCACTCTGACTGAAAAGATGACTGCCATGGAAGGAAAGATGGATGGAGTCAAAGCTGAATTGAGTGCAGAGCTGAAGCAAAAGTATCAGGAAAGAACTGAATTTCTTGAAGCCAAGCTGGTGGAGAAGAATGAGATGCTTATCAAAAATGTTGTTGAGGAAATGAGCTCCATGCTCATGTCCAAGATGACAGATATGTTTAAAGAAGCTCTCTCCAACCAGTTTGCACAGATGTCTGAAGAGTTCTCTGTGGCGAAGAACCACCTGATGAGACTAGAAGAAGAGCAAGATCAGTTGGCGGGAGAAGTACGAAGTGTCAGCAAGGAGCAATATCATATGGACACTGCACTATCCAAACTTCTGCCAAGGTATGATGCCAAGAAGGGGGAAAGACCCGGAGCTGATCTGAGAGTTTTATTGGCACACACCTTGGAAAGAAAGGCTGATAAAGAGGCAGAGAAGAAAAGCATTGCTGAAGCCTTGAAAGAAGTTGAAGCCTCTGAGAAACTGAAATTCAAGAAGGTGGAGAAGCCTGTCTACACTCAAGTTTCTGAAGAAACCATGCAAGAAGTAGCTGCTGAGAAACAGAGAGCTAGAAGAATGGTTGGAACAAGCCTAGCCGGAGCTGAACTGCCTATCAAAAGGAAGGTTGTGGCATTTGTTGAACCCGAGGGAAAAAGAGCTAAGACTTCTAAGCCAACTCAGAGGAAGTTGATATTGGAATTGGAAGAGTCTGAGGAGAAGCCGCAAAAAGAAGTCTTCAATACGAGAAGAGCTCTGAGATCACTTCAAGTCGAGCAAGCCAAGAAAACTGCTGCTTCGGTTTCTGGAGTACCCTTGATAAGGAAAAAGAAGGAAGAAGAGCAGAGGCGAAGAAGTGGTTTCAAAAAGTTCTTGTGCAAAAGGAGAGGGATTGCTAAAGCACAGAAGTGGCCGCACATTGACAAGTGGATGCCAATCCAGTTCAATGATGTGTGGGAAGAGATTAAAAGAACCTTCTGGTTTTATTACGGTGTGCTAAGAGAATGGAGAGGGGAGAGCTCAGATCCAAATGAAGCTTTCATTGACTATCTGCTGACCTTTTATCCGAAGTACTTACAAAGCTGGATCAATCTTGCGGATGAAGGAAATGTTCAGATCACTACCCCTGGTCCATACACTTACCCTCCTCCTAGGCTGGAGAATGGCTTGGTAAATGAAACAGTCATATCTCAAGAGATTGCTCAATACGCCATCCAGTTAGACTTGACAGGTAACAATCCTGATATCATCAAGGAGAGAGATGCGCTGAAGAAAAGATATTATGGAATGTTTAACCTTGAAGTGCCTGCGGATGAGGTGGAAGAAGAGAAATCAAGAGCCGAGTCAAGATCGAAGAAGATCAAGAATCAAGATCAAGACTCTTGTAATTTTTTTTTTATCTTTTTTTTTTTTTTCCGATAAGTTCATTAAATCAGACTTTCTATCATACATCAATGGAACTTTATCTTTTATGCTCAAAGATAATATCTCATTATCTTTTTACATGTCTTTACTTTTGATATGCCTTATGATGTGTTGTGAAATTGTTGGAAGAATTGTTGACAAATTGTTGGGAGATTGATTATGAAAATTGTTATGAGATATACCAATCTTGTAATAAGAAAAACTGAAACATAAGTATAGGTTAAGTATATTTGTAACAAGATGGTTTTTGGCATCATCAAAAAGGGGGAAATTGTTGGGAGATGAATTTAATAAAAGAAGATTTTGATTAGATCCCAAAAACCCCTGAGTATGACATGTTCAGGATAATCTTGATAGTTGAGTCAGGATTCAGTTTTAGAGTGTTCAGGATGTTATCTGCACCGTGTATAGTCAGCAGATATAGATCATGTTAGATTCAAGACTCAAGACTCAAGAAGTTTCAAGAAACTGAAGTTTCAAAGATGAAACTGGAAGGTTTCAAGTTTCAAAGATGAAATCGAGAAATCAAGACTCAAAGGAGAAATCGAGATATCAAGACTCAAGCAGAAATCGAGAAATCAAGACTCAAGATGAAATTGAGAAATCAAGACTCAAGATGAAGACTCAAGATATCACAAGATATATCGTGGAAGACACGTACATGTAAGATCAAGACAAAGGATATCAAGACAAGAATTATCAAAACTCAAGAATGTAATCAATGTTCAAGATAAACATGAATGTTCCGAGGCACTGAAAATATCTATCTGAAGGATACAATACTGAGAAAAACGCGATTACTCAGAAAAATAGATATTGCCCAAGACATTCTCATGCAGACAAAAGGAACTAAAACTAAGTGTTGTTAAGGTTATATCACTCAGAGATATTGACCAAAAAGAGCTGTTATGGTTGTCTACATTTAACTGAAGACAACAACCAATCAAAAGAAGACAACAATGTACTTTACTGACACTGAAAGCGATAGGTCACTGAAGCATGTCAGTAGTACTATGTTCCAGACTGCAAAAAGTGGTGAATGATTGCATGAAAAGCAGATTGCCAAAAAAATGCTAGGGAGTTTCAAACCCTAAATATAGTTGTTCATCACACATCATAAGAGGAAACTCATGGAGCTATCTCTCCCAACGGGTAGTTTTTTCAAGAGTGACCTTGGTGTATGCCTATAAATACTTGTGACCATCTACATTGAAGGTTACGGGAAATTTGTAAGCAACTCAAGAGCTCAAACTTATTATTGCAAGTTGAAGCACTCGAAAACCCAAGAATTTCCCAAGTGCTTTATATTGAAGAGAGCTCATTCACTAAGCCTAGCTTGATAAGATATATCCAAAGCTTAGTAGAGATATCCTAGCCTTTTCATTGTTCTTAATTGTAAAGGATATCTCATCCTAATTGGAAACCAACCAAGAAACCCCAAACCCTTTGTAAGGTAGTTTGAGTGTGATTGTTGGTGAGTTGGAGTTGTAAAGAGTTAGTAAACTACATTGAGGTAGTCAGAAAACTCTAGAGAAGAAGTGAGTAAACTATCTTGGATAGTCAGAAAGCTTGTGTGTGTTTTGAGTAAGTAAACTATGAGGTAGTCGTAAAAGCTCAAAATAGAAAGGTTAGTAAACTATGAGGTAGTCGAAAAACCTTAGGAAGGTGATTAAGGAATTTCTCTCAAGAGATCGAGAGAGAGTGGACGAAGTGCCTTGAGTCTCCGAACCACTATAACTTGCTTTGGTTATTTGCTTTTTCATTTTTTGCTTTGATTAATCTGTTGCATTACTTTTAACTGAAAGCATATTTTCACTGATATTCAGTTGGAACCAATCCACTGAAGTTGCATCTAACTGAATCACAGCCTAATCACTATTCCATTAAAAGGAAGGTTTTAGCAAAACATAAAACGAGTATAAACTTAGGGCCAACCATTCTGCACATCCGAGTAGCCTTTTTCAAGCAAACTCAAGATCTCCGAAAAACCTGTGCTCGGTTGGGATTATCCGAGGTTTAAAAGCAAATTTCAGATCCTTTGTCTCAAGTAGACTTTGACTCAGGGCGATTTGTGCTTCACAGGACCAAATCATCAGGACAACCTGACACAATCTGACCTCAGTGAAGAAAAAGTTTTAAAATCACTGAACACGTGTACTCCCCCCCATACACGTGTAAGACTCGTTTGCACCGGGACCAACAGTTTTTTCTCAATTCGACACCCATTAAGGGCCTTAATTTATCAATGCCTTATTCAAAAGGCTTCTCAATTCGATACCCTTTAAGGGCCTTAATTTCTCAGTGCCTTATTCAAAAGGTTTTTTCTCAATTTGACACCCATTAAGGGCCTTAATTTCTCAGAACCTTAGTCAAAAGGTTTCTTAATTCGACACCCGTTGAGGGCCTCAATTTCTCAATGCCTCATTCAAAAGGTTTTTCTCAATTCGACACCCTTTAAGGGCCTCAATTTCTCAATGTTTTATTCAAAAAGTTTTCTCAATTCGACACCCTTTAAAGGGCCTCAATTTCTCAATGCCTTAGTCAAAAGGTTTCTTAATTCGACACCCGTTGAGGGCCTCAATTTCTCAATGCCTTTATTCAAAAGGATTTTCTCAAGATCTTAATCAAAAGGTTTTTCTCAATTCGACACCCATTAAGGGCCTCAACTCCCCCAGCTTCCTCGAGGATGCAGGTCTTCTCTCAAACGAGGAATCTCTTCAAGTTGCACACATTCCAAGAGTGAGTTATTTATCTCCCTTCCATATCTTGCAACCTGTATGCTCCTCTCTTCAAGGCTTGCGTAATCTTGTAGGGACCTTCCCAATTAGCTTCAGTTTTCCCGTATGTTTCAAGTTATCGGCCCTTCGAAGGACCAAGTCACCTTCCTCAAACTTCCTCAGAATAACCTTCATGTTGTATGCATCCTTCACTTGGCTCTTATACTTCTCTGCCCTCAGGTGGGCAGTTTCTCTCTCCTCCTCACGGAGTCCCTATTTTCGTCATTCTCCACTCCGGTTGATTCAATCTGTTTCGTCAGCTCAATGTATCTCTTCTCCAAGTCTCATCACTAAAAGGTTTCAGAGTAAGCTTGACGTCCCTCGAGGGACTTATTAACTCAGGACCTTAATTAAAAGGTTTTAGACTCAAAATCATAATAAAGAAAAGAGGTTAATTTAAACCCGGAGCACTCCGTAGGACTCAATTCTCCCGCCGAAGAACGTCTATCTCATGCATAATAGTATAAACTCCAAATTCTCAAACTAAGCACATACTACATGCATAAAACTATGAACTAGGTTTCTCCAGCCACACATATAGCTCATGCATAAAGCCATGAACTCAATTTCTCAAGCTAAACATATATCTCATGTATAAAGTTGTAAACTAAAAAATCCTCAAACATGTATATCCAGGATTCAAATTCCCTAGACATGTCTGAACTAATTCCCCTCATACACACAACCAATATAAAGAAAGCGCGTAAGTACCTCCGAGCCCAAGGGGCTCTGTAATCAACTCAAATCAGACTCCATTCACCTCTCTAAAAGTTTTGTGTACTCTATTGGACAGCTCCATGAGACCTCCTCTTGCGAAGTCCATTGTCTAGTCCTTCTCCTCTTTACCTCTCTAAAGGCTTTGTATATTCCGGCTTTCAACCTCCTCCAATCAATCTCAATCTCCATCTCGATTTCGCAATCGAGTAATCTCCAAATCTCAATCTCGATCTCTCAATCTCGTAATCTCCAAGTCTCTATCTCGATTTCTCAATCGAATAATTTCCAACTGGGACCGATCTCCGGGCCCAGCCTATATCCCTGCTTCTCTTCATGATTTATCTCGTTAATGTATTATTCTCAAACATCAAGGTGAAATAGTTATCAACATTCAGAGGGACATCATGTCCTGTGATATCAAAATAAAGACAAAAAGCAAAAGGAAGTGTACCTCACACGCCCTACTCAGGTTGTGTTATTTTCAATTCTTTCGCATCTCCAGCATTGTGGACCAAAAACCTGCATGATTTGCACAACGTCCTCCACATATATTCCTTAGTATGATTTGCATAACATGCTTCATGTATCTCTCTCTACTCATACTCCCCCTCATTCATGGACGAGCATTTCAAGCATAGTAGCGTGAATGAACTTTATACCAGTATCTTTCGATCAGGTAAACTCATGACCTCCAATTCTCTAGTTCCTCCTACGAGGAGGATCCTCATTTGTTGTAGCTTTTCAAATCTCAATTCTCCAATTATTTTCTTCATCAATGATCTCAACCAAAGGTTGGATTGCCTCTCATTCTGCACTCATGATCGTGATGGTGGTTCCTCCTTCCATGTCCACCGAACTAGCCAGCTTTGACAAGTTGTCTGCCCTCACATTCTCCTCCCGAGGTATCTGACTTACCTCGGAAGTCTGAAATTTGTTTCTCACTTCAGCTACTCTTTCCAGATATAGCATCATATTCTCATCTTTTGCTAAGTATTCTCCTTTCACTTGCTGGGCCACCAACTGGGAATCTGTATAAATGATTACCCATTGGCCTCCTATCTTTGCAACCCTTTATACTCCTCGGATCAGAGCTTCATACTCAGCTCCATTATTCGAGGTATGAAACTCGAACTGAACTGCAAATTGCAACTCTCCTCCGCAAGGATCTATGATTAGTATACCTGCACCATAACCAGTTATTGCAACTGAACCATCTGCATACACCTGCCACTCCTTTTTAGGTTCAGGGCGGGTAATCTCCTGTATAAAATCAGACAAGACTTGCGCCTTGATTGGTCTTTGTGGCTCAAAGTCAACCTCATATTCTCCTAGTTCTACAGCCCATCTGACCATCCTTCCTGATAAATTAGCTCGTCCTAACACCTATTTAAGGGGATAGTTAGTTCAAATAATTATCTTATACGAAAGAAAATAAGGCCTTAGCCTCCCCATCGTGACCATGATAGCCAACGCGTTTCTTTCTCTGTTTTAGAACATCTGACTTCAGCTCCCTGAAATCAATGCACATCCTCCACTTTCCTGCTCCTTTCGAGACCAGCACATCATTCTCCAGCCAATCAGGAAAGTCCACTGGTTCAATGTGTCCAGCTTTCAACAGCTTCCACACTTTCTCCTTGATAATCTCATCTTTCTAATGTAAACATTGGTTAGTATCATGGCCATATTCGTTATGAAAATGACAAAACCTGTCAAAATTTTGGCTTCGATGGTCATCTCGCTCTAGACCATGAAAATTTCATTTTTGGGAGGTCTCCTGCCACCTCCAGAACCTCTGCTGGCTGGATCCTCAAGGGGGTGTATTTCTCAAACCTGGGTCGAGGTCCGCCTCCATAGGTTCGTGTAGACTCCGCCCTGGTCTCCATCCTGGACTCAGTCTTACTCTCATTCTTGCTTCTCCAAGAATCTGATTCTCTCTTTTTATCATGGTGTGTTGATTTAGTCTCAGTCTTCTTGCCCTTCCTGATTTCCTCTAGAGTAACGTACTTCTCAACCCTATTCAGTAGGTCATCGAAGGACGTCACAGGTTTCTTGACGAGGGATGAAAATAAGTCCCCATCCAGTAATCTATTAGTCAAGGCATTGATCTTCACCTCTAAAGTGGCTGTAGGAACCTCTAGAGCAGCCTGATTGAAACGCTTCAGAAATTCTCTCTAACTTTCATTCTCCCCCTGCCTCATGTTGAAAAGAGTCAGGGTTGCCATCGGTTGCCTCCTGGCACTGGCAAATTGATGCAGAAATATCTGGCTAAAACCTGCAAATGAGTGTATATTATTTGGGCCCAGCTGGCTAAACCATTGTTGAGCAGCTTTCGACAAAGTAGTTAGGAATACCCTACATTTCACGCCCTTACCATATCGGTTCAAAAGGGCCACATTCTCAAATCGACCCAAGTGTTCATACGGGTCAATAGTTCTATCATACTCAAAAGTTAATGGTTTAAAACCAAAGGGTAATTCATCACTCAATATATTATCAAATAAATGTAGCCACAGGTCTAACATCACTTACCCGATTCATCTGCTACCTCAGGGTTTCCATCTGTTGCAGACCTCGTGGTCTTAAAAATTAATTGAATCATCAAGAGAGTTATTGTGCTACCCTCGAATTGTACCTCCAGATTACGCTGCCCACATCGATGGGTGGACGGACCTCTAGTTTGCACTGCCCACCTCGCTGGGCGGGACGTACCTCCAGTCTGCACTACTCACCTTGTTGGGCGGTCCACCTGTTGTTGGGGTTATACTGGAAAGTATGCTTTTACTTTGTATAACCAAACCGAATTTCTTATTTATTTACTGAAATAAATTATTTATCACGTTGCACTAAATATGAATGAATGTTATATATATATTTATTGCAAACCCGTTCGATAAGAAAGTACGTATTACGTTAAAGTTAATTTGGTGATACCAGACCACAGAAGATCAAATTAACAGTCCTCGTGATTAAGTACAAATTCACAACCCAGATGGAAATGAACAATCCATCATGAAAGGTTGAAGTGTAAGGCTCAGATTGGCTTGTCTTGACCAAGAGAATTACACTAGTGCATGACGATGCGTTGAATAAGACCTACAGGAGGATAAATTCTTCGGTACTGAATATACAAGAATTAGACCTCAGTGGTGCGTTATTTCTTAATCTCCGTTCCTTAAATAGGATCGTGTGAAATTAATAACTATTGCTTTGACTTATGATGGGAAGAGAATCATTGCGATTCGATTCCTTATACCTTGGGCAATATTATTAGTTACACGACGATTGGTAAGATTTAATATGGAGAATCGTGTGCAAGCACGTCTTGCTTGATTTGTCCCCTTGGTGGGCTCAAAATCTTTATCATACCAAATCTTGGAAGTGGAAATTTATTTCCAGTATGGATAATAATGTTGAGTTGTCTTTACTCCAAGGACAAAGATATTAATTAATACAAAGCTTGTTCAGTGACTTAATTAATTAGTGGACTAAGATAATCTTAAACACGGGAAATAATGACCGGGAGCCATATTATTGTGAAGTCATAATGTGGGTTAAGATGGATAGTTCAATATTAATTTTATAGTGGAGTAAATTAATATTAATGGGCTTGAATAACATTTTGGCTAAATATTATAGTTTCATAGTCCATTGGAGGTCCAATCTTAATTCTCCTAAAGGCCCCTCAAATAGCCCAAATTAAAGTCCAATTAATGAAAAGGAGAAGAAAATATTATTTCCTATTTTTCCATAATTTTCAAAAATAATTAAAGGAAGAAAGAGAAAAAATTTCTTGATTTTCTTGGAAAGATTTAATGGAATATGTATTCTTGGTATACAAAGGTTATCCCATAAATTCAAGAAAAGTCAAAGATCTTATTTCTTCCCTATTCAGTTGGAAATTTTCGAAAACCCCTTAATATAAGGAGGTGGGATTTTTGTGGAATATTTTAATTATGGAGAAAAGAATATATTGGATATATTCAAGATTTCTTGGAGATCAAGAAAAAGATCTCATCTTATTCCTAAGCCAAAATTTCGACCATCCCTAGTATTATAAATAGGGGATGAATTTTTCATCCCCAATGCAATTTCATGTGTTGGAAAAATTAGAAATCCACAAAGGTGGTGGCAAAATATTTTTATTTTCTCCTTTAAATTAAAATCGTTCGTTGAGAATCCTTCCACCGGATTACGTTCTTGGACGTGGGACATATTTGGGAAGGCACTTTGGGTTGATCCATCGTCTCAACGGTTGTCTCTACGAGAGGTTAGTAATTACGTAACTCCTAGATTTCGCATGCTTAGGATTTACGTGGATTGCTTGTACGCATGTTGCTTATTTGCTTGTTTAATTATTATGTTGAATTGGTTTAGGATTAAATCATGTTAGTAATTAATTGAGTAATTTAAATATGTATTTAAATTCATCTCGAATAGATCCGGACACCCCTTATTTCCCAACACCTGTCTCATCTCGAGATGAGTAAAAACTTTATCCTCCCTGCCAGCTTGTTACCCCAGCTCCGAAAAATTTGGGAGCCACCTTATTTTTTACTTAGTCATCCCCCTAAAGTTGGGGGTCTTTAACTGATTATATTCCCTTTAAATCAGGAACCACTTTCTAGCTCCCTGTTTATATCCCTGAAAAATAGGAAACCATATCTCATTTGTTGACTCAGTCCTCCATTAAAAGTGGGGATTATCAACTGCTTTCTCCAGGGGAACCTCGTGCCCCTATTTTTTGGACACTCAACATCCAATAATACATTCAGATTTAATTAAATTCAAAATTCATTGAGAAAATTCAAAGATTTCACAAAATTATCCAAAAATTTCATGCAATCATTTCAACTCTTATCACTACTGAAATTCAAATGAGAAGCAGTTCTCGTTAGCTTCCAATTTCAACATCGTGTTGGTAGTCAAATATACTTCAATTAATCATTGCAATCAGCCACAACCACATAGCTCAAGTAAGTTGTAATTAAAACTTTCTAATAATTAGCTTTAATCTTCAAACAAATCGTAATTCATTTAAGTATTTTATCAAGCATGTGGTGTGATATCAATCATACACCAATTCACAATTCATTATCACGAGAAACTCACAATTCAATAATTAACCACAGAAGCACGAAAATTGCGTATATTGAGGATATTGTTTCAAAAATTCTCTGGAAAATCCTCTAAAAAATTCAGGAAAAATAGAACCAAAGGAAACTAACGCCTTAGCTCAATTTTCCCACAGACGATGCCAATTTGATGTGCAAAAAAGTGGTCAAGAGATGACCTGGAATTCAATGGGGATTCGTATGTTGAATGTCAAGGAATCAACAAGCTTTGACCGTGGGATCCTCGCCAATCCCTAGTAAACACATGGACTCGAGGGAGGACCAGGTTTGATTATCTCCTCTTCTGAGTTTTCTACGCCACGAACGATAATACCTGAAAAACACGTCGAAGGGGGATCCGGCGCGGGCTCTTCTACGCTCAAGCCAGTTATCACTCTTAATCTCAGGTGAAATCTTATGGAATAGCTCAATTCAAGTAAGTAAGTCAAATATGTGCTTGTGTGTTTTATGTGTTACCTGGAAGGGATATTTAAATCCCTCCAGTCGAAGGTTTTCATTCTTTCTCCCCTCCATCCATGTTTAGATCGTGTGTTGCCATTAATCGAGCTCCATCTGGAGTTGATCCACGTCTCCCACGTTCTTTTCTCTCTTTTCCAGGGTCATTAGCAGGAATCCTTGATCATAATCCAGAGGTCCGCTTTTCTCGCAACCTCCAATATCCTGCTTTTGAATCCTCTAAATATCGGAACTAACTCCTCTGACCCACTACCTGATTCACGCAGGCCGAGACTCTCCCACTGTTGATATTCTCTCTTTCAACGGTCTTGATTAATCTCTCCTTCCATGGGCTATTACTCCTTAAGCCGACTTCCCTGGACTCAATCTTCTTAGATTTCTCAGCCCAGTTCGGCCAAGCTCCCTGAATCCTTAAATCTAGGGCCCAGGTTATCCTCATGGGCCCATCTTCTCAGCTTGCTTCCCTTCATTGGGCCTCGCTTTCCTCCAGGCCCCTTAGTTCGGAGCCTCTCCATTCTGCTTAATATCAGGGTCTTGGGCTTCCCAGCCAAGCCCAACTAATTTCTTCATTGGTTTGACTCATGTGATTATTCTTCAATCTCCCTAATATGTGGTCAAACCTTCACATGCCTCTTTCCCATTGGACGACACAAATATTCCCCGTCACGCAAGCTTTTTATTTGATTTTCATTCTGATCCGTGGATCATATTTCACGAATCCTAGATCCGTGAAATATTTCATATAAAAGGTTGCCAAAATTAAATTACATTAAATTAGGTTGATTTTTTTTAGAGAGTTTTAATACTCCCCCCTTCTCATACTTGTTTATCCATGTGCTTTCTACAAGAGTTTTAATGTGAAAGTTATTTATTAATATTTAAAGAGATAAAATGGTTTTTATTGAGGGTATTGTAGTCCTTTGTATTTATTATTAAAGTAGATGACTTTTTGTGGGTAAAAGTAATGGTATGCGAAATAATTTTTAAAGATGTTGGGAGGAGATAATTTAAAGACAAAAACTCATATGAAACCGTCTCATGTATGAGATGGTTCTCATATTTGATCCATCATATACATATTTGACCAACATATCCGTCTACCCGCTTTGACTTTTGGTCTAATAAACTAAAATGCCTAACTTGTCCTGAACCTATAATTTGCCCTAATTCCAATCTAAAATGCCTAACTTGTTTCGAACCTATAATTTGCCCTAATTCCATCTCTCTTCTCATGTATTGTCAAGGCTATTCTTTCTTCCTCGTCAAGTCGAGACCCATTTTTTCATCCCAGAGTATCAAGCCACAGGAGGTTATGCATTTTTTGCAATCCGGCAATGTTGATCATAGGTCATCAATTTGATTGAACTTATTAGGTCGATTAAATAGTAGAGGTTGCGTTACTGATGTGTTGTTTGTTGTTAATTGGTTGTTTGTAATTTTGATTGTAATGGGTAGAATTAATCTTTGATATATATGCACATTTACTTCTAAATCTAATTATAAACTTTCCTGTATTTGATAGTAATGGCATGCTTAATATAGTATAGGCAAGATTATCATAAGATTGTTGTTCTCTAGCTTATTTTTTAAAAATTAGATTAGACATGAGTCACTATCCAATTCATATGATATTTTTCTTCTTGTTGTTACTACATTTACCTAGCCCATTTATAACTGCTCATTTATTTTATCATATTACTTTCTGGGCCACTGGACTTTGAAGTTTCCTGAATAAATGAAAGAGCAAAAGTGATAAGCATATATATAAAATTGAAATGTGCTTGATTTGATAATAAAAAAAAATCGTCATGCCACACTCTTTTTCTTGTTTTTTCCCCTTATAACTTGAACTTTTGCATTTTTGTAGCACATGAGATGCAAATGTATGTTCTGTTATTTCTGTTGTATGAATGAGGTATAAGTAATTTCACAGTAAATGATTGAAGGTTCAAGAAAAATGGGGCCAAATTACAATAAATGTAGGCAAGACATTCTTGTTGGCCTGAATTGTATCATTTTGTTAAACATATAAACTTTTGCTACTTTTGATTTTGTGATATTGACGAGGTGTTTGATAATTATACAATAATAAGAGATATATAGATATTCAAAATATCACTAAGATTAAACATATATGTTAAGTGATATATCCAATATGATTCAGATTGTATCCTTTTTTAAAATGTTGATACTCTTGACCATATATGTGATACTCCATACGAGATTTTTGATACTCTAATACTCTGTACAATAATAAGATATTCTTGTTCAGATATTCAAAATATCACTAAGATTAAACACAACATTAAGTGTTATAGAGTGTTTTTTGATATGCAATATGATTCACTGGCCTGAATTGTATCCTTTTGATAAACATATAAAATTCTGATACTCTTGACCATATATGTGATACTCCAGACGAGATTTTTGATACTCTAATACTCTGTACAATAATAAGAGATTCTTGTTCAAATATTCAAAATATCACTAAGATTAAACACATCATTAAATGTTTTCGATATGCAATATGATTCACAGGCCTGAATTGTATCCTTTTGATAAACATATATAATTTTAATACTTTTGACCATATATGTGATACTCCATACGAGATTTTTGATACTCTAATACTCTGTACAATAATAAGAGATTCCTATTCAAATATTCAAAATATCAATAAGATTAAACACATCATTAAGTGTTTTCGGTATGCAATATGATTACACCTTGTTTCTTAGGTGTATTTATGTTCTACTTTCACAACTATTCCAATGATGAAATTAGTTTAAATAGCATGAAAAAAAGTAGCTTATTTGCACTTGAAAATCGATTGCAACAAATATTAAATAATGAACAAAATAGCAACTGCAACTCAATTAAAATGTTATACAATACAGATGTATTTTATAAACATCCAAAGTATGAATAAACATTAGATTACCTCATCCTCATGTGAAGAAATATGCAGAAAATTAACAGCAGCAAATCATATACGTCCAAAAACAAGGTTAACCCGCCAAATAACACTACCTATTGCAAGAAACCCCTTGTAACAAAATCTACCATATCAAACAAGCCTAACAATATTCAACCCTTCCATGAACAAAATCAAATTACACTTTTTTTTTAAAAACACTAAATATGGAGCATTCATCCATTGCCCCAAACAGTATGCAATAAGTAAAACTAAAATAAGAAAAAATCGATCAAAATAAAAACACAAGAAAAGCAATCTCTTAACTAGTCTTCCGGGCTATCATCGAAGTTTTGCTCTCGTGAATGGAAATCACACCGCTTCCAGCACTCGCTAGATTTAGCCCTCCTTTCTTCTCTCTATCTCAAATTCTGGTTTGTGCATGTTTTTGCGCGATTTGTGTGTGCTGTTCTGTTGATTTGTGCGTGATTTTGCCCTCCTTTCTTGCTAAGGGTATATTAGGTTTTTTAATCACACTATTAAAGCGCGGGTCAGCTTTGTACGTGTTGTTCCTTGTTGATTTGTAATATGGGTCAGTTGTGAGACCCATCTCATACATGAGACGGACTCACACAAGAAAGCCTCTAATTTAAATGTCTTTTATAAAAATGGATAAACAAGTATGAGACAGGCCATTTGAGAAAAAGAGTAAACAAAGAGTATAAGATAGATGGGGTATAATTTATTTGACAATGATCTTTGAAGGTCACAAGACCATTATCGCGGTCTTAAATGAAGCGATGCTATACGGTCAGATTTGTTAAAAAAAATAAAAATGAACAGCCTTCAACTTTGATTGTCAGATTCGACCAGAGCCTTTTCGTTGGCTCCATTGCAAAGTCGTCCGATTTCCTCTTCCATGGATGCCAAGTCTTTTTCAGTTTTCCAAATTCCCATTGAGACACCCCAGATTTCCGCTCACCATGAAGACAAGTTTGACTCTAAAATATATTTGAACGCAAATTCTCTTGTAAAGTTTGTTCATATTATAAAATTGATATCATTATACTTATTATATAGTATTAATTTATAAATGTAATAATATCAATTAATATATAAGTGTTGTGATCTTAATTTATAAGTGTAATGTTATAAATTTTATTCATATTTGAATTAATATATGTGTTCCTTACTTCTTTAACTCAGTAAAATCCGCCCCTAATCGTGACCGTCCGACCACAGAAATTGATCCTCAACTTTCATATTTTTATGACTCATCTCCACCTATCACTGATTGCCACCTCAATTGATATGATGGTCTCAAGAATATGTTTTCTGGTAATTTTATTAGTATATTAATTATTTAATATTTTTTTTTTTAATTTAGGTCAATTATCCTATTATTTTATTACTTTATATCAGGAATGCACAAATACTCCATAAATTAAATAATACAGTGTCGCATATATGCGCGGATACAAATGGGATTCGAACCTGTGTCCTAATTAACAATAATATTGTGTCGGATACAATAGATCAGTGTGTCCAACACGAATTCTAACCAGGGCTTACTATAACCAACCTCACAGATCCAAACTCAACATTTTGCACCGATGTATCGTTCTCTCTCGACCAGGTCATATAAAATGGCATACGCGCGGTGACAAATTTTCATATACAATGTTGTGCGGATCTTAGATCCATAGATTATGCTCATATCAGCCCCAACATATGCATCAGGGTGAACATTTGTGGATTTTTTGCGGAATGGACCCGACCAAAAAGATTTTTTCAAAAAATTAGTGCTAAAACAAAATAAGAAAATTCACCCCCAGATCTGTGCTACTATAAGGGTAAAACATGTGTTATAATAATTACAAGTAACACATATTTTCTTTTTTAGTATATATATTTATTTTTATAGTAACACATGTATAATATTGAAAATTGTGTTATTATATATATGCAAATATGTTAGTGTAAATAGAAATGTGTGTTACTATATGAACAAAACAAAACTCTATCTATTTCATCATTTTTCCTACTCTGATTTTTATCTGTTTTTCCTTTTGACCCCTGAACAATTGCCTACAATACGTAAAGATGCAAACCACCAAATTACACCATTAAATTTGTAGAAGTATATTTTTTTCCATCATCATGTAATAAAACATATTTAGCCTTACAGTAATGCATACTTGCTTTTATAGTAACACAGAATGGGAGAGAGTTTTCTTATTTTGCCTTTGCGTATATTTTTTGAAAAAATCCGCTAGACTCAATTCTGACTCGCGCAGGATCTGTTAATTTTCAATTTCTTTTCATTTATATTAATATTGTACGTACAATACTACACATTAGATTCCTCGTAGATATAACCTATGTTAAACTATTTTTGGTAAATAACAAAAAAAGAGGTTTTGTAATTTATCAAAAGATTAATTATGTAGTTTGAATAAAATATTTTTGACCAACTGATAAATGCAAAATTATTTCATATAGTTTTTTTTTGGACAAAAAGACAGGGTTACATGCAAGAAACACAAATATCAAAAAGGTCGTCCACATAGTTTGAAGGCTCGTTCCAATAATGAGGGCTACCGAAATCACGTGCAGCCCTAGCCAAAGAATGTGCTACTAAATTGACATTTCGATTAACCCACTTAATCTTAAATAAAGGATTCTCAACTAGAATTTCCTTGCCCGCCACAATAAAATCACCAAAAGCAGTCTCATTTCGGCTCATCACTTTTATATGCATCAATAACCCGTTTCGCATTTGACTCAATGATCATCTCTTAGAGGTTCTTCCGAACTGCCCAGCTCAAAGGCCTCCAACACCCCCTTAGCTTCTCCTTCTTCGTGGTTCATCAACAATTTAACACAAGTCGTTCAGTTTATTCCACAATCCGAACAACTCCCAACATCTCTTTGCAAATGTACAATCTACAAACAGATGCCAGGTCGACTCCACCATTCCCAGCATAGCACAAACCGGACATGAAGCTCCCGAACACGGATACCATCTGCTGGTTTTGGCCTTGACCGGCAAAAACCTTCTACACAACCTCCATGTTGGATTATAGAGGCACGTAAACACGTAATACATGCGCAACGGAAATTAAAGTTCACCAACAACGAACAGTTAATTGCATATAGATTACAATAATCATAACAAGAAAATTTACAGTGACTCGATAGTAGATTTCTCAACTACGGTATCCACGTAATCCCCAATCACGGACTTGCATGGATTTTCCAGCGTTGAATCCCGAGATGAATTTGCTAGGAAAATCCAAACTCTAGATCTTATGGAGAAAATATGAAGTAACGTTATTTGTGAATTCCCAAGAGCTTGTATATATAGGGAGACCCAGTTTAAAACCTAAGCTAGCCCAATTTGGGAAATAAAATCCCTAATCTTTAATTAAATTAAACCCTTTTAATTTAATTCCCTAAATATAAATCTCTACGGATTTAAATTCCATATATGACAAATCTCTACGATTTGTTTCCATATATATTAAATCCTACAATAATATTCCAAATATTATTATTGGGAATTCTTATTTAATTAAATCCAATTTAATTAAACATTAATAATAATTAATTCCAAATTAATTTATTATTAATTACTTCTCCATAAATTAAATATTAAATCTAATTTAACATTTAATCAACCAACTATAATCCGTAAAAGGGAACAACTTGTTGTGTGACCTCATAGGCCCTCATATATCGAGCGATTAGTCAAACTAACGATCTTAATTGAACCCTAGACAATAAATCATACATTCTCAATATATGAGGTACGTTGCGAGAAACATACAACTACCTGTAACTGAAACATGGGCTATTACGATTTCCTGCTTTCATTCACGAATACTCGATTAGTCTTGAACATGATGAAGTGTCTATTCAAATAACTTAATCAATTTATCTCTAATCACTAATTGATCACATATGTCACACTTGGCCACAAAGTCCAAGTTGACGTGCATTGGCCAATGACTTTGATCTAGTTATGATGAGAAGATGAGTATTCTCTCTAAATCCACTTTAAGGAATGAATCATTTTCTTGGCTCAACTACCACGCACATGCACTTCGTGATGAACCCAATCCAAGCCATATCTACACATGGAAGGTTCAAGCGTCGGTCATGGTCAAAGTTCATCACTCCACACATGTCGTGCGTATTGACCTCAAGTCAAAGGAGTATCGCATCGCTCCCACTACCCGAGACACCCGTAGACATATATAGTGGAACTACATCAAACAGTTTCTCAGATGGGTATACCAATACCCTCTAAGGTATTTGTGCATCCATCATGAGATACCTAGTATCTCGTAGTAAGTGAGATCTTACTACACTCTCAAATAGTATGATGCAGATCGCACACCAATCTCCATTGTATCATCAATATCCCATTCTTGATGATCCTCGATTGGGGCTATTTGAGAATCATGCTTAGGTCATCTGAGCTCTCACACACTCAATGACAGCAGTGGCTCAAGGGAACACAGATAAGAACAAATGCAAACCATCAAACATAATATTCTAATAAGTGCAACGCCATATATTTAATATTAAATAAACAATAATATTAAATCAATACTGAATATTATCTGAGCATTATGTCCTTACAATGGATTGTCTCTAGAACACTAACACTAACACTCCGATAAAAAGCCTTAATACGGGGAGAAATTTTAAAAGTCCACAAGGTTTTCCAAGGGGAGCTACTGCAAGGTCATGAATCGTTAACAATATGCATAGCTAGATGATAAGCCGACTTGACAGTGTAAACTCCCGAGTTTGAATTACAAATGGTCCCATAACTTTGGCCTCAAATAGATTTAGTTCCATAATTTCTATTATCATCGATTTAGTCCCAATAACTTTGACAATGTCCAATTTTAGTCCCAAATCGGCCGAAACAACATTGTTTTGCCATTTTTTATTTAGGGTTGTCCGGCGGATGTTGTGACTTGACTGCCACGTGTACTGTCACGTGTATTTTTAAGTGTGTTTGACTAATTCTTACCGTTAATTCTGTTTTAAATTTAAGTATAAAATTTTAATTATATATATCTGAAATTTCAGCTGTTAAAAAAAATACACGTGGCAGTCCAGACACAGGATCCGCCAGAAACCCCCCAAATAAAAATGGCAAAACGACGTTGTTTCGGCAGATTTGGGACTAAAATTGGACATTGTCAAAGTTATTGGGACTAAATCGATGATCAGAAAACTTATGAGACTAAATCTATTTGAGACCAAAGTTATGAGACCATTTGTGATTCAAACTCGTAAACTCCCCTATTATCAAAATGTCAAATCTAAGTGTCTGATGTGCCAGGAGGTCCTGGGGTTGTTTTAATTATACGTGCGCACTCATTGGCCAAAAAAATGTCTCGCAACACCTCCACATCCCACACCCAAGTATCCGGTATGTAAAAATCCCAGACAACCATATCCTCAAACGAAAGAATCGGTGGTGTGTGTATTCTGAAAGAACTATCATCATCAATCCACGGATCATTCCAGAAATTAACTGCAGCACCTTCACCAATTTTCCATCTAGTACCCCGTCACACCAAATCTCGAGTTGTGTGGATACCACGCCATGTATAGCTAGGGTTATTCCCAAGAGGAGCACTAAAAACTCAGAGTAAGGAAAGTATGTGGCCTTTAATATCTGACTAATGAGAGACTCGGGATTTTTCAATAGACGCCAACCCAGCTTACCCAACATCGCCACATTAAAAAGATGTAAATTTCAAAAATCCATGCCACCCTCCTCTTTAGGATTGCAAAGTTTGTCCCACGACTCCCACTTTACGCCTTTCTTAGGACCAGTACCATGGCCCCACCAGTACGCATTCATCATCTTGTGCAAATCATTCAAGCTAGAGTGAAGGAGGTAAAAGAAACGTACACATACAATAGGCCGGAATGCTTTGAGCCGCCGCTTTAAGTAAAATTTCCTTCCCTGCCTTAGAAATTTTTTTGTTTCTCCAGCCTTGCAACTTGGCCCAAAGACGATCACGAATATATCAAAAGATATCCGTCTTACTACAACCAACAAGAGAAGGTAAACCTAAGTATGATTAGTGTTTAAATATGTATTTATTATATCTGTTTCATGTGTTATTTTGGTATATTATTTGTAGCATTTTCATATATAATTTCATAAGTATAATGTAACATAGCTAGTAGATGTATTATTTGATTGTTGAGGTCATAACTTGAGTTATACTTATCCAAATTATAGGATATTGATGTTTTTGGACACCTAAGACAATGTACTAAAGCTATAAGTTTTCATATTAGTTAAATCTTGCAATTTTGGGGTCCAATTATACTCAAAAAGTCGAGACTACATTATTGTCCAAATTTTGAATGAGTTTTGATCCAAAACACATTTTCATATTTGGACAATATCTTGAGCTATACTAATCCAATTGACCGAATTCCAGTTGCATTGGATCACTAATCCATTGAGATACAAGTTGTCTTCTTGTTCAAAAGGTCAACAACATCGGCATCAAGGGTGAAACGCAGAATCAATGTAAATGTTAAATTTCTCAACAAAATTCGCTACCAAATCTGAAGACAGTTTGAGCTACCTCACCATTTCGGTCATAAATCTCAAACTACAAATCAAATTGCTGACATTTTGGTGTCCTTTTAAAGCTAATTCAAAGGCCTACAATTCGTATTCAGGGAGAAAATCAAGATCTGGACGGATAGAAAGCTGAAAAATCAATCTTTGTAGGCTGCCAAATTAAGTACAAAAGTCCACAATGTACAAACTTGAGGCCTATATAAAGGGCTCTTTGCTAACCCTTGAGGGGCATCCAATTCATCCAATTCTTGTAATATCTATCATTAGTCCAGTATTTCTCTCAAATAAAATGAGTTGTGTTTGTATTAGTATGAGTAGTTAAGTGCTTTGCTAATGCTAGGGATGAAGCTTTAGTAAAATACTAGTAATGTTCTTAGCTTGTCAATAAAGATCTTCAAAGGTATAATCTTTTTAGTTATTTAACGAATTATGTTAAAGGTTTTGCTATGTTGAGACTTTGATTTGTTGTAGACATATTGGCACAATGAATGCTTAGCCTTACATATCAATAACTGATTTCATAAACTCATTAAACTAAAAGGAAATCTTCATAATTCTCTAAGTGCTTAACGTTTCATCTTCCGATTGAAATCACTTGATTGTTAGATTTCAATTGAGTTATAAAAGATAGCCAATAATAACTCTAGTGTTTTACTTAAAGTGGAATCCCAAAGCTCTAGTATTTTGAACATTATATAAACCCTTGAAATATTACCTACTAGTTGACATTTTTTCTTCCAAACCTCTCTGTGGTTCGACACTCTGACTTCCGAAAAATTTTATTACTTGAGACAAACCTACACTTGGGTGTACAACTTCAAGAGTTATCAAAGTACCGTCCCGTATTCAACCCTGTGGTCACCCCCAATATTCCTTTTAAAAGTTCTTGAGTATGTTGATCCACATTTGCACTAAAATGGATACTGGACTTACTATAGTTTATTACCTGACCCGAGGCACGATCGTAAAGGTCAAGAGATGCTTTTAAAGCCCGACATTCATCCCTGTTGGCTTGGCAAAACAACAAACTATCATTGGCAAAAAGCAAATGTGAGACTGTTGTAGCCCAACGAGAAACACGGCATCCATGCAACATGACGAACACAATTTCATATAGTTTAGTTTTCTCTTATTTGAATCAATTCATCGTTTTGCGAATTTGTCTTTTTGGGTTAGTCAAATGAGTTTTTGGTCGGTCAATAAATATTTGGTGATTATATATTCAATTCATAGTGTGAGAGTGATTGAAAGATCACCGTTAATGAGGTGATTGACGAAATCAATAATATATAGGAGTAAAATAATATCTCCTTGATACAAGGAAAGGAAATCACGTGAGATTACAAGAATATATACAATCTATGTATATTTATACAATTAATAAAATTAAACAATACTTCCTATATTATCTCTAGTATCCCCCGTCAAGCGTTGTGTGGGGTGTAGACAAACGCAGAGCTTGGAACGTAGGAACTCGAAGGCAGGACGAGGTAGACCCTTAGTGAAAATGTCTGCCAGTTGCAAATGGGAAGGCACAAAACGAGTGGAGATCTTGCCAGCAAAAACCAGCTCCCGAACAAAGTGATAATCAAGATCGATGTGTTTGGCCCGCTTGTGTGACACTGGATTCTGACTCAAGAAGATGACACTTTTGTTATCACACAAAAGCTGGGGACAAGCGGATGGTAGGGCCTGAAGCTCATGAAATAAATTTGTAGGTCCCGAACGGGTTTTCGTGAGGGCAGAAGTCTAGAGGTGAGGGGTGAATAGACTTCTGAAAATTTTTGCGTGAGATCAGGTGTGAAAAGCAAGTAAACCTAATCAGAGTGTGTGTGAATCAGTTTGAACTGATATCCAACTTACTGATCGCCTAAGGGCAGATCAGTTCGGTGTCTATCAGTTTAACTGATGTGCGAAAGCTAAAATTTAACCCAGTGTGAAAAACCAGCTTGTTAAATCAGAATTCTAAGTAATCTGTTTTGAATCAGATGACAAAGTGTCAAAATGATCAGATCAGTTGCTTGATGCAAATCTGATCCAGACTCAGAGTGTGTATGTAATATTTTAACAAGTAGTGTGCAAAGTGTAAAACAAGTAAATCAGATAAAGCACACCAGATTTTTATAGTGGTTCGGACAACCTGTCCTACGTCCACTCTTCCCTATCAGCAGGGGCACCAAGTTAACCAACTGGACTTAGTTTAATGTGCTAGTCCAACTCAATACAACAGATGTTTCAAGAGTTCTCACTCAACCAATCCCAGAAATCAGAAACTAGAAACCCTAGTCTAAAATCTTGCTAAACAAACTTAACCTAACTTTTGGTTTGGGTATAAGATTTGTTGTGTTCCAACTGGAATTCTATCCTGGTATTTGAATAGCCTAAAGCTAAAGGATAAGAATTCTATGCCAATAACTTTATGGGATGAACACTTAGAATGAATCTTGAGTTGTGTTCTCCGTGCGGAAATCTTGTTTGAGCTTGAGCTTGATAATAATTTCCGTAACCTTACTATGAAGGTTGATCCCGTATTTATAGACCTTGAAATCAAAGAGTTGTTGGAGAGCAATTTGAATTTCAGGCTATTTTTGGTAGCTTGCAGGCTTGATTTGACATGCTCAGGAAGGCAATGTCGTCTTTGTGAAATATCGTTCTTTCTAGTCGTTTGCCCTGATACGCCATATCCTGCAACGTCATATCCGTACATACGTGTTAATCTCTGAGTGGCTAACAGGTACACTTATTCGGCGCCCTGTAAAGCCAACCAAGTTGACATTCTTCTGGTCTGATCTTCATCGTATGCCTTTGATAAGTAGATAAGCTTATCAAGTTTCTGACTTAGCTTGACCTGATCAGTGTCCTTCTGATCAGTAATCTTAAGTATTCTGATATGGTTATCTTAGCTTCAACCTATCGACTCTGCTGATGTACTCAAGACTAAGTCTTCTGGACTCCTGCGTTCGCTTCTGATCTTCACTTCTGATCTTTGCTACTGATCTTCTTCAGGACTTAGTTTAATCATATTGAGTTCCCCCTCAATATGTGACATATTCTAATTCATCAGTTGTCTAGCATGTTCAGCTGGTTTCCTACCAAAACATCAGTCGACTAACAGTTTCAACTGGTCCTGTTACAACTATTTTAGAACTTCCATCAAAACTATAAATTTCCCAACAATTTCCCCCTTTTTGATGGAACCAAAACATTACCCAGAAAGTATGCTGAACATAAGTTAAATAACAGTAAAGAAAGACAGTATATCAGAAGACAATGAGAATTTGTCTTAAGATCAGAAAAGTAGAATTTTTCAATAAAAGATGTAGAAATTACAGGTACAGAATGAAACAATCCTAACCTGATCTTACAAAAGAGTCTTCTGATATCTTCAATATCTTTCTTCTTCTGGCACAGCACACATCTCGAACAATCTTACCTTGACTTCTGCAGCTTTGCTTTCATCGAAGATGTCATCCTGAGCAAGACATTTGTTGAGAGTTGCATTGAAGGCAATCTTGTCTAACGTCCAGTCTGGAGTCTTCTTATAATCCATGATTTCGACCTCGGGGGCAACTGGTATACAACTCAATTTCTTGGCCTCTCTCATGATATTATCATAAAATGCTGGATGTTTGTTACTCAACCAATCTCTGAATATCTCATCCTTGTCCACATTGGTTGGAATAACTTGATTGATATAAGCCGAGATATACCATTCACCTTTGATTAGTCTCCATTCTTTCACCATGTTTTTATCTGGCTTCACAATCACATCCACATCAGCAAGAAGAATTGGTTCAACAAGATGTGCACCTTCTCTAGATTCAGCTACAAGCCCTTTCTTCTTTCTCATTCTATAGGATTTATCGACACTTGAAGCTTCTTCCAATCTTTTCGGCCTATCCAGCTCTGCCTTCTTCAGCTCTTCGGCTTTCCTTTTGTCTGCTTCTGATGTCTTCTTTTTCTTTGCAGCAGCAGCAATAGGTTTCTTGCCCTTCTTGGCACGTTCTTCTGATTCAGTAGAGGAAGAAGAAACTACTTCTTCTAACTCTGCAGCTGTTTGGGCATCTTTCTTCAATCTTTTCTTTTCCAGAGTGATCTGGATCCCAGCTACAAAGTTCTCTACCTGATTTAGTCTTCCCTGAGTTTCAGCATCTTTCTCTTCTTCCCCTTTTTTGGTTCCCTCAAAAAGAGCTTTCAGCTCAGAGCTGAGGTCGCCAATCTATTTCGTAAGATCTTGTTTTAAGGTTCCAAGGGCAGAAGATTCGACATCAAGACTGGCCTTCTCAATTAAAGTCAACATAGAAGATTGAGCTTTATCCACAATGGGGTTGACTTTCTAGAACAGAATTTCAAACTTATCAGCAGCTGAATTGACCCTCTTTGTAGCATCAGCAAGATCATTTTGCATCTTGGTCAATTCAACCATCTTCTCATTCATCATTAGAGTGAACTGCTGATTTATGTTCTCTTCAATCTTGGCCAACTTTTCGTTCACTTCCACCATCTTGTCAGCTGTTGTATCTCTCAATTCTTCAGTTATTCTTGTGCAGTGAGAAGATACATATTCTCATTCAGTTCTGATGACCTTCTCCAGTTGTTTTGGCACAAAGAAACTCACATCATCGCGAAACATCTGAGCCATGTTTGCTCTGAAAGTGTTCTTGATGTACTTCATGAGATTCTCTTCGAAAGATGGAGAAATTTGAAGGATCTGCATTACCAGACCTGGTGATGTCGAGGGGCCTTCGACCTCCATATCCTCAGCTTGACTCCCTCCAGCAGTCAGATCTATCACATGCTCGGCTGATTGTGCCTCAGCTGATGGGGACTGTGTCGCATCTCCCACAACAGCTTCATCGGCAGCTTCTTCAGGTTCTTCTATGATGATTATTTCTTTTGTTGTCTTCTCAGTATCAGCCATTTGCTCGAAGATCTCTTCAATACTGATCAGACCAACATCACCTATTTCTTCATCATCATCAGATTCCTTCATTTGCTTCATTGCCCGACTATACTTGACCATTTTGTGGGTCATTTCTCTGTGCATTGGGGTGTCCGGCATTCCCAGTTGTCTTGTGATCAAGCCGGCCACCGCATCATCAGAAATCAGATCCGAAGCAGTTTCCACACCGGCTATCTTCCTCATCTCTAGCTCATACTCAAGAAAGGGGCGAACTCCACCTTTCTGCTCTAGAACAGTTCCGAAATCTTCAAATTTCTTCAGTCTGATGTCTCTCCAGGTGAGCAAATTGAGAACTGTGGCCTTAGCATCTGGTTTGATGGCCAACTCCGGATATCTGTCTTCCAGCATTTTTTTCAGTCGTCGTCTGATAATTTTCTCTATGAAAGAAAGAGTTTTTGGTTCTGGCTCGGGCTCGGGCAAGAGAGATGGAGAGAATGGAATGGTAGAGAGTGGATCTGGATTTTCTATATGTTGAGGAAATGAAGTATCCAGATGTTCAGATTCGATAGATACAGAAGGAACCTGAAAGGTCTTCTGTAGAGGCTCAGTCTGAGCAGCCTTGGAAACTTGACCTAATCCTCTCGGGGGCAGTTTGCTGAGGAGAATATTATCATCATCTGAATCAGAAGGCTCATCCATTAGCTTTGTCTCCTTCTGTTTCCCTTTTCCCGCAACATCAGCAACATGTGCTGATTTAGTTTTCTTTGCTGCTGGTTGGGCTGGTTCCTTAAGAACTATTCCCTTTTCTGACTTCCTTGCAACAACTTTTCTCTTCTGACCAGCTTGTCCCTTTCTGCGGACTTCTGTTGCTGGTTTAATAGCAACCTCAGTATCATCATCAGCAAGGCCAGGTATTTGCCTGTTGATCAGCAACATCTTTTTGTGCGCCAGCTTGTAGGGAATCATCTCATCCTCAGCTTGTAGAGATACCTTGTGCAGCATCGTAATCTTGGCTGAAAAAATAACCTTTCTGTCCTCTGTTACGAACTTTGCTGATTCCTCCAGTAATCTCCTCTTCAGAAATTCCAGCCAGTTGATCTTGGCATTATCAATAATGGCAGTCATTATTCGAGCCTTTTCTTGTGTAATGGCATCTAGGCTGTAGGTAATTCTCACTCAACCAACCCCAGATTTCAGACTAGGGTTTCTAGTTTCTAATTTCTAGGATTGGTTGAGTGGGAACTCTTGAAACATTTGTTGTACTGTGTTGGACTAACACATTAAACTAAGTCCAGTTGGTTAAGTTGGTGCCCCTGCTGATAGGGAAGAGTGGAAATAGGACATGTTGTCCGAACCACTATAAAAATCTGGTGTGCCTTATCTGATTTACCTGCTTTACACTTTGCACACTACTTGTTAAAATATTGCATGCATATTCTGAGTCTGGATCAGATTTGTATCAAGCAATTGATCTGATCAGTTTGACACTTTGTTACCGATTAAAAATAGATAACTCAGAATTCTGATTTAACAAAACTGGTTTTTCACACGGGTAAAATTTAGCTTCCGCACATCAGTTAAACTGATAGACATCGAACTGATCTGCCCTCAGGCGATCAGTAAGTTGGATATCAGTCCAAACTGATTCACACGCACCCTGATCAAGAAACTTACTTTTCACCCGAATCCCACGCAAAAGTTTTCAGAAGTCTATTCACCCTTCCCCTCTAGACTTCTGCCCTCACGAAAACCCGTTTGGGACCTACGAAATTAGTTAGCCAAACCAACTCAGCTACTGCATTGGCCATAGCCCGATACTCAGACTCACAACTCGAACGAGGAACCGTAGGCTGCTTCTTAGCACTCCAAGACACGAGATTACCCCCAAGAAATATGGAGTAACCGTATGTAGAACGACGAGTTTCAACACAACGAGCCCAATCCGCATCCGAGTAACCAACAATAGAGTATTATGGACGACGATCAAAAGACAATCCAAAATGTAAAGTACCTTTAACATATCGGAGAATACGTTTAACAGCCAAAAAAATGATCATCGGTGGGAGAGTGTAAGAACTGACTGACGAGATTGACTGCAAACGAGAGATCCAGATGAGTGATGTTCAAATAATGTAGAGCCCCAACCAACGAACGATATAAAGTAGGGTCACGAAATGGGGAACCGTCACTCACAAGCTTCTCTCCCGCTACCAAAGGGGTGTGAATGGGCTTGGAGTCCAGCATCTTGGCCCGTTCAAGGATATTATGGACATATATAGCTTGTCCAATAAACAAACCATTTAAGGTGTAGGAAACCTCAAGGCCCAGAAACTAATTCAGACGACCCAGATCCTTGATGGCAAATTCATGATGAGTCCAAACAATGAATTTCTGAAGCGTTGAGTCATCTTTTCCTGTCACAATAATATCATCAACGTAGAGAAGAAGATAAATGACAGAGGTACCTCGATGGAGAGAAAAAAGTGAGGAGTCCGAGCCACTCTGGCTGAATCCAAGACTGAGTAGAAACGAGCTAAAGCGCTAAAACCAAGCAAGGGGTGCTTAATGTAAGCCGTAGAGAGCTCTCTTAAGACGACACGCGTGGTCTGGAAAACGAGAATCCACAAAGCCCAGAGGTTGAGCCATAAATATTGGTCTATCAAGAACACCGTTAAGAATAACATTCTTAACGTCAACCTGATGCAAAGACCAACTACGCTGGACAGAAAGAGCCAGGATGACCCGAACAGTAGCTGCTTTGACAACCGGACTGAAAGTGTGATGAAAATCAATACCGGAACCTGAGTAAATCCCTGAGCCACAAGACGGGCCTTATATCTCTCAATAGACCCATCAGCATGAAATTTAGTTCGAAAAACTCATTTCGAACCAACAATATTTGTGCCCGGAGGGGAAGGCACAAGATCCCACGTCTGATTCAAACGTAAAGCATCAATCTCTTCTTGCATTACTGCTAGCCAATGTGGGGTTTGGTAGCCGACTTAAAACCTTGGGGCTCATTGGAGGCAATAAGGGCTGATAGAAGAGCGGATGAAGCTAAGTCAACGGGATATCGTGTCTTGAAAATTTCAGCCTTGGCACGTGTGACCATAGGGTGCAAATGAGTAGAGGGCTGAGGCATATAGCAGTAAAGCTGGAGAAATGGGCTCGGGTTGTGCTGGTGCGGGCGCATCAAGCGGCATGGGTGAACCAGGCAGTTCGGGCACCTGTGGCACATGGGCTGAGCACAGGCTGCTCATCATCAAGTAAAAGGGGAGATCGAGCTGGGCGTTGCATGGGACAAGTAGGTCACTGCATAGGGCTGCTTGAATGCCCATGCACGGACGAGGGTCGAGAGATGGGCGAGACGGGCGAGCAAGACCCATCCAAAAATGTAGACAAATCGAGATCATGAGATGATGGCAAAGATGAGGCATCCGAAAAAAAGGAAGAGATGCTCGTCAATCTGTGCATGGCATGTAGTAAAAACACAAGATGAAACCGGATCATAACAAGGAAAACTGTAGGTCCCGAACGGGTTTTGTGAGGGCAGAAGTCTAGAGGGGAGGGGTGAATAGACTTCTGAATACTTTTCGTGCAAGATCATGTGTGATGGCAGGTTACCTGATCAGAGTGCGAGTGAATCAGTTTGCACTGATATCCAACTTACTGATCGCCTGGTGGCAGATTAGTTCGGTGTCTATCAGTTTAACTGATGTGCGGAAGCTAGTTTTAACCCGTGTGAAAAACTAATTTTAAGAAATCAGATTCTGCAGTCTGTTTTCGATCGGATGACCAAAGTGTCAAACTGATCAGATCAATTGCTTGATGCAGACTGATCCTAACTCAGAATATGTATGCAGTTTAAACCAAGTTGTGTGCAGTAGTGTAAAGCAATTAAGTGCAAGTAAATACACACAAGATTTTTATAATGGTTCGGACAACCAGTCCTACGTCCACTCTTCCCTATCACAAGGGGCACCAACTTAACCAACTGGACTTAGTTTATTGTGTTAGTCCAACACAGTACAACCAAGAGATGTTTAGAGAGTTCTCACTCAACCGATCCCAGAAATCAGAACTAGAAACCCTAGTATGAAATCTTGCTAAAACAAACTTAACCTAACTTTTGGGTTTGGGTAAAGATTTGTTGTTGTTCCAACTGGAAATCTATCCTAGTGTTTATGTAGCCTAAAGATAGAGGATGAGATTTCTATGCTAAGAACTAATGGGATGAACACTTATAAAATAAACTTGAATTTTGTGTTCTTCGTGCAGAAATTTTCATATGGCTTGAGCTTTATGATAATTTCCGTGTCTTCACTATGAAGAGCAATCTCATATTTATAGACCTCGAAATCAAAGAGCCATTGGAGAGCAATTTGAATTTCAGGCTATTTTTGGTAGGTTGCAGGATTGATTTGACGTGCTTCAGAAACGGCATGGCCGAAAGCGTGTATATTTGTCCTTTATAGCCGTTTGACTTATGCAGTGCCGAATCCCGCATTGTCAGCTCCGTACGTACGTGTCTCGTTCTCATTGGTTAACAAATACACTTTTCAGTGTTTGTTCTACCAACTAAAGTTGACATTCTTCTTGTCCTGATAGTACGTATGATCTGGTGGAACATCAGTTGACACCTGGTGTGAGCTGACCTGATCAGATAAAACTGATCAGTCTACCTGATAGAGTCTTCTGGTGCAAGTTGTCTTAGCTCAACTAGCAGACTCAACTGATGTAGGTCTTCTGGTCTTCTGGTAGTCATCTGATCTTCAGGTCTTCTGAACTTGAGCTTCATGTCTTCACCTGATCATCTGACTTCGTCTGATCTTCTGACTTGACTCGTCTTCTGACTTGACTTGACTTCTGACTTGACACGTCTTCTGAATTGACTTGTCTTCTGATTTGACTCGTCTTCTAACTTGACTTGTCTTCTAACTTGACTTGTCTTCTGACTTCATCTGGTCTTCTGATCTTCTGACCTCATCTGGTCTTCTGATCTTCTGACCTCATATGGTCTTCTGACGTGACCTATACATATTGAGTCCCCCCTCAATATGTGACCTATCTTATACATTAGTAGTCTATACATTTCAGCTGGTCATCCTATTCTGATTCTAAGTCATCAATCAGCTAACAGGTCTGACTGGTCCTATTACAAACTGTTTTGGAACTTCCATCAAAACTTAATACAAATTTCCCAACAATTTCCCCCTTTTTGATGGAACCAAAACACTTAATCAGAAAAATAGATAACCATTGTGAATGACAGATACTAGATAAAGTGCACAGATCAGAATACAATGAGGCGTTGTCTTAGAATCAGAAAAGGATAGGATATTTTATTAAAGTATATGCATGATTACAGATTACATAAAATACCTATCATCTGATACTAAGTTGTCTTCATCACACGTGCTTAAATTTTTTAAGCTCTTTCGGGATGCCAAAAAGTTTGTACATCCGCTGCATCAGCTATTCCAAATTATCTCTCCCGATGATCCCTCCTTTCTTTGCAAATTCATAATAGGCCTTCTTAAATCGGATAGGATCAAGTTTTTTTGTCTGGTAGAGGTGGAAGAAGTTGTTTGAAGGGAGGTGCTTCAGGTATTAACGACATAATCTTCCCTTCCTTCATAACAATCTGGTAGAAATTAGGGTACTTCATTTCTAACCAGTTCCTGAATTCATCATCATTAGCAACTTGGTCTTGATGAATAGGAATCTTCTCCAAGATGTACACATCACACAGCCAATCCCCTCTGATCTAGTTCCACTCAGGAAGCAGATCTTCCCGAGCACAGAGGATGTCTTTAACATTAGCCGGAAAGGCTCTCTCTTCCAGTTCAAAATCCTCTGCGGCTACTTTCGGATGTATGCAGTGTTAAGTCCTTCAGCCTCTGCCATTTTCTGCTTCTTAATGGCAGCATCCATTACCTTTAGTCTGGTTTTCTGTTCTTGAATCTGCTCAGGAGACAACTGGCTTCTGGATCTGGTAGAAGTTATCTGACCTTGTCCCTGAGCTTTAGCAGTTGATTTTACCATCTTGCCCTTGCCTTTCTTCCTTTTCAAAGATTGATCAGATTCGGCTTGTTCTTCCTCTTCTGCGAATAATTTCTTTGCAAGTTCAAGGCTTTTTGTCTGATCATCAGATTCTATCCTTTTCTACACAGAGGAGGAGAAATCTTCAATTTTATCAACTCTGGAAACAACCTCTGACAATACTGACTTTTGCTCAGTGATCTCATTTCCCTGAGCCTCGATCTCCATACTGTGTTGCTCCACAATTCATTTTAGATCATCAGATGGAGTGACTTCAGGCACATCAGATGCGGTGGCTTCTGGTAAGTTCGGAATAGTTACCATCTGCATCTGTTTTTCTTGATCTTGTCCTTCCCCCTTTTTGGTTACATCAAAAAGGTGTGACAGCCTGAGATTCAAAGCCCTAAACTGACTCGTCATCTCCTCCTTCAGTTCTTCCACAGCGAGAGGAGTGATCTGAACAGTAGCAAATGAAGGTGCAGGACCCAGGAGCCTGTTTAACCCAGATTTAATGACCTTCCTGGTCTGATCAACAGATCTTTCAAATCGTTTCCAACCAATATCCATACAGGATTCAGTCTTTTCCAAGGATCCCAAACACTTTCCAATAGAATCTGCTTTGCTCCCAGCATATCGATCTGGAGCTTGAGCTTCTCACCAAGAGGATCAACTCGTTTCATTACAGAGCCGAGGATAGAATCATGCATGTGGGTGATCTTGTCAACTGTCAGCTGCCTCTCTCTATCAACCAGATTCCTCCGTTCTTCCTCAAATCGCTGCATCAGATCTGCTGTGAGAGTTGTGAATTGTGCATCAATGGAAGCTTTTACCCCATCTTGTATTTTTGAAGTCATAAGATCTAGGGTATCAGCACTCAGCACCGCAGTCTGACCAGATGTTGATGCCTCGCCAAACTGGGTCTCATCTGCAGTACCCACTCTTGGTTCATCGGCAACTTCCTCAATATCTTCATCAAAGCGAGGTTCTTCGGTTTCATCAATCTCCCTGGCAATCCCAAACCTGTCATGAATAACCCATCTGATTTCGTCATCATATGTCAATTCAGCCGCGCTCGCAACCCCAACATACTCCAAGCATCTCATTTCCAAGTCCACAAAATAATCAGAGCCAAGAGCATCCATAAGGATCAGAAATTCCTCGATGCTTTTCAACCTCACATCTCTCCAGAATACTATCTCCTCAATCTTGTGCTGAAGACCAGGATGATTGATCAGATCAGAGCATAAGCCAAGCAGATATGTTTTCACCTGCTGCTTCAGAATGTATAGCACTGGGCTCTCTGCATCTGGAGATTCAAGTAATGTTTTTGTGTTGAAGGGGTTGTGAGACATTGAGACATAGAGATCATCTCTAGGCGTAGTCTTAGCAGGTTCTTCAACTGCTTCAGTACCAAGTGAAGATGAGGGAGTTGGCACACATGGGCGTATTTGTGGTTCAATGGCTATGTCTGATTGAGGTTGGGGAGGTGTAGGAATATTTGTTTGTTCTGTGGGTTGAGGTGCAGATGGGGTTTCTGAAGGCTGTGGGACAAGTGGAATTTCCAGTTGAGATGAGGGTTGATCAGGTTGTCTTGTCTCAACTGGGGTTGGATCTGGTATCTGGGCTTGGGGTGAAGTGTGGATCGGTGATCTGTGTGGGCTAGGTGAGGGTGATTTAGAAGTGGGGGTGGGTGATCTCTCTTTTCTGAAAACTGTACTAAGAGGCACAGAATCAGATGGTGACTTTTCCCCAGAAGGCTCAATTTTTGCTCCTTCAGCTTCCCCTTCTCCTTCTTCTTCTCGTTCTAGATTGGCAGTCCGTTCAGGACTCACAATAAAATCATCAACTAATTCCAGATGAATCAGTTCCTCTGTCTTCTCCACCGGTTCGGAGACCTTCTCCAGAAAAGTAGAAATCATCTTTTGACTCTTCTCAGGTTCCTCTGACTTCTTTGGCACATCCTTTCTTTTCAGCTTCTTTACAGGAGCAGCCTTTTCGTGTGTTTCTGATTGAACATAAGTCATTGCTGCCTTGGAGTCCTTTCCTTTTCCTTCCCCGCGCTGTCTAGGCACATAGGGGTTGGATCATCATCAGATTGGCCCGGCAGGGATTCATTTTTGCCCAAGATGGCTTTGAACTTAGTTTGATACAGCTTCGTGCCATCTTCATTCCACTCAAAATTGTTAGGCAGCCTGTCTGAAAGGATGATAGAAACTTTGTGGATGAATGAGCACTTGGAGGATAAATACACCTCATTTCTGTCGTTCAGATCAAACTTTGTCGTTTCTTTCAGCAGTCTTATCTTAAACATTCCCAACCAATCCACATTAGATGCCTTTTTGATAATTGCAGTCATGACACCGATCTTGTGAGATGTGACGGCATCAAGACTGTAGGTTAAGCACATAATCACCTTATGTACAATCTCGAAGAGAAGGGATACTTCCTCTTCAGATATGGGGCTTTGACATTCACCGTCTGATCTTTATTGGCAAGTCTCAACAGCTCGACCTGGAGGAACTCTTTCTCTCCAACATCAGATGTGAAGGATTCCGGAACAATACGTCCTTGACAGAGACCAAAGATTCTCCGTAGATCATTGTCTGTGACAACGACCTCCATACCTCCAACAGAGGATATCAACTTCTCATCATCATTCTCATCTTTCCTTAGGTTGTACAGAAATTCTAGGGCTTCATAAGTGTGGATGACGTTTTGATGTCGATAGCAATATTGATCTAAGCCACAGACTCGCAAGCAATCCAGAACTTCGAGGGACTCAGGATCTGTTGTTACTGAAAACACTACAAATTTCTCATCAATGATATCCTTCTTCATTGATGCGAAATTGCAGATCTTTTTGCCTTGGCCCTTTCGTGCAATGAGTTGTGCCATTTCTTTTCTGTAACATATGTAAAAAGATATAAGTTTGAGTAGTATAAATCAATAAAATCAATAACCTCATACAATCCAACAATCTCAACATGAATTAAACATGTATGCATACAGAACTTTTTAATATTATAACAGATACGAATAATTAGACACATTGAAGCACAATTCGTAAGAATATTTAAAAATAATATCAAGAACTTGTTTAGCAAGAATATTTAAAAACAATTACCAAGTATTGATTCGTGGAATTGAACCGCGTGAAAATTGAATCAATTGATTGAGAGTATAAAGTTTGAAAAAGCAGTAGGTTTGATCTCAAGAATTTTGGTAAATAATAGAAGTGGAAAGGGTTTTCGGAAATTGAGTTAGGGTTATATAATGCTAGGGAAATTTTTTTAGCACAATTTCCCATAAATCTCAAGTATCCATGTTTTGAAATCAACGGCTGAGATTAAATGGCCATAAAGTATTTTAATCGAGTGGTTGGAAAAAGTAGCCCGCTCGTATTTTGGACGCGAAATCTCGCAATAAATACCATTAAATACATATTCCCCACGTCCGTATTTAATGCTTGCAGTGCATACGTCATAAAGTTAAGGGAACAATGATAGCTAACATAGAGTAGGCATAAAGATAAATCATAAAACGTATCTGACTGACTGATATTTTAATCAGTCAGTTACCACTGTTGATCTGATCTGGTTGGCCTGATTACTGTTAACCTTACTTATGGTAGCCTATCCCTTAGTATTTACTAACAATGTCCCAATTATCTGATCATATTTCTGCTGATCCAATCTGATCCAATCTGCTGATCAGATTTTTGCTGATCCAATCTGATCAAGTCTGCTGATCAGATTTATGTTGATCCAATCTGATCCAATCTGCTGATCTAATCTGATCAAGTCAAGTCTTAGGATGTGTGCTCCAGCTGACACCTCATCCTCGGGGAGTCGAACGGTCGCCTCGATTTCCTGAATCGACGTGATGTGACAGTCCCGCAATGATGGTCTGGACACTTTGTGACGTCATAAGATGTGAACTTACCCAACCAGCAGTCGCGTATCAGCATCGCGCTATCCTTGCGACTCCAATTTCTTTGGGAGGGCCTCGAGAGTTCAAAATTTACATTTCCACCCTTTCTTTTGTTGTTGCATGTGTGGTTTCGGCAGATAACTCATCATCTTCCTCTTGCCCTCTCTCAATCAGGTCAAATTCATGGCTTTCAGATTTAAGAACAAACTGCTCGGCTTCATCTTTGTTATATCTTGGCAGTCCTATTTCTTCGTTAAAGATCTCAGAATCTTGTAGTTGAATTTGTCGGTCATTTCTCTTCCTAACTCTCTGTGCTTGTTGATTGACATGGTAATCCTTCCATCTAGCTGGTTGATCGTCTCGTTGGGCAGCATCTTGAGTTTCTCGAACTTAACATGTTCGGCCTGTAATTTGCTGTCCTTTATCTGTTTATTTCCTTCGCATATCTCAGCTAGAGTATCCCACATCTGCTTTACAGTTTTGAGGTACTTGATCTTTTCTCTTGTGATCTTATACATCGTCTTCATGATGATATGTCTTGCAACCGTATCCAGATTTGATAGCTTTCTTTCTTCAGCATCCATCAGAGATGGACTCTTTCTGATCCAAGCGCCAACTGGAAAATCTGGATCACCACCCTCAGCTGGGCTGTTGTGGTAGATAATGATAGGTCCTTGTTCAAGAACTTCCATCATTCTGCTGCTTATAGCTCCCAGATGATTGCTCATGAGTATGACCCAATCTGCATACTCATCAATAGAAAACTTGGGTAGATCATGATACATATCAGATGTATTATCCATGCTTAGTGAGTTTTGAAAATAGATGACGTTTTAAAAACAGTTTTTCAAGATCTGTTCAAGTGACCACAATGGTTCTTCCTCAAGAACCGATGATACTCAAAGCCAGTGGTCCGTAGAACCACCGCTCTGATATTACTTGTAGGTCCCGAACGGGTTTCGTGAGGGCAGAAGTCTGGAGGGGAGGGGTGAATAGACTTCTGAAAACTTTTCGTGCAAGATCAGGTGTGATGGCAGGTTTCCTGATCAGAGTGCGAGTGAATCAGTTTGGACTAATATCCAACTTACTGATCGCCTGGTGGCAGATCAGTTCGGTGTCTATCAGTTTAACTGATGTGCGGAAGCTAGTTTTAACCCTTGTGAAAAATCAGTTTTAAGAAATCAGATTCTGCAGTCTGTTTTCGATCGGATAACCAAAGTGTTAAACTGATCAAATCAGTTGCTTGATGCAGACTGATCCTAACTCAGAATATGTATGCAGTTTAAATCAAGTTGTGTGCAGTAGTGTAAAGCAGTTAAGAGCAAGTAAATACACACAAGATTTTTATAGTGGTTCGGACAACCAGTCCTACGTCCACTCTTCCCTATCACAAGGGGCACCAACTTAACCAACTGGACTTAGTTTATTGTGTTAGTCCAACACAGTACAACCAAGAGATGTTTAGAGAGTTCTCACTCAACCGATCCCAGAAATCAGAACTAGAAACCCTAGTCTGAATTCTTGCTAAAACAAACTTATCCTAACTTTTGGGTTTGGGTAAAGATTTGTTGTTGTTCCAACTGGAAATCCATCCTAGTGTTTATGTAGCCTAAAGCTAGAGGATGAGATTTCTATGCTAAGAACTAATGGGATGAACACTTATAAAATAAACTTGAATTTTGTTTTCTTCGTGCGGAAATTTGCTTATGGCTTGAGCTTGATGATAATTTATGTGTCTTCACTATGAAGAGCAATCTCATATTTATAGACCTCGAAATCAAAGAGCCGTTGGAGAGCAATTTGAATTTCAGGTTATTTATGGTAGGTTGCAGGATTGATTTGACGTGCTTCAGGAATGGCATGGCCGAAAGTGTGTATATTTGTCCTTTATAGTCGTTTGACTTAAGCAGTGCCGAATCCCGCATTGTCAGCTCCGTACGTACGTGTCTTGTTCTCATTGGTTAACAAATACACTTTTCAGTGTTTGTTCTACCAACTAAAGTTGACATTCTTCTTGTCCTGATAGTACGTATGATCTGGTGGAACATCAGTTGACACCTTGTGTGAGCTGACCTGCTCAGATAAAACTGATCAGTCTACCTGATAGAGTCTTCTGGTTCAAGTTGTCTTAGCTCAACTAGCAGACTCGACTGATGTAGGTCTTCTGGCCTTCTGGTCTTGATCTTCAGGTAGTCATCTGATCTTCAGGTCTTCTAAACTTAAGCTTCATGTCTTCACCTGATCATCTGACTTCGTCTGATCTTCAGACTTGACTCGTCTTTTGGCTTGACTCGTCTTCTGACTTGACTTGTCTTCTGACTTGACTTGTCTTCTGACTTGACTCGTCTTCTGACTTGACTTGTCTTTTAACTTGACTTGTCTTCTGACTTCATCTGGTCTTCTGATCTTCTGACCTCATCTAGTCTTTTGATCTTCTGACCTCATATGGTGTTCTGGCGTGACCTATACATATTGAGTTCCCCCTCAATATGTGACCTATCTTATACATCAGATGTCTATACATTTCAGCTGGTCATCCTATCCTGATTCTAAGTCATTAGTCAGCTAACAGGTCTGACTGGTCCTATTACAAACAGTTTTGGAACTTCCATCAAAACTTAATACAAATTTCCCAACAAAATCCCTTATACGAGCTGCTATAACCAAGAAATATGAAAGGGCGACTACGAGGGTCCAACTTGTTGGCAGCATAATCATGTAGATACGAAAACACACGACAACCAAACGATTTGAAGTTTGCATAATTTGGAGGTCTTCCAAAGAGTAACTCAAACGGGGATTTATCACTGAGAACCGAAGAAGGAAGCCTATTGATAATGAAAACCGCAGTGAAAAAAGCACCAAACCATAGAGAAGCCAGTGCATTAGCATGAAACATCATTGATAAACCTATTTCAGAAATATGACGATGTTTACGTTTAGCCCGACCATTCTGCTGAGGTGTATATGGACAAGATAAACGATGGTGTATGCCATGTAAAGCCATAAATGCATTGACCCTTGAATTCACAAAT
This sequence comes from Stenogyne calaminthoides, assembly GCA_037126765.1. Taxonomy (NCBI): domain Eukaryota; kingdom Viridiplantae; phylum Streptophyta; class Magnoliopsida; order Lamiales; family Lamiaceae; genus Stenogyne; species Stenogyne calaminthoides. Next base: position 9,403,851 of record JBBCBC010000009.1, read on the forward strand.
TCAATACCCCCATCGCTTTGAAAAACCTTAACTGAGGTAGAAAATTGATTGCAGACGAAAGTATGAAATCGGACCAAGACATCACAAAATTTTGATTTAGCACGTAAAGGAAATAACCACGTAAACCGAGAAAAATCATCCACAAATGCAGCATAATAACGATAACCATCAGAAGTATTAACAGGGGCAGGACCCCACAGATCATAATTAACCAAATCAAGTACTGCAGTAGAACGTTTTTCATTCAAATTAAAAGGCAATCTCTTACTCTTGGCCAATTGGCAAGAGGAACAAACACTACTAGGATTCAGGAGTAAGGACGTAACACACAATTGTCCTGACTTATTCAATAATGAAATAACTGAAAATGGAACATGGCCCAGGCGTAAATGCCATAAATCAAAACTAGCCTTCAATTCCTTTGTCTGGAGAGCTGCAACTAATGCTGGAACACCCCGATCAAGAATATAGAGCCCTCGTTCACATCTACCTTGAGCCAACATTTTCTTGGTGGCCCAATTCTGAATTTCAAATGACGTATCAGAAAACACCATATCAACCGCATAATCTGAGGTTAGTTTACTGATAGATAATAAATTCTTGGTAATGTGAGGCACAACTAATACATCAAGTAAGTTCACATCATTAGTAAGTTTGCTAGTGCTGATATGAGAAATACGTAAAGAATCACCATTACCATCAATAACAGAACCGTTACCAGAATATGGCTCATATTTCTCCAAAGAAGAAGTTTGAGACGTTATGTGAGCCGAGGCGCTAGAATCTAAGTACCAATCCGGAGTAGGTTCAGACACGTTGCAAGAAGCATTAAATGTTTGTGCAAGATTAGCAGCGGGAGCATTCCGAGCTTTGAGAAAAAGAGAGCACTTGTCAGCATAGTGCTCCCCCTGACAAAGCTGACAGCGGGGTTTGCGACGCCCCCCATTCGAATTCTGCCACTGACCGAAAAACCCACGCCCACCTTGTGAGCCTTGTGGACGCTGCTTCCTGTGACCGCCTCCACGGCCACCATTCGAAGACTGACCAAAATTTGAATTGGGGAAATTTCGTCTCCCAGATGATGAATCACGACCATTGTTTGATGATTGACCCGAGTTGTTGGCAACAGAGGTAGCCAGGACTGATGACGAAGTGAGTTCCATCGAACGATGCATAATATCAAACCGAATGGCTTGATTAAGGATAGTGCGGAAATCGGGCATAGGAGACATGGCCATTCGCGTATCCGTGAAACTTGAAAACTGGAGACCCAAACCACGGAGAAACCAGTGACTTTTGTCTGACTCCTCAACGGGACGCCCAATAGCGGACAATTGATCACAAAAGGATTTAAATTTTTGACCATATTCTTCGACCAAGAGAGAATCGCGCCGAAGAGATAATAGTTGTTCACGTAACTAATTTGCACGAGATGCCGAGGAATGAGAGAAAGCTTCCTCGAGTGTCAACCACGCCGCGTGGGACGTGGCACAACCGACCACCTCTGCCATAGCGTCCTGTGTGAGAGTCGAGAATAAAACACACAGGAGCTTCTTATCCTTTTTGCGCCAGACGACAAGGGTTGGGTTTGGTGACTCTTCGCCGGTAGCAGACGTGACCGTAGAAGGAGGAGGTACAGAGGATCCATCAATAAACTCCATCAGGTCAAAAGCTTCGATGACCGGAATGGCTTGGCTCTTCCACGTGAGGTTATTGGTGGAATCGAGATGGATAGGAATCATGGCGCTCATGGCGGCGATAGGGATAGGGTCAGGGGTTTGAATCACGGCCATTGATATGAGAGGGCGAGGGACAGCGGTCGCCGAAAAATAGGGAGAGGGAAGCAAGGAGAAGACCGATTGACGGCGGCGAAAATTAGCGTGCTAGGGTTTAGGATATTCTGGCTGATACCATGTGAGAATGATTGGAAGATCACCGTTAATGAGGTGATTGACTAAATCAATAATATATTGGAGTAGAACAATATCTCCGTGATACAAAGAAAGGCAATCACGTGAGATTACAAGAATATATACAATCAATGTATATCTATACAATTAATGAAATTAAATGGTACTTCCTATATTATCTCTAGTACATAGAGTTATTTTTATAAATTAAGCAAACACAATAACAAAATAGAAAATTGACTATAAAAAATTTCAATTTGAATACAAATTTCGAATAATTAAAATTAATTATGTCATTAAATAGTGGGAATTGCCAACAAATTGTCTATAATTTTTTTAAAATTTTAGTAGACAAACAAATTACTTACAAACAAATTGTCTACACTTTTATAATTCGCAATTGCATACAAATTACTTATGAATTGTACAACAAATTATGTATAGTTAAAAAATGCACTTGAATTGCAGGTGCATCTGGTGTTTAAGAGATCTACTCTTCGTTTATGCATATATTTCGAGAAGGTGAAGGTTGAGATAAGCGAAGCTTATAGATCACTCTCTTTTTTTTTTTTTTCACTTTGAATTAAAGGTAAAAGAGAGATTTCATATTGTCAGTGATTAAACATGTACATTGATTTACAAATAATAAGACAGTTCAACAACATGAAAGCAAAATCTGCAGTTAAAAGTTGGTAAATTTCCTATTCACGAAGTTGCATGAGAAATGTACGGCATAAAAAGTGGTTGTGGAGAATTAAAGTGAAAACGTAAAAATTGAGACGTAAGAACTAAGAACTCAAGGTTTACGCATCTTTGACCAGTGTGGTTGACTCGACACTTTATCCCGTATGCTCATCTACGGTAGAGTCTTCGATGCACCTTCTTTTTACTTGTTCGTTTTCTCTTCTTATCTGGGAGGCTGTTGTTTCGTGGTTGGGTAAGTCTGCATCTTACTCGACTTCCCTAATGGACCATTTCTCGGAATTTGTGGAGTCGGAACGCTCAGCTACTCGAAGGAAAATTCTGAGCTTGATTTGGCAAGGAACTATCTGGAAGATCTGGAAGTCCAAAAATGGGATAGTGTTCAAAGAAAGTATCTACTCATTGGAGAAACTTTTAGATGGGATTAAGTTATGTTCATGGAAATGGATTAGATCATACTACTCGTTATCCTTTTATGCCTCGTTTGTATCTTGGGAACATCATCCTTTTGATTGTCTCCCCGTTAAACTTTAGATTGAGTTATCGTATTTGCACACTTTGGGATTAGAGTACCCCTTGTACTCTGTAATGATATTTCACCTTTGTCTCAAAAAAAAAAAAAAGGTTTACGCATCTTTATTTCGCCTCACAAAATAAATACTTGGGATTTTTTTTTTTTAGTAACAGTCATGTAAATCAGGTTCACACAATGAACTCTAAAATATGACTCATTTTAAGGGATCAGTGGCGGAGCCAGAAATTGGAGTCAGGGGGGCCAATTTAATAGATAAAATGATTTTTTAAAATATATTTTAAAAGTATATTGCGTATTAGAATCGATTATTTATGGAGTTAAAAATATATTTTTACTACATTAGAATTGTTAATATACTTAACATAATAATATTCAATGTGTGCATAAAATTGATCTCACTATCTAGAAAATTTTATATATATATATATATATAAGTTGAATCATCAAATAAAAGTATGCAAATTTAGTACATATTAATCATGAAATGCATGTAAAATAAATAAGCAAATTATATAACCAATTAATTAATAATGATATAAAGAAATTAAGATAACCAATTTATATTAATAAATTTAGAGTTGTAGTAGAGTAAAATAAAAACAAAAATATAAAAGGAGAAGAATTTGTGCTACATATATTTAGAAGGGTTAAAAGATATTAGAAAAAAGAGAAGAAATTGACTAATTGAGCACTATGTATTGAAAGTGATACAGAAAAAATAAACTTAAACGAGATTGAACCTTAGACTGGGACCGTCCCAATACACTAAAACCACTAAAGCATCATAATAATTAGTAATAATATTGAAAACAAACACTTATATACTACACATTTTAAAAGAGTCGGGGCCCTTGGCTCCGTCCTTGAAGGGATGGGCCCAGGTTGTGTTTGTTTTGGGACTCACACAGTTGGACTTAGAACTTTGCGCTCCCCGTCTCATACGAGTTTAGGATTTAAAGTCTGGTTTTTAAATCCTACATCTAATCCACACCTACAAATACGTATAAAACCTAATATTATTTTTTCCAATACATCACACTTTATACACTTTCTTACTCTTCTCAATATAATATAATAATATAACATCAATCACTATTAAATATTGATTTAACATAAAGTTAAATCTCACCCTACTCAAATCTCAAAACAAACACATACATTTACTATTCACCAAAGATTGTAAATCTCTGGGGATTCTAAAACCTTGACTTGTTCTGCACACTTAAATCCCAAAACAAACGCACTATTATGCTATAAAATTATCATTGTTATTCAATAAAACTCTCACTGTTATGCTATAAAATTATTACTGTTAAGATTCCGACTTGTATGCTATAAAACTATCAATGTTATTCTATAAAACTCTCACTGTTATGCAATAAAACTATCACTATTATTTTATAAAATTCTCACTGTTACGTTATTCGGAAAAACTCTCACTGTTATTAAGAAATACTCTCACTGTTTATTCAAAAAACTATCATTGTTATTTTTATAAACATTATCATCCCAAAATTGAAAAAATCCACTCTTGAAAAACCAAAATGCTATTGCACTCTGCTTAATCGCGTCACTTATGTTACACGTTTTCCATGAAAAATACTTACGAGTGAGATAGCCGGAAATGGAGAAGAACAAATAAAAAATTTAGAAAAATTAAGAGAAGAGATGAATATGTCAGAAATCAGGTGGTGTGAACCAGTAAAGCGAACGACATTGTTCGATTTTTTTTATCAATTTCTTTTAACAGTAGATTGCTCTTTTATTTGCAAAAATTATATATGTATTCTCACATGAGAGAGAGAGAGAGAGAGAGAGTGCTTCGTTTCTTCTTCTTCAAGACATTAGAAGCGTTGCAGAAATGGTGGGGAGAGGAGAGAGATAAGAAGTCAGAATGACGACTTTGGACGGTATTTTTGTTTTCAAATAATGGATTAAGTATATATATTTGATCCATTTATAGTGTATGAGTTAAGTTTGACCCATATTTATAGCATGAATCAGGTTTATATAAATTTTTGTCTTTTTTTTTTTTGGCAATTAGGGTGAATTTGCGTGATATTAATACTGGATTTACATGCAATAATCTATAATTGGATAATATTCTATAATATAAAATGTAAATGAATAAAAAAATTATGATTATTAAAAATTAATAAAATATTAATTATTGTACAAATTGTAAATTGATATTAAGTTTTTAACTTAACGGATGTTTTTTGGTTAATATATATTTATCAAAATGAAATATTTTTACGATATTACTAGTGTACTACTCTACTTTATGTATAAACATGGTTCGAAATGTAGTTGCAAATATAAATTCGACATTACGATTAATATAAGAGAATTTTTGTTTTTCTATAATTCATTTTTCGTTTCAAAAAATTTAACTATTCAATTTTGATCCTCTAGTTATCTTGATTGTCTAATTTTTAATCTCATATACTTTTGCAAGAAAATAGAAAATTTTGTCATTTTCGGTCGTGCACAAGTCACATATAGATTAAAAATGTGAGTTTTCGAGCTCGTAGCTGACGTGGACACTGATTGTTAAGAGAAAAATTCATTTTTCTAAAAAATTAGAAAAAACAAGAAAATTTCTCCATAATGTGGAAAAAATAAATCTTTAGTGTACACGTCAACTACGAGCTCGGAAAACCTTAATTTTAATCGGCACATGACTTGCACATGATAAAAAAAAGACAAAATTTTATGTTTTCCGGCGAAAATGAGATCAAAATTGGACAATCGAGATAGTTATAGGACAAAAAATGGATTACAGAAAAGTTATGAGACCAAAAAACTTTGTGTCTCGTTAATATAACTTGCATCTTGGGGCATTTCAGGAGATTTACTGGAATGAGATCACATATTTCATTGTTTCACTTTGTATTTCATAATATGGATGTATGATGCGTGGAATAATAAAAAATATCCAACGAACCACCATACACTGGATCCATGTGTTAAAGATCCAAAAGAGTGAAACACCAATGTAATACAAAAATTGAAATAGGAGAATCGAACCGAGATTTACTGACTGATACATTTTTAAATTGCAACTTATTAATATGTACAAAATAATTATATATATATACGTACGTACATTTTCACTTTCGTGTACAACTTTGACTACATATACAATCCTATTTGTATCTATTAGTAATTTGTATAAAAATTACTAACTATTAATAATTTTCCCTTTAATTTCATCTTCATATGAAAAGACCATTAAAAACTTTATATGGTCAAATTTGGATTGACTGAAGGGTCATGGTGGCGGCGGCGGATCCGTCGATCTTGGGTTTGACCGCGCTGCTGCCCTTCGAATCTGCTCAAATTTGGAGGTTGGCGGCGGATCCGTAGTCCTAGGGCTAGTGGCGGTAGATCTGCACAGATCCGCCACCGGTTAAAGATCCATGTTTTAAATTTTGTAGCAATGCATAAATGAATTGATATTAGATTTAGTTTTTTCAGGTGTAATTCCCGCAAGATGGGTTTTGCTCTTTTTGGTGAATATGAGGGATAAGTTTCTTATGTAGTGTTAGTTGCAAGTTTGATTAGCATATGTTCAAGGATTTGCAGTGACCTGGTTAAGTTATCTTGATATGTACAATACAGAGTTTTGATTGTGTTTCATACTTATAGAGATGGATCAGATATCGACCCACATGCTAATTCAACTAATTTAATTAAAAACAGGTTTAGATTTTGCTTATTGCTATTTTTTTCTTGAATTTCTTCTCAATGTTTCTTGTGCATAATATACTAATTTTTAGAATTGAGTTTCTACGATCGAGTGTGCATAATTTTTAACGTGTGTGCAATTAAAAATTGTGAGGTGTGCAATTTTTTTTACAGGTGTGCAGTCTTTTTTACGAGTGTGTAGATTTTTTTTTACTGGTGTGCAGAAAATTTTACGGGTGTATATAATATTTTATGGGTGTGCAAAATTTTTAAATAGAATGACAAATGATTAAAAAAATTGGGGTGTGCATATTTTTTTTTGACAAATATTAAAAAATCAATTAAATAAAAATATAATTAATTAAAAAAATTATAAAATTTAAAATCTAAAATATGCAAAAAAATTTGCTAATATTTTATTTTTGAAATTTTTTTTTTTAATAGAATGACATATAAATAAAAAAATTATTTAAAATTTAAAATCCAAAGTCTACAAATTATTCTATACATAAGGGCAATTTAGACATTTTGGTCTAATTTTAGCACCTTAGAGTAAGAATTAAAAAGTAGTGGACCTTGGAGTAAGAGTGTTTTATAAATAACACATAATAGTAATTGACCCTTATGTTTATACGTAGAGTCAATTTTATTTTATTTTTGTTCGGGCGATAGTTGTTAGTTGTTAATGGTTAATATACACCAAGCACCGAAATACTCCACGAAATCACCAATCCACCTTATAAATTCTAGAACTCCAAATTTGTTCCCAAAGGAAATTGTACATTCAAATCATATCTAGCCATTGTCAATATTAATTAAATAAAAGTATTTTGTAACCTAATCAACCAAAAGAGGCCTTTTTCCATCCATTTATATAAATTAATAAATTATCAATATCCCACCTCATCTAACTCTTTTTTTTTTTTCGGAAAATATACTTTACAAGAATTTGAATAATTGTTGAATTGATTCTAATCGTACAACCTTAATTTTGTCAAAGATTTAACATTTAACATAATATATATGTTACTAATTTAAAGTTATAATCAAAACCTACATATATATTTTCCAAAATTTCTTGTGTGTGTATATATCAAAATGGATTTATATATACTTTTAATTATGGAAAGATGAAAAATGAGATTTGCATAAAATTAAAGCACTTAATAATGAAGAATGGGCGAGGTTAATTTTGTGTCCAGAAAATCTGTAATTAGGAAAAGCTGTAATTAATTAACATGTTATTCTCTCTTTAATATACATGGAAAAATATTTTTCTAGGACAATAACTTTAGAGAGGTTGTGTTTTAAGGACAATAATTATAATAACTAGAAAATGTAGAATAATATGTTTTAAAATTTTTAAAAATGGGATAATATGTTTTAAAATCTGCAAAAGTAGGACAAATGAGTCCGAATAACCCAAATGTGTTGAAATATCATGTGTGATTCGGGTTCGATTGTCCTACATTTACAAATTTTCAAAATATTTTGTCCTATATATATAAATTTTAAAACATATTATCCTATATTTACAAGTTTTGAAATATATTATCATACATTTCCAAACCCGTAAAATCATTATCCTTAAAACACAACCCCTAAATTATTATCCTTAAAAAACATTATTCCTCTATTATACATAGATACTGCATATATATTGGTATCATGTAGTATAATTGTATAAACAATTTCAATTAGTTCATTAATATTGTGACACTCGTTCGTACGTGCATGAGGAAGATGTCATCTCGTACGTTGAAATTGTTCAGTTTCAAAGATATTATGATGATTAGATTAGAATTAAAGTCATGCAGGTTGACAAATATTTCAATAACGAAAAAAGACATGTGAACAAACACAATATTTGTTGAGTAACACTCATATGAGTCAGGTTTATAAATGAATTTTATCACTGTTATGTGTAAAAATTATCACTGTTATGCACAAAAAATTTTACTGTATAAAAATATAAAACATTTTTTACACAATGATTGTTTTTGTACATAACAGTGATAGTTTTTATACATAGCAGTGAGAGTTTTTATATATAACAGTGATACTTAAATAACAGAGTTCATAGCATGAATCAGATCTATACAAATTTTTGTCATATTTGCTAATGATCAATGAGAGGCAGTGGGTACTTTTCAACTAATTAATTAATTAGTTTCATGCATATTAATTAATCAAAACCTAACCCCTTCTTAATTCATTCATTGTGTATATATTAATTTATTGTACCCGTACTTATGCAACCTAGACTGTAATAATTAACATTTTCTTTTATTTCTCTTACAATACATAGATAGATATTGCATATATATTGATATCATGCATGTAGTATAATTGTATAGACATGAATTTCAATTAGCTCATGAGTATTGTGAGATTCATCATCCGTAGGTGCATGAGGAAGATGTCATCTCGATATTATGATGATTAGATTAGCATTAAAGTCATACAGGTTGCCACATCATTTAACTTCGTCATGGGTGATACTGTTTCGTCACAAAACTAAATAATTAATTTTTTAAATAAAAATAATAAAATTACTGAAATATCATTATAACATTTTTTAAATAAAAAATACAATGTTCATAAATTTAAAAAATTTAATCCACGATCCCGAACTCGGTCCATGCGCGACCCGTGTCGGGTTTGGGTCTGTGTCCGAGTAGGATTCGATTCCTGATTTGGGTCCGAGTTCTAATCAGGGTTTGGGTCCAGGTCGGGTCTGGATGCAGGTCAAAGTCCGGTCTGGGCCCGGGTTCGGTACGGTTTGGATCCAGGGTCTGGGTCGAATCTGGGTCTGGGTCGGAGTCAGGGTCCGGTTAGGGCAGAGTCCAGTCCGGGTACGGGTCAGCGCCTGGGTTAGGGTCCGGGTCCGAGTTCGGGTCCGGGTTAGGGTTCGGGATAGGGTCCACATCAGGGTCCGGTCCGGGTCAGGGTCTGGGTCCGGTCTGGGTCAGGGTCCGATCAGTCCGGCTGGGTCAGGTCCGGCCCGGCCGATCCGGGTAGGGGGTCTGGTCGGGGTTGGTCCGGCTCGGTCAGGGTCCCGGTCGATCCCTAGGGTAGGGGGGAAGTGTTCGTCGCCCGGGGTCCAGTCTGAGTCGAGTCCGAAGCCGTGGTTCGGTTTATAGCCGGAAGCCGTGGCTCGGGCCGTGGTCCGGCCCGGGTCACGGCCGGGCCGATCCGGCCAGGTCCGGGTCCGCCAAGGTCAGGTTTGGGTCCGGGTCAAGGTCCGGTTAGGGATCGGGTCTGGGTCCGGTCAAAGTCCGGGTCAAGTCCGGTCAAAGTCCAGGTCCGGTCTAGGTCGTGGTCCCAAAAGGGTCCATTCGTGAGTCCGTGTGGTCCTGCCGATTTGGTTCTAGGTTTGGGTCTGGGTCAGGATGAGTTCGGGATAATTTCGTCATTTTATAAATATTAATTTAATTTATTAGTAGGACGATGCAGTGCGATTGCAGTATACACATTGCAAACGCACTAGTACAAAGTTCAATCATTTAAAATTAAAATTATACATTAGATCAACGATCCAACGGTGATCAAATGATTTCCTGACGTTAGGAAGGGCGAAATTGTTCCTGACCGTAGAAAATCCCTACTTTCTATTATTTAAACAATACTTTTAATTTAAACAAGTAATACTTTTCATTTAACCAAGTACTACTTTTCTATTTAAACAAATACTATTTTTCTATTTAAACAAGTAAAGTTTTTCTATTTAAACAAGTACTACTTTTCTATTTAAACAACTACTACCTTTCTATTTAAACAAGTTATACTTTTCATTTAACAAGTAATACTTTTCATTTAACAAGTAATACTTTTCATTTAAACAAGTAATACCTTTCATTTAAACAAGTAATACTTTCTATTATTTAAACAATACTTTTAATTTAAATAAGTAATACTTTTCATTTAACCAAGTACTACTTTTCTATTTAAACAAGTACTACTTTTCTATTTTAATGTTTTTTAAATTTAAACAATACTTTTTTTCATTTAAACAAGTACTATTTTTCTATTTAAACTTTAATATTTTTTAAATTTAACAACTAATTTTTTAATTTAAATAACTACTATTTTTTATTTAAACAATATACTTTTATATATATATATATATATATATTTAAATATACTATGAATTAAATTTTATACCGTAAACTCCTCGAAATAGATCTGACTACGATCAGGTGGAACTCTTCTCCAAGTGACTATAAATTAAATATACGGTAAGGTGCATTAACAACATTTAAAAAATCTTGTATAATCCTGAAACATTAAAAAAAATACATAATTAATATTTTTAATTTTTTTTTTTTAAAAAATAAATTAAAAAAAAAAAAACCGTCTCTAATCCGTAGCTAAAACCGTCGCTAAATCCGTCGCAAAAACCGTCGATAATACCGTCGCTAAAGGGATTAGTCCAAAACGTCGCTAAAACCGTAGCTAAAACTGTTGACTTTGACCATTTGACCGTAACCGTCATAAAAATCGTCGCTATTTGCGACGGTTTTTGTAACCGTCGCTAATTTCCGTCGGTAAAACGCGCGTTTTTTGTAGTGAGTTCAATATATTGTGACATTCATCCATACGTACGTGCATGAGGAATATGTTATCCGGTTCGATTCTCCTGTTCCACTTTCGTATTTCATTGGTGTTTCATTCCTTTTGAATCTTTAACACATGGACCCAGGGTATGGTGGTCCGTTCGATAATTTTTATTATTCCACGTGTCATTCATCCATATTGTTGAATACAAAGTGGAACACCAATTATGGAATAGGTAATCTCATTCCGATGTCTTCTCGTTGAGTTTCAAAGACATTATGATGATTAGATTAGCACTAAAGTCATGCAGGGTTGACAAATATTTCCATAACGAAAAAAGACATGTCAACAAATTAACACAATATTTGCTAATGATCAATGAGACTGTTCAACTAATTAATTTAATTAATTTCATGCATACTAATTAATCAAAACCTAACCCCTTCTTAATTCATTGTGTATAAAAGGAGATGATGTCCTCTCACTCTGCAGAAATATAATTAACCAATTAATTACTAATCAAGGACTAAAATGGAGGTATTAAAAAACAACCCCTTTTGGTTCTTGGCCATTTGTCTCCTCTTTGCGCCGTTAACAAGTGCAAAAGTGCACCACCATCGTTTTGTTGTAAGCCACTAATTAAATTAATTATTCTTTAATTTCGTACGTCGTTTACTTGGTAAAGGTTTAAATTATAGCTAGCTAAATTAATGAATATATATATATCAATGAAGGTGCAAGCAACCCCAGTGAAGAGGCTGTGCAAAACCCACAATGCCATTACTGTGAACGGGATATTTCCAGGTCCCACCTTGGAAGTTAACAATGGCGATACTTTGGTCGTAAACAAAGCACGTTACAACGTTACAATTCACTGGTAACTTTTTAATTATTTATTAGTTAGAGAGTATTAGTTATTTAATTAAAAAGTATTAGTTGTTAACTTTATCATAGTACTTATGTTTCATTAGTATTAATTAGAACTTTGCGCTCCCCGTCTCATACGAGTATAGGATTTAAAGTCTGGTTTTTAAATCCTACATTCAATCCACACCTACAAATACCTATAAAACCTATTAATATTTTTTCCAATACATCACACTTTATACACTTTCTTACTCTTCTCAATATAATATAATAATATAACATCAATCACCATTAAATATTGATTTAACATAAAGTTAAATCTCACCCTACTCAAATCTAAAAAAAAACACATACATTTACTATTCACCAAAGATTGTAAATCCCTGGGGATTCTAAAACCTTGACTTGTTCTGCACACTTAAATCCCAAAACAAACACACTATTATGCTATAAAATTATCATTGTTATTCAATAAAACTCTTACTGTTATGCTATAAAATTATTACTGTTAAGATTCCCACTTGTATGCTATAAAACTATCAATATTATTCTATAAAACTCTCACTATTATGCAATAAAACTATCACTATTATTCTATAAAATTCTCACTGTTACGTTATTCGGAAAAACTCTCACTATTATTAAGAAATACTCTCACTGTTTATTCAAAAAACTATCATTGTTATTTTTATAAACATTATCATCCCAAAATTGAAAAAAATCCACTCTTGAAAAACCAGAATGCTATTGCACTCTGCTTAATCGCGTCACTTATGTTACACGTTTTCCATGAAAAATACCTACGAGTGAGATAGCCGGAAATGAAGAAGAACAAATAAAAAATTTAGAAAAATTAAGAGAAGAGATGAATATGTCAGAAATTAGGTGGTGTGAACCAGTAAAGCGAACGACATTGTTCGATTTTTTTTATCAATTTCTTTTAACAGTAGATTGCTCTTTTATTTGCAAAAATTATATATGTATTCTCACATGAGAGAGAGAGAGAGAGCGCGCTTCGTTTCTTCTTCTTCAAGACATTAGAAGCGTTGCAGAAATGGTGGGGAGAGGAGAGAGATAAGAAGTCAGAATGACGACTTTGGACGGTATTTTTGTTTTCAAAGAATGGATTAAGTATATATATTTGATCTATTTATAGTGTATGAGTTAAGTTTGACCCATATTTATAGCATGAATCAGGTTTATATAAATTTTTTTTTTTTTTTTTGGCAATTAGGGTGAATTTGCGTGATATTAATAGTGGATTTACATGCAATAATCTATAATTGGATAATATTCTATAATATAAAATGTAAATGAATAAAAAATTATGATTATTAAAAATTAATAAAATATTAATTATTGTACAAATTGTAAATTGATATTAATTTTTTAACTTAACGGATGTTTTTTGGTTAATATATATTTATCAAAATGAAATATTTTTACGATATTACTAGTGTACTACTCTACTTTATGTATAAACATGGTTCGAAATGTAGTTGCAAATATAAATTCGACATTACGATTAATATAAGAGAATTTTTGTTTTTCTATAATTCATTTTTCGCTTCAAAAAATTTAACTATTCAATTTTGGTAATCTAGCTATCTTGATTGTCTAATTTTTAGTCTCATATACTTTTGAAAGAAAACAGAATATTTGTCATTTTCAATCATGCACAAGTCACATATAGATTAAAAATGTGAGTTTCTGAGCTCGTAGTTGAAGTGGACACTGATTGTTAAAAGAAAAATTCATTTTTCTAAAAAATTAGAAAAAACAAGAAAATTTCTCCTTAGTGTGGAAAAAATAAATCTTTAGTGTACACGTCAACTACGAGCTCGGAAAACCTTAATTTTAATCGGCACATGACTTGCACATGATAAAAAAAAGACAAAATTTTATGTTTTCCGGCGAAAATGGGATCAAAATTGGACAATCGAGATAGTTATAGGACAAAAAATGGATTACAGAAAAGTTATGAGACCAAAAAACTTTGTGTCTCATTAATATAACTTGCATCTTGGGGCATTTCAGGAGATTTACTGGAATGAGATCACATATTTCATTGTTAAACTTTGTATTTCATAATATGGATGTATGATGCGTGGAATAATAAAAAATATCCAACGAACCACCATGCACTGGATCCATGTGTTAAAGATCCAACAGAGTGAAACATCAATGTAATACGAAAATTGAAATAGAGGAATCGAACCGAGATTTACTAACTGATACATTTTTAAATTGCAACTTATTAATAGGTACAAAATAATTGTATATATATACGTATGTATATTTTCACTTTCGTGTACAACTTTGATTACATATACAATCCTATTTGTACCTATTAGTAATTTGTATAAAAATTAGTAACTATTAATAATTTTCCCTTTAATTTCATCTTCATATGAAAAGACCATTAAGAACTTTTTTTTTTCTCACCAATCCAGTTAACTTGTTATCTGAATTCTGAACTAAAAAAGTACATAATTTTTTTTATAAGCAATCTTTAAACATTACTAAATAAATCGTGAAGTTGTGAGTGTGATTAATTAAATGCAATGATTTTCCTTCCTCTAAAAAAGTACGTAACAGTTCCATCATGACTGAGTTCGCTTAAATTTTACTTTAGTCTTTAGGAAAAACAAAAAAGAAAATCAATATATATATGTATCTACTATTGCAGGTTATCAATAGATAATGAATTTCCACACGCAATTAATGAAACCATTAATTACTAAACTATAATTATTATCTATCAAATATACATTGGTACACCAAATGTGAACTGCTACAACCTATAAGAAAAATAATTTAGGTGAGACAAGCTCACATATTCGAGTTTGAATCACAAATGATCTCATAATTTTGATCTCAAATAGATTTAATTTTATAAAAAAATTTATCATCAATTTATTTTCAGTATCTTTGGCCATGTCCAATTTTAATTCCAAATTAATCAGAACAACGTCGTTTTGCGTTTCAATTTGAGGCTTTTCGACGGATGCTGTGACTAGATTGCCACATGTATTTTTTTAATAATTGAAATTTCAGACGCATAATTAACATTTAAAAAAAATCAACTTAAAACAGAATTGTCGGCAAGAATTAGTCAAACACACTTGAAAATATATATGGCAGTCCAATCACAACATTCGCCTGAAAGCCCCAAGTTGAAAAGGCAAAACAACGTTATTCAGACCGATTTTGGACTACAATTGGACATAGACAAAGTTGTTGCACTCAATCGACGATAAAAAAAATTATAAGACTAAATATATTTGAGGTCAAAGTTATGGGACCATTTGTATTTCAAACTACACATATTCTAAACGCAAGTTAAAATTTCAAGACCGCATTAGGATGAAAATTGGTCAAATGAACTGAGAATTGAATTCCGTCCAAGAAATCGGAAGTATATATAAAAGACACTACCAAAGAAATAAAATATAGTAGTATATACGACTTGATGATCAGGTAATAAGAATTAAAAAAAAGTTTGAAAGTTTTACAAACTAATTGTACTTTAGTTAATTGAATTGTTTTTTTGTTTAGGAAAAATTACTCAAAATTACCATTTTTCACTCAACCTTATTTTTCTTCTTACTTAAGATACAAAATCTTCTAATTTTACCCCCACCCACACTCCACAATAATTAACCGGTTAAAACACCAGCTCCAACATAAAATACATCCCACCACTCCCAATCTCTTATTTCTCTCAATTATTGGCCATGCCACCGCTCCCAAAAATTAAATTTCTCCCCACCCACTGCCGCCGCCGCTCGGAGACCCGCCACCCACCTGCGCTCACCATCAGCCTCCCCTCCCCCACCAAATTTCTCCCTCCCTCACCCAAGCCGCGGCCAACCACCCCCACCAAATTTCGACCACCGCCGTTCTGTTTCTCCGTCGAGCGTAAGCCTCCACGCCCTATCCCCTGTCCCCTCCGCCGTCGAGGCGGTCCGTTCATTTTTCGGTGGATTGTTCCGTGTACCCTAGGCGATCGATTGCGATGGCGGCAGCGGCGCCACCTCTCTCTCTACTCTCGATTGACTGAAAGGGTCATGGTGGCGGCGGCGGATCCGTCGATCTAGGGTTTGACCGCGCTGCTGCCCTTCGAATCTGCTCAAATTTGGAGGTTGGCGGCGGATCCGTAGTCCTAGGGCTAGTGGCGGTAGATCTGCACAGATCCGCCACCGGTTAAAGATCCATGTTTTAAATTTTGTAGCAATGCATAAATGAATTGATATTAGATTTAGTTTTTTCAGGTGTAATTCCCGCAAGATGGGTTTTGCTCTTTTTGGTGAATATGAGGAATAAGTTTCTTATGTAGTGTTCAGTTGCAAGTTTGATTAGCATATGTTCAAGGATTTGCAGTGACCTGGTTAAGTTATCTTGATAGGTACAATACAGAGTTTTGATTGTGTTTCATACTTATAGAGATGGATCAGATATCGACCCACATGCTAATTCAACTAATTTAATTAAAAACAGGTTTAAATTTTGCTTATTGCTATTTTTTTTCTTGAATTTCTTCTCAATGTTTCTTGTGCATAATATACTAATTTTGAGAATTGAGTTTCTACGATCGAGTGTGCATAATTTTTTTATGAGTGCATAATTTTTAATGGGTGTGCAATAAAAAATTGTGAGGTGTGCAAATTTTTTTACGGGTGTGCAGTTTTTTTTATGAGTGTGTAGATTTTTTTTACGGGTGTTCATAAAATTTTACGGGTGAATATAATTTTTTATGGGTGTGTAAAATTTTTAAATAGAATGACAAATGATTAAAAAAATTGGGGTGTGCAAATTTTTTTGACAAATATTAAAAAATCAATTAAAAAAAATATAATTAATTAAAAAAATTATAAAATTTAAAATCTAAAATATGCAAAAAAAATTTGCTAATATTTTATTTTTGAAAAAAAATTTAAATAGAATGACATATAAATAAAAAAAAATTATGTAAAATTTAAAATCCAAAGTCTACAAATTATTCTATAAATAAGGGCAATTTAGATATTTTGGTCTAAATTTAGCACATTCGAGTAAGAATTAAAAAGTAGTGGACCTTGGAGTAAGAGTGTTTTATAAATGACACCTAATAGTAATTGACCCTTATATTTATACGTAGAGTCAATTTTTTTTTGCTCTGTCAATAGTTGTTAGTTGTTAATAGTTAGTATACACCAAGCACCCAAATACTCCACGAAATCATCAATCTACCTTATAAATCCTATAACTCCAAATTCGTTCCCAAAGGAAATCGTACAGTCAAATCATATCTAGCCATTGTCAATATTAATTAAATAAAAGTATTTTGTAACCTAATCAACCAAAAGAGGCCTTTTTCCATCCATTTATATAAATTAATAAATTATCAAAATCCCACCTCATCTAACTCTTTTTTTTTTCGGAAAATATACTTTACAAGAATTTGAATAATTGTTGAATTGATTCTAATCGTACAACCTTAATTTTGTCAAAGATTTAACATTTAACATAATATATATGTTACTAATTTAAAGTTATAATCAAAACCTACATATATATTTTCCAAAATTTCTTGTGTGTGTATATATCAAAATGGATTTATATATACTTTTAATTATGGAAAGATGAAAAATGAGATTTGCATAAAATTAAAGCACTTAATAATGAAGAATGGGCGAGGTTAATTTTGTGTCCAGAAAATCTGTAATTAGGAAAAGCTGTAATTAATTAACATGTTATTCTCTCTTTAATATACATGGAAAAATATTTTTCTAGGACAATAACTTTAGAGAGGTTGTGTTTTAAGGACAATAATTATACTGACTAGAAAATGTAGAATAATATATTTTAAATTTTTTAAAAATGGGACAATATGTTTTAAAATCTGCAAATGTAGGACAAATGAGTCCGAGTAACCCAAATGTGTTGAAATATCATATGAGATTCGGGCTCGATTATCCTACATTTACAAATTTTCAAAATATTTTGTCATATATATAAATTTTAAAACATATTATCCTATATTTACAAGTTTTGAAATATATTATCATACATTTCCAAACCCGTAAAATCATTATCCTTAAAACACAACCCCTAAATTATTATCCTTAAAAAACATTATTCCTCTATTATACATAGATACTGCATATATATTGGTATCATGTAGTATAATTGTATAAACAATTTCAATTAGTTCATTAATATTGTGACACTCGTTCGTACGTGCATGAGGAAGATGTCATCTCGTACGTTGAAATTGTTGAGTTTTTCAAAGATATTATGATGATTAGATTAGAATTAAAGTCATGCAGGTTGACAAATATTTCAATAACGAAAAAAGACATGTGAACAAACACAATATTTGCTGAGTAACACTCATATGAGTCAGGTTCATACATGAACTTTATCATTGTTATGTGTAAAAATTATAACTGTTATGCATAAAAAAATTTATTGTATAAAAATATAAAGCATTTTTTACACAGTGATTGTTTTTGTACATAGCAGTGATAGTTTTTATACATAGCAGTGAGAGTTTTTATATGTAACAGTGATACTTAAATAACCGAGTTCATAGCATGAACCAGGTCTATACAAGTTTTTGTCATATTTGCTAATGATCAATGAGAGGCAGTGGGTACTTTTCAACTAATTAATTAATTAGTTTCATGCATATTAATTAATCAAAACCTAACCCCTTCTTAATTCATTCATTGTGTATATATTAATTTATTGTACCCGTACTTATGCAACCTAGGCTGTAATAATTAACATTTTCTTTTCTTTCTCTTACAATACATAGATATTGCATATATATTGGTATCATGCATGTAGTATAATTGTATAGACTTCAATTAGCTCATGAATATTGTGAGATTCATCATCCGTAGGTGCATGAGGAAGATGTCATCTCGATATTATGATGATTAGATTAGGGGATTTAAATCGAAATGGTCCCGTAACTTTGCACCTTTATTGAAAAGGTCCCGTATATATCACATGTTTCAATTTAGTCCCGTATATTTTCAATTTGTGCCGATTTAGTCCCAAATAGCCGGAAACCGGTCAAACTACCAAAAAACGACGTCGTTTTAGGGGCGTGTGATATAGCGCCCCTAATTTTGGTCGGGAATTTATCATAAAACGACGTCGTTTTTGAGTAGTTTGATCGGTCTCCGGCGATTTGGGACTAAATCGGCACAAATTGAAAACATACGGGACTAAATTGAAACATGTGATATATACGGGACCTTTTCAATAAAGGTGCAAAGTTACATGACCATTTCGATTTAAATCCCATTAGATTAGCATTAAAGTCATGCAGGTTGACAAATATTTCCCAAACCAAAAAGACATGTCAACAAGTAGTTAACACAATATTTGCTAATTAATGATCAATGAGACTATTCAACTAATTAAGTTAATTAATTTCATGCATACTAATTAATCAAAACCTAACCCCTTCTTAATTCATTGTGTATAAAAGGAGATGATGTCCTCTCACTCTGCAGAAATATAATTAACCAATTAATTACTAATCAAGGACTAAAATGGAGGTATTAAAAAACAACCCCTTTTGGTTCTTGGCCATTTGTCTCCTCTTTGCGCCGTTAACAAGTGCAAAAGTGCACCACCATCGTTTTGTTGTAAGCCACTAATTAAATTAATTATTCTTTAATTTCGTACGTCGTTTACTTGGTAAAGGTTTAAATTATAGCTAGCTAGATTAATGAATATATATATATCAATGAAGGTGCAAGCAACCCCAGTGAAGAGGCTGTGCAAAACCCACAATGCCATTACTGTGAACGGGATGTTTCCTTGGAAGTTAACAATGGCGATACTTTGGTCGTAAACAAAGCACGTTACAACGTTACAATTCACTGGTAACTTTTTAATTATTTATTAGTTAGAGAGTATTAGTTATTTAATTAAAAAGTATTAGTTGTTAACTTTATCATAGTACTTATGTTTCATTAGTATTAATTAATGCATGCATATATGTGAGGCAAATGAGAAGTGCATGGGCCGATGGACCATCATTCGTGACTCAATGCCCTATCAGACCTGGAGGAACTTACACTTACCGCTTCACTATCCAAGGCCAAGAGGGAACCCACGCCCACAGTTGGTGGCTCAGAGCCTCTGTTTACGGGGCTTTGATCATTCGCCCCAAACAAGGAGACTCGTACCCAAAAAAAGTAGCCGTGCCCACTAAAATTGATCATAATCTCTTGTTCGTAGTTGGTCTAGGACTCAACAACTGCACCCGTGGTCAAAACCCTAAAAACTGCCAGGGTCCAAATGGAACTCGGTTTACAGCTAGCATGAATAATGTGTCATTCCTTCTCCCATCCAACCTTGCTTCAAGCACATCACCAGGGTATTTGGGGGGTTTTCACAACGAATTTTCCAGAGAACCCACCACTACAATTTAATTACACTGGAAATGTGAGTCGATCACTATGGCAGCCTGCTGCGGGTACAAAGGTATACAAGTTAAAATACGGGGAAACAGTAGAGATAGTGTTGCAGGGAACGAGTATCTTCACACCTGAGAACCACCCGGTTCATCTTCATGGTTATGACTTGTATATTGTTGGTGAGGGATTTGGAAATTGAGATACAAGCAAATTTAATCTCGTGGATCCACCTCTTCGCAACACAGTAAGTTTACCTTCTGGTGGGTGGGCAGTGATCAGATTTGTGGCTCATAATCCAGGTTAGCA
Source organism: Stenogyne calaminthoides (assembly GCA_037126765.1). Lineage (NCBI taxonomy): Eukaryota > Viridiplantae > Streptophyta > Magnoliopsida > Lamiales > Lamiaceae > Stenogyne > Stenogyne calaminthoides. The sequence continues at coordinate 9,424,841 of JBBCBC010000009.1, forward strand.
TAAGCATAAGCATGCGTGTATATTTATCATATATTTTGAAGCATCGACCTAATGCACAACTTCTTTAACATTTACAATATTTAAACAGGAATGTGGATTATGCACTGTCACTTGGATGTACACACCACCTGGGGATTGGCGATGGTTTTCCTCGTGGAAAATGGTGTCGGTGAAATGAACGCGCGCAGTATTATACAGTCATGTATACAATATTATGTATTACTAAAAAATATTGGGGTGAGCTTAAATTTTAGTAAAAAACTGTATGACATGGCCGTACCATACTGCATTGCACTGCTACTTGTATTTTTTTAGATATACATGTGGTTAAAATATTATTAGAAAATCGCACCACACAAACAATGCAACGGTTTTTCCTAATAACATAATAATCATAATTATACATACAAATATTATAGGTTTATAAATTGCACTTTTGATCTCTTGTGGATTGGCCGAATTCAAAATGATCATTAATTTTTTCGACATATTTGATCCCATAAGAATTTTTCGTCCATTTCTAACAGAATTGGCTCACATAAGCCGTTAGTTACACTTTTGTTCTGAAACATAATTTTTTTTTATATAAATCATTATTAGTTTAAAAGAAATTTAATATTATTTTTTAATTAGTATTCAAATCATAATTTTTATCCTCACTTTTCACATAATTTTAAAAAATTATGACATTCATTATTCCACTCATTACTCCACATACCTTTTTCCTCTCTCCCAATATCTAAAACTACCTTTCATTTTAATTATTTTATAATTATTCCTTAATTAAAACTAAGGGAATTAGGGTGACCAAAAATGAAATAGAGGTTAAATTTAGTCGAATTTGATCATATGCCCGCAGGTGGGCACAAACTTATATGTCCACCGCTTATGTGGCGCGCCATATATGCAAGGTCTCCACCATCATTTAATTAATTTCTTTAATTAATTCAATCTTCTCATTTATATATATTCCATATTTTATCCAATTTCATTAATTATATTAAATTTCTTTTACCCGTCCCGGACTCAACCCGACCCGAAACCGAACCCGGCCTGAGTGGTTCATGGTTCACCCGGCCCGAATGGTTCATGGTTTAGGGTTCATAGTTTAGGGTTTAGGTTTATATAATTAATTATATTAAAAAAAATTACTCGACCCGAACCCGAACCGGCCCGAGTGGTTCATGGTTCACCCGACCCGAATGGTTCATGGTTTAGGGTTCATAGTTTAGGATTTAGGTTTATATAATTAATGAGAAGATTTAATTAATTAAAGAAACTAATTAAATGATGGTGAACTTTATATATATGAGCGCCACATAAATTGATGGACATATAGTTTAGCTTATACCAAAAAGATATGATCAAATCCGTAAATTTAGTAACCAAAAACGATATTAACCCGCAATTTATTGTCAATTTTTATGATTTTTTTTTTTTTTACAGAACAGTTTTTATGATTTCAGTTGAGTAAACTATTGACAATTTTGACCAACAGATGCAATGTTTTTCCTATTGTAAGTCAAATTGACATAGATAGAAAGTAGGAAGACAAAGGATGAAAAGAAGGGTGCACAAAAGATACGGGAAAGTTATAGCGGGACAGAGGGAGTATTTTATTTTATTTTTGGAGAATTTTGAGTGTTGAGACGAGAATTGGCAAAAAAATGAAGTTGATGTCAATTTTGATAGTATAATTTACGACGGTTTTTCTACGGTGCATGAACCATCGTAAAATCCCGCCAAAAATCAGTGACGGTTGAAACAATCGCAAATTCGCGCGAAAATTTGCGACGGTTGTGTAAACCATCGCAAATTCCCTTAATTTTAATTTTATTAATTAAATAATAAAAAAAATTTATTGATTAATTAAATAATAAAGAAATGTTACTGTTCAGTTAAAATCAGTATTATTGTTAACTGAAAATAAGTAATACAGTTAGTTGAAACAACTAATATTGCTAAGTGAAAACAAGTAATACTATTCAATGTAACTAACTAATACTATTAAATATGCCTACACAACAAAATATATTTAGATACGTACGATGAAATGTATTTAGATACAATGAAATATAAATGATTTGAATAATAATATATAGATAAAATGCACGGAAATGTAAAATGTTTAAGCATAAATCACAATTATTCAAAGAAAAATAAAAATAACAATGTTTAAAATAAAAATCATCCATCTTGTGCTCCAAACCATCACAATGGAGTTTCATACGTCTGACCCAAGCATATCTGATAGGTCCAACCCTTCATCCCTCCTCGCAACACGTCACATGTGCATCATTTCTTTGTACCATTCTTGAGCAACCTTCCAAAATGCTTTGAACAGTTTCCTCAATTGGGAGATCGGGCCTTCACATCGTCTATTTATGTCACGCCCCGATTTTTCATAGATAAAAATATTATCTTGAAGAGTGATTTAACTAGTTTGAAAAGAATTTAATAAAAAAAATTATGCGTAGAAAGAAGTTTAAGGGCGTGACTAAAAAAAATATTTAATATTAAAATTTGCGAAAGCTTTTAAAATAACAAATATATTTTGATTGACAATTACAATTCAAACAAAACTACAATTAAACATTTGACATTCAGAATTTAAATAATTATTAAAAACATATGAATATAATTTAACATGGTAAATAGATAAAATTAAATTGGGGTTTATTAAATCTTCAAGCTATGCATCCTCCATCGTACCACAGCGGCTCTTAATTTGAAAATGGGGAAATAAGAAGAAATGAGCAAACCACAACTCGGTGGGGATATGTTTGTTAAAATAAAATACAATAAGTAATTAAATCACCAAACACGTTAACATGCAATTTCTGTACCACCTTCTTCTCTTCTCGTTTATAAAGGTCAAAAGACCTACTACTCGTTTATAAAGGTCAAAAGAACTACATCTCGTTTATAAAGGTCAGAAGACCTACTTTTCATTGATAAAGGTCAAAAGACCTACTTCTCACCTTCTTGTTTATTAACAGAGGCGGATCTAGGGGGGGCAAGTGGGGGCCCTAGATTTTAAAAAAATATGTATATATATATGTGTTCACATGTATATAGTTATATTAATGTGTATTTTTCTTTTTTGTTTGGATTTATATGTATTCATAAGTATAATTACATCAATATTTAAGTGTTGATACATAGTATTAGTTAGACTTAAAATACGAGTTTAATGTACTCTCGCCCCCCCCCCAAAGTTTAAATCCTGGATCCGTCACTGTTTATAAAGTTCATAAAACTTGTTCTTAATACATATTTCACATGAATATCAATAAAATCACAAATCACATTTAATAAAAACAAATATAATAGATATAAATCCCTACCTCAAAACCTGAGTACATAAATTCGATAAAGAAAATGTAGTTTTAATCGTCAAACTCCTCGTCGTCAACAGACTTTGCCAATTGTTTGGTAAGCAATAAATATGGCGTGAAATTTGGTTTAATGGAAAAGCACAAGATGCTTGGGTCATTATTAGACATTGGTAAAGATGCAACATTATATATAAGCAATTGGAAAAATTAGGGAGATTCACTAAAAAAAAAAAAAAAGTGTTTTAGAGACGGGACGGAAAAATTGTCTCAAACCTCTACTTGAGACGGATTTGCGACGGGTTTTTTTCGTCCCTAAATCAGGCGTCTCAAATTTAGAGACAATTTTTGAAGTCTCCATCTCAAATTTGGGACGGTTTAACATGTCTCAAATCCGTCAAAACTTTGAGACAGTTTGAACCATCGAAAATTGACCCGGATCTATTAGGAATTAGTCTTCCTATAATCGCGGAACTGATTTATTTTGTAATTATTGTAAATTGATTTGTATCTTTGGTAATTATTGTACATTGACTAAGTGTTGTAATTCCTATATAAGAGGCACTCATTTGTACGCTGCTAATCAATTCAATAAATTCAATTCCTTATATGGTATCACGAGAGGTTACGATCACCAAACCTTAAACCTAATTTTCTCGCCGACATGTATACCGATTCCAACTCCAGCATAGCCACGCCCACATCGGCGGTCTCCCCTCTCCCGTCGATAGTTCCCATCACCGCCCACCACCATTTCCCCATCAAACTCATCCTGTCAAACTATCCCTCTTGGCGGGTCACTTGATTACCCTTCTCCGTGGCCACAACCTTCTTGGTTATATCGATGTCTCATTCCCTCGCCCACCGCTGCTGCCCACGGCTCCAATGCAGACGTCGTCACCCACTGGATCCATCAGGACCAGCTTCTCCTTTCAGCCATCATCGGTTCCTTGTCAGCCAAATTTCTGTTGGGGAATTAATTGCCCGGATCTATTCGGGATGAATATTTAAATACAAATTTAATTCTAACAACTATTACTAGCATGAATTAATACTATATTAATTCAAATAATAATTCAACAACAAATCATGCATATAAACAGTTCACATAAATCATACGCATGCGGAATTGCTACGGGTTTATGTGAACTAACCTCTCGGAGTGACAATCGTTGAGAAGATGGATCTCGTTCACACGAACACACCAAAAAGTCTTCTCAAGTATTCCCTTGCCCTTGTTCAACAATCCGGTGGAAGGAACTCGCGAACAATTTAACAAAAGGAAAAATAAAATTATGTTGCACCACCTTTGTGGATTTCTAATTTTTTTTCCAACACATGGAATTGCACACTCACAATTGAGGTTTTTCAAAAATACACAATCTGTCGACGTTTCAAAATATTTGATATTTTATCGACGCTGATATTTTTCCGAAAAACCAATTTTCGTGTTCTCCTGGGGATGAAACATTCATCCCCTATTTATAATGAGGGGTTGGTCGAAATTTTTGGTGGAAATAAAGATGGAAAAATCTTTTTCTTGATCTCCAAGAAATCTTGAATATATCCCATATATTCTTTTCTCCATAATTAAATATTCCACAAAAATCCCAACTCCTCTTGTTATGGTATTTTTCGAAAAATAAGGAGTAGGAATCCAAGATTTGGATCTTTTTGAATTTATGAGATATTCTTGTATTCCAAGAATACACATCTTCCATAATATATTTTCAAGAAAATCAAGAAAATCTTTCATCTCCTTATTTATTCATAAATTTTGAAATATGCTTAATAAATAACCAAGTGGGAGATTTCTTGAATTTAATGAGATAATCTTGTATTCCAAGAATACTTATCTACATTCCATAACAAAATTCAAAGAAAATATTTCTCCCTCTTTTAGTTATTATTTTCGAAACTTTTAGGAAAATTAGGCAACAATAATTTATCTTATTTTAAACACCTTTTTCAGTTAGTGGACATTATGTTTGGGCTACTTGAGGGGCCTTTAGGAGAATTAAGATTGGACCTTCTAATGGACTTTGAATATCTAATATTGAGCCACAATATTATTCAAGCCCATAAATATTAATTTATCCCACTACATAATTAATATTGCACTATCCATCTTAACCCATATTACTGTTAATATGGCTCCCGGTTATTATTTCCCGTGTTTAAGATTATCTAGCCCATTAATTAATTCAAGCCACTGAAATAGCTTTCCATTAATTAATATATTTTGTCCTTGGTTAAGGAACGGTTCAACATTATTATCCATACCGGAAACTAGTTCCACTTGCAAGATTTGGTATGATAAATCTTATGAACCTCCCAAGGGGGCAAATCGAACAAGCGTACTTGCACACGATTCTTCGTATTAAATCTTAGCAATCGCATGTGACCAATAATATTGCCCAAGATATAAAGTATTGAATCTCGTTGATTCTCCACCCGTAATAAGTCAAAGCAATAATTACTAACCATACGCGATCCTATTCAAGGGACAAAGATTAAGAAATAACGAACCACTGAGGTCTAATTCTTCCTAGTTCAGTGCTGAAGAATTTGTCCTCCTGTAGGTCCTATTCAGTGCATCAGTCATACACTAGTGTAATCTTTTGGTCAAGACAAGCCAATCTGAGCCCCACTTCAACCTTTCACGATGGATTGTTCATTTCCATCTAGGTCGTGAATGGTGTACTTTTGGTTACAAGGAACTGTTAATTTAATCTTCTGTGATCTGGTATCACTAAATTAACTACAATGTAACACGTACTATTTATTGAACAGTTATGCAGTAAATATATGTAACATTCAATGATATTTAAAGCATCAGTGATAAATAATTTATTTCAGTAAATAAGACAGAAATTCAATTTGGTTAAACAAAGTAAAAGCATACTTTCCAGTATAACCCCAACAATCTCCCACTTATACTCAAAGTCTGCTTTTAAGTATACTACAACATGTCTCGTGTAGTTCCTAATATGTGACATCTAATGTCACCTACACGAACCTAATAATATCTCCCACTTATACTCAAAGCAGATTGGCAACGGTCTTGACACTCATTCCTTCCACATGTCTCTCGAATGTATTCTGAGGCAGACCCTTTGTGAATGGATCTGCTAGGTTATCTTCTTACTCGATCTTTTCCACCTCTATATCTCCTCTCTTAACGATTTCTCGTATAAGATGGTATTTCCTTTCAATGTGTTTGCTGGCCTTGTGGGCTCTTGGTTCCCTTGAATTTGCAACTGCTCCGGCATTATCACAATAAACAGTGATTGTGCTGGAAAAATTCGGAACTACATCCAAGTCCACTAGGAAGTTCTTGAGCCAAACCGCTTCTTTCGCTGCCTCGCAAGCAGCTACATATTCGGCTTCCATGGTAGAATCGGCGATGCATTTCTGCTTAACGCTTCTCCATGTCATGGCTCCTCCCCCCATGCAAAACAAACTACCGGAGGTAGATTTTCTGGAATCTAAGTATGATTGGAAATCCGAGTCCGTGTAGCCGATGGGGATTAGACTATCTGACTGATAAACCAACATTCTATCTCGAGTTCTTTTCAGATACTTCAGAATGTTTTTAACTGCCTGTCCAATGTTCTTTCCCCGGGTTACTTTGATATCTTGCCACCATGCCAACGGCAAAGCAGATATCCGGTCTCGTGCACAGCATTGCATACATAAGGCTTCCGACAGCCGAAGCATAAGGAATGTCTTTCATATCATCTATCTCCTTTTGTGTCTTAGGGCACATTTCCTTGGATAGATGGATTTCATGTCTGAAAGGTACGAAGCCTTTCTTGGAATCCTGCATGTTGAATCACTTCAAGACAGTGTCTATGTATGAAGCTTGCGATAAGCCTATCATTCTTTTCTTGCGATCTCGAGCAATCTTGATCCCAAGGATGTGCCCGGCTTCCCCTAAGTCCTTCATATCAAACTGTTTTGAAAGTCATGCCCTTACATCTGATAACACCTTTACATCATTCCCGATGAGCAGAATGTCATCTACGTATAGTACTAAGAATACCAATGCATTTCTGACATGCTTTTTGTACACACAACTTTTGAACTCGTTTTGATCAAACCCATAAGACTTTATTACTCGATCAAAACATTGGTTCCAAGCTCTGAATGCTTGTTTGAGTCCGTAAATGGACTTCTTGAGCTTACAAACTAGGTGTTCTTGGCCTTTTTCAATGAAGCCTTGGGGTTGTTGCATATAGATTTCTTCATCAAGACTTCCGTTAAGGAAAAACCGTCTTGACATCCATTTGCCAGATTTCAAAGTCGAGATGCGCAGCAATCGATAAGAGAATTCGGATGGACTTGAGCATTGCTACAGGCGAAAAAGTTTCCTCATAGTCGGTCCCTTCTTTCTGAGTATAACCTTTCGCCACAAGCCTTGCCTTGAAGGTTTCCACCTTCCCATCCGTTCCTCTTTTTCTCTTGTACACCCACTTGCAACCAATGGGTTTGACCCCATTAAGTGGTTCGACTAGCTCTCACACTCTGTTATGATCCATAGAACCCATTTCGGCTTTCATTGCTGTTTACCAAGAAACCGCATCCTTGTCTTGGATTGCCTCGTCATATGTCCATGGGTCTGATTCGTCTTGTCTGGGAATCAAGTCCGATGACTCTCCTATCCCCATGAATCTCTCGAGCTATCTCAAAACCCTCCCACTACGACGAGGTTTCGGTTGTGTAAGTGTGTCGTTTGGTATGTCATCTTGTACAGTTGGCACTGAGGTTAGCCCCCTTAGCTCATTTAAGGTAATCTCACTTTTGGGTCTTCTTTCGTTCATATAGTCTTCTTCCAAAAATCTAAAGTGGGTGTTTATTACCACCTTTTGATCTTCGGGACCATAGAACATACACCCTTTTGTTCCCTCGGGGTATCCTATAAACAACCTTAATTCTGATCGAGGATCCAATTTTCCGGCTTCCTTGTCCAACACGTAGGCCGGACACCCCCAAATTCTCATGTGTCTCAAACTGGGCTTGCTCCCGGTCCACAATTCTTTGGGAGTTTTGGGAACCGATTTGGATGGCACCAAGTTCAGAATGTAAGCTGTTGTTTCCAAGGCATGACCCCAGAACGACTTGGGTAGATCCGCATAACTCATCATTGATCTAACCATTTCTAAAAGAGTTATGTTTCTTCGCTCTGCAACCCCGTTTTGTTGAGGGGTTCCGGGTGCAGTTAACTGGGATACAATCCCTTCATCCGACAAGTAGTTCAAAAACTCATCGCTGAGGTACTCGCCTCCACGATCGGATCGTAGAGACTTGACACGTTTTTCCCTATGATCCTCTGCTTGAGCCTTAAATTCTTTGAATTTGTCAAAAGTCTCAGATTTATGCTTCATAAGGAAAATATAGTCGTACCTTGAGTAATCATCAATAAAAGTGACGAAATACTCATAACCTCCTCTTGCTTTGATTGATATTGGACCACATACGTCTGTGTGAACGATTTCTAACACTTCTTTGGCTCTATTTCCCTTGGCTTCGAATGCCCTCTTGGTCATTTTACCTTCCAAACATGATTCACAGGTTGGGATTGATTCAACTTGGAGAGACTCCAGTGAACCGTCGTCTACCAACCTTTGGATCCTCTTTGGATTAATATGTCCCAATCTTAGATGCCATAGAAGTGTCTCGTTCACGTCTGATGAACGTTTTCTTTTATCGGAAACAGTTGATGTGTTATAGGATGCATTTCGTGAGTGGTGTGCACTGTTAATTGTATAGAGATTATTCGACAACGTTCCATGACAGATAAATTTATCATAAAGAGAAATGGTAACAACTTTATCAAAAGTAACCGAATATCCATCAAGGTAAAGTTTAGAAACCAAAATTAAATTCTTTCTAAAAACTAGGAACGTAAAGAACATCTCTTAAAATTAAAACTCTGTCTTCAAAAGACAGGTGATCTCCCACTGCTTCAGCTGCCACTCTCGTAGCATCGCCCAGTGTGATGAGGATCTCACTCCCACTAAGTTTTCGGGTCCGCTTGAACCCCTGTAAAGTGAAACAAACATGATCAGTGGACCCCGTATCCACCACCCATAAATGGGAGGCATACGCCGCTAAGCAAGTTTCAACAATTAGTGCGTGAGAATTACCTTTCTTTCCATTCCTTTTGAGTTTGGAACAGGCTGACCTCCAATGTCCTTTTTCACCACAGTTGAAGCACTTCCCCTTAGCTGGCTTGCTCACTCCTCCACCTCCCTTCACCTTTTCTTTGCCCTTGGCAACACTTGAGTTCACTTGCTTGTGGCTTTTATCCTTTTTCTTGTTCTTACCACCCTTTGGCCTAGAAGAAGAAGAAGGTCCATTTGCCACCAAGGCTTGGCTCTTTTGCCCCAATATTGCCTCTGTCGAGACTAAAGCTTGCAACAGATCAGGCATCGAGAACTTCTAATTGTTCATCTGGTAGTTCAGCCTGAACTATTCATCGGGACTTATAACCCTCACTCGGGATTGCCTACAGATGTTTACCGAGTTCACACTCATGTGAGCTGATCAGATCAGGCGAGAAGAAATCAGATATCAGAAAACCTGAAATCTGCATACCAGATCAGGAAAGAAGTCATCAGAAGAGAAGTCATCTGAAGTCATATTCACTGAGAATCAGAACGCTGCTGATGATCAGTTAGCCTGAGTGCTAGTGACCTGAGGGTCAGGATGTCTGAAGACAGAAGAACTGAACTCAGTCAGCCTGAGTGTCAGTATACCTGATCAGACAAGGTCCGCTGAAGAAAAGTCTGCTGAATCAAGAACCTGAAGACTCAGAAGATCCTGAAGATTATATCTGTTAGATTCAGCTGACGTGGACCAATGAGAGGAAGACAACCAACCTGGAAAAGCTGCAAGAAGCTACAGAATGGTATGGATTTGAATGTGACTCCATCCAACGGTAACATTCAAATCCACACTATAAATACAAGTTCTTCCTTCATTATTTGTGTGGAAGAATGCGTGAAACATCCATCAAACCAAATCATCTAGCATTCCCACCATAGAACACAGAGAAAGAAATACACGCATATATTCAAAGAGTGTTCTACCCTAGATCTAAGAACAAATGTAATATCCTAAGCTTAGAGAGATTTTCCCATCCTTAGCATTGAGGCTAAACAAATGTAAGGGAAAATCTCAACCTAGTTGGAAACCAAACAAACCTTACCCAAATCAGTCGGTTAAGTTTGTAGGTGAGTGTGAACTCGGTAAACATCTAGCAATCCCGAAAGGGAGGGTAGGCAATCCCGAGTGAGGGTGATAAGTCCCGTTGGAGTGTGAACTCGGTAAACATCTGTAGGCAATCCCGAGTGAGGGTGATAAGTCCCTTTGGAGTGTGAGCTCGTTAAATATCTAGAGGCGAACCCGAGAGGGTGATAAGTCCAGTTGAAGGAATTTCCCTAGGAACAGGGAGAGTGGATGTAGGAGCTTGAGTCTCCGAACCACTATACTTTGTTGTGTTGTTTACTGCTTTATGTTCTTATATTGTCATATGCATTCGATTATAAGCAAAACACAACACATGAGCTTAAAACGAAAAAAAATATGTAATCACTCTGCCCTCACCCCTGTTTTATATGCATTACACCATGTTTTCGCTTCCGCACGCGCAAAATGGGTTTTCAAAACGGGACCAACAATTGGTATCAGAGCGGTTATTCAAAAGATCACTTATTTCAGAAGTGATCACCTGAACAGATCCATTTTTAAAACCCGTCTCTGATCTGATACCAACAATTGGGGTGGGTCATATATCACAAGGTTCAATCACATGCATCATATTAAAATCTCAAAAAAATATGAACATGCATCAGCCAACATCTCAAAACTGTTTAAATAAGCCACGTGGGGTGGGTCATTATTTAAACACATTCAAGCAGGTTACAAACAAGAAAACAGTCACAAACCTTTAATATTCAGATTAATAGTTGGCTCCCACTTGACCAATATATAAATTGAAAGGGACTTCAGGGAAGTATATGCATATCAATTTTATACCTAAGTAATAACCATGATTAAATACAGAATTATTATTTTGCTTTGAACGAGCCTCGTGGGGAGGGTCATCGTCGCCACTAGTAATAATCCACAATCATCCATTTGGAATTTATTCATGTGAAAGCTATCTTTTGACCGTCCCGTGGGGGGAATTTCTCCAAAAGAATTCACAAATAAATAAATCATGGAGGTCAAAATTAATTCAATTTTATTATCCGGAATAAAATTGTCAATTAATTGTTTAAGCATACTTAGTAATTTTTGAAAGTGAGATTTTTCAAAAACATTTTCTCATACATCGCAAATTTAAACACAATTTAAATAAGCATAAAATAATGCATAAGATCAAAAATAAAAAATTAAACACGTTGGGCACATATATCCAATTGTCACGGTTAATTTTTGTCATGTCTTGATCTCGAGAAATCGTCTTCATAGCCTTCATCGTTCGTCTAAAAAAGTTCCCACTTGACCGTCTTAAAAAAATGCCTCGTCAAGCCACGTCATCGACCAGCTCGCGGATCGAAGCACGCCACACTCCCGGCCGTGTCTATCCGCCCGCGCCCCGTCGTGCGCGCTAAGCGCCGCCGTCACAAGACGCGTCGCCCTTCGATACTTCTCGATAGATCGGCGGTAGCGCGCGCCAGATACCATCGTAGCGCCCGCCCATGCCGAATCCCTTTGAGCCCCCCATCGCCGCTTACTTTGGCGTCCGTCGTCCTTTCGCAGACTTACCGCACATCCGCCCGCACAAGACGAGGCCTCGCTTTGATCCGCCAGCCTTTCGGCCGCCCGGCCTCGCCCCAAGCCGTGTGTGCACACTGGCGTCCGCTTCACGCTACAGCGTGCCTCCTTGGCACGCGCCAAGACGACACGCCGCTTGCACCCGGTTCCGGATCCCGTCTTTTAATTCTTCATCTTCGCCTCCATTTCCAAACCGGTTACAATTTATTTACAAAAAATAAATAAACATAGATCTAGACTAGTCTATTACATTGAACGAATCAAACAAATCATAATCTACTCGTAGATTTTCTCACGAGGCAAAACTAATTCGAACGAATCGAATTAAAAAAAAACCATAATTTATATGCATGCATAAATATGAACATTCATCAAATACCATGACAATTGGATACCAGCAAAAAAGATCTAGCAATTCTACTATCCAATTTAAAATTTAATGAAAACGAATTAAATTACAATTTAAAACTCAGAGCCCGAAACCGAGGCTCTGATACTAGTTGTTGGGGAATTAATTGCCCGGATCTATTCGGGATGAATATTTAAATACAAATTTAATTCTAACAATTATTATTAGCATGAATTAATCCTATATTAATTCAAATAATAATTCAACAACAAATCATGCATATAAACAGTTCACATAAATCCTACGCATGCGGAATTGCTACGGGTTTATGTGAACTAACCTCTCGGAGTGACAACCGTTGAGAAGATGGATCCCGTTCACACGAACACACCAAAAAGCCTTCTCAAGTATTCCCTTGCCCTTGTTCAATAATCCGGTGGAAGGAACTCGCGAACAATTTAACAAAAGGAAAAATAAAATTATGTTGCACCACCTTTGTGGATTTATAATTTTTTCCAACACATGGAATTGCACACTCACAATTGAGGTTTTTCGAAAATACACAATCTGTCGACGTTTCAAAATATTTGATATTTTATCGACGCTGATATTTTTCCGAAAAACCAATTTTCGTGATCTCCTAGGGATGAAACATTCATCCCCTATTTATAATGAGGGGTTGGTCGAAATTTTAGGTGGAAATAAAGATGGGAAAATCTTTTTCTTGATCTCCAAGAAATCTTGAATATATCTCATATATTCTTTTCTCCATAATTAAATATTCAACAAAAATCCCAACTCCTCTTGTTATGGTATTTTTCAAAAAATAAGGAGTAGGAATCCAAGATTTGGATCTTTTTGAATTTATGAGATATTCTTGTATTCCAAGAATACATATCTTCCATAATATATTTTCAAGAAAATCAAGAAAATCTTTCCTCTCCTTATTTATTCATAAATTTCGAAATATGCTTAATAAATAACCAAGTGAGAGATTTCTTGAATTTAATGAGATAATCTTGTATTCCAAGAATACTTATCTACATTCCATAACAAAATTCAAAGAAAATCTTTCTCCCTCTTTTATTTATTATTTTCGAAACTTTTAGGAAAATTAGGCAACAATAATTTATTTTATTTTAAACACCTTTTTCAGTTACTGGACATTATATTTGGGTCACTTGAGGGGCCTTTAGGAGAATTAAGATTGGACCTTCTAATGGACTTTGAATATCTAATATTGAGCCACAATATTATTCAAGCTCATAAATATTAATTAATCCCACTACATAATTAATATTGCACTATCCATTTTAACTCATATTACTGTTAATATGGCTCCCGGTTATTATTTCCCGTGTTTAAGATTATCTAGCCCATTAATTAATTCAAGCCACTGAAATAGTTTTCCATTAATTAATATCTTTTGTCCTTGGTTAAGGAACGGTTCAACATTATTATCCATACCGGAAACTAGTTCCACTTGCAAGATTTGGTATGATAAATCTTATGAACCTCCCAAGGGGGAAATCGAACAAGCGTACTTGCGCACGATTCTTCGTATTAAATCTTAGCAATCGCATGTGACCAATAATATTGCCCAAGATATAAAGTATTGAATCTCGTTGATTCTCTACCCGTAATAAGTCAAAGCAATAATTACTAACCACAATCGATCCTATTCAAGGGACGAATATTAAGAAATAACGAACCACTGAGGTCTAATTCTTCCTAGTTCAGTGCTGAAGAATTTGTCCTCATGTAGGTCTTATTCAGTGCATCAGTCATGCACTAGTGTAATCTCTTGGTCAAGACAAGTCAATCTGAGCCTTACACTTCAACCTTCACGATGGATTGTTCATTTTCATCTAGGTCGTGAATGGTGTACTTTTGGTTACAAGGAACTGTTACTTTAATCTTCTGTGATCTGGTATCACTAAATTAACTACAATGTAACACGTACTATTTATTGAACAGTTATGCAGTAAATATATGTAAGATTCAATGATATTTAAAGCATCAGTGATAAATAATTTGTTTCAGTAAATAAGACAGAAATTCAGTTTGGTTATACAAAGTAAAAGCATACTTTCCAGTATAACCCCAACAAGTTCTACCCGTTGTCTCTCTCAAAGAAACGTTATGTGATGCATGGAACACTCTCTCTCGCCTGTGTGCGGGTAAATCACGATCTCGGGTGAACCAATTGAAGAGCGAATATCGCATGCAGATCAAGGATCGATCCATTACCTATTATCTCCGCCATGTGAAAGCTAAATCCGATGTGCTTGCCCCAATTGATGAACCAGTCTCGGCGGATGACTTAACTCTCTTTGTTATCAACGGATTGGGCCCCGAATATGCTTCTATTGTCGGACCGATCCATACTCGTGAATCTCCCTTTCGCTTTGAAGAGTTGCATGACCTCCTTCTCGAGCATGAGCTCGCACTCAAGTCACAAGAGGACTCTCAACGCCAACTTCTTGCCACGGCCAATACTGAGAACTATTCTTGTGGGTCGTCTGGTAATCGTGGAAATTATCGTGGCAATAACAAACACCGCGGCTCTAATAATGGTGGCAACTTCAATCGTGGTCAGTCAAGTGGCAACTCTCAGAATCGTGGACATCATTTCAGTAACCGCGGAAATCACTCAGGTACTCCACCTAATAATCATAATTCTCGGGCTGTTATTTGTCAACTATGTGGATTTACAGATCACGCTGCTCCTACTTGCGCCGCCGTGTTCCTGTTTCCGCTAACTATGCAAACAGTGTTGTGAACTCACCCTCTAATACGTGGTTGCTGGATTCTGGGGCATCACAAAACCTCACCTCCGACCTCAATAATCTCTCAATACATTCAGAGTATGATGGCACAGATGAGGTTCACATAGTTGATGGTTCTGGCCTTCGAATCACCCACACTGGTAAATCTGAAATTCATTTTCCCGGTAGATCATTTATACTTGATGATGTTTTGTGTGTGTCGTCTGCTCGCCAGAACTTATTACCAGTCAATAAATTTACTCGTGCTAATAATGTGTCCCTTGAATTCTTTCCATCTTTTTATGTTGTTAAGGACCTAGCCACGGGGGCGCGGCTAATTAAAGGTCCATGTCGTGATGGCGTTTACCACCTATCTCCGTCTGCTCATGCTGTGCACTCAAATAAAGTCTCGGCCTCTGTTGGTGTCAGGGCATGTCCCACCAGATGGCATGCTCGCCTTGGTCATCCGTCCAAGGCTACTAGGTCTTTTGTTATTCACACTTTTAATTTACCAGTACTGAACAAGTCCCTCATTTTGGGCAAGATAGTGTTTCTTGCCAGCTGAGCAAATGTCATCAATTACCATTTCGTACATCTTCTTTTCATGCGCTTCATCCATTGCATTACATTTATACTGATGTTTGGGGACCGGCTCCTATAGTTTCTGTGGATGGTTCAAAGCATTTCTTATTACTGGTTGACTTATTTACTCGTTATTGTTGGGTAATTCCGATGAATGCTAAATCACAGGTGTTCTCTATTTTCTCTCAATTTCATGCATTGGTGGAGAAACAGTTTGGTCATCATATCCGAAATGTTTATTCTGATAATGGTGGTGAATTTGTTGCTTTGCGACCTTATTTTGTAAAACATGGCATATCATGGCTCACGACTGCCCCTCACACCCTTCAACAAAATAGCATTGTTGAGCGATGAAATTTCCACGTTCTCGAGGTTTGTCGGGCCCTCTTACATGTTGCATCACTGCCACAATCATTTTGGTCATATGCAATCCAGACAGCCGCTTATCTTATAAACCGTATGCCCACCTCGACTCTGGCTCGGTCAAGTCCTTTCCAAGTTCTTTTTGGCACCCAGCCGAATTATGCCAAGCTCAGAACGTTTGGTTGTCTTTGCTTCCCGTGGCTCCGCCCGTACCTTCCTGGCAAGCTCACGTCTTCATCTCTCCCATGCATTTCATTGGCTATTCCACATCACAAAATGCTATGTTTTGATCACAATTTTGGTCGCATTTATATGTCACGCCATGTTTCATTCCATGAAGAGACATATCCCGGCTATGCCCCAAAACCCTCATCGCCCCAGCTAGACAAACAGGCACCCATCACCCTCTCGGTCTTGACTCCCCGAGCTCAACCGCCTACTACTGTGCAGGCCCCCGTTCACTCACTACCCCTTACCGTTGTTCCGGGTCCGACAGATAATGCAGGCTCCTCCGATGTACCTTCGGTCCCTCCTGCTCCCTCGCCAGCTCTGCCTCCTGACGTTCAGCAACGAGTTCACCTGATGCAAACTCATAGCCAAAATAATATTCATAAGCCTAAGCGGTTCTTTGCAGCGACAAAACATCCCTTGACACTCGACATTTAGCAGTCAACCGTCAAGCAAGCTTTAGACTCTCCTCACTGGCGCGTTGTAATGAATGAGGAATTTACAGCCTTACAACGTTTTGGTACCTGGGATCTTGTTTCGGCCCCTCCGAACGCAAACATTATCGGGTGTAAATGGGTTTTTCGTGTGAAACAAAATCCAGATGGTTCTATCGACATGTACAAAGCACGCCTTGTTGCTAAAGGTTTCAACCAGCACTGTGGTGTTGATTTTCAGGAAACTTTCAGCACTGTTGTTAAACCAACTACCATTCGAACAATTCTTTCTCTTGCACTTCACTTTAGTTGGCCTCTTCGCCAACTTGATGTTAGTAATACTTTTCTTCACGGCACCCTTAACATTCCAGTATATATATCTCAACCACCCGGATTCAAGGACATAGATTCTCCATCGTATGTTTGTCTTCTTCGCCGTACTCTATACGGTCTTCGCCAAGCCCCTCAGGTCTGGTATAATGCACTCAGCTCGGCTCTTCTTGCTTTTGGCTTTGTTCAGTCGGTCGCTGACTCGTCACTATTTGTGTTCTTACGGGGTAACACACTTATGTATGTCCAGGCTTATGTCGACGACTTGGTCATTACTAACTCGGACCCTCTTCTCATCTCTGCCATCACGAAGCATCTCATGAATTCCTTTGTAGTGAAAGATCTTGGCCCTCTTACATATTTCCTGGGTGTTGAGGTTGCACATTGTAAGGAATGACTTTTTCTTTCCTAGAACAAATATACCATCAATCTTCTTTGCAAGTTCAAGCTTGATGGTTCGAAGCCGGTTTCAACTCCTATATCTTCAAAACTTCCTTCCTTGGCCGGTAATGCGGACACAACTGAACTTCGGAGTGCAATTGGTGGCCTACAATACCTCAAACTTACGCGATCGAATATTGTCTTTACGGTCAACAAACTTGCTCAATTCATATCTACGCCTCTTGCCTCTCATTGGGATGCTGTGAAACGGTTGTTTCGTTATCTTAAGGGCACTCTGCATCATGGTCTGCTATTGAAGCGCTCGTCGACCTTGGGGGTCACAGCCTTCACTAATTCTGATTTCGGTGGTGACCTTCTTGATGGAAAATCCACTTCTACATACGTAGTGTTTTTGGGTGACAACCCAGTCTCTTGGCGATCTCACACGTGATGTTTCCCACTCGTCCATAGAAGCCGAGTATCGTGCCCTTGCCTCTACTACCTCAAAAGTTTGTTGGTTTAAAACATTTGTTCACTGAACTTGGCCTTTCGTCCTCTACGCCCAGAATTTTATGTGACAATATGGGGGCTACGTGCCTTGCTCTCAACCCTGTTCAACACTCTCAGATGAAGCATAACGCACTAGACCTCCATTTCGTTCGTAATTTGGCCTCCGAGGGCCGCCTCACTGTTTCCTATGTCAATACCCTAGACCAGTTGGCTGATCTTCTTACGAAACCACTTGCTCTATCACGCTTTCAGCAGCTCCATTCCAAAATCTCCATCGCCGATGGGACGTCAATTTTGTAGGGGCGTATTAGGAATTAGTCTTCCTATAATTGCGGAACTGATTTATTTTGTAATTATTGTAAATTGATTTGTATCTTTGGTAATTATTGTACATTGACTAAGACTACAAAAAAGACGGAAACCACCCGAGCCACGGGCCATCTCAAGCACAACCACCAAGCATCTCTTATATAAGCCACCAAGTCTCCCAATTAATGAGGCAATTATTCGCTCCCATGGGGGATAGAACACGGGACATTGGGCGCCTGAGCGGTGATCAATTCCTCTCGGACACTTACTTTCTTGCGTTTACTTAATGAAATTAATTCTATGTCCTAAAAATCGATTTTTTTTTACAATTTTTTTTAAAATTCTTTATTTCAATTATCTTATTTATTAATTCAATCACATTTTTATATAATAATTTTTTTATATAAATTAAAATTTAAATTAAATTATATTAAAATTATATTTTTTACTTGTTTTTAAAAAAAAAAGTACTACCTTTCTTTTAAACCTGTAATACTTTTTCATCTAAACAAGTAATATTTTTCTATCTAAATAAGTAATACATTTCTTTAAACAGGTTATACTTTTCTATCTAAACAAGTAATACTTTTATATTTAAACAAGTAATATTTTTTCATCTAAACAAGTATTACTTTTCTTTAAACAAGTTATATTTTTCTAACTAAACAAGTAATACTTTTCTATTTAAACAAGTAATAGTTTTTCATCTAAACAAGTAATACTTTTCTTTAAACAAGTTATACTTTTCTAACTAAAGAAGTAATACTTTTCTATTTAAACAAGTAATACTTTTCCATCTAAACATGTAATACTTTTCTTTAAGCAAGTTATACTTTTCTAACTAAACAAGTAATACTTTTCTATTTAAACAAGTAATACTTTTCCATCTAAACAAGTAATACTTTTTCATTAATGTGAGGTCCCGGTTAAAACCGATTTTGCGCGTGCGGAAGCAAACATTTCATGTGATGCATATAAAACAGGGGTGAGGGCAGAGTGATTATAGATTTTGGCATTTTAAGCTCATGTGTGTTGTTTTGCTTGTAGCTGAATGCATATGGCAAGTAAGAACATAAAGCAGTAAAGAACACACGATTTTATAGTGGTTCGGAATCCAACTCCTACATCCACTCTTCCCTATCATCAGGGGCACCTACTTAACCAACTGGACTTAGTTTAACATGTTAGTCCAACACCCAACAGATGTTTACCGAGTTCACACTCAAACGGGACTTATCACCCTCACGGGATTGCCTACCCTCCCTTTCGGGATTGCTAGATGTTTACCGAGTTCACACTCACCTACAAACTTAATCGACTGATTTGGGTAAGGTTTGTTTGGTTTCCAACTATGGTGAGATTTTCCCTTACATTTGTTTAGCCTCAATGCTAAGGTTGGGAAAATCTCTCTAAGCTTAGGATACATCGTGAGTTGCTTAGATTGGGTTCTAGAACACTCTTGAATATATGCGTGTATATCTACAGACTTGTGTTCTAGGGTGGGAATGCTAGATGATTTGGCTTGATGGATGTTTCACGCATTTTTCCACACTTGATAATGAAGGAAGATCTTGTATTTATAGTGTGGATTTGAATGTTACCGTTGGATGGAGTCACATTCAAATCCATACTATTCTCGTAACTTCTTCGCAGACTTTTTCCAGGTGGTTGTCTTCCTCTCATTGGTCCATGTAAATTTGAATAAGAAGCGGCTATATTATTCTTGATTCTTCCGAGTCTCGGGATCTTGATTCTATCTCGAGCCTTCAGTTCTATCGAGCCTTGGTCTCCCCGAGCCTTGAGTCTCTCGAGCCTCGATTAATGCGGTGACATACTAAGTATCGAGGTTTCTTGATTCAGCCAGACTTCTCTTGTGGACCTTATCGTCGGGCATCTTGACACTCGATTCGGCTTCTTCCGACTTGAACCAATCGACCCTGGTCGCCTTTTCAGCTAGCGATCATCGGCGTTCGATTCTCGGTGAATATGACTTCGGATGACTTCTCTTACGATGACTTCTTTCACGATCGATATCACTGATTTACGGTTTTATGATATTTGATTTCTCTTCGCTTTGATCGATCGGCTCACATGATCGGAATCGATTATAGCATCAGTCGACATATCGGTTTATGCGCATCAGTTAGTACATCGGTTTAGTATATTAGGTTAGCATATCGGTTTAGAACATCGATCTCAATCACGTCGATCTTGATCATCTGCTCATCTTCATATACGCAACCTTCTCTTACGATCTTACGAGTCGGTTCAATTACGATCGGCTTGCACCGCTCTTCGATCACCGGACCGGCTAAATTCATTCTTCCGATCATCGATCAGTGCATTACGGTCATCGATCTTCGATCGGTGGCTTAGCTTTTCTTCTCTTCTGATTTTGCTCAGCTCATCAGTTAACTCCGGAACTCATCTTACTCATCTGATCTCGATCAGTCTCGTCTGCAACCTCGTCTGATCTCGATCATCTACATCTGATTTCGTGAGTTCCCCCTCAATTTGTTCTCTCGTTCCCCCTCAACTTGTTATCTGTAAAATAACTTAAATAACACAAGTTGATAATGTTTTGGCATAATTCATCAAAACTAAAATATCCCAACAATTAAACAAAGTTATACTTTTCTATCTAAACAAGTAATACTTTTCTATTTAAACAAGTAATACTTTTTCATCTAAACAAGTAATACTTTTCTTTAAACAAGTTATACTTTTCTATCTAAACAAGTAATAATTTTCTATTAAAGCAAGTAATAATTTTTTATCTAAACAAGTAATACTTTTCTTTACACAAGTTATACTTTTCTATCTAAACAAGTAATACTTTTCTATCTAAACTAGTTATACAAAAAAAAAGATAAATAAACGATAGAACAAAAATATAAACGATATAAACATTATACATACATAAACAAGTAAATTGTTCACAATAAATAATTAAAAAAAAAAGTGTCGCCTCATGAATAATCATAAAAAAAACAGAGTTTCAATCACCGCCCCGGATAATAATCATCCGCATCATCCCCCAAATTAGTAGTAAAATTATTAGCAAAAATAAAAAAGGATCAAAACTGATATCATCGGCGCCACCGCCACCGTCATCTCTGACCCCGGCCCCGCTGCCACTGCCGCCACTGCCACCGCTGCCACCACCACCACCACCATGACCAATGACCAAGCCACCGCTGCCACCGCCTAGGTCATCCTCCTCCTCGCAAAGGTTGTCGAGGAAATATTTGGGTGGGCAACCCATTCGATCGGCCAATCGGGACGCAAGCCGCAGCCACTTCTGTTCATTTTATTCTCTGAGCTCGGCCGCACCGCCTCTCTAATCTCTTTAGTCGTTTGTTGAGGTGGTTGCGGTGGCTGCAGTGCTAAAGTAACAGAGGTCTGAGACGAGTATGGTTGTGTCTCCACGATCAAGACGACAGACAACCTACCGTACCTGAGTTCCCGCTGTCTGGAGGTGTCGGCCTCCTCCACATAGATCTGATTCAAATTAATTGGAGGAGGTGGTGGATTTGAACCTGATGGTTCACCCATCTGGGCCTGGCTGACAGCTTCGACCCTATCTCGCACCGTTCTCTGTAAAATTAAATATTATAATTACCAAATACAACATTAATTACTTACGTGTACATGGGTGGTGCGGCTGTAGGTGGAGGTCCTTGTCTCCTCTTCGTAGGGGTGGCCGAGTGCCAACGTCTCAAAAGCGTTTAGAGGGCGTCCGGGCCCGTAGTTCCTGTTAACAAATAAAAATATTAATATTAATTATGAAATTATTGTACAATTAAATAAATTATATTACTTACTTCCTCCATGCGGTAATCCAGAATTGACCGAGATCCGCCCCAAGACGCAATGACGCCCCATCCCCTTCCCCTCGAGACAATTTTGGCATTTCTTCGAGACAATTTGGGGCAAATTTCTTCGTCGGGGTCCATCTCCTGGGTCATATCCAGCCCTTCATCCTTCCACCCGGCGTGCCACCTATAAAGAAAGTCCTTGTACGTACCGGGCTTGGGAAAGCTTGCAGAACGGCATGTAGAAATCGATCGGTGTCAGATCCTCCCTCCACTTCGTTTATTTATGCATTTCATTAACACAAATTTATTTAATTAATTTAAATATATATATATACATATATATATATATATATATATATATATATATATATATATATATATTAAATTAAAATAAGTAATCAATTATTGTACGTACCCTAAACTAGTCGAAGTAGAGTTGGCGTTGTTGTTCAGACACGCCTCTCCAACTGTGGGCCCCCATAGCAATTCCAACTCGCAAGATGGAGTTGGTGGCTAAATTGGAAGCCTCGTGACCGGGTATGATGCTGAAATATATTAAAAAATTAATAAGTATAATTAAATAATTAATTGTATAACTAAACAAATTAGTAAGTAAAAGTTATAACCTACCTTCCCAATCTCAGATCGATCGCCAATCAAGCAGTGGGGGCTGAGCCACGATGAACAGAGGTCGAGCCTGAGCTCGACCCTGCTGGAGATGACCATGCCGAGGGCGGGTGCTGCGAGTTGGACCCATCGTGGGCGGGTGGGTGCAGGTTCACCTGAGGTCTAAGGATCCTCTTCCTCCTGGTGCTCTGAGGAACACCACTGTCGCCTCGACCACCACCACTGCCTCGACCACCACCATTGCCGCTGCCGCGACCACTTACACTGGAACGTCCACCAGTACTCATCTGCATTATATAAAACAAATTCATAACATTTTTTGCCTAACAATTTAATTAACCAACAAATTTCGACAGACTCTCGACTGTATTATATAAAACTCATCTTCTAGTCAACCAATAAATTTCAATTCTAATTCCTAACACGTTGACTAACAATATAACCAATCAAATAATTTGACATAAATTAATTAATTAAAACAATTAATTAAAATCGCGTCTAAATTTCGACAGAGTTTCGACTGTATTATTTTAAACTCATCCTAGTCAACAAACAATCTAACATTTCAAACATATATATATCACATAATAAAATAATTACATAAACATAATCTCATAATATAACATGTACGTTAAATTGACATTATCTAACCAGACTAATTTCATAATCAACCAGACTAATCTAATTACATAAAATTGTTGACTAATTAATTTAGCATGCATATATACGTAATTGACTAATTAAACTAACATGGATATATAATTAATTTAACATTAATCTAATATATATATATATATATAACATTAATCTAATAATATCAAAATTATAATTACATCGAAATAATATCGAAATTAATCTAATATATATATATATATATATATATATATATACACGCATGTACGGTATATAAAATGAGAAAATAAATGGTTAAAAATTAAAAAAATTACCGTCAAATTGAAGAACGCGACGGTACGAAGCTCTTCAAATGCACGTAATGCTCAGGATGGCGACAACGAACGACGTACGGCGGCTGCGATGGAATATGCTATTTGCGGAAAAAACCGCGTCAGAATGCTGCAACGGGAGTTTATATAATTGAATTTAGCGACAGATTAGCGATGGACATTTAATGTCCATTGTTATATTCAAATGTCCATCACTAAACTCGGCCTAGGCGGTGGGCCAAGTGTCGAGACTTTTCGTTCTACGGGTCCGACTTTAGCAACGGTTAAAACCGTCGCTTAATGCCCCGATTCGACCCGGTTTGAATTATTCGTCGCTAAACTGCCGCTAGTTCGTCGCTAATAGCGGCGGTTTTGAAAATCGTCGCTAAATTCAGTGACTTTGATCGTTTGACTGACACCGTCGCCAAAATCACCGCTAATATCGACGGTCTCTGAATCCGTCGCTAAAATTCATCGTTAAACACCGCATTTTTTGTAGTGTAAGTGTTGTAATACCTCTATAAGAGTCACTCATTTGTACGCTGCTAATCAATTCAATAAATTCAATTCCTTTTAGGATCCATCCCATTTCGGGTCAAATTTCCGTCACTACTTGATCATAATGTTGTTCTATTATTATGGTTTACGGGTCAAGCCCTTTATATAGGAGTGGGATTTTAATTTTGGTTGAGATGTGAAATATAAATTTGAAATTTATATTTATTTAAAAAGAATGATGGAAATTCTAAAATTGTGGGATTTTATTATTTTTATAGATAGAGAGAGATTTGGTGTATCTCAACAAAATATACTCCCTCCTATTCAAAATATAAGACGTTTTGGCTTATTGCATTATTTACTTTTTATTTGATGTTCTGGCTTCTATTTCCCTACACTGCCCTTATTTAATACTCTTTATTTACTTTCTTATTTTACTCCTTATCATGTCATTAAAGATAATTTATCATTAAATAAGGCTAATTTTGGTATATTTTTTCTTTATTAATAAACGTGTAAAAGGCCAAAACATCTTATATTTTGAATAGGAGTGAGTAATCATGATCAAAAAGAAAATCTATGATCAATTTAAAATTTAATTTCTTCTTAAACAAGAAACAATAAATAGTAAGGACATAAATATATAAGAATTATGTATTTTTACAATAACTAAATATTAATTATTTCATAAATCTATGTTTTAGTATATTAATTTATAGTTATCTTCTAAAAAAATTCGATGTGTTACAGTTTCCGCATTTCATTAATACGACAAATTAAATTTTATACCATAAACTTCTCAAAATAAATCCGACGACAATCAACTGGCAAGTATCTCCAACTGTGAGTGTTAACAGCAATTCCCCCACACAAGATGGAATTAGTGACTATATCAAAAGCCTCGTGACCGGGTATAATCCTGAAATATTAAAAAAAATACATAATTAATATTTAATATTAAATTAATTATATAATAAGTTATTGAACTATAATTAGTTGTATTGTAATTTAATTTTAATTAATTAATTAATTTATATTTAATTTAGATGAGTGTTCAAGGCGGTAATGACCATCGCAGGCTGGTGGATCACCCTCATTGCGTTTGCCTATCGATCTCTCTGACGAGTGGTAAGTATTTTTTTGTTTAATTTTTTTATGAAATTTTGGCATAATCTCAACTAAATTAAGTCAAACTAATCTCCTAGTAAACCAACAATCTAAAAATTCAAACATAGAATATCACTAAGTCATAATATATCTAAAAAAAATCCTAAACATATTTCACTAATAATTAATTAATCATTTTCAATTAACCAACAATCTAACAATTCTAACATCAAACAATCTATCATAAATAAATAAAAAATGAATTATATCAAATTAAAACATTCCTAAACCTCAATCTATCATCAATAAATAAAAAACGAATTACATCAAATTAAAACATTCCTAAACCTCAATCTATCATCAATCTATCAATTTATAAAACAAATAAATATTAATATCAAATTACATGCATATACATACGAATACAAATAAAAAAGATAAATCATATATACAAAACATGTAAATATACGTACATATTTATTGATAATATAAATCTAGATGCAGCCATCTTTGTCTATCGTGGAGTTGTCGAAAAATGAACGAGTAGTGCAAGTCAACTAGTCCATCCCTCCGCGATCTTCAATTTAATGGTAAATTTTTCAATTTTTACCCGTTTATCTTTTATTTTGTATAAGATCTGGCGACGGTAAAACTGTAACTAAAAAAAGGGTTACAGCCCTTAATTGGCGGTGGCCCAACCGACAAGACGTTTCTTGTTTCGTGTGATTTAGTGATGGTTTTACCATCACAACTCGACCCGTTTTGACGCGGTTTGTAAGAACCGTCACAAAAACCTTCGCTATTTGCGACGGTTTACAAACATCGTCGCAAAAACTGTCACAATTTGCCACTATTGGATGAAAAATAACACACAATACATTTGTAGGAAATTTGAAATTTGAAATTACAATATTAAGGGTAAATATGAGATAAAGGGGGATAGAATACCAGAACGACATCTGTTTCACAAATAATTCAAAATACTAAAACAACATGTAAATAAAAAAGGAGGGAGTAATAAATATAAACAAATATTGTGATTTAGCTTATTAGTCAATTCTTATATAGTATATGTCATTCATCTGTGTCCGGATTCTTTTAATTACAAAATTTAATATTTTATACCTTTATATTTTTGTTGTATTGGAAATAATTGCATCCTGAGTAGGGGTGGAGGAAATACCGAAAATACCGGTATACCGCACTTACTGTACCGAAAAATATCGATTTTATCGAAATTTTCAATGTACCAAAATTTTCGATACGGTATGGTACTGTATCGAAAATTTCAGTACAATAAAGGTATGAAAATATAGAAAAATTTGGTATACCAAAATACCGAAATATTTCGATATAGCGGAATATTTTTGGTATACCGGAATAATTTCCCGTATATCAGAAAAAATTTCGGTATACCGAAAAAAATTCTGGTATACCGAAAATATTTCGGTATTTTGATATATACCGAAATATCGGTATGTAATATTGATATACCGAAAATTTTGGAATGCCAAAATTTCGGTATACCGAATTTTCGGTATACAACGGTATGACATTTTTCGGTATCGAAAATTTTGGTACGGTAACGGTATGGCGAGAAAATTTTTGGTATGTCGTACCGTCCACCCCTAATCCTAAGTATGCGAGTTCGCTATACTTAGAGGCGAATTTCCTAATTCCAAAGAGGCAAGCTTACTTTGCCGAGAGGGACGCGAGCTTGTTTGAGCTAACTGATAGTATAAAAAATCACTTGACTGACAACCAAGCTGACCATATGGAAGCGGGCTCCTGGGCAAACCCACGAGGGCGGACGAGCTCGGTATCCCAAAGGAGAGCTCGCTGACGAAGTATTTAGCCGCCCGAATTTGGGGTCCGAGCTCGAAGACACGAGTTGATAGGGTCGCGACGTCCAAATTGGCAACGACACAAGTTCCAACAACGGATTTTATCCACCTGAACACACCAACGGCTTGAAGTCAGAAGATCATTCCGTAAAAAATTCATCGTTGTCGCCATCTTTGTCCATCGTGGAGTTGTCGAAAAATGAACGAGTAGGGAACGTCAACTAGTCCATCCCTCCGCTATCTTCAATTTAATGGTAAATTTTTCAACTTTTACCCGTTTATCTTTTATTTTGTATAAGATTTGGCGACGGTAAAACCGTAACTAAAAAAGGGGTTACAACCCTTAATTGGCGGTGGCCCAACCGACAAGATGTTTCTTGTTTCGTGCGATTTAGTGATGGTTTTACCATCGCAAATCGACCCGTTTTGACCCGATTTGTAAGAATCGTCACAAAAACCTTCGCTATTTGCGACGGTTTACAAACATCGTCGCAAAAACTGTCACAATTTGCAACGACTGTTTGACTTTGACCATTTGACCGTCGCAAATATCGTCGCAAGTTGTGACAGTTCTCCAATCCGTCGCTAAATTCCATCGTTAAATCCTGCTTTTTTTTTTAATGACTTTATAATTTATATATATGATATATCAATGGAAAGAATTGCATATCAAATCCTCATTTCAGTTTGAGTCTCATTTTACAAATATCTCAATTCAAGATTCAAATTTTTTTTTTCAATTTAAGATTTGATTTAAATATATTTATAACAATTAATTGATTGGATAAAAAATTCTTTTTAAATTAAAGTCACACAATATGATAAAAAGTAGAGGACTATAAACAACCGGTTATTATACTTTGTTCCAATAGCGAATAATGTCTTCTTCATAGATCTTCTAATATGTATATTTTTACAGCTATGAAAAATCTCTAATACTTCATGGAGATTTTTATTAGCTAGAATGGATGTCAAAATCATGATTTATACTATTATCAATAATATCATCAATTATGATTTGCTCGTTTAGCATTGCAACCTAGGGATTTAAATCAAAATGGTCCTGTACTTTTGCACCTTTATTGAAAAGGTCATGTATATATCACATGTTTCAATTTAGTCCCGTACGTATGTTTTTAATTTGTGCCGATTTTATCCCAAATCGCCGTAGACCGGTCAAACTACCCAAAACGACGTCGTTTTTGGGGCGTGTGATACACGCGCCGTGTCCAAATCAAACTCCAGTAAGCATTTTCCGATCAAATCGATGCCTCACCTTTTATAATTTTTTTTTCATGAAATTTAGTTTTCTTCTAAATCTTATCCTTCTACAAATATGAGTCAATTCCAAATTTATATGAACAAAGTTCTCATCTCATTACTGTGTGTACATTTAGTTGTTTATGAGGTTCTGGGAAATTGTATTATTTCATAAACAGAACATTGTTATTCATCATTAAATATTTGAGAAAGATAATAGTAATAGAAATTAACCCCTAAATGTGGGGTAAAATAACAATACAACTCAAGTGGTATAACCAGAAGATGCTGAATATATTTGTAGTCGATGTAAGTAACAACGAGGAAGATCGGGTGGAGGTGGCTCTAACGTTTGCATTTCACCGACACCATTTTCCACGAGGAAAACCATCGCCAATCCCCAGGTGGTGTGTACATCCAAGTGACAGTGCATAATCCACATTCCTGTTTAAATATTGTAAATGTTAAAGAAGTTGTGCATTAGGTCGATGCTTCAAAATATATGATAAATATACACGCATGCTTATGCTTATGCTAACCTGGATTATGAGCCACAAATCTGATCACTGCCCACCCACCAGAAGGTAAACTTACTGTGTTGCGAAGAGGTGGATCCACGAGATTAAATTTGCTTGTATCTCAATTTCCAAATCCCTCACCAACAATATACAAGTCATAACCATGAAGATGAACCGGGTGGTTCTCAGGTGTGAAGATACTCGTTCCCTGCAACACTATCTCTACTGTTTCCCCGTATTTTAACTTGTATACCTTTGTACCCGCAGCAGGCTGCCATAGTGATCGACTCACATTTCCAGTGTAATTAAATTGTAGTGGTGGGTTCTCTGGAAAATCCGTTGTGAAAACCCCCCAAATACCCTGGTGATGTGCTTGAAGCAAGGTTGGATGGGAGAAGGAATGACACATTATTCATGCTAGCTGTAAACCGAGTTCCATTTGGACCCTGGCAGTTTTTAGGGTTTTGACCACGGGTGCAGTTGTTGAGTCCTAGACCAACTACGAACAAGAGATTATGATCAATTTTAGTGGGCACGGCTACTTTTTTTGGGTACGAGTCTCCTTGTTTGGGGCGAATGATCAAAGCCCCGTAAACAGAGGCTCTGAGCCACCAACTGTGGGCGTGGGTTCCCTCTTGGCCTTGGATAGTGAAGCGGTAAGTGTAAGTTCCTCCAGGTCTGATAGGGCATTGAGTCACGAATGATGGTCCATCGGCCCATGCACTTCTCATTTGCCTCACATATATGCATGCATTAATTAATACTAATGAAACATAAGTACTATGATAAAACAACTAATACTTTTTAATTAAATAACTAATACTCTCTAACTAATAAATAATTAAAAAGTTACCAGTGAATTGTAACGTTGTAACGTGCTTTGTTTACGACCAAAGTATCGCCATTGTTAACTTCCAAGGAAACATCCCGTTCACAGTAATGGCATTGTGGGTTTTACACAGCCTCTTCACTGGGGTTGCTTGCACCTTCATTGATATATATATATTCATTAATCTAGCTAGCTATAATTTAAACCTTTACCAAGTAAACGACGTACGAAATTAAAGAATAATTAATTTAATTAGTGGCTTACAACAAAACGATGGTGGTGCACTTTTGCACTTGTTAACGGCGCAAAGAGGAGACAAATGGCCAAGAACCAAAAGGGGTTGTTTTTTAATACCTCCATTTTAGTCCTTGATTAGTAATTAATTGGTTAATTATATTTCTGCAGAGTGAGAGGACATCATCTCCTTTTATACACAATGAATTAAGAAGGGGTTAGGTTTTGATTAATTAGTATGCATGAAATTAATTAACTTAATTAGTTGAATAGTCTCATTGATCATTAATTAGCAAATATTGTGTTAACTACTTGTTGACATGTCTTTTTGGTTTGGGAAATATTTGTCAACCTGCATGACTTTAATGCTAATCTAATCATCATAATGTCTTTGAAACTCAACGAGAAGACATCGGAATGAGATTACCTATTTCATAATTGGTGTTCCACTTTGTATTCCATAATATGGATGAATGACACGCGGAATAATAAAAATTATCGAACGAACCACCATACTCTGGGTCCATGTGTTAAAGATTCAAAAGAAATGAAACACCAATGAAATACGAAAGTGGAACAGGAGAATCGAACCGGATGACATCTTCCTCATGCACGTACGTATGGATGAATGTCACAATATATTGAACTCACTACAAAAAACGCGCGTTTTACCGATGGAAATTAGCGACGGTTACAAAAACCGTCGCAAATAGCGACGGTTTTTACGACGGTTACGGTCAAATGGTCAAAGTCAACAGTTTTAGCTACGATTTTAGCGACGTTTTGGACTAATCCCTTTAGCGACGGTATTATCGACGGTTTTTGTGACGGATTTAGCGACAATTTTTTTAGCGACGGTTTTAGCTACGGATTAGCGACGGTTTTTTTTTTTTTTTTAATTTAATTTTTTTTAAAAAAAAATTAAAAATATTAATTATGTATTTTTTTTTAATGTTTCAGGATTATACAAGATTTTTTAAATATTGTTAATGCACCTTACCGTATATTTAATTTATAGTCACTTGGAGAAGAGTTCCACCTGACCGTAGTCAGATCTATTTCGAGGAGTTTACGGTATAAAATTTAATTCATAGTATATTTAAATATATATATATATATATATATTGACTAAAAGTAGTACTTGTTTAAATAGAAAAATAGTAGTTATTTAAATTAAAGTATTACTTGTTAAATGAAAAAAATATTACTTAAGTTTAAATAAAAAAGTAGTACTTGTTTAAATAGAAAAGTAGTACTTGGTTAAATGAAAAGTATTACTTATTTAAATTAAAAGTATTGTTTAAATAATAGAAAGTATTACTTGTTTAAATGAAAGGTATTACTTGTTTAAATGAAAAGTATTACTTGTTAAATGAAAAGTATTACTTGTTTAAATAGAAAGGTAGTAGTTGTTTAAATAGAAAAGTAGTACTTGTTTAAATAGAAAAACATTACTTGTTTAAATAGAAAAGTAGTATTTGTTTAAATAGAAAAGTAGTACTTGGTTAAATGAAAAGTATTACTTGTTTAAATTAAAAGTATTGTTTAAATAATAGAAAGTAGGGATATTCTACGGTCAGGAACAGTTTCGCCCTTCCTAACGTCAGGAAATCATTTGATCACCGTTGGATCGTTGATCTAATGTATAATTTTAATTATAAATGATTGCGGCTTTTTATCTTAGTGCGTTTTAGAATGCCATGTATCTGCAATCGACTGCATCGTCTACTAATAAATTAAATTAATATTTATAAAATGACGAAATTATCCCGAACTCATCCTGACCCAGACCCAAACCTAGAACCAAATCGACCGGACCCACCAGACCACGAATACACCGCGCCCGGACCCGACCTAAACCGGACTGGACCGGACCACGACTAGAGACCCGAAGCAGAACCACGGACCGGGACCAGACCTGGCCGGACCTTAGCCGGACCCGAACTGAACTCTGCCGGACCTTGGCGGACCTAACCCAGACCTTGGCGGACCCAAACCGGCGGCGGATCGGCGGGACCGGACCCGGCGGACCCGGCGAACCATGCCCGGGCAGCCAGACCCTGCCCGAACGGCGGACCCGGCCGGCCGGACCCAAAACCGGCGGCCGGACCCGGCCAGACCCGGCGGGCCCGGAACCACGGCCAGACCAGCGAACTTGGCCGGACGAACTCGGCGGATCGGCGGGCCGGACCACGACCGAGCCGGACCCAGACCCGGCGGGCCGGACCACGATGTGGACCCTAACACGAACCGGCCGGACCCGAACTCGGACCGCCCTTTTAACGAACCGGCCCGTGCGGGCCGGACTCTGCCCTACTTAGAACCACGACTCAGAGCCGGACCAGTTGACCACGACCTGGGCCAGAACGAACCGGGCCCAGGCCAGGACCTTGACCTGCGTCGGACGGGCGCGAATCCAAACCCTGACTAGAACTCGGACCCAAATCAGGAATTGGATCCTACTCGGACACAGACCCAAACCCGACCCGGGTCGCGCATGGACCGAGTTCGGGATCGTGGATTAAATTTTTTAAATTTATGAACATTGTATTTTTATTTAAAAAATGTTATAAGGATATTTCAGTAATTTTATTATTTTTATTTTAAAAATTAATTATTTAGTCTTATGGCGAAACAGTATCGCCCATGGCGAAGTTAAATGATGTGGCAACCTTTTATCGACGTCGACGTCGGGAAGAAATAAGCCGTTCGACCAATCAGAAAAAACCTAGAAAGTATTACTTGTTTAAATGAAAGGTATTACTTTTTTAAATGAAAAGTATTACTTGTTAAATGAAAAGTATTACTTGTTTAAATAGAAAGGTAGTAGTTGTTTAAATAGAAAAGTAGTACTTGTTTAAATGAAAAGTAGTACTTGTTTAAATGAAAAGTATTACTTGTTTAAATAGAAAAAGTATTACTTGTTTAAATAGAAAAGTAGTACTTGTTTAAATGAAAAGTAGTACTTGTTTAAATGAAAAGTATTATTCGTTTAAATGAAAAGTATTACTTGTTTAAATGAAAAGTAGTACTTGTTAAAATGAAAAGTAGTACTTGTTTAAATGAAAAGTAATACTTGTTTAAATGCAAAGTATTACTTGTTTAAATAGAAAAGTAGTACTTGTTTAAATAGAAAAGTATTACTTGTTTAAATTAAAAGTATTACTTATTTAAATAATAGAAAGTATTACTTGTTTAAATGAAAGGTATTACTTGTTTAAATGAAAAATATTACTTGTTAAATGAAAAGTAGTACTTGTTTAAATGAAAAGTATTACTTGTTTAAATAGAAAAATATTACTTGTTTAAATAGAAAAGTATTACTTGTTAAAATAGAAAAGTAGTACTTGGTTAAATGAAAAGTAGTACTTGGTTAAATTAAAAGTATTGTTTAAATAATAGAAAGTGTTGGGAGATGAATTTAATAAAGATATGATTTTTATTAGATCCCAAAACCCCTGAGTATGACATGTTTAGGATAATCTTGATAGTTGAGTCAGGATTCAGTTTTTAGAGTATTCAGGATGTTATTTGCAAAATGTATAGTCAGCAGATATAGATTAGGTTGGGATCTGAAGATTCTGAAGAACTCAGTAAGTTTCTAAAGAAACCAAAGGTTCAGTATAAAACTGAAGTTTCTGACGTTTCAAAGATGAAATCGAGAAATCAAGACTCAAAGGAGAAATCGAGAAATCAAGACTCAAAGGAGAAATCGAGATATCAAGACTCAAAGCAGAAATCGAGATATCAAGACTCAAGATGAAATCGAGGAATCAAGACTCAAAGATGAAGACTCAAAAGATATCACCAAGATATCAGAAGACTCAAGACCCTCAAGACTCGGGAGAAGACCTCAAGACCTTAAGACCTCAAGACTCGTAAGACTCAAGAAGTAAGATCAAGATCAAGATCAAGAATAATGAAGGCAAGAATTATCAAGACTTCAAGAATGTAATGAATGCTCAAGATAAACTCAATGCTCCGAGGCAATCGAAAATATCTATCCGAAGGATGCACATCGAGAAGATCGCGATTCCTTAGAAAAAATAGATATTGCCCAAGACATACAAATGCGCATAAAAAGGAACTAAGACAAAGTGTTGTTAAGGTTATATCAACTCGTAGATTGTAACCAAAAAGAGTCGTTGAGTTGTCTACCTTTAACTGGAGACAAAAGTCAAAAAGAGAAAAGACAAAGATCGTACCATCATACCGACACTAACAAACAACGACAGTCACCGAAAAAGATGTCGAAGTACTAAGTTCGCATCGCAAAAAAGTGAAGACCGGCTACATGAAAGGCTATTGCCTAAAACGTGTTAGGGAGTGTCAAACCCTAAATATAGCCGTTTCTCACACACCATAAGAGTAAACTCACGAAGCTATCTCTCCAACAGATAGTTGTTCAAGAGTGACCTTGGTGTATGCCTATAAATACTTGTGACCCTCTACATTGAAAGGTTACGGGAAATTTGTAAGCAACTCAAGAGCTCAAACTTATTATTGCAAGTTGAAGCACTCGAAAACCCAAGAATTTCCCAAGTGCTTTAAATCGAAGAGAGCTCATTCCACTAAGCCTAGCTTGATAAGATATATCCAAAGCTTAGTCGAGATATCCTACCTAGCCTTTGCATTGTTCTTTATTGTAAAGGATATCTCATTCTAGTTGGAAACCAACCAAGAAACCCCAAACCCTTTGTAAGGTAGTTTGAGTGTGATTGTTGGTGAGATTGGAGTTGTAAAGAGTTAGTAAACTATTGAGAGGTAGTCGGAAAAGCTCTAGAGAAGAAGTGAGTAATCTATCTTGGATAGACAGAAAGCTTGTGTGAGTTTTGAGTTAGTAAACTACAGAGGTAGTCAGAAAGCCCAAAATTAGAAAGGTTAGTAAACTACAGAGGTAGTCAGAAAGCCTTAGGAAGTGATTAGTGAATTTCTCTGAAGAGATCAGGGAGAGTGGACGTAGGAGCTTGAGTCTCTGAACCACTATAATTTCTTTGTGTTCTTTGCTTTCATTTTTTGCTTGATTTATCTGTTGCATTATTGTGTTTTGAAAGCATATTTTCATCGATATTTCGGGTTGGAATCAATCATTTTTGAAAGTTGCATATAATTGAATCACATCCTAATCACTATTCCATTAAAGGAAGGGTTTTCAACAAAAAGCTTAAAATGAGTATAAACTAAGGGCCAACCATTCAAGACATCATCGAGAGTAGCTAGAACGAGATAGTTACCAAACCGAACTTACTCTTCCGAGGGTTCAACAAGTTAGTTATCGATCCAAGCAACTCGGGATCTCAAAACTTCGGACTCGGTTGGGATTATCCGAGGTATCGAAAGCATTTCGGGATCCTTTGTCTTAGTAGACTTTGACTCGAGCGATTTGTGCTTCTCGGGACCAAATCATCGGGACAACTGACCCAAGTGACCTCGATAAAAAGAAAAGTTTTAAAATTCTTGAACACGTGTATTCCCCCATACACTTGTAAGACTCGTTTGCACGGGACCAACAAGTGGTATCGTAAGCAAATGGTTCAACTTGACCACGCTTTGTTGACCTAAGTTTTATTTGCTAAAATACTTGTGGTCTATCCGAATCGATCTTATTTCTTTGAACTCTTAAAAGACTCAGATAAAATGTCTTCTAAGAAACTTCCCATGTTCTCAGTAGAGAACTATGATTTATGGAGACTGGGAATGCAGACTCATCTGTATTCTAAACATGAACGTATGTGGAGAGTGGTCTCTGAAGGGCCATTCCAATTTACTGTGGTGAATCCCAGAGGAACAGAAACTGAGAGAAACGATTCGAGCGAAATTTCCTAAGTCTGATGACCAACTGACTCCTGAGGAGAGGAAGTTAGTCAATCTAGACTATATTGCAAAAGACACACTATACAGTACAATTGATGATGGTGTGATGGGATTGATCTCTCACTGCAATACTGCAAAAGAAATTTGGGATACACTAGCTGTAATGTGCCAAGGCACAGATCATATCAAAGAAAACAAACTTTCAGTTGCAATTGGAAAGTTTGATAGGTTTGAAATGGATGAAGGTGAATCTATAGACAAATTGGAAGTCAGATTCACTAGCATTATGAATGATCTAAATGCACTTGGAAAGAAATATCCACAGAGAGAAGTTGCATTGAAAATTCTTAGAGGTCTTTCTAAGAAATGGGATATACATGCAGTGGTGATTGAAAACACCAAAAACATTAATTCAATGTCATATCAACAAGTCTTCTCTGAGATGAAAGCCTATGAGTTCGTAATTGATAAGAAATCTAAAAAGGTTGACAGCAAAGATGATTCATCATCTAGTAAGAATGTGGCTTTTAAGGCCAAGGATAAAACCTGTAAAACTAGAGAGTCGGAGAACTCCCTTGCTAAGAATCAGGATGAGCTTGAGGATAAGCTAGCACTGATGGTAAGGAGGTTTGAAAGACTTAATAGTCGATACGGAAAATATAAAAACTATTACAGGAATCACAGGTACCAGAAGAAACCTGAGGACAAACCAACTGAGAAAAGAAAATCCTGAAAGCTGAAGGATCTTCATCCAGAAAGAAGGACTCCAAGTCCAAAGAAGAAAGTTATCAGGATGATGATGCCAACAGATGCTACAATTGCCAAAAGAAAGGTCACTTCCAGTATGATTGTCCTGACCTGAGTGCTAAGGAGAGAAGAGAAAGACAAAGCTAAAAAGAGACAAGAAGTTATCTAGAAAAAAGGCCATGGTTGCGGAAGAAGAACATTACGAGGAGGGATCTAGTTCTTCGGATGAAATATTCTCGAGACAAAGGAAAGTGATGACATAAATCGATGGCTATTGAGGAGGTAAACTCTTCTTTCTCTGTTGTTGCTCCTACACTAGCACAAGAGTTGTCAAGTTCAATCGTAAACAAATCAATTTGACTCGATGGATTCTTTTGAGAATCGATGAAGGACTATCTTTGTTTACAAGAACTGCTAAATGAAACTCAAGAGCGAGAATAAAGAATCAAGGTGAAAATCTTAAGTGGAAAGACTCTAGCAAAACCTGAAATCACTTCTCAATTAATGGGAGCTCTTGATGAACTGGATGTTACGAAAGTACAACTCTCGAGAGAAAGAGAAGTTGATAGTGACCCTAAGCGAAAAGCTAGAGAAATCCTTTGAAGAGATTCAAATTTGATCGAAACTAAGTTCAATGACCTCTCTCGAGAAGAATGAAACTCTACAGAAATGTGAGGATAGTCTTGAGAAGAAGAGGCTAACTCTATTGAATCTCGCATCTAAAGTAATAGATGAAATTGAGTTACCAGAGATCCGCCACTATAAAATCTGGATTGGGATACATTCGGGGGGAACCTCACAAGGTCATTTGAATCTTTGCATCAAGTAGCAAGAAGACAATCTTTGTAAAACCAAGTGGCACCTACACTTCAAAATCGAAGAAATGCCCAAGGTGTTAGACAGGGGAAAAGGACCTATGGTTCCAGTAAAACTGAATGATCAGGTAAGAAAGCCCAAACCTCAGGTGAAGGCTAGAAAACATGAGCTCTCGGTTGGAAAAAATTTCAGTAAGTACTTCAAAGCCTCGGGCTAAGAATGCAAACCGAAAGGATCTGCAGATTGAGCCATCGGAGGAATCTTGAAGAAGAGAAACACCCAGCAGAGACATTCTCAATGAAGAGACCAAGTCCTCAAGATATCTTGAAAGACCCAAATTTCAAGATCCCAACTGAACCCCACTTGCCTAAGGGTAAAGGTTACCTAAACCCAAGTCAACAAAGATTGGACCGGTCAAGACAGAAGCCAAAGCAATTGAACAAAAGGCACTGTACCAAAAGAAAAACTCTAAGGCTCATGTTCATGCTAAGGCAAGCACTCATACACGTGAAAACCGCTAAGGCACCCAGAGTAGTAAATGTGTATGTAGATGTTTATGGAAGATAGATCGACCACTCTAAAGTGATTAGAGTTGTCGAGCGATTTGGATTCGAAAGGTACAATTTAACCTTGTAGGACCCTACACAAATTGGGTACCTAAGAATTGATCTATTTTTCGGGAGGAAAACAAAGGCCTTTGGGCTGATTAAAGATCACATAAGAGCGATGATAGAGAGATGAAAAAAGCCCACGATGTATGGTATCTTGACGGTGGATGCTCAAGACATATGACAGAGATCAAGCAGATACTCAAAGTGACTATGTTGAACAAAGAGGCCCTCAGATCACTTTTTGGAGATAACTCCAAGGGATGATCAAGGATATGGAACTTTGGAAATCGACTCGATTTCATATCCATGGTGTTTCATATGTATCCGGATTGAAGCATAACTTGCTTTCAATAAGCCAATTTCTGTGATAAGGGTTTTAATGTTGAGTTCTCTAAGAACTTATGTTATGTGAAAGATGATATCTCACGAAAAATATTCTCGACCGGGTACTAGAAAAGGAAATGTGTATCTTGTTGATTGGAGTTCAACTCCTAAAGATACATGTTTGGTTGCTAAAAGTTCCACAGATACCAGTTGGTTATGGCATAAAAGAATGAATCACTGAATTTCAAAACCACGAATAAACTTGCAAGATTAGCTCTTGTGAGAGGGTTTCCTAATGAAGTGTTCAAGAAGGAACATATTTGTGATGCGTGCCAAAAAAAAAACAAATTAGAGCATCATTTAAAAGCAAAGTAGATGTTTCTACTAAAAGAATACTTCAGTTGTTGCATATGGATCTTTTTGGTCCAATAACACCAATGAGCACCAATGGCGGAAATACACACTAGTAGTAGTTGATGACTACTCAAGATATACTTGGGTCATATTCTTTCAAGAAGAAAGAGACTCGAGATAAAAAGTCACTGAATTCTTGAAAAGGCTCAAGATTGAGAAAAATCGAGTGTGGTCAAGATCGAGATCGACAAAGGAACCGAATTTATAAACCATATTATATCGATTATTAGGCAAAGAAATGGAATTTCTCATGAAACATCACCGCAAGGACCCCTCAACAAAATGGTGTTCTTTGAAAGAAGGAACAGGACTACGAAAAGAAGTTCAGAAGAAGGACAATGATAGTGAAGTTAATATTCCTAAAAGATTTTGAGTTGAAGTTGTCAACACTGCATGCTATTCACAAAACAAATCCATGCTGACCAAGAGTCAAGGCAAAACACCCTATGAGCTTTGGAATGAAAGGAAGCATCTTGTTTCTTTCTTTCGTGTGTTTGGTTGCAAGTGTTTCATACACAATAATGGTAAAGATCGGTTGAAAATATTTGATAGTAAAAGTCGATGAAGGAATATTCTTAGGATATTACGAAGTCAAGAAAGCTTTCGAGTTTACAACCTGTAGGACTCTTATTGTGGAAGAAACACCTCATGTTGTTTTTGATGAATCTACTTGTGTTCAGAAGAAACAAGAACATGATGCAGAAGAACTGATCAAGAGAATCACCAGATTAAGCCTGAAAAGAAATGACAAAACATCCACTGAACCTGAAAAGAAGAAGTCAGCCACTTCCTATTATTGGAGTGACTCAGACTCAGAGAAAGAAGTTCAGGATGGAACTCAGGATGGTGAGACTCAGGATGGAAAGTCTTCATTGAAGGAAAACCAACACACTTTGAAGTCGACCAATCTGAGCAGACACCGATTAGGACTCAAGTATGTGATGCCAATGAAGATGTGGTCAATCGAGGCAAATTTGAATCTAACAACCAAAGGGGAACAAATGTCTCGACAATGTTCAATAGAATTTCCCGAGGAAGATGATTCCCTTTCTCCTTTTTTCATTTGTTCCTCGAGTTTATTGAATTAATCGAAACCTAACATTTCAAATGTTGAGGATACTATTGAAGGGGAACATCTAGAAGAAGATGGTTAGATAGTCATCCTACAAGTCGATTGTGGGTGATCTAACTAAAGGTGTCAAAACAAGAAGGTTCCATGGTGAAAGTGCACTATTATGGCCGCTTTCCTATCGAAAAAAGAGCCTCATCGAGATTGATGAAGCTCTACAAGATTCTTTTTGGATTCTTGATATGCAAGATGAAATTTGAATCAATTCTCAAGGAATGAAGTATGGGAGCTAGTAGATAGACCGAAAAGGCACAATGTCATTGGAACCAAGTGGGTATTCAAGAATAAAAGAGATGAAAACAACAACATTGTAAGA
This sequence comes from Stenogyne calaminthoides, assembly GCA_037126765.1. NCBI lineage: Eukaryota > Viridiplantae > Streptophyta > Magnoliopsida > Lamiales > Lamiaceae > Stenogyne > Stenogyne calaminthoides. The sequence goes on from JBBCBC010000009.1 coordinate 9,465,067, forward strand.
AACAAGGCAAAATTTAGTTGCACAAGGTTATTCCCAATAAGAAGGCTTGGATTATGATGAAACTTTTGCACTGTTGCAAGACTAGAAATCATCGATTGTTTCTTGCATATCTTGCCCACATGAAGTTCACATCTATCAAATGGATGTGAAAAGTGCATTTCGAAGCGGTGTGCTTAAAGAAGAGGTTTATGTAGAACAACCTCCGGTTTCGCACAGAATGACCAAGTTTACTGTGCTCATAAAAGCCTTGTATGGTCTTAAGCAAAGCACCCGAGCATGGTATGATACTCTTTCTCGGTTTCTTCTTGACCATGGTTTTGTCAAAGGAACTGTTGATAGAACTCGTTCGGGATAGAAGATGGGGAAGATATCTTCTTGGTTTGGATATATGTTGATGACATCATTTTTGGATCTCCAAACCATCGGTTGTGTGAAAAGTTTTCAACACCGATGAAAGGCAAGTTTGAGATGTCAATGATGGGAGAGATGAATTTCTTTCTAGGTCATCAAGTGAAACAATCAAAGGAAGGAATCTTCATCAACCGTGCAAAGTACACCGAGATCCGATTGCAAAATATGGTGTACAGATTGCAATGCGATTAGAATTCCTATGAATACTAACTACAAGATGGATCCCGATTTCAAGGCAAATCAAGAAGTCATATCGATTATAGAGGAATCATTGGATCATTGCTCTATCTCAAAGCAAGTAATTTGGATATAACATTTCTTTGTTGGGATATGTGCAAGATACCAAGTTAATCCTAAATTTAGTCACATGGAGGTCGCCAAAAAGATCTTGAAGTATCTTAAGGGCACGCGATGAATAGAGGATTATGGTATCCGGTGATGATAACCTTGAATTAGCGGGTTACTCGGGGATCGATTATGGAGGTTGCAGAATTGACAAGGAAGTCCACTACTGAGAACTTGTCAATTTCTTGGAAGTAAGTTGATATCTTGGTTTTCGAAGAAAGCGGACTTCGAGAGTGACAAGATTATCTTTTGAAGGTTGAATACATGGGCTGCAGGAAGTCTTTGTGCTTTCGATTCTTTGGCTCAGACAACAATTAAGGGATTATAAAGTTGTAGCCAATGAAGTACCAATATTTTGTGACAATAATAGTGCCATTGCTATTTCACAAAATCCGATATTGCACACCAGATGCAAGCATGTGGATATCAGACATCACTTCATCAGAGATCATGTTGAGAAAAAGGACATCAGGATGGAGAAAATTCATACTGATAAACAGAGAGCTGATATCTTGACTAAACCTTTGGCTGAATCAAGATTTCAGGAACTATCAGTTGAATTAGGGATGTTGGATCCAGATGTATATAGTAAAATCTAAAAAATTGAAGGTTTTCAGATGCATGAAGTTTTCTCAGGATTCTACTGATAAACTCAGGATAAAATGGAATATACTGAACTGAGTCTCAGGAAACTCAGATTTACTGAAGGTCGGTACTCAGTATTATACTGAACCCATTCAGTACTCAGTATCATACTGACATTTTATCAAGGTCAATACTCAGTAAGACTAATAGAGGGAAATTAGTCTGAAGAAGTAATGACTCACACGACTCATTTATTGCTTAAGTGAAACTCAGTAATCATTTGCAATAAATACAAAACACCTGAAGAATATTTTTGGGCGGGATCTTTGAAATTCCTAAGAAGGTCAACAGTCATTAAATGATCTGTTACATTTAATAACCAATGAGGTTAAAATGGCGGCTTACTTTTCGAAAGATCGACCTTTCGTATACCCGATTAATCTACGATTAATCTCAACTGTTGTTTTTCACCTAACCGGTACGATTCCCCACGATCTCATGATATATATTCTTTGAGAAGCCTTTTCAAGCCAATTTTATTAAACCCTTCGTTCCCAAAAACCTCTGCAAATAAAATCCCTCTTTTACCCAGAAAAGCTTCATCGCTCTAAACCCTAAATCTTCAAATCTCAAAATGGATCCTACCATATTTGAAAGATTGGCCGAAACAAATAAGCCATGGTATGAGTACGTGGTTTCTTTGGAGAGTACTTCAAATGCCAAGCACGAAGAAGAGGCGCTCCACTTGATTCGGATGGCAAAATTGACGAACCTCGTCGCGAACCGACCGGAGACGGAGTATACTCGCGAGGTAATAGAGTTTGTCGCTAATTTGGAAATAGATGAGGATGATTGTATTGAGTCCAAGATTTCTGTTTCGCATCTTGAACAATCAATGAAGTATGTGGATTTTGTTCAAGAGCTTTATATTGTCCCTAAGCATTTAAACAATGTTTTTGAGTTGTGCGATAGGGGAGATGATCCCTCATTATATATGTTGGGACGGGAGCAAGAGTATCTTGATGGGATTACTGAGAATCCTGTTAAGTTTGAAGCAACTCTGCATAAGCGGCATCTAAAGCCGAAATACAGAGTGTTGATGGATATTGTCGGAAAGTGCATCATGAGTCGATCTGGAAGCTTTGAGCAGATCAGCACTCCCAAACTCCGACTAATGGCGGCGATTGAGGACTCACCCACCAAGGATTTTAACTGGTTGAAGTATCTGATCAAGGTGGTGAGTGAGCAAGCCAAGGTCATAAAAAGGGAGGATGGAGTAATATCTATCAAAGGAAGGATCCTCCATGCCACCAAACTAGCATTTATTTTGGAAATGTGCCGAGAGGAGGAGGATATCTTTTCCAACTCTACTCCATTCCCTAAGTCCAAAGTAATGTTCAAGCCCATTGCTGTAAAGAGGACTCTCAAGGGGAAGAAAGAGAAAAATGTGGAATCACCAGTTGCGGCTGCTGCTGAAGAAAGCCAACAAACCAGGGGGAAGGTTTTGTTGGATGCCAAGATGGAGCAGGGTGAGAGATTGAAGAAGCAAAAGATCCTTGCTCCAAAGCGCAAAAGAATGGTGGTTCTCACTGATGAAGATGAGGAAAGTGAGACTGAGAAGATTCAGCCTGAGAGCCAAACTGCTCAGAAATCGCCTTTACTTGTATTGGCTTAGGCTATCTCAAAGGCACAGGATCAAACTGAGGAGCAAGTCTTCTCTGAGGTTCTTGAGACGTCGCTTAGTTCTGATAAGTTCTCTCAAGAAATCTTCCAAGGACCTCAGACCTCAGAGCAAGTACAGATTCCTGCTGAGGAAGCACCTGCTCAGACCTCAGAAAATGTTCAGATTCCCTCTGAGGAAGTGCCCACTCAAGTCTCAGAGCAAACTGAAATTCCCACTGAGGAGGCGCCAGCTCAGACCTCAGAACCAAGTCAGATTCAGACTGAGGAGCTGTCTGCCCAAACCTCAGAGTTTGTTGAGCCTCAGGAGCCGATGAATTTTGATGAGCTCCTGAATGAGCTGTTAGTCGATCCTTCAGCAGACTTTCCAACTGAACCTGAGAGCCCGATGCTCAAGAAAGGTGAAGCTGAAGAGACCGAATGGCAAAGCAAGGGGGAACGATTCATTCTTGACCACTACCCTGAGCTTAGCTCATTCCCTGACCTCCAAGACATCTTCTTCAGATTGAGGTCAATGGTCTACATCCTCAACCAGACTCTTCCGTAGATGCTCAACATTGCTTCATTCAGAGGCGAAGACTGGTGGAACGAGGAGACAACTTTTCTCACTGAATTCTCAGGGTTCAGGAAAACTAAGCTCAGGATGAAAATCTCAGACTTTGATGAGCTTGTGAAGAGGAAGGTTGCTGAGAGGATTGCTGAAGTTGGTGCCCCGAGCTCCAAAGACAAATCTCAGGATGGGGACCAACAAGGGGATGATGAGAGTCAATCTCAGAAGGAGAAAGACTCAACTGATGCTGATCAGGCTGCTGTCGAACATCCTCAGACTGAAGTTAGCCTTCAGGTAACTTTTGGCACTATTAATAATTATGCCAGGATTACTGAAGTTCCTACCTTTAAATCTGTAATGTCTGATATGCAGACTGAGGCTCAGGTGGACACCAAGCTCGGGGGTGAATCCGGACTCGGACCGAGTCTGAAGCCCCGATTGATGAAGCTCGAGTTCAGACTGAGACTCAGGATGAACAGCCAACTCAGGAGGCACAGCCGATCAGATATGCTCCTGAGATTGATCTCACCCCTGTAATAGAAAAGCTGGAGAAGGTTGAGCCGATCCTGACCAAAGTTGCTCAGATCGAGGAGGCATTGGCCAACCAAGCTCAGAAGTTTGAAAAATTGAGTTCTTCTTCAGAACTGGTGCAGCTTCAGGATACTCTGACAAACAAGCTGACCTCCATGGAAGGAAAATTAGAAGCAAAGATGGAGGGGGTCAAGGCCGAAGCTTAATCGCAGAAAATTTGAAAAAAGCATCGAGGGAGCGCATACAAATTCTAGAAGCAAAGTTGGTAGAGAAGAATGAGATGCTGGTGAAGAACGTTGTTGAGGAAATGAGCTCAATGCTCATGGCCAAGATGGCAGACATGTTCAAGGAAGCTCTCTCAAGCCAACTTGCTCATCTGTCTAAAGAATTCTTTGTGGCGAAGAACCACCTCAGAAGGCTCGAGGAGGAGCAAGATCAGATGGCAGGGGAGGTGCGGAGTGTCAGTAAAGAACAATACAATATGGACCAAAGACCTCTCGAAGCTTCGCCGAGTATGGTTCAAGAAGGGGAAAGACACGAGCCGATCTCGAGGATTTTATTGGAACATACTCTGAAGGGCAAGGTTGTAAAGGATGCTGAAAAGAAGATCATTGCCGAAGCCATGAAGGAGATAGAAGCCACTGAGAAGCTTAAGTTCAAGAAGGTGGAGAAGCCAATCTACACTCAGGTTTCAGAGGAAACAATGCAAGAAGTTGCTATAGAGAAACTGAGTGGTAGAGGAAGGATTGGTACAAGCCTAGCTGGTGCTGAAATGCCCATCAAGAGAAAGACTATGGCGATGGAAGAGCTCGAGAGGAAAAAGAGCAAAGGCTTCTAAGCCAATTCGGAGAAAATTGATCTTTGGATATTGAAGAATCGAGGTTGAGCCAAAGAAGAAGGTCTTCAATACCGAAAGCGCTCTGAAAACACTCAGATTGAACAAGCAAAGAAAATTGTCATACATTTTCGTGTACCAGTGATCAGAAAGAAGGTAGAAGAAGAGCAGAAAAGAAGGAGTGGGTTCAAAAAGTTCGCAAGCAAGAGGAGAGGGAACACAAAAGCACAGAAATGGCCGCATGTTGACAAATGGATGCCAGTCCAGCTCAACGATGCATGGGAAGAAATTAAGAGAACTTTCTGGTTCTATTATGATGTGCTCAGAGAATGGAGAGGGGAGAGCTCAGATCCGAATGAGGCTTTCATCGACTATCTCCTTGACCTTCTATCCTAAATATCTTCAAGGCTGGATAAATCTTACGGATGAAGGAAAGGTACAGATAACCGCCCCTGGTCCATACGTGTACCCTCCTCCCAGGCTGGAAAATGGCTGTGTAAATGAGAAAGCCATTGCTCAAGAAATATCTCAGTACGCCATTCAGTTGGGTCTGACAGGGAACAATCCTAATATCATCAAAGAGAGAGATGCGCTGAAAAGAAGATATTACGGAATGTTCAACCTTGAAGTCCCTGCTGATGAGGTGGAAGATCAGAACTGAAGAGCCGAACTGAAGAGCTGAACTGAAGAGCAAATGAAGACTCAGAAGATGAAGACTCAGAAGATTCATGTAATCCTTTATCTTTTTTTGTCTTTTTGATTTTGTTAGATAAGATTCATTGTAACATGTAATAGTCTACCTATCATCAATGAAAACTTATCATTTATGCTCAAAAGATAATATCTCATTATCTTATTTACATGTCTTTTAATTTTGATATGCCTAAATGATTGTCTCTGAGATTAATTGTTGAGAAATTAAGTATTTGGTGATGAATCCTTTGAGAGATTCATTACTAAAGAAATTGTTGTGAGATTCTCTGTATGGAAATTGTTGAGAGATATAACCAATCTTGTAATAGGATAAACTGAAACCTGAGTATAGGTTAAGTATGTTTGTAACAAGATAGGTTTTTGGCATCATCAAAAGGGGGAAATTGTTGGGAGATGAATTTAATAAAGATTGATTTTGATTAGATCCCAAAACCCCTGAGTATGACATGTTCAGGATAATCTTGATAGTTGAGTCAGGATTCAGTTTTTAGAGTATTCAGGATGTTATCTGCAAAATGTATAGTCAGCAGATATAGATCAGGTTAGGATCTGAAGATTCTGAAGAACTCAGTAAGTTTCTAAAGAAACCAAAGGTTCAGTATAAAATTGAAGTTTCTGAAGTTTCAAAGATGAAATCGAGAAATCAATATCGAGAAACCGAGATGTCAAGACTAAGTGTGAAATCGAGATATCAAGACTCAAGATGAAATCGAGAAATCAAGACTCAAAGATGAAGACTCAAAGATATCACCAAGATATCCAGAAGACTCGAAGACCTCGAAGACTCAAAAGACCCTGAAGACTCAGAAGACCCTAAAGACTCAGAAGACTCAAGACGTAAGATCAAGATCGAAGATCAAGAATCTTGAAGGTACAAAGAATTATCAAGACTCAAGAATGTATTGAATGCTCAGTATAAACTTGAATGCTTTGAGGCACTGAAAATTTCTATCTGAAGGATGCAATACTGAGAAGATCGCGATTCCTTAGAAAAATAGATATTGCCCAAGACATACAAATGCAGACAAAAGGAACTAAGACAAAGTGTTGTTAAGGTTATATCAACTCAGAGATTGTAACCAAAAGAGCCGTTGAGTTGTCTACTTTTAACTGGAGACAAAAGTCAAAAAAGGAAGACAAAGACTGACATTTATACCATCGACAATCGACAACGACAAAGTCACCGAAAAAGATGTCAAGTACTAAGTTCCAGACTGCAAAAAGTGAAGACCGGCTACATGAAAGGCTATTGCCTTAGGGAGTGTCAAACCCTAAATATAGCCGTTTCTCACACACCATAAGAGGAAACTCACGAAGCTATCTCTCCAACGGATAGTTTTTCAATGCCTATAAATACTTGTGACCTTCTACATTGAAAGGTTACGGGAAATTTGTAAGCAACTCAAGAGCTCAAACTTATTATTGCAAGTTGAAGCACTCGAAAACCCAAGAATTTCCCAAGTGCTTTAAATCGAAGAGAGCTCATTCCACTAAGCCTAGCTTGATAAGATATATCCAAAGCTTAGTCGAGATATCCTAGCCTTTGCATTGTTCTTTATTGTAAAGGATATCTCATTCTAGTTGGAAACCAACCAAGAAACCCCAAACCCTTTGTAAGGTAGTTTGAGTGTGATTGTTGGTGAGATTGGAGTTGTAAAGAGTTAGTAAACTACATTGAGGTAGTCAGAAAGCTCTAGAGAAGAAGTGAGTAATCTATCTTGGATAGACGAAAGGTTGTGTGAGTTTTGAGTTAGTAAACTACCAGAGGTAGTTAGAAAGCTCAAAATTAGAAAGGTTAGTAAACCACTGAGAGGTAGTCGAAAAGCCTTAGGAAGTGATTAGTGAATTTCTCTCAAGAGATCGGGAGAGTGGACGTAGGAGCTTTAGTCTCTGAACCACTATAATTTGTTGTGTTCTTTGCTTTCTATTTTGCTTGATTTATCTATTGCATTACTGTGTTTTGAAAGCATATTTTCACTGATATTTCAATTGGAATCAATCCACTGAAAGTTGCATATAATTGAATCACAGCCTAATCACTATTCCATTAAAGGAAGGTTTTCAAAGAAAAGCTTAAAACGCAGTATAAACTAAGGGCCAACCATTCAAGACATCCGAGTAGCTAGAACAGATAGTTACCAAAAGTTGAACTTACTCTTTCGAGGGTTGATAAGTTAGTTATCTCGATCCAAGCAACTCAGGATCTCTGAAAACTTCAGGACTCGGTTGGGATTATCGAGGTATCCGAAAGCAATTTCAGATCACTGTCTCGAGAGAACTTTGACTCAGAGCGATTTGTGCTTCTCAGGACCAAATCATCAGGACAACCTGACCCAAGCTAACCTCAGTAAAAGAAAAGTTTTAAAATTACTGAACACGTGTATTCCCCCCCCCCCCATACACGTGTAAGACTCGTTTGCACCGGGACCACAGAAAGTATTACTTGTTTAAATGAAAGGTATTACTTGTTTTAATGAAAAGTGTTACTTGTTAAATAAAAAGTGTTACTTGTTTAAATAGAAAAGTACTAGTTGTTTAAATAGAAAAGTAGTACTTGTTTAAATAAAAAAGTATTACTTGTTTAAATAGAAAAGTAGTACTTGTTTAAATAGAAAAGTATTACTTGTTTAAATGAAAAGTAGTACTTGTTTAAATAGAAAGTAATACTTTTTTAAATAGAAAAGTAGTACTTGTTTAAATGAAAAGTATTACTTGTTAAATTAAATGTATTACTTGTTTAAATAAAAAAGTATTACTTGTTTAAATAAAAAAAGTAGTACTTGTTTAAATAGAAAAGTAGTACTTGTTTAAATGAAAAGTAATACTTGTTTAAATAGAAAAGTAGTACTTGTTTAAATGAAAAGTAATACTTGTTTAAATAGAAAAGTAGTACTTGTTTAAATGAAAAGTATTACTTGTTAAATTAAAAGTATTACTTGTTTAAATAGAAAAGTAGTACTTGTTTAAATAGAAAAGTATTACTTGTTTAAATAGAAAGTAATACTTTTTTAAATAGAAAAGTAGTACTTGTTTAAATGAAAAGTATTACTTGTTAAATTAAAAGTATTACTTGTTTAAATAGAAAAGTAGTACTTGTTTAAATATAAAAGTAGTACTTGTTTAAATGAAAAGTAATACTTGTTTAAATGAAAGGTATTATATATTTAAATGAAAGGTATTACTTGTTTAAATGAGAAGTAGTACTTGTTTAAATGAGAAGTAGTACTTGTTAAAATGAAAAGTAATACTTGTTTAAATGAAAAGTAGTACTTGTTTAAATAGAAAGTATCACTTGTTTAAACGAAAAGTAGTAGTTGTTTAAATAGAAAAGTAGTACTTGTTTAAATAGAAAAGTAGTACTTGTTTAAATAGAAAAGTAGTACTTGTTTAAATAGAAAAGTAGTACTTGGTTAAATGAAAAACATTATTTGTTTAAATTAAAAGTATTACTTATTTAAATAGAAAGTATTGCTTGTTTAAATGAAAAGTAGTACTTGTTTAAATAGAAAGTATTACTTGTTTAAATAGAAAGTAGTACTTTTTTAAATAGATAGTAGTATTTGTTTAAAAAAATTAATTTTTAGGACATATACAATTTTAAAAGAATATAATCATTTATTTATAATTTATAATACAAAAAATATATATAATTAGTATTTTAAAGATTATTAGATTTTTAAATTAAATAAATTAAATAAAAAAATTAAAAAAAAAGTGTAAAAAAAACGTATTAAAAATAAATAAAATATATTTTATTATAATACAATTTAATTTAAATTTATAAATAAATAAAAAATAAAAATTATTATATTAAAATGTGGTTAAATCATTAAATTAGATAATTGAAATAAATGATTTTAAAAGAATTTTGAAAAAAAAAACGATTTTTAGCACATATAGAATTAATTTCATTAAGTAAACGCAAGAAAGCAAGCACCCGAGCGGTTTGATCATTCAGCGCCCATTGTGTCCCGTGTTCGGGTCCTTCTTGAATAAAAATTTGTCTCATTTAATTGGGAGGCTTAGTGACTTATATATGATATGATTGGTGGTTGGGTTCGACATGGTTCGTGGTTCGGGTGGTTCGGTGCCCACCCGGATGCCCCCTGGGCTCGGGTTCAAACCACCGTGAGCCTTTTTTTTCGTAAATTCACGCTTTAGCGACGGTTTTAAAGACAGATTTAATAAAAAAATTAATTATTTAAAAAAATTATTAAAAAACAAAATCCGTCGCTAATCAGAGACGGTCACAAAAAACCGTCGCTACGATTAGCGACCCTCGATTCAACGTCGGATTTTTTTCCGTCGCTAATGTCGTTAGCAACGATTTTTTCCGTCGTTAAACCCCGTCTTTTTTGTAGTGACTAGTTCATGAAATTGTCTATACTACATGATACCAATACATGTGTTGTATGTATGAACTAGATTGCATAGGTACGTACGGGTACAATAATATGAGTACCGATGTGGTATGAATACTGGGACAAAGGTTTTAAAAAAATTGGGTAAGATACAGCGGAGTAATTACGACTATAATTTTTAAATTATTCTATATATATTATTTCTAAAAATATAAATATTTCCACATTTTTTTTAAAAATATATATATGTGAGATTGTCTCACCCAAATTATATTTCTTGTAGCAGTTCAAAAACGATGTATATTTTATAGTATTATTGTTTAATGATTAATGCATGGTTTCATTAATTGCATGTGGAAAATAATTATTACTTGATAACCTGCAATAGCAAGATAGATATATTGATTTTTCATTTTTTCCCTAAAGTAAAATTTAAGCGAACTCAGTCATGATGGAATTGTTGTTTTTTTAGAGGAAGAAAAATCATAGCATTTAATTAATTACAGTATATCGCAACTTCACGATTCAATTCGAAATTGTTTAAAGATTAATGCTTATAAAAAAAAAAAAAAATTGTGTAGTTTTTGAGTTCAGACAGACAGGAAATAAAAGTTTACTGGATTGGTGAGAGAAAAAATAGTTTTTAACGATCTTTCAAATGAAGATGAAATTAAATGCCCAAAGTTGCAACTTGCAAGTTCTATTAATTTCGAGGGTTAATAACAAATTGCAACATGTATTATTGTCATTTTCACAAATTGGAACATGTAGTACTATTTTTTAAAATAAAATACAACATGTACTAATAAAAATTGACAGATCTCAACCTCGACTCATTGTTTTTGAAATTTTTTTATCGATTTTTTTCAATATGATGTTTGCTAAAATACTTTTTAGCATTGTGATATTCTATAATATATCATTTGTAGGTTATATTTAGTCGGAAAGTTTCACAAAAAATAAGTCTCGAATTGAAATTGTATACTTTTTATTAGTACTGTTAGGGAAACTAAATAAATGAATTAATTCTACATCGATCTATCTACAAGTTCGGACTTTTATATGAGATGAAATTCTTTCATGGTATCAGAGCCTTCAGGTTCACGCCCATGCCCTGGGTTCGATTCTCATCGAAAGCAACTTCACTCATATTAAATTGTCCACTCAATGAGTCTCTTCCCAGTGATGGAGTAAGGACCTCCTTGGTATGACTAAGGAATGGTAATAGTAATGGGTATCATTGAGGGGTAAATCACTAAGAGTTATTGATTGCATTGTTATTGTTTGATTAGAATATCAACAATGGGTATCATGTGAAGTGATCAATTGAATGAGTGAGAGTAATCAATTGCTTACTTCTATTCTCATTACTTGTGTATCAAAACTACCAAGCAACATCAATAAAAGTGATTTCCATTATCCACTTTCATTAACCCTAACCAAGCGGGTCCTAAGAGAATTAAGCTCACGAGTGAGGGGGAGTGTTTAGAAAAATTAAATAAATGAATTAATTTCACATCTCTCTATAAGTTCGGACTTTTAGATGAAATGAAATTTTTTCAAGAACAAATTACAATTTGTTAAAATAAATAGTACATATTGCAATTTATAAAAATAGCAATATTGGTACATACTGCAATTTCGAACCATGTTTATATTATAAAGTAGAGTAGTACACAAGTAAATTAACTTTATAAGTTGTAAGTGATTATTTTGGGGGGTGAAATCAAGAATCTTGGTGCATAAACCTTGTAAGTTGTTATGTCTCATTTTTTACGTTTTCATTTTGCCACCAACAACTTTTAATGCCGTGCATTTGTCATGCAACGTCGTGAATATACCAACCTTTAAGTGCAGATTTTCCACAATGTTGTTTGAACTGTCTTATTATTTGTAAATCAATGTATATGTTTAATCACTGTCAATATGAAATCACTCTTTTACCTTTAATTCAAAATGATCAATGAAGGATTTAGGAATTGATTTAGGAAATAAAAAATATTTGTAAATAATCCAATTTCTCACGCAGCTGTCTGTAACGGGTAACCTATGGGTTTTAAATTTTTAGAATTAAAAAAATAGTTAGAAATGTAAAGGCTTTTTGTGTACGTTTGTTATTCTCTACAAAGTGGGAGAGTGGTACTTTGGGTGGAGCCACTGAATTTATTTTAAAAAATATTTAATTAGAACAGACCAAGAAGATATTTAGTTGGGGTACGCTGAGTGTATTAAATAAAATGGGTTGATAGTTAATTCACTACAAAAAATAGAGGGTTTAACGACGGTTTTAGCGACGGTTATAACCGTCGCTAAACAGAATAGCGACAGCTCTGGTGACGGCTTGTGACCGTCGAAAAACCGAGGGTCGCTAAGACGGTTATTTCATGATCTACTTAGCGACGGTTTTTTACCGTCGCCAAATAGCGACGGCTTTGGCGATGGACATATGGGTCCGGGCCCGGGTCAGTATAACCGTCGCTATACCGTCGAAAATATAGCGACGGTTTAGCGACAACAGACTTCCGTCGCTATTAGCGACCGATGTTGGTCGTCGCTATATCCGTCGCTATATCGTGAATTTTCGAAAAAAAAATGGCTCACGGTGGTTCGAGGGGCCCTCGAGTGGGCAACCATGTCGAACCCAACAACCAAGCATCTCATATAGAAGCCTTCAAGTCTCCCAATTAATTGAGGCAATTATTTGCTCCCATGGGGGACCGAACACGGGACCTTGGGTGCCTGAGCGGGGATCAATTCCCCTCGGACACTTGCTTTCTTGCGTCTACTTAATTAAATTAATTCTATATGTCTTAAAAATCTTTTTTTTTTAACAATTTTTTTAAAAATTCTTTATTTAAATTATCTTATTTATTAATTCAATCATATTTTTATATAATAATTTTTTTTATATAAAATTATATTATATTATATTAAATGTATATTTTTTACTTATTTTTTAAAAAAATATATATCTTTCTATTTAAACAAGTAATATTTTTCCTTCTAAACAAGTAATACTTCTCTATCTAAATAAGTAATGTTTTTCTATTTAAACAAGTAATAATTTTCATCTAATCAAGTTATACTTTTCTATTTAAACAAGTAATATTTTTCTATTTAAACAAGTAATAATTTTCCTTCTAAACAAGTAATACTTCTCTATCTAAATAAGTAATACTTTTCTATTTAAACAAGTAATACTTTTTATCTAATCAAGTTATATTTTTCTATTTAAACAAGTAATATTTTTCTATTTAGACAAGTAATATTTTTCCTTCTAAATAAGTAATACTTCTCTATCTAAATAAGTAATACTTTTCTATTTAAACAAGTACTCCCTCCGTCCTGATTTTGATTATCTGTTTTCAATAAATAGTCGTCCTAATTTTGTTTATCTATTTCCAAATAAGGCAATAAAGCAACATTCAATACTATTTAATACTATTATTTATCTCCACGAAACCCACTTTATATCATTTAATATTATTATTTCCCTCCACCAAACCCACTTTACCCACTTTACACCATTTAATAATATTATCTCATACTTTTTCTTAATGTCCGTGTCTACAGTAAATGGATAATCAAATATAGGACGGAGGGAGTAATACTTTTCATCTAATCAAGATATATTTTTCTATTTAAACAAGTAATATTTTTCTATTTAAACAAGTAATATTTTTCCTTCTAAACAAGTAATACTTCTCTATCTAAATAAGTAATACTTTTCTATTTAAACAAGTAATACTTTTATATTTTAACAAGTAATATTTTTCCTTCTAAACAAGTAATACTTCTCTATCTAAATAAGTAATACTTTTCTATTTAAACAAGTAATACTTTTCATCTAATCAAGTTATACTTTTCTATTTAAACAAGTAATAATTTTCTATTTAAACAAGTAATATTTTTCCTTCTAAACAAGTAATACTTCTCTATCTAAATAAGTAATACTTTTCTATTTAAACAAGTAATACTTTTCATCTAATCAAGTTATACTTTTCTATTTAAACAAGTAATACTTTTCTATTTAAACAAGTAATACTTTTCCTTCTAAACAAGTAATACTTCTCTATCTAAATAAGTAATATTTTTCTATTTAAACAAGTAATACTTTTCTATTTAAACAAGTAATAGTTTTCCTTCTAAACATGTAATACTTCTCTATCTAAATAAGTAATACTTTTCTATTTAAACAAGTAATACTTTTCCTTCTAAACAAGTAATACTTCTCTATCTAAATAAGTAATACTTTTCTATTTAAACAAGTAATATTTTTCATCTAAACAAGTAATACTTCTCTATTTAAATAAGTAATGCATTTCTATTTAAACAAGTAATATTTTTCCTTCTAAACGAGTAATACTTCTCTCTCTAAATAAGTAATATTTTTCTATTTAAACAAATAATACTTTTCATCTAATCAAGTTATACTTTTCTATTTAAACAAGTAATATTTTTCCTTCTAAACAAGTAATACTTCTCTATCTAAATAAGTAAAACTTTTCTATTTAAACAAGTAATACTTTTCATCTAATCAAGTTATACTTTTCTATTTAAACAAGTAATATTTTTCTATTTAAACAAGTAATATTTTTCCTTCTAAACAGGTAATACTTCTCTATCTAAATAAGTAATATTTTTCTATTTAAAGAAGTAATACTTTTCTTTCTAAACAAGTAATACTTCTCTATCTAAATAAGTAATAATTTTCTATTTAAACAAGTAATTCTTTTCATCTAAATAAGTAATACTTCTCTATTTAAATAAGTAATACTTTTCTATTTAAACAAGTAATACTTTTCCTTCTAAACAAGTAATACTTCTCTATCTAAATAAGTATTACTTTTCTATTTAAACAAGTAATACTTTTTATCTAATCAAGTTATACTTTTCTATCTAAATAAGTAATACTTTTCTATGTAAACAAGTAATACTTTTCTATATAAACAAGTTATATATATTTTTCTATGTAAACAAGTAATACTTGAATCTAAATAAAATGACAAATATAACATACATAAATAAAAATTATAAATAAATGATAAATAAACAATAAACATTATACATACATAAACAAGAAAAAAAATAGAGTTTCATAAACGGTCGGGATAATAATCATCCCCATTATCACCCAAATTAGCAGTAAAAAGAAAATTAGGATCGAAATCGATTTCATCATCGCCACCGCCACCGCCACCACCACCACCTCTGCCACCGTCATCTCTGAACCCGGCCACGCTGCCGCTGCCACTGCTGCCACCACCACCGCTGCCACCACCACTGCCGCCGCCTCCACCACCACCGCCACCACCACGACCAATGACCAGGCCACCTGAACCACCACCACGCCACCGCCACCTGAACCATCGTCCTCAAAATTAATGATGTCGAGGAAAAAATTCGGTGAGCAACCCGTTTGAACGGCCAGAGCGGATGCAAGCCGCTGCCACTTCCGTTGATTTTCTTCTCTGATCTCGGCCGTCACCGCCTCTCTAATCTGTTCAACCATCTGGTGTCGCGGCTGCGGTGCTAAAGTAACAGAGGTCTGAGACGAGTAGGGTTGTGTCTCCGCGATCAGGGCGGAAGACAACCTACCGTACCTGAGTACCCTCTATCTATTGATATCGGTCTCCTCAACATAGATCTGATTCAAATTAATTGGAGGAGCTGGTGGATTTGAACATGACAGTTCACCCACCTGGGCCTGGCTGGCAGCTCCCACCACTCTCTGTAAAAATTAAATATTATAATTAAGATTAGGTGTAATAATTACGAAATACAACATTAATTACTTACGTGCACGTGGGTGGTGTGGTTGTAGGTGGTGGTCCTCGTCTCCTCTTCGTAAGGGTAGCCGAGTGCCAACGTCTCAAGAGCGTTTAGAGGGCGTCCGAGCCGTAGTTCCTATAAACAAATAAAAATATTAATATTAATTATGAACTTAATTATTGTACAATTAAATAAATTATATTACTTACTTCCGCCATGCGGTGCTCCAGAATCGACCGGGATCAGGCCTTGTGCACAGCGATGCCCCCATCCCCTCCTTGCTGGCTCAGGCGGTTTTGGCGATTCTTCCGGCACATCTCCTGGTATGTGGGATCGCTCCAAACCGCCACAATTGATTCCCATACGCCTAGGTCCAGGTCATCCGTCATATCCAGCCCTTCATCCCTCCACCCGGCATATCACCTGTAAAGCATGTCCTTGTACCGGGCTTGGGCAAGCTTACAGAACGGCATGTAGAAATCGGAAGGTGTCATACCATCCCCCCACTTCGTCTGTTTCTGCATTTCATTAACACAAACTTTATTAAATTTATATATATAACAATATATATATGTGTTAAATTAAAATAAGTAATCAATTATTGTACCTACCCTAAACTCGTCGAAGTAGAGTTGGCATTGTTCTTCAGACACGCCTTTCCAACGGTGAGCCCCCATTGCAATTCCAACTCGCAAGATGGAGTTGGTGGCTAGAGTGGAAGCCTCATGTCCGGGTATGATGCTGAAACATATTAAAAAATTAATAAGTATAATTAACAATTAATTTTATAACTAAACAAATTAATAAGTAAGTAAAAATTATAACTTACTTTCCCTGACTCAGATCGATCGCCAATCGAGCAGTGGGGGCTGAGCCACGATGAACAGAGGCCGAGCTTGAACTCGACCCCTCTGGAGATGACCCTGCCGGGGCGGTTGCTGCGAGTTGGACCCGCCTTTGCCGGATGTGTTCAGGTTCACCGTCGGTCTAAGGACCCTCTTCCTCCTTGTGCTCAGAGGAATGGACCCGTCGCCCCGACCACCACCTCTGCCTCGACCATTGCCACTACCGCGACCGGTGTCACTGCCACGTTCACCTTAACTAGTACTCATCTGCATTATATAAAGCAAATTCATTATATTTTTTAATAATAATTTAATTAACAAACCAACAAATTTCGACAGAGTCTCGACTGTATTATATATACTCATCTTCTAGTCAACCAAAAAATTTCAATTCTAATTAATTCTCAACACATCGACTAACAATCTAACCAATCAAATAATTTGACATAAATTAATTAATTTAAATAATTAATTAAAATCGCGCCTAAATTTCGATAGAATTTCGACTGTATTATATATTCATCCTAGTCAACCATCAATCTAACAATTCTAACCAAATTAACATATATATATATATATATATCACATAATTATATATATCACATAATTATAAAACAATTCTAACCATCTTAATCAACCATCAATCTAACAATTCTAGCCATTCTAACAATTCTAACCATTCTATCACACACACACACACACACACACACACACACATATATATATATATATATATATATATATATATATATATATATCACATAATTATAAAATATCATAATCAACCAAACTAATCTAACATGCATATACGTAATTGACTAATTAAACTAAAATGCAAATATATAATATCGAATATATAATTTTGAATTATATATATATATATAAACGCATATACGTATATAAAATGAGAAAATAAATGGTTAAAAATTAGAAAAAATACCATCAAATCGAAGATTACGACGGTACGAAGTTTTCCACGTGCACCGAATGCTCAGAACGGCAACAACGAACGGCGTACGGTGACGGTGGTGGATGAACTATTTGCGGAAAAACCGCGTCAGAATGCTGAACTTGCAGGTTATATAACTGAAATTTAGCGATGGATATTAATTTCCGTCGCTAGTAGCGACAGTAATAAACCGTCGATATGTTCAAAAAATCATCGCTAAACTCGGCCTAGGCCGTGGTCCAAGTACCGAGATGCTTCGTGCTCGGGGTCCGACTTTAGCGACGGATATAACCGTCGCTAAACGACCGGATTTGACCCGGTTCGAACACCCCGTAGCTAAACCGCCGCTATTTCATCGCTAATAGTTGCGGTTACCAAAACCGTTGCTAAATACGGTGACTTTGATCGTCTGACTTAATCCGACGCTAAAATCATCGCTACTAGCGATGATTTTTGTAGTCGTCGCTAATATCCGTCGTTAAAACCCATTTTATATGTAGTGATTCCTACCTAAATATTAGTACACCTCCTTTAAAAAATCTTTTTTTACCCCTCATGGAAATACCTCAGATTCCTTTCTTCCCCCTTCCTCCTTGCTCCACGCCACCGTCTACACCTGTGTCAACTCTTTATTTTTCTCTCTTTTATTCTTCTCCTAATCCCCCCCCCAACCCCCAGGGCCGATCCTTCTATGAGGCCAACGAACCGAACGATTCAGGCCCCAAAATATGTCAAATTTTTAGGGGCCCATTTTTTTCGTACCATATATATACATATATTCCAAAATTAACCTTAATTAATGTTGTGTTTGATATAATAACTCAGGATTAATTGAACACGTAAGAGCGACACGTGTAATATTCTTTAAAATAATCATACCCGGTGGACAAGTGTGCTCGTCGTCCATTGACCAAACAAGTTTGTTCGACCAGTTCGCCACTTGACGCCCAAAAAAAACATACTCACCACTCAGATCAGGAAAGACGGAATCAAATGAGCTAAGTCAAGAGGGCTCGGACAAATCTGAGGACTCAGACGGCCAAAATGCTCAGATATCCTGAGGGTCAATATGCTCGCAACTCAGATATCCTGAAAGACTCAGATAATCTGAGGGTCAGTATGCTCGCAACTCAGATATCCTGAAAGGCTCAGGTATCCTGAGGGTCAGTATGCTCGCAACTCAGATATCCTGAAAGGCTCGGATATCCTGAGCCTCAGTATGCTCGCAGCACGAACATCCTGAAGACTCAGGCATCCTGAAGGGTCAGAGTGCTCGCCACTCAGATATCCCGAAGACCCAGACATCCTGAGGGCTCAGTATGCTCGAGGAGGACAGTATTCCAGCATAAAACTGACATGGTTAAAGGGGCGAACAAAGCATCCAACCGAGCAAAAGATTAATTTGGACGACCAAAAAGGTGCCTTATAGACAAGCAAAAGCGAAGATCAACCTAGAAGACGGAGTTGGAGAAGTGGCCGTATCACAAGAGTTCTTGCATGGCCCGGAGTCTCCAGCTCATGCTTGCCAACCCAGCTCATGCTTGTCGGAGTGCTATAAAAGGAAGAAAAAATAAGAAGAAAAAGGTTCAGAAAAATTTCCCAGAAAGAGTTATACCCACACATGAAATTCCCCAGAGAGGCAAGGAACAGAAAGATTCGAGTGATTATCCACACATACAGAAACCCTAGCACTCATATGCTAACTCTCCAAATTATCTTCATCTGTAATGATTCATCTTCATAAGGTGTATCAAATATTGTACGTGTAAAGCTCGCAATACCACATCCTGGCTTGGTATGCCCCCAGAGTAGTCATTTCCTGACGAACTGGATTAACAAATTCATCTTATTTACAGTTTATTTTACACGTGCATATTTTGTTTGTGAGTTGTTATCAAATTAGCCACATCATATTCCTCAAATAAAACGACTCGCGACAATTGGCGCTAGAAGGAGGGTACTTCACCAAAAAACCAACCCATACACAAACCCTTAGTTAGCCGAGGCAGAAAAAAGAAATAAAATGCCTCAATCTAGGAACACACAAACGGAGAGGTCGGGGCAAAGTCGACCTCTTGACCGGAAAGAGGCTCAGCGCCAGCCTCATAAAGATCAGATAGGGGAGACCATCAATCTTGAGGATATTGCCAATGATCCGGCAGCCACAACAAAGGCCATCATTTTTTTGTTGCGAGCACAGAAAGAGAGGGCCGAAAAAGAGTTGGCTAAGTTAAAAACTCAGGAGGATGAAGAACGACGCTCGCGTACACCTGATAGCGAGCAAGTTAAAAAGAAAACTGCGAAGCGGGTGAATAAAAAAGCCGATGATACGTCTGATGATGAACAGCCTCAGGGGTCCAGACCTTCAACATTTGGACGCTTGAGGCTCTCCGCCAAAGACCGAGTCGGCAATAATAGGTGACAGGATCCAGGGAAGGAACAGCCAATAAACATGCCTGCACACTCAGATTTTCATGACCGTCCGCATGCCGAACAAAAATCGGCGGGAACAAAATTGTCTATCCATCATCGATTGGGTAGTCAAGAACAAGCTTGTAGAGGGGGATTGCCCCATCACGAGCATGACCCACCGGGTCCTCATGATGGGAAACAGCCCAGATCCAAGTCTGTCAGTTCCACAAAATTTGCGGAAATGCAGAAAGCCATCGAGGGATTACAGGCCGACCTGGCCGCGACCAAAGGCCACCCTCGGGCGAGCACAATACCCTGCTCGCCACTATCACCGGCGATCATGGCGGCCGAAATACAAGAGAAAGTAGCGAAGACCCGACCACCGGTCCCCATGTTCGATGCTGAGTCTGACCCGCATGTCCATCTCAGCAAATATTCAGACTTTATGATCACAATGGGTGCCACAGATGCAACTTAGTGCCGATCATTTCCCATAACTTTGGGTGATCGGGCACATAGATGGTTCTCTAATTTGTTCGCCTATCACATCTTTCGCTCAATTGGGACAACAATTTCTGTCCCACTTTTTCATCCATGTGTGCTTGCCAAATACCAAAACAAAGGTTGGCGCATTTTTCCCAACTAAAAGGTGAGTCTGATCGAGCATACATCGAAAGATTTGATAAATGTTTTTATGATGGGGCCCCAGTTGAAGAGGATGCCAAAATCCTCGCGGTGGTTGGGGGCCTGACTCTAAACACTGATATGTGGAAGGCCATGCATCAAGACTGGCCGAACACATATTCAGAATTCCGAGAGCGAGCGGCCAAAATCATAGCCATGCAAGATTTGCTCGCCCAATCACGATTGGGTCAGGAACCTACAACTAGGAAAGTTTTCGGGAAGAAAGTGATGAATGAAGGGGGGTACAAACCCCCAGGCTCTTTCAAACCATTCAAGAAGAAAAAAATAACAAACGCCTCACGAAGTCTTCAGGCGTTTAATGAAAAACAATTTTAACCAAATTAGAGATCGGGACATGTTGGATAGGCCGAGAAGAATTATAATGGACAAACATCGGCTCAATACTTTCAAATATTGTAACTATCACGAGTACATCGGGCACAATACAGAAGATTGTCGCGATTTACTCCGCCAACTTTGGAAGCTATACGAAGATAATCGTCTTACCCAATTCTTAAAAAAGCCGGCGAGCAGAGACTCCCGAACAGAAAAAACAGAAGATCGAAGGGGTAAACGTAAAGCCGAACAAACATCTGACAGTGATCCCGAAGAATCACGTAAAAGGTCTGAAATACCCAAAAGAGGGCCTCCTACTGTGGGAAGAGGTCGAGAAAGTCAAGAGATTCACATGATACGTCCTGAATATGGTCCAGTGGGTGGATGTTACCAGGCACCATCATTATCGAACAGACGTAAGAAGATGGAGATGCGTGCCATGCAAAGCATTCATCAGGTAAAGGTGGCGAGCACATCAGCTAGCACGCCACCCTCACACCAAATCATGTTTTTAGACGACGATCTCGACGGTATAATAACTCCCCACAACGACTCCTTAACCATTAGTGCTCGTCTCCTCGGGTTGAAGGTGCACCGCCTCCTGGTTGATACCGGAGCTTATGCGAACATTTTGTTCGTCAACACCCTTCACCAGATGGAAAAGCAAGTTGGGGACTTGAGCAGTTATATTGAACCGTGTGATCATACCATAATGGGTGGAATCTGTAACCCGACCCTATGGTATGATTAGGTTAGGAGTCGAGTTAGAATCAACTCTGAATCCGGAGATCCGACGAACTAGAATGCTAGATTTTGTAATCGTCGATGCTCCGTCTACTTATAACGGGTTCCTAGGTCGCCCATTTATTCAAGAATTTAAAGCGGCCTGTTCTACTTACTATTACTGTGTCAAATTTCCAACATAAGATGGAACAGGTAGCGTAAAAGGAGATCAGAAGAAAGCTCGAGATTGTTTGCTATCATGTGCACCAGAAAAACAAAATATTGTTAACATGATGGAGCGAACATGGGAGATCGGTGAGTCAAGCCAACAGGTAAATATGTTACCAACATGTTCGAACATATCTTTGGCGAACACAAATTTGACGAGCACAGCTCCCCGAGCGAACACAGAATGCGCGAACACACAATCCGGGAAGGCAATTCATGTCCCAGATCTCCCAGATCTAATGAATATTGATCCGCTAAGCGAGCCAACGGACCTAGAACCTCGCATAGGTTTCGAACCCATGGAGGTTGATGACGAGCACCGGGGGTCCATTCAAGATCCTCGGTGGAAACAAAAAAGAAAGCGAGCAACACCTGTCGAACAACTGGAGCCTATAAACATCGAATTCAACGGACTCGAAGTTAGAAGTGTTCATTGGTTGGGAATTACGAGCCAATTGAGCGTAAACGATTGCTTATCTTCAAGCAAACTTGGATGTGTTCGCATGGTCGCACGAGGACATGGTTGGAATTGATCCAAAACATGCATGTCATTCCCTCAACCTTGATCCAATACAAACTCCAGTTATACAAAAGCGCAGAAAGTTTAGTCCGGAAAAGTATGCGGCAATGAATAGTGAAATTAAAAAATTGCTCGACAACAAACTGATTCGAGAGGTGAAATGCCCAAGATGGCTTGCGAACCCTGTGCTCGTCCGCAAGTCTAATGGATCTTGGAGACTATGTATTGATTTCACGGATTTAAACAAGGTGTGTCCGAAAGATAACTTCCCGATGCCGCATATCGATTATTTGGTCGATAATCAAAGAGGCATGAACTCATGACTTTCATGGATGCATTTCTTTGGTTATCACCAAATACCCATGCATCGGGACGATCAAAAGAATCTGAGATTCTGCAGTTGAAAAGAATATGTCTTCGTTGGCAACGCATGCCATTCGGATTAAAGAAATGCGGTGCAACATATCAACGTTTAGTGAACAAAATGTTCGACGAACACATCGGGCGAACAATTGAGGTATATATTGATGATATTGTGGTAAAGAGCTTAACATAAGGAAGACCACATCCCCACCTCGACAAACGTTTGATATACTCAGGGAGTATAACATGAAGCTAAGTCCGAAGAAATGCAGCTTTGGGGTTCACTCAGGAAAATTCCTCGGACATATGGTCACCAAGCGGGGATCGGCGAACCCATCAAAGATTCAAGTCATGCTCGATATCACGCCCCCCAGAGTGTGAAAGAGGTCCAAAAGTTAACCGGACGTTTAGCTTCCGTAAAGCGGTTTATATCATTTAATCGGGGACAAATGCAAACCTTTGTTTGATGCATTAAAGAAGGGAAATTTCGATGGACCGAGCATTGCCAAAATGCATTCGAATCATTGAAGCAAAGACTTTGCGGATACTCGACACAACATCTAAGCCTGTCCCAGCCGAACAACTCTATTTGTACCTTGCTGCATCCGAACATGCAATCAGTGATGTGCTCGTACGGCAGAAGGGACCACACACTTGCCCGTTTACTATGTAAGCCAAGTGCTTAAAGATGCCGAGCTCCGGTACCCTCCAATGGAAAAATTAGCATATGCTCGTAATGAGTGTTCAAAAATTGCGACCATACTTTTTCGATCACTCAATCGAGGTACTGACCACCTACCCATTGCGCCAAGTCCTCCAATCGACCGACATCGCAGCAGATTACTCAAATGGGTGGTGGAGTTAGACACCAAGATTACGTTGGCTCCGCTAACGACGATGAAGGGCCAAGCTATGGCCGATTTTATGGTTGAGTTGACATATCCACAAATGCCCGAAAAAAACCGCCGATCAACCATGGCATATGTATGTTGATGGCTCATCAACAAGTTCAAGAGTCGAGCAGCGTAGTTCTCATCAAACCCAACCGGACAAACATTTACAATGACCATCCGTTTTGACTTCCAACCTACAAATAATGATGCCGAGTACGGCTTTGATCATTTGGACTACTGGATGGCTATGACAATGGGAATTCAGAGGTCGATGATTCTAAATGATTCTCGATAATCGTTTATCAAGTAACAAAGTAGCACGAGGCCCGAGGCGTAACAAATGGCACGAAGATCGAAGAACTAGCAAAAGAGTTGCTCGAGCATTTCGAACAAGTTTTCATAGAACAATTACCACGATTGGGTAATTCGTTCGCTGATGCTTTGGCACGCCTGGCAACAGCAGGAGGAGTGACGAACACAATAGTCATTGTGGTCATCACAACTTGTTCGCCATCAGTTCCCAGAGTTATGATCGCCCAAGTAACAGGCGAACAAGAAACTTGGATGACTCCAATCCTGAGTTACTTACAAAAGGGACTTCTCCCTGAAGATAAAGCACAAGCTACTCACCTCAGATTACAATCTGCTCGTTATACTATCATAGACGAGCATTTGTACAAAAGAAGCTTCTCACTTCCACTATTGAAGTGTATTACTCCTGAAGAGGGTTGTATACTTCTGGAACAAATCCACGATGGAGTATATGAAACCATATGGTGGGCTCGCCCCGCACATAAAATAATCAGACAAGGTTATTACTGGCCAACCCTCAAAAAAGATTCGCTCGCGTATGCTCGCGATTGCCACAAGTGCCAGGTACATGCCCCACTTATTCATAGCCCACGAAGAATTAGTGTCATTTATAATTTATGGCCATTTGCTAAATGGGGGATCGATTTGATCGGCCCATTTCCCTCGGGCACGCGTCGGAGAAAAAAAATTTGTTGTGGTTGTTGATTGATTACTATACTAAATGGGCAGAAGCCGAGGCCATTGTCAAAATCACCGAACAAAAAATGTGGAACTTTGTTTGGAAAAATATCATTTGTCGATTTGGGCTTCCCCAATCATTAGTAACTGATAATGGCAAACAGTTCGATGGAAGTGAATTCGCATGAAATTGTGCTTTTTGGGGCATAAAAAAACATTACTCAACTCCGTATTATCCCCAGTCAAATGGACAAGTTGAAGCCATTAATAAAATTATCAAGCATACCCTCAAGGCTAGGCTTGATAATTCCAAGGGGGGAGGATGGGCTGAAGAGTTTCCTGAAATATTATGGGCCTATCGAACAACTTTCAGAACATCAACTGCGGAGACCCCGTTTGCCTTGGCATTTGGTGCGGAAGCTGTTATACCCGCAGAAATCAAGATTCCAAGTCATCGAACAATGACTTTTGGAGAGCACATCAATGACCAGGCGCTCGCCCTGAGTGCAGACCTGTTGGAAGAAAGAAGGACGGAGGCTGATTTCAAGAATGCCATGTACAAAAAGAGATCAGAGAAGTTCTACAACTCCAAAGTCCGAACACGCAGGTTCAATGTGGGCGAAGCTGGTTTTAAGACGAGCAACGGGGTATCAAGTGGTGTGTTCGGCCGAGCATAGGAAGGTCCGTCAGAGTTACTGAACGTTTATTTGTTTAAGGGCATATGACTTGAAGACTGAATGGAGTCCCATTGTCCTACTCGTGGAATCGTCCAAATTTGAAAAAATATTATCAATAATTGCGAAAGCATGGGGTTTAACAAACGTCAACACACTGGTGAGACAAGCATAGTTGGCTGAACATAATTGCCGATGTAGCTGAAACGAACACAAGTGGCCGAACATAATCAGTCGTTCAGTTAAAACGAGTAGGACAATCCTGAAAGAAGAATACATTATGTTAGACACATATCTTCAGGAAAGATGCTGGCCAGCACTATCGAAAGACAGAAGATACGTGTCAGAACGAGTTGTCAACGTAAGATACGACGTAACGAGTTGACAAGTGGTGGCAACCAAGCAGGGACGAGTCAATCTTTGAGCAAGAGTTGTCAAAAAGTTGAACAGATGTCAAAAGGGGGAGCAAAAGTAAGAAAGTCAGCACCAGCTAGCTATGCCAGCACTAGCTTGGGATAGTTCTATAAATAGAGGCATATTGATAGCTGAAAAAAGCAGAGAAAAAACATATGAAGAAGAAAAAAAAAGAAAAAAACTACGGTTCTCAGAAGAAAATTGGTTCAGTATGCCTCCAGATGAAGAATCCAAAGACTCGATTGGCTATCATTCCATTTGAATCGAGCATCCGCCCAGACGAGATTTATAATTTATATGACACTCCGAGCACAGTTTGAAGCCCGTTGCGGAATTAGGATGCTCGACAGAGTCATGGTTGCCACTCCACGTTACTCACTGCTTATGCAGTAGTAAATCACTAGTCCCCTAGCGCCAATTGTCGCGAGTCGTTTTATTTGAGGAATATGATGTGGCTAATTTGATAACAACTCACAAACAAAACATGCACGTGTAAAATAAACTGTAAATAAGATGAATTTGTTAACCCAGTTCGTCAGGAAATGACTACTCTGGGGGCATACCAAGCCAGGATGTGGTATTGCGAGCTTTACACGTACAATATTTGATACACCTTATGAAGATGAATCGTTACAGATGAAGATAATTTGGAGAGTTAGCATATGAGTGCTAGGGTTTCTGTATGTGTGGATAATCACTCGAATCTTCTATTCCTTGCCTCTCTGGGGAATTTCATGTGTGGGTATAACTCTTTCTGGGAAATTTTTCTAAACCTTTTTCTTCTTCTTTTTTCTTCCTTTTATAGCACTCCGACAAGCATGAGCTGGGTTGGCAAGCATGAGCTGGAGACTCCGGGCCATGCAAGAACTCTTGTTATACGGCCACTTCTCCAACTCCGTCTTCTAGGTTGATCTTCACTTTTGCTTGTCTATAAGGCACCTTTTTGGTCGTCCAAATTAATCTTTTGCTCGGTTGGATGGTTTGTTCGCCCCTTTAACCATGTCAATTTTATGCTGGAATACTGTCCTCCTCGAGCATACTGAGCCCTCAGGATGTCTGGGTCTTCGGGATATCTGAGTGGCGAGCACTCTGACCCTTCAGGATGCCTGAGTCTTCAGGATGTTCGTGCTGCGAGCATACTGAGGCTCAGGATATCTGAGCCTTTCAGAATATCTGAGTTGCGAGCATACTGACCCTCAGGATACCTGAGCCTTTCAGGATATCTGAGTTGCGAGCATACTGACCCTCAGGATATCTGAGCCTTTCAGGATATCTGAGTTCGAGCATGAGACATCGGATTATGAGTCTTTCGGGATATCCGAGCATTTTGAGCATACTAACCTCGAGTCCTCGCATTTTTGTCCGAGACCTCTTGACTTAGCTCATTTGATTTCGTCTTTCCTGATCTGAGTGATGAGTGTGTTTGTTTTGGGCGTCAAGTGGCGAACTGGTCGAACAAACTTGTTTGGTCAACGGACGGCGAGCACACTTGTCCACCGGGTATGATTATTTTAAAGAATATTACACGTGTCGCTCTTACGTGTTCGATTAATCCTGAGTTATTATATCGAACACAACAATTAATATTATTTAAATATTCTTAACAATAAATACTATTGGTTGAAAATTTAAACACACAACACATTTGTAGGAAATTTGAAATTTGAAATTACAATATTAAAGGTAAATATGAGATAAAGGGGGATAAAATACCAGAACGACATCTATTTCACAAATAATTCAAAAGACTAAAACGACATGTAAATAAAAAAGGAGGGAGTAATAAATATAAACAAATATTGTGATTTAGCTTATTCAAATAATTGCATCCTATGTAGGGATGGAGGAAATATTGAAAATACCGTTATACCGCACTTAACGTACCGAAAAATATCAATTTTATCGAAATTTTCGGTGTACCAAAATTTTCGATACGGTATGGTATCGTATCGAAAATTTCAGTACGATAACGGTATAAAAATATAGAAAATTTCGGTATACCGAAATATCGAAATATTTCGGAATACATGAATATTTTTGGTATACCAGAATAATTTCCCGAATATCGAAAAAATTTCCGATATACCGAAAATATTTTGGTCTTTCGATATATACCAAAATATCGGTACGGTATCGGTATGTAATATTGACATACCAAAAATTTCGGTATGCCGAAATTTTGGTATACCGAATTTTCGGTACGACAACGGTATGACATTTTTCGGTATCGAAAATTTTTGGTACGGTAACGGTATGACGAGAAAAATTTTGGTATGTCGTACCGTCCACCCCTATATATGGTCCTAAGTATGTGAGTTCGCTATACTTAGAGGCGAATTTCCTAACGCTAGCTCGTTTGAGCTCGCTGATAGTATAAAAAATCACTTGACTGACAGCCAAGCTGACCATATGGAAGCGGGCTCTTGGGCAAACCCACGAGGGCGGACGAGCTCGGTATCCCAAAGGAGATCGAGCTCGCTGATGAAGTATTTAGCCGCCCGAATTTGAGGTCCGAGCTCGGAGACACGAGCTGATGGGGTCGCGACATCCGAATTGGCAATGACACAAGTTCCAACAACGGATTTTATCCACCTGAACACACCAACGGCTTGAAGTCAGGAGATCATTCTGTAAAGGGAAACTGTCTTTTGAGAGGATCGCGAGTTGCGGTTGCAGGAGGCCCAAAAGAGGAAAGTCTTTGGAAACAACCTCGATTAGTGCATCTAGCCGCCGTTCAGAGCCGGATCAGATCAAGGGAAAACATGCTTAGAGCTTAATAAGTTGGCTTTAGATTACAATTTAGCTGACAGGCATTTAAGGCTCTGACGAGCTCGCATTAAATGATCTCTCATACTAGGAAATAGGGGATTGCATCCCCAAATGTGGGAGTATAAATAGGAGTAATTGGACCTGATTAAGGGGGTTCTGAAAAAATCATTAATACAAGGTTTTATCTGCCAAAAAGAGGTCACTTAATCCAACTCCTCTTGCATTTATTACTTGCATTTAATAACAATCATCAAAAATAAATGAAGAACATTCTCATTAATATTCTTCATTAGTTTCACTAACTCACCATAAATTCATGTTTGTTATATCACTTCATAAGTCACATTCAATGCTCCAACTTCACTAATTTTTTATATACAACAATTTTTGTATAACATAATAACAAAATATTAAAGAGTAGATCTTCTGTAAAGTACAAGTTTCACATGAGGAATTGTAAAAATTAAAATCACGTAATATAATCAATCCTCAATTTAATACTATGAGAAACAAATTTCTTTTTCTTTTTGTTAATATTTTTTTTTTAAAGGCCTAATCACCCGAAAAAAAAGACCTATATGACATAAAAAAAAATGAATATTTTAATTAAAATATTTAAAAAAAGAAAAAAGTTAAATAGCCGCAGAATATTAGAAGAGATTATCGCAACAAGACAGAGCAAAACAACAAGAGGAAGAGAATAAAAATATTTGGAGAAAGACTGAAAGAAGTAAATAAGTAGAAATAAATATTTAGAGAGTGAACAATGTTGAGAAACTTGACTATTCTGAGTTAATTAATATTTTTACCGTAAAAATCTTTAGACCAGTTGTATTTATGTAATTATTTTGGACATAATTGTCATATTATTTTAAGAGTAATAGAATATTTCGTAAATTTATATTATTAATATTTAAAAAAAAATTATATTATTTTTTAGTTCGTAAAAAATGTGAAGGGCATGGGCCCCATTTTAAAGTTCGATTCAGGCTCTAGTAATCCTAGGACTGGCCCTGCCCACCCCCGCCCCCCCCCCCCCCGCCCCCGCCCTTTTCCTCCCCTTCCCCTCTCGCCCAAACCCTCCACCACCCACATCCCCAGCCCCCAACTCCGCCACCGGCCGTCCACCCCTACCTAACCTCGACGTCGGCTCCTTCCACCTATAAAATTCAGTTTTTCTTTTATACATTTCTCCTTTCCTCTTCTTCTTTTTACGAACAGATTTTCGCAGATTTTGTTCTATTTTTTTAATATTTTCGAGAAAAAGTATTCCAAAAGTTTTGGTTTTTTCCAAAAAGTACTTTTCTCGTATTTTTCCCATAGATTTTTATGGTTTAAAAAAAATCAATTTTTTTATTCAAACGTATCTAAAACAATAAACTTTCATTTTATTAATTAAATTCCAAAATATTGGTTTAGTTGGAATTTTTTTAACAGATACGAAGACAAGCTTGTTGTATCAATTCGGTCTTGACCTGAATGAATTGATATTCTGTAGTTTTGTTTTGCTGCGAGCAAGATTTTTCATCTTGGGGGTGCATGCGTTCAAAATTCGAGGGTCAGAGAAAAGGGTTAATTTGGTCATTTCAGTTGTTTATTAAAATAATAAAATTGGTTGGGTGGTGTATTTCTCAAAAGAGGGGTCTGGGCCAATGGGTTTTTGAGCCCACTTTGCAATGGGCCGCCTCTGTGACGGTGCAACTTATACTATGCAGGCTGAATCAATTTTGTTACTATTATTATTTTATTTTTATTGTTACTAATTTTTTTTATAACATTTTTAACCAGTTTTGTACCCCAAATATTTTCAGTGAAAGCAATTACTATAAACAAATTAATAGTACATTTTAATAAAATAATTAGTATTTCTAAATAAATACACTTAAATTACATGATATATTTTGTGCAACATGTTTATGTTTGGTTATTATCATCATTCTCAATATAATTTACTGGGCTGGCCCGGAGTTCTTTCAACCAGATTAATGGCTGGTTTAATTGTTCTAAGTATGTAATATGTATATATATTTATTTATTTTTTGTAAAATTCTAAAAGCAAAAATATAGAATTTATTCTACATAAGAAATTATTATTTTTAAAAAACCATACGTTAATTAAATAAATAAAACCAGAGCACAGGCATAAAGACTGCCATGTTATACATAATAAATCCATTCTGATTTCTGCACACGCATAAATATTCATCAGCTTCGTTAACTAAACAAGTCACTTAATTCTAGAACATAAAAAGAAGACAAAAACAGAAGGGGG
Organism: Stenogyne calaminthoides; assembly: GCA_037126765.1. NCBI lineage: Eukaryota > Viridiplantae > Streptophyta > Magnoliopsida > Lamiales > Lamiaceae > Stenogyne > Stenogyne calaminthoides. Next base: position 9,495,923 of record JBBCBC010000009.1, read on the forward strand.
TGGGCAAGAAAAAAGACAAAAACTCATATGAGACTGTCTCATGCATGAGATGCTTAGCACAAATCACATCTACTTCTCCCAAAGTGTTGAAATGTCAATGCCCAATTTATTCTCTGTCTCACCGTGAGACCGTCTTATACAAGTGTGCCTCGAGAAAAAAAAAAAGGTGAACTAAACGAATGTTTCTCTATTCATTCAATCATCTTGATTTTATACAACTAACAACAGAGATATATGTATCATAAGTTGAATATATTAGAACAATGTCCTAAAGAGTAAGTTAGTTCACAAAATTCTAGTAGGACAAAAGAATCTCGCACCAGACTCTTCCTCCTGGATCACCTCTCTAAGCTGCTTCTTCATCTACAGTTTCAACATCCCGTTTTTCGTTAATTTATCATAAGAGAGACCAATAATTCCCAGCGACATTTCCAGTAGTAACTCACTCTTGTGCCTCAGCCATTGTCAAAGCTTCACTGGCAACTCGAAGCCTGTGTTTATAACAAGCTCAAAGAGCTTAACTTTTAGGCCTGTGTTTCAACTATCGTCATCTCTCTTCTCCCCCAAGCTCCTAGCAAAGAAGCGATGGTAAAAGACTACATAGCCCTCGTCAAATGGAGAATTGCTTTCTTATCAATGCAGTGGATCTTTCAACGGAAGTTTATTTCTCACGGGTATCCTTAGACCTTCCGCAGGTGTCACTCAGCAATTGAATTGCTGAGGTCCTCTCGAGATTGGGATCTCCTACTCTGAAGGCGCATTTGGCTTCTATTTGGGGTCCAGAAGGAGGAACTGAGGTTATTATTGTCAAATTGCATGTGTCCTAAGCTACCTGAAGAAAAACTATGTGCAACGCTGCTTGAAGAAGAATACAAGGACGTTTCACCGAACTGAATGCCTCCACCACCAAAACCAAATCTGGCATCAAATGGTCTTTGCTCAGTACTTGCAATTGTAGGACTCAGTGGCGTCTTAACCCTTCCATCCCCTAAATCATAATAATAATAAATAAATAAATAAAAGCAACGTATGAGATTTAAGTAAAGGAAAATTACAAAAAATACTTTCGAGGTTTGATCTAATTACAGAAAAAATCTTTGGGGGGTGTTTGATTTGGGCAAAACCGGATTTGGGATTTCCAAATCTAAATATGGTTATACTTTGGGATTTAGAATCCGGTTTAAAAATCTAATACTACATCATACCATACATTTTCTCCATCAAACTCTTCCCAATGACTCATTAATACAAATATGATTTTTTTATTACCATTATTCTTTTATTTATCATTTTCCACACCTTTTTTCCCACACAACTTCGAATGACACACTAATCATTGCACAATCATTCAATCATAAGAACTACAACCAACAAATAAGATAATAATACAACATCACACATTCTTACACATCAATTTTACATAAAGTTAAATTCTACCCTACTTAAATCTCAAAACAAACACACCTACTTATTAAAATTTTGAAATCCAAAAGATTTTGATATCCAGATTTCAAAATCCATTAAATCCCAAATCAAACATCCCCTTGAGGTATTACAATCACCTCCTTCATGTTTGAATTTTTCTTCCAAATAATCCCCTTAATAGGGCAAGTTGTAGAATTTTTTGTCAAGGGTTGTATTTATTAAGTTTTGAAAGAGAGATAAAAGATTTTCTGTAGTTAGGCCAAACCTCATGGTAGATTTATATATATCCTTAAGCTATCAAATCTCCAGTGTGTTTTTATACTTATCCTTAAGCTATAGCAAAATTTATAAAAAAAAATTACCCGTATTAATTGGACTCCAGCGTTGAAACCGAAAAGGAGCTGGAAGATTGAGCACCGAAGTGGACGTGGCATTATTATGCCTGAAGAGAGGGAGATACGACCTTCGAAAAATCTTAGGAATCCGCCAATGGCCAATGCACGAACATGCACAAAGAAGGACGAAGAATGAAGCAAACAGAATGGCAAAAAGTACCAAGGGGTGTATCTTAACCCTCAATGTCTGATAGCTGTAAAATTTTCTGCCATAAGGAAATGCCTTCCCAGCTTCAAACAAAGCAACGCCAAGTGTCCAAGTGATGCTTCCTGAGCCCACAGTTACCTGTCTATCAGTAATGTGCAGTCCTTCTCTCAAGAGAAGAACAACATATGGTGCTCTAAAGCAGTACTCTTCTATAAAAGGTTGAGCAGGAACACTCTTTCTAGCAACATCCCAAGATTTGTCACAAAATTCATGGCCTTTTTCTAATACATCGTCTAAAGTAGCATCAGAAGTCAAGTTGAAAAAACGGTACACCACGTAGAAACCAGACATAGCGTAAAACTGGCCAACGGGGCGAGGGAGATTTTCAGAGAGTGCGCAGGGTTGCAACTCACAGTCAATTCCTGGACTGTGATCGTCCCATTTAGACAAATTGACAGCAGCTTTAGCCAGAGAACTGCATTCCTCCCATTTAGGGGCGCCAATAAGCTGAACAGGAATGCCAGCTTTTTTTCCTCCTTTACCGAATCTTTTCTTTTCTATAGTAGGGCTCCCGTCTTCTAGCTGAGTAGATGCACAATTTGAACATATATACGTCTCTTTGTAACCATTTTGCAAACATGGATGCTTGATTTCAACTTTCCCATTCGTTATCTGAGGAAGATTCTTGAAAAGATGAACAACAGATTTGTCGAATGCGTCGTTGAGACCATACCCAGCCAACGAATAGGCGCTGAGATGATGGTTAACGGGCCCAATGCTCAACTTTAAGCTCGATTCTTTATGGTCACTTCGCTTACCTTCGAAAGTAACTTGCAAAGATGACCCACCTAAGTCGAGTGCACCAAATGTTTCCTTTTTAGGAACGGACCCTAAAACACCCGTATGATAGTTTAAAGCTATCCATCCATAATAAGCTTCCTCCATGCCGGTTATTGTTTTTACCCACTCCTTTTTGCACAAAAAAGGCGAACTCTTTAGAATCGACCAAGCGTTGTTCAGAAGCCAATCGGAATCCGACTTTGGCAACCTTCGAACTCCGGCTGTAGCATATAGAAAAAGAGAAGTCATCTTATGTGAATTTTCAGGAATTTGTTTCTCAGCCCATTTGACAAGGGGTTTAATTGCTTTCTTTAACCCAGACATATTATGTACTAATTTGTCGAATCCAGGCTCTGTTTCCATTCGGTTGTAAGCTCGCCCCATCTGGGAACCGGATTTTCGCTGGAAACTCTCGGGTAATGATTTAAGTATTATAGGAAGATTGTCATCTTCTTTGTGATTCACCGATGCCTGATATACATAGACGCGGGTCCCAGTGCTACCACAATCAACCACAACGTAAAACTTGGACGTTCCTTTGGACCAGTTTGAGAAAAGAAATAGCAGCGTGAAACAAAGACAAGCGAACAACAATAAACAGAGAAGAACTAAGATTACTCGCCCCCATTTCTTCCTACCTGATGAAGTTAATGATACCTTCTCCTTAGAAAAACTGGACCCACCATTTTCTTGCTGCAATGGAGGGCTTAGACCTTCTGGATCTTGTTGGTTATAAAAAGACAGATCTTGGAGGGAAGAAGATAGTCTCAAATTAGTGTTCTTCTTTGGGCTGGTTAAAGTATAACCCTGGAGAGATCCAGGAATGGGAGGCAATCCAGGTGGTTTATGTGAAAGCACAGAAGCTTTTGGGGCAGGCAAACGAGATGCTGCAGAAGAAATGAGCTCTGAGAGTTTACTGAAGACCATTTCAGCAGCAATTAGATGTAGACTTCAAATGATCATTCGTCTCAAATGATAATTAAATCATTAAAATGAGCCCTGCAGAATCCCATGGCAGGAAATTCAGATAAAGATAGTAGTTCACAAAAACTATAGCTGGATATTAGTATAAATACCAAGCGGCTTATACATAGTTTACAAGAAGAGTCCTAGCATCTTCATGTCCTTTTTCACTAAACATCATTTATATATTAATTTAACATATTTGACACATATTGCCCTATGAAATAAAGTTCAGTACCAAATAAGTCACATACCCAAAAGTCAACTATTGAACTTTAGAACATAACGTAAGCATGAAATAAACACTATAGTTGTGAGTCTTGTGACGTTTGAAACACAAAAAAAAAAAAATCAAATGTAGCAAAGGCAGTAATTAATCAATAGTTTAGTTCTCATTTTCATCATAAGCAAAAACAGCAGCACCATAGATAAGATTCACATAGTAAAAAAGAGGGAAAAGAACCTAGCGTATAGGGGCAGCAGTGTTGTTTCTCAGTTTCCTCTTTCTTTATCATTTTTTCCCAAAACCCTAGGATTAAATTCAACACCATTTTGTTGTTTAAGATTCTTTTTGTTCATTCAGGTGTTATTTCTTTTGTCAGAAGATCTGAAAAGTAACAGAGGCACGCGAGGTGCACGCCTTCAAAAACACAAAAGAGGCGCACAATCTATAATCCTATACAGTTAATTTGTCACAAGAGCCATTCAATTAGAATAAAGCTTAAATGTTTCATCGTTGCGATTTTTACAACAATTGAGCCTATATGTAATACAAACTTTTGTATGAGAGTTAAATCAATAAAATGAGTCCTGCAGAATCCATGGCAGGAAAAGGCACATTAGCAGATATTGGATAAACATAAATTGACAAATATAGGTTAACATACTTTACAACAAATGACTGGTTGATGCTGTTGGAAACATCAGCTGAAAAAAGCTAACATTGTTTTTCATCGGAACAAAGAATCAACAGACTTACATTTATCGGCCTAATAAAAATATTCAAAATCTCCACAAAATCAAGTCTTAGGTCATAACTATGGTATTCTAATATATATAAGAACAAGCTAATAAGTCTTAAGCATCGACCAAATTCAATATTAAACAATGCTAGTTCTTATATTCCACTAAACGCAGGATAATCAAGACAGCCTCTTAATTGCCAAAACCCAAATACATTCCAGTTACACAAAATCCATACACTAAATAAGAATTTTGCACCAAATATTAACACGCAATTTATAATCACCCAATATCGCATAAACAGTCGCAGGGGAGAGCGGAAATAAGCACAGATCTTCCAAAAACAGAGCGTGAAATTCATCCATAAAAGCAGAATTAGACACGGAAACAATTTTACGAACCATCAGATCATGAAGAGATTAAAACTTGAAGAACGCAATACTTCATGCTGCAGATCCAAAAATGAAATTGGAGTTTTGAACCTAATATCGAACAGTTCATACATGATTCAACAACACCATCTCACTCTCTCTCTCTCTCTCTCAAGGGGGTTTGAAGTTTGAAACCTTTTCTATTTTAACCTTTTCCTTTCGAGAGACCGGAGTTGTTTAGTTTCTGCAACACTAGTTCTAAAAATTCTAATATTCTGAGCTTTAATGATGGTGGTTACGTTGAGAATTGTGGTGAATAATATTGAGAATTGAGGTGAATGGTATTGAAAATATTGAGTGAATAGTATTAAAAAATGAGAGTGAATAGTAATAAAAATTGGGAACGAATAGTATTAAGAATTTTGAAAATTTAAAAATTGAGAAGAAAAATGAGATAAAATCCCACATTCAAGCACACCCCTCAAACTTTCACAATATTTTAGTGAAAATTATGTTCCACACGGGGTTCAAACTTGTGTTGTCTAGAATTTATCCCCTTATCACCACAAATCTTATCATTCGATTGTGCTCAACTTGTGTTGGTTATTTATGTCAATTATTTTAATTAAATAGTTTAATTGTTCATCTGTTGCACGATGCAAATGGAGGCAACCAACAGTTATTCCCGAAGAATTGGGCCAATTTTTATGATTTTATCATGTTTAATTGTTGTAGATCAAAATAAAATGATATAGAGAGTGTCTCATACATGAGATGAGGTATAAATTAACATAAATCAATATTCATTTTTTTAAAATGTTAAAACGTTATGTTTAAATTATGTTCCGTTTCACCGTAAGATCGTCTCACGCAAGTGCGTCTTAAACGAAATTAATATGGTTTTAAAGATAATTATTAAACTTATTTCGGTAAAAGGGGCCGGTCACGAGTTTGGAAAGAGAACATTTTAAAATGAGAAAATAAAACCCTAGTAGTGTTGATATTCCAAGTCAATTCATTAGTTAATACTAATTGATTCTCAAGTCAATCAAAGTCAACCAAATATGGTCGTTGTTTTTATATTTTTCTTTTTCCAGAATAATGATAATTGGTTTCTATAAAGAGTCGTGGAATTGTGTAGTTATTGTTGGGTCAATTTCCAGAGTTCAGCATCAAACAATTGGAACCGTATTTAGGCCCACATGAAAATCAAATGATGCACAGCCTGAACACGCTTCTGTTCGTCATTTTCATTGTTTTGGGTAAATAAAATTCCGGTTGAATACGCTTTTATTAGAATGAATTAATTTTAGAATGACTGTATGATTTGTGACAAAAATATTAAAATATAATCATTTTATACACCAATCAATTGATCCTTGTTAATAGTTTTTACAAATATTTTTTATTAGACTAAATTTTGAATGCAATGTGCACCATGCACTCAATAGTGAATTTTAAAATCATAAAAAGTTATTGCACTGAAATATATAATTTATTAACACTTAATTGTGTAATTTGTTTCCCAATACTTTGCCAAAGATGAAATGAAAATTTGAGGGAGGTAGTTTTGCTGAGGGATGTTAGGAATTAAACAAGCAATTATGGGAGAAAAGATGGAACTACAGAATTAAGAGGAACAAACAATTTGATTACCCTGGGTTAATTAAACCGACTACATCCGGGGCACTACCAAGCCAGAGAGAGATCTACTATATCAGATAAGATAGTGCAAAGAGTGCAAGATACAATAGGGGAATTGGGTTATTTATAAAAAACCCGGACCGTAAACCGGGCCAAAACCCTATATTTGGCCCATCCTCGACCGAACCCTATTTCCGCTCAGCCTCGAACCGCCGACTCAGCCCTTGGTCGAGCGGCCTGGCCGATCACATACATTGCTCGAGCCCTCATGGCGCTGGATAGGGGCGCCGATCGAGCACACATGCTCGACCTCGGCCGGGTCGAGCGCCCGAACCCCCGCGATCCCGCTTTCACTTAGGCTCCATAATCCAACAATCTCCCACAGGAGATCGACATCGCAAGCCGAAGTGCACGACCAACTAGGTTGAACGCCTTGTCCTCCCCGGACTCATTCTCAACGCCTTTGTCCCTCCCCGACTCATTCCGAACGCTTGTCCTCTCCCCGACTCATTCCGCAACTCAGACTCCAACAATCTCAACAATCTCCCACCGAGATCGACTCCAATCAGAACTCGTCTTCCCAATCTCTCATGGCAGAACTCTCGATCCGAAAGCAACGCCCCTCAACGTTTTTGATTCGCACGTAACCAAACAACGCCCCACAACATTCCTGAATCATTCGCCACCGATTCCCGAGAGACGATCTCGCACGCACGGTCTAACGCCCATCTTGATCTTCAGATCCAACCCGACATAACGATCTCGGCCCACGTGTCAACGCCCATCTTGATCTTGCATGAACCCGATACAACAATCTCGGTGCACGTGTCTAACGCCCATCTTGATCTTCAGATCTAACCCGACATAACGATCTCACCCACGGTCAACGCCCATCTTGATCTCAGATCCAACCACCTACTAGGTTAACGCCCATACTCCGCGAATCGCTTACGAAACCCACTCGACGGGGGCTTTGGTCGAGCGGTTCTCGCCGACCAACCAGCTTGCTTTCGAGCGCCTTACGCTTCGGACGTTCAGTTGGTTGTGCCCGCAAGATACCGAACGACAAACCAAATTGTTCCATCAAGCTTCTCAACAGCGATTTCCTTTAGCCACCATAATTGCTCTCCACAGATCCCTTGAGGCGATGCTTCGATACCGGTTGTTAGGAATTAAAACAAGCAATTATGGGAGAAAAGATGGAACTACAGAATTAAGAGGAACAAACAATTTGGTTACCCAATTCGTCAAACTGACTACATCTGGGGGCACTACCAAGCCAGGAGAGATCTACTATATCGTATAAGATAGTGCAAGTAGTGCAAGATACAATGGAGGAGTTAGGGGTTATTTATACAAAAACCCGAATCGGGAAATCGGGCTAAAAACCCCAGATTTGGCCCATCTCGCTTAAACCCTATTTCAAATGGCGTCAGGGCCTCGGAACCGAATCGACCGAGCCCTTGGTCGAGCGGTTCGCTTCGATCACATACATTGCTCGAGCCCTCATGGCGCTGGATAGGGCGCTCGGCCCGAGCACACCGCCGACCTCGAAGGCCGGGTCGGCGCCTCTTGCGCCCTGCATCCCGTTTCACTCAGGCTCCATAACCCAACAATCTCCTACCTGGAGACTGAACTTGGAGACTGACACTGCAGCGGAAGTGCACGACCTCAACTAGGTCGAACGTCTTGTCCTCCCTGGACTCATTCTGAACGTCTTGTCCTCCCTGGACTCATTTCGAACGTCTTGTCCTCCCTGGACTCATTCCGAACGTCTTGTCCTCCCTGGACTCATTCCAACGTCTTGTCCTCCCTGGACTCATTCTGAACGTCTTGCTCTCCATAGATCCCTTGAGCCTGATGCACTGAAATATACAATTTATTAACACTTAATTGTGTAATTTGTTTCCCAATACTTTGCCAAAGATGAAATGAAAATTTGAGGGAGGTAGTTTTGCTGAGGGAATATCTCATAGGAGTAAGTTTGTATGTTTTTTTTGTTGGAAATTATGGTTTTGAGGGTGCTCAAACACCCATGTTTGACCATATCGTTGAAGGATTAAACGTTTATTCTCAGCAAATTAAACGTGATAAGATCGATCTACTCGCGGAGTAGATGATTGTGGTATATTAAATATCTCAAAATTGAATTTCGATGAGTGATAAATTAATACGAGAAGTTGGGGCATTAAACCTCTAGTGAGTGGATTGGTGGAGACCAGTGTAGTCTTTCACTTTCCTACTCATCCCACATTGGAAACAAGGAAGAAAATTCCTTGTATAATGATAGGCATGTGTTCATATTCTCCAAAATAGGTGCATGGGGACCCTTACCCATGAACCACACCTGCGTGCACGCGCACCCGAGCTCGGGTTCTTGGTTCTTGGCAATTGGGCTTTGGGGCTCATCTATTTTTTTGGAGATCCAAAAACTACAAAAGACCCAATTATTTTTTGGACTCACCAGTTTGGGTGGCTCATCCGGATTTGGGTCAGCCCAGGAGACGTGAACCTATCCATGCGCAAAGTTGGACTCGGTCCAAGCTTATCTAAAATTCGGATTTGAATTTGAATCAAAGGTTAAATGAACCTGGACGTCTCAAGCAGTCAAAATCGCCCACTAAGTTTGTGGGCCTCCCACGATTCTCTCAACCTCCCTGAGCTCGTTTTATCTAAGTATTGAGCCTCTTAGAATTTCTTCGTCACTTACTATCTCTACCGAAATTCTGTCACTCTGCATATAGCCTTTCACTTCGTACTTCCGATTCAGTTCGCCGATAATTTTATTTCAGTGGTCCTACTGGAATAAAATTGTGAAACTGTTTTACCTTTGGGGACATATATGCACGATCCTATGAGCACTATCCAGAGCGTATTTTGTCTTGCGGAAAAATAATTTTTCTTAACTCGGTTTCGATACTAATTTATCCGTCCTATTGTTTTGGCAACACATTGCAGTACTAAATTATTTCTAACCATTAGTCTTTCGTTGGACTAAATTATGCCTACCAAGCAGCATATATAAATTATACCAATCAATTTATTATATTAAAACGATGGTAGCATTTTTCCCTTACTAAAATTGTCCGACTATTATTATATTTATTTAAATCTAATGTATCCTACCAATCAGAGCCTTGGTGCCTGTTTTTTAACACAACTAAAATAATTAGAAGCATTTATTTTTTAAATTAGTGATACCCAACTTTTTCAAAAAACAAGTGATTCTATGATGCAAGTTGAGGTTAGAAACACCACCTTAGTAAAGAAAGAGAACATGTGGTGTTTGATAGAAAATACAAAAATTGAATGAACACAGTTTACGTCTAGATATTTATTATTTTTTATATATAAACCGACAAAAAAATAAATAAATTTATCCATATTATATATGAAAGGTATAATTTAATTGATTACAGGGGTAAGGCATATATACCCGTTCTCTCAGTATTTATCCAAAATCTATACACTTACTTACTCATTCAATTAATTAGCTCAAAGAAAAGTTTACACTTTATACTAGAGCGGTAAATGAGTCAAGTCGAACACAATATTATTCACACTTTTTAAAAATATTATGAAGCTTTGAAATTTATGTTTGAACTCGAAAAGTATTGAATTGTTTGGTACTTTATACAGTTCCTCTACTTGGATATTCCTCTTCATTTATTTTGTTTAATTGGACTACCTTTAACAAAAAGCCCGTCTAGCTCAGTTGGTAGAGCGCAAGGCTCTTAACCTTGTGGTCGTGGGTTTGAGCATAATAGGTCGTTATAGTATAGTGGTGAGTATTCCCGCCTGTCACGCAGGTGACCCGGCAACGGCGCTTTTGTGTTTTATATTTACTTTTCAGTTTCTCCTTAATTAAAACCCACAAATATGGCTCAGAACTTCTGTTTTTGTTCCTCAGATCTAATTTTGAACATTAATACTGAATCTTTTATCATGCGTGCACAAAATATATTTGAACTACACGTTACATTTTTAATAGATTATTAAATATGTACAAATGTAATATAAATGAGGCATATAAAAAATAATATCATTCAAAATAGTATCAAGAAATTTAAAATAATAGGTTAAATTCTTTTTGGCTGTTAAAAAAAATAAAAATAAATTTCTTGTATCTGATCCACCATGAAATACTGCTTGATTCTAAGAATGTGCTACATGAACCACAAAATTGATATTAAGATGCATGTATGCATAACACAAAACCACTGGGCAGAATTAATGGGTATGCATCAGTGGGTAAATGAGTGAAAATACATCTAATTAAAGATTTCTAACGACACGTCTCACACATGATTTTGTCATATATATTATAGTAAACACAAAGCTACCATTGAAATCAGGTGTAGATCGAACGTGCCCTCCTGATGATATATCGATTCATATAGGAAGAGGTTGTCTATTCATGAATCACGATTGGCATCATACGCAAGATCATACTCCGTACATAACAATATTTATGTCTATTTATACAAATGTGTTCATGCTATATTAAAGATAATACTCCATCCGTCCCAACATTACTTGAACACTTGTCTTATTTGGACGTTTCAACATTATTTGAACATTCCTAAAATGGAAACAAACATAATATTAATACACTCACAACACCCTTATTTTATTCCACTCAAACCCACTAAAACTCACTTTACTTGGTTTGCGTGTCATTTTCAGTGTTTAAGTCCTCATAGGACTAAGGGAGTAGATATTAGGTCCACCAGATGTTGTTGCTCAGTTCTTTGGTGAAGATGGACAAGGGTGCTCGGTATACAACTGCAAACCGAGAGATTTGCTGATCATGGACTTGATCGGCTTAATCACTGGAGGTTGTTGCCACTGCTTTGCATTGGACGGGATCCACATCTCTGCATCTTTGCTGGTGCCAGATTGAGGCAAAGAACGGAAGTAAGTGGTTATTTCCCACCTGCATTCTGTACACAGCTTAATGGGTTTCTGAGACTCGTATTTAAACCTTATACGCAGGTTTAGCCATTTAGGAGGCGTTTGGTTCAAATTTCTTCAATGGGAATGGTAACAGGAATGAAGATAAGTAATCGTGGTGTGGTGGTTATGAATTTTACACAAGAACAACTCATAACCACCATAATTGGGTAAACCAGTTTCTTCCTATGTTGCTCGGACTCTTCAAAACTGGAGGCACACCGGTGTCCTGAGGATCCGACATGGGTGTGGGTGTGGGTGTGGGGATCCTTCATTGGACAAATATATTTGAAATTAAATAAAAATAATATATGGAAATTTTGAAATGTTTATATACATAGGCATATCCCTACACCCGAATCCAAATTTTGGACCCTTTTTGCCATGTCCACGTATCCTAAATTCAGAAAACTTGAGAGTCGGACTTTTGGATATGCACCCATGTCGGACACTCACACCCGAGTCCAGGCAACATAGGTTTCTTCAATGGGTATGGTAATACCTTTTAATGAAACAACTAATACTATCAAACTAATACCCTTTACTGAAACAACTAATATCGTTCAAAATTACACACAAAATATAAACCGATTGCATGGTAAAACTGGTTTACACAAGACTTTGCTGGTGGTTAATGAGAATAATGAGACTCAAAATAAGTTAATCATTAACCATATTTTGATTAATTATCTCTCCTCCTATAATCATTTCTCTTCATTCACTATTCCTCAACCAACAATCTTTTTTTGTCCCCAAGTATTTTAATTTTTAAGATCAGAGCAAAACACTAACAATGGAACCACATAAAGCAGAAGAAAAGGAAATAAGTTATTTCGCAGAAGAAAAGGAAATCAAAGATCATGTTTAGCAATTCAAGAAAAGTGACGTAGATCCTTACTCCGAGGAAGAGTCTTAGTTAGAGGTTCTGATACGGGCAGTTTTATCAAGAAGGACCTAAGACAGAACTCCAGGTCAGCTTGTTCCACCTTCGAGTTATACGACTGATTCACATTAACCCTGAATACAAGTCTCTCAATAGGCACATCACCATCATCAAAGAAAATTACAGCGACTCTATCCACCAAATCCTATTTGCAACCCAAAAACATTGTTTTAAATAATAAACCTCAATAAAATCAGAATGGATGAAAAGTAATAATTGGGTCGGGGGGTGAAGCACCTTGGTAATGAAAGGTTGGAGCCCATTAACGGCAGAATGAATATATTCATGTAGCTGAGGGTGTCTGGCTTTATGGACCACTAAATTCATGTATCGCCGCCTCTCAAAAGCCCCTACAGTTATTAATTTCATTTTCACTTATCCAGTACAAAATAGGTAACAAGGTTCACGTGAATTCTTTTTTTTTTAAGTAACACTACCTAGCATACAAAATAATATTGTTTAGCATACAAAGTATCATGTTTTAAAAAGTGTTTGATTTTATGTTCTTCTCAAAATCACTAAACCTTGATAGTTCGTATGCTAAAAAGTATTATTTTGTATATTAAACAGTATTACTGAATTTACCATAAAAACTTCCGTAAACCAAGTTCATAGAAGTTTTTGTGGTACAAAATTTGACATTTTAAAGAAACGGGGAATATTAACAATACTGGATCTTTGGCTACAGAATTTTAGTTTTACCATTTGGATATACTCCTTTGAGGAAAATGACAGAAGTGATGGCAACCTCAAGGAACTCAATGACAATCCGAGTTATTTCAACTGCGACATATGAATTATCTACAAATTAAAAAAGAAATAAAGATACTCGAAGAAACAGTGTGCAATCGAATTATATGGATAAAGTTAAATAGAAACAATAACCGAAAAACTACATTGCCAGAATTAAGCAATCACACAACCTTGTGGTGTTCGGTCTTTCCGATCCATGTTTGAGTGTTGTCAAGCCTATCTCATACTGAAAATTGTGGAAAACAGCAACGCTTATTGAAGAAGATTGGATCCACTGGTTGATTGATGCAATTAGCAAAGCTTATTTTCTAATGCTTATTCGAAGGCATTTGGATGAGCTATCTGTATAAGAGGAATATGATGTTTAAGAGCTAATAATATGACAAATAACCACTAATTATTAGATGGAGGGTAGAAGTCAGCATAAATTCATCCAAATGCACAACAGAATTTAAGCAGGCTCACTTTAGCAAAATCCATGGCAGGAAAAGGCACATTAGCAGATACTAGATATACATAAATTGACAAATATGGATTAACATACTTTACAAGTTACAACAAATGGCTGGGTGATGCTGTTGGAAACATCAGCTGAAAAAAGCTAATATATATATAAGAACAAGCTTATTCAAAATATTCAAAATCTCCTCAAAATCAAGTCTTAGGTCATAACTATGGTATTCTAATATATATAAGAACAAGCTTATAAGTCTTAAGCATCGACCTTGAACCATCTCTATCAAGCCAAATTCAATATTAAACAATGCTAGTTCTTATATTCCACTAAACGCAGGATAATCAAGACAACCTCTTAATTGCCAAAACCCAAATACATTCCAGTTACATAAAATTCATACACTAAATAACAATTTTGCACTAAAATATCAATTGCAATCAAATATTAACACGCAATTTATAATCACCCAATATCGCATAAAGAGCCACAGGGGAGAGCGGAAATAGCACAGATCTTCCAAACACAGAGCGTGAAATTCATCCATAAAAGCAAAGATTTTGACTAGCCATCAGTTCGTGAAGAGATTGAAATTCAAAACCCAATACTTTCTTACAGCCTTTTATCGGGCTCAACGTTGCAGATCCAAATTTGAAGTTGGAGTTTTGAACCTAAAACAGAACAGCCCTGCTTGTTCGTTCACCATCTCCCTTCCCCCTTACAAAAGTTGCAGCGTGAATTCACTATGCTATTTAAGATTCAAAAGATATTCCAATTTAGTGACTTCGGCAAAAATGTATATTATAATTTAATGAATTAATTACTCATCCATATATAAAACCTACAATACTCCTAGCTCCATACCTTTTAAAAAATTAGTAGTAAGTTCATAATTAGGTTTAATTTTACCCTATTAGCTTGCTTCAACTCACATGATAGAAACTAATAAAAATTCACAATTCATAATTCAAAATTCACATTTAATCAATGTTTTTAAAATTGGACCGGATCGACCGGATTAATTGGGAATCGGTTAACGGTGCTGGTCCGGTTATTATCAATAAACGGGTTTAGGTAAAACCAGTGTGGATCGGTCAAAAATCGGGTTGAACCGGGAGATCGGCGAACCGGCAAAACCTGATTTGTTTAATTAAAAAAAAAAAAAGAGGAAAGAAATGGAAGAACGCGTATCTCGCGATTTTCTGAACGATTCATCACAGATAAAAGCTAAATTTGTAGTTGTGTTTTCCATTGCCATTACTAATACTACAATCCCAACATGCTTACCTGAATGTTTTGCTTCAATTTTTTTATTTAATTTATCTGGTACATTTGACGGCGGCCGCTGAAAAGGAGAGGGCAGGATGACAACACTAAAATTCTAGGGCATGTATCGAAGGTTGGGGAAGATATACTGATAGGCCGAGTTTTTTAATCAATTAACCCATTTGGGCCTAAAATCGATTTTATTTAATAAAGGCTGGATAAGTTTTTCTTTTTTAATTATGTGCATATATACTATAGTATATTTATAATATTTTTTATTATATAAATATTAAAATATGTATTATATAAGAGTCTTTATATATATATAAATTTGACTTGTCCGATTTTTTTACAACGGTTCAACCGGTCGAACTAGTGACTCATTGACCCATTGACCTAGTTTATAGGCAATTCGATGACTGATCCGAGTTTAAAAACATTGCATTTAATATCTCAATCTCTCTCTTCTCAAATCGCTCCCGCCGTGACGGTGGCCACCATCCCAACACCGCCGCCACCATCCCCACTCTCTGGTTCACACCCTGTTTTGATCTGGGCTTGGATCTTTTTTTTTTTTTTTTTCAAATTTATGCAAATTTTGAAATCGAAACTAGAACGGCGCCACCGCCCCTCCTCCAAACTCACGGCGTCGCCCCACCTCCATTCCCCACTCCACGCGCCCATCTCTCAGAAATCTTGGTTGTTATTTTAGATTATGTTTCTCTAAATCTTAGATTCAAGTTTAGAGATCTACGTCACTCCCCACTCCCCACGCCCATCTCCCTGAAATCGGCGGCACGCAGAAGCCCCCCCCGTGGCGGCGGCGGCGCATAGAAAACTCCTTCACCGCCCATCCCCCGCGGCCGCGACCTCCATCTCCAGCTTCCAACCATCGCCCCGCGGCCTCCATCTCTAGGTTCGATTTGATTTGGTCAATTGATCTTTCGATTGTTAATTATAGTTTTGATTTGTATCCTTATGTTAAATCGAAGGGTCAGGTAAATATAAAAAAATAATGGCAGACTAGAAGTTTTGCCAAAAACCTAAATTAATAGTAAAACATTTGTATATTGGGGCCAGATTTTGGTAAGATTATAGCGTCCCCTTTATCTTTTGAAATTTGTTGAATTTTTTGTTGGGTTTTTGGATCTGATGTGATTTGAGATTTGTTAGATTTGATTTCTTTGAAATCTGATTTTTTTTCTGGATTTTTTGTTGTTAGGATGCAATTTTGAAGATTTTTATGAAGATCTGGGTTGTTGATATGGAAGTTTTTTGAAGATTTGAAGATCCATTTATGAATATATGTGTTTGTCAATTTCTGAGGGTGAGGATCTGAAATCGGAGATGAACCTGTTTATATTTTTTATGAACATGTTCATGTCGTGATGAAGACAAGGATATGCAATTTTTGAGATTGTAATTGTAGGTTTTAAATATAAAATTTTCTGTAATTTCTGTAATTGTTAGATATGAATTTTTTATATGAGATTGTAATTGTAATTTTTGTAATTTTTCAATTTGATTTTTTTGGATTGAAAGATGAAGATGAACCTATTGAATTTTTTAGTCATTTTCAAGATGTTTTGGTCACATATAAGAGAAGATGGAATTTAAAAAATAAAAATTCATTTATAAGGGAACATGAAATTCAAAAATTGATATTTATAAGAGAAGATGAAATTCAAAAATTGAAAAATGAAGTATATGTGAAAATGAAAGAAATGAAAAGAGTAAATTGACTTACTCATTGGAGGGTAGTATTGTCTTTTAATTATAGATTTTGGACCTCTTAGTAATCTAAAAAGGAGGGTGGACCTAGTAGTAAGTTTTAGGTCTACTTTGGACCTAAGAGTGAGTCACTCTAATTTAATTGGGGCAAGATATTGTAATTCAAGTGCATTTTTTAAACATGTAACTTGTTTTCCTAAAATATGCTACTTATTATTAGTGTTAGTGTCCTAGAGACAATCCATTGTAAGGACATAATGCTCAGATAATATTCAGTATTGATTTAATATTATTGTTTATTTAATATTAAATATATGGCGTTGCACTTATTAGAATATTATGTTTGATTGTTTGCATTTGTTCTTATCGGTGTTCCCTTGAGTCACTGTTGTCATTGAGTGTGTGAGAACTCAGATGACCTAAGCATGATTCTCAAATAGAGGATCATCAAGAGTGAGATATTGATGATACAATGGAGATTGGTGTGCGATCTGCATCATACTCTTTGAGAGTGTAGTAAGATCTCACTTACTACGAGATACTAGGTATCTCATGATAGATGCACATGTTGGGATTATACTGAAAAGTATGTTTTTTACTTTGTATAATCGAAACTGATTTTTCTGACTTATTTACTGAAATAAATTGTATATCACTGATGCTTTAAATATGATTGAATGTTACATATATTTCTTTGCATAACTGTTTCAATAATTAAATGACGTGTTACATTGTAGTTAATTTAGTGATACCGGATCACAAAAGATTAAATTAATAAAGGTCCTTGTAACTAAAAAAAAGACGCCATTCATTTACTAGATGAAAATGAACAACCCATCACGAAAGGTTGAGGTGTAAGGCTCGGGATTGGTTTGTCTTGACCAAGAGATTACACCAAAGGTCATGGTGATCTATTTGAATAGGACCTCACAGGAGGATAAATTCTTGAATCTGAACAAGGAAGAATTAGACCGCCGGTGGTTCGTTGTTTCTTAATCTTCGTTCCTTAAATAGGATCACGTGGAGATTGGTAACTATTGCTTTGACTTATCATGGGTAGCTTAATCAAAGAGAGATTCAATACTTTTTATCTTGGACAATATTATTGGTCACATGTGATTCTTTAAGATTTAATCTGAAGAATCGCAAAGACGACTTGTTTGATTTTCCCCTTGGGAGGTTCATAAGCTTTATCATACCAAATCTTGCAAGTGGAATTTGTTTCCGGTATGGATAATAATGTTGAACCATTCCTCGACCAAGGACAAAAGATATTAATTAACGGAAAGCTATTTCATTGGACTTGAATTAATTAATGGGCTAGATAATCTTAAACAAGGAAATAATGAATGGGAGCCATATTGACCGTAATATGGGTTAAGATGGATAGTGCAATATTAATTATGTAGTGGGACTAATTAATATTTATGGGCTTGAATTATATTGTGGCTCAATATTAGATATTCAAGATCCATTAGAAGGTCCAATCTTAATTCTCCTAAAGGCCCCCCTCGAAAGAAAGCCCAACAAATAGTCCAATAACTGAAAAAGTGATTAAAATAAAATAAATATTGTTGCTTAATTTTCCAACCAAAATTTCAAAATTTATAGATATGTTGGGAGAAATATTTTCTTTGAATTTTGTTATGGAATGAAGATATGTATTCTTGGAATACAAGATTATCTCATTAAATTCAAGAAATTTCTCACTAGCTTATCTATATAGTAATTTTCGAAAATTAGAAAATATAATGGGCAAGAAAGATTTTCTTGATTTTCTTGAAAAGATTTTATGGAAGATATGTATTTCTTAAAATACAAGAATATCTCATAAATTCAAGAAGATCCAAATCTTGGAATCTTGCACATATTATTTTCGAAAAATCCATATTATATGGGAGGTGGGATTTTTGTGGAATATTTTAATTATGGGAAAAAGAATATAGAAGATATATTCAAGATTTCTTGGTGACCAAGAAAAGTCTTTTCCCACATTGTTATTCTACAAGAATTTCGACCAACTTCTCTCCTATAAATAGGGGATGATTAGTTCATTCCCAAGTACAATTCCATGTGCTGGAAATATTAGCAAATCCACAAAGGTGGTGCAACAAAGTTTATTTTTTCCTTTTGTTAATTGTTCGACGAGTGTCCTTCCACCGGATAGTTGAGCAAGGGCTAAGGGAATACTTGGGAAGTCCTTTTGGTTAGTCCGTCCGACCGAAGTCACTGCCATCCCGAGAGGTACGTTCACGTAAACCCGTAGATTCCGCATGCGTAGGTTTTACGTGGCTTTTTATATGCATGATATGTTGTTGTAATTATTATTTGAATTAATATAGGATTAATTCATGCTAGTAATAATTAATGAATTAAATTTGTATTTAAATATTCACCTCGAATAGATCTGTGCAACTCATTCCCCAACAGCACAAATACCTTAGAGGGTATTGGTATACCCATCCGAGAAACCGTTTGATGTAGTTCCACTATATGTGTCTACGGGTGTCTCGGTTAGTGGGAGCGTTATGATACTCCTTTGACTTGAGGTCAATACGCACGACATGTGTGGAGTGATGAACTTTGACCATGACCGACGCTTTCACCCTTCCATGGGTAGATATCGCTTGAATTGGGTTCATCATGAAACGCATGTGCGTGGTAGTTGAGCCAAGAAAATGATTCATTCCTCAAAGTGGATTTAGAGAGAGTACTCATCTTCTCATCATAATTGGATCAAAGTCATTGGTCAATGCACGTAAACTTGGACTTTGTGGCCAAGTGTGACATATGTGATCAATTAGCGATTAGAGATAAATTGATTAAGTTATTTGAATAGACACTTCATCATGTTCAAGACTAATTGAGTATTCATGAATGAAAGGAGGAAATCGTAATAGCCCATGTTTCAATTACAGGTAGTTGAACGTTTCTCGCAACGTACCTCATATATTGAGAATGTCTGATTTATTGTCTAGGGTTCAATTAAGACCGTTAGTTTGACTAATCGCTCGATATATGAGGGCCTATGGGTCACACAACAAGTAGTTCCCTTTTACAGATTATAGTTGGTTGATTAAATGTTAAATTAGATTTAATATTTAATTTATAGAGAAGTAATTAATAATAGATTAATTTGGAATTAATTATTATTAATATTTAATTAAATTGGATTTAATTAAATAAGAATTCCCAATAATAATATTTGAAATATTATTGTAGGATTTAATATATATGAAAACAAATCGTAGAGATTTGTCATATATGAAATTTAAATCCATAGAGATTTATATTTAGGGAATTGAATTAAAAGAGTTTAATTTAATTAAAGATTTGTGATTTTTTTTTCCAAATTGGGCTAGTTTTGGTTTTAAGTTGGGCCTCTCTATATATACAAGCTCTTGGGAATTCACAAATAACGTTACTTCATATTTTTCTCCATAAGATCTAGAGTTTGGATTTTCCTAGCAAATTCGTCTCGGGATTCATTATTTGTCAAATCCAAATGCAAAATGCGTGATTGGGGATTACGTGATATCTATGGTTGGAAATCTACTATCGAGTTACTATAAGATTTCTTGTTATGATTATTGTAATCTATATGCAATTAACTGTTCGTTGTTGATGAACTTTAATTTTCACTGCGCATGTATTACGTGTTTACGTGTCTCTATAGTCCAACAGTGGTATCAGAGCTTCAGGCTCTCGTTTAATTGCATATTAAAATTGTTTTTGAAATATAAATTGAAAAATTTTGTTTCAAAATTGGGTGTGGCTGTTTTGTTTGACAAAACCGCACCCATATGTGTTGTTTTTGTTTCATTTCATACGGCTCCTCTCCTTCATCTCTCGCTTAGGGTTTCATGTGAAACCCTTTTGCCTCCTGCGTCGCTCTGCCCATCCGTCGTCGTCGTCGTCTTCGTCCTTGCGAGCGCCCATGACATCGTTCTCCCCGTGACTCGCGTTGGTCTCGCGATGCCGCGTTGGTGCAATTTCAAGCGGATTGAATCTGCGGCAGCGTAATCCGACTCACGCTCGCTCGGCGGCGCTCGTCCTCTGACTGGCAAAATAAGCTCTCGTCTTCGTTTGACAAATTCGATGCAGCAGGCTTCGATTTTCGTTGAGGCTCACGGCGCTGCGCCACCGCTAGGCTTCGGCGCTGTATCGCTTGACCTCGACCCGTGCACGCGTCAATCGCGATGTCCTTTCCGTTTCGCATTGCCCTTGCTGGTTTTTTAATTCTTCGATCTATAATTCTTCATCTTTGACTGGGTCATCCGATGAAGGGTAACGATCTATAGCAGTGGCAGCAACGGCGAGTCGCCCGCGCGCGCCTAGCGGCGGCGGCAACTCGCTCGCATGCCCCATCGTCTGCTACTTGCTTCGCTGCTCTGTTCTTGCCCATTTTGGTTTTGTGCAGTTGCAAGTTTATGCAGTTTTGCCTTTTTTTCGTTTTGGTTGGACTGATTCGAATTGATTAAGCAAATTAAGTACCAAAATTAACTGTTCGTATGATTGATTGGATTAATTATGATGAACTAGGGTTGAATTGTTGGTTTCGGTTGTCCCGATTGGAGTGACGATTTTTGGGCTATGATGAGGGAGAGACTGTTTGGCAAATTGGATTTCGAACAGGCCCCTCCGTGCAAATCTTTAGAAAATTGCACTTGAGCCTTTGGTGAAAACTTAATTAAAATGTTTTGAAATTAATTGGATTAATTTTAATAAGAATTAAAGGTTGGACCTTTAATCATAATTAATTGGATTAATTTTTAACTTTTAATAATTTAAAATCGAATTTAAATTGGATTTTGAAATTCTGTTTATAAGAAATTATTAAACCCCACTTGTTTAACTGGTTTTTAATTTGATTCGTTAAACGCTTTTATAGTCCGCATTATAACTGTTTGGGTAGGCGGCACCTAATAATTGTCGATCGTATTAATTGTTTGGGTAGGCGGCTACCATATAAATGTTAGTCCGTCCTGTGGTGTCATGTTTGGGTAGAAGGTGGCCAATAGATGCTTTCAAATGTGATGTAGATTAACATGTTTGGATCTCGATTAAACAATTAATACCCCGCTTTTTAAAATGTTCTCACTAAAATATGATTTTCATTAAATTGAGCGATGCCTTCCATCAAAATTAAAAAGAACCAGGAGATTTAGTTCCAATGAGTATTTTAGGCCCAAGTCTTTTTTTCGGATCTACATCTAATCGGAACTTTTATAGGACACGAAGTGTCGCCATTGATGGTTGTAAATCAACTTAACTTTGTTTCACCAAAGCCCTAGGCGAGGAAATGAAAAGGGGGCATCCGATTGAACTAGGTTCAATCAACTAGGAATTGAAGTTTTTGCATTGGTTTAGAGACCTACCTCTGGATTATTATATTATAGTAATGTCAAGCATATATTATAATAGTAGGAATGTGGATCCTAGTCCATTATGATTTATATTAGATATAAATTTGCATTCTTTCGATGAGGTCGTTGAATATGTAAAAATAATGGAGACAAATAAACACAAAAGAAGGGTCATGTTTATTTTGATTGCTGAATATTGATCATAGGAATTATGTGTTTTAATTCCCGTTTTACTTTATTTCTCTAGGATTGTTGAAATGAATAACTTATCACTGAGAAACGTTTTGGAAACGAACAAATTGGCTGGGCCAAATTTTCTCGACTGGCACCGAAATGTGTGTTTGGTGCTTAGGCAAGAAAAGATTGAGTACGTGTTGGACACGCCAATCCTTGCTACCCCGTGAGATCGAAGAAATCAAGAGGCGTTTGGCTGGCTGACGCCGATATTCGAAGCATCAAAGGATGCTTCGTGCTCGGTGTGTTATCTTTCGAGATGACTCGGAATGGAAAGGCAACATGAGAAGATGCTTCCCTTCGAGATGATCAAGCATCTAAAGGATCTCTTTGATTCTAAATTTCGTTCCGAGATTTATGAAGTGATGAGAGATCTGTTTAGATGTCGATTGTCTGAGAGAGGAAAGGTTTCTCCTCATGTGTTGAAGATGATTGGGCTAATCGAGAAACTTGGTCGTTTGGGCATTGAGCTCAAGACCAACGTTGTTGTTTATGCCATTCTTCAGTCGCTTCCCGATTCATATTCGAGTTTCGTGGTAAACTTTAATATGAATAAGACGGAATCGACTATGCCCGAGCTGCATAACATGCTAAAGACCTTTGAGTCTTCCACTGCTAAGGAAAAACCCATGCTCATGGTGAGTGCCTCTACTTCTTCTGCTCCGAAAGGAAAGAAGAAGCGAAGGGGCAAGGCAAATAAAGGCTCCAAGCCAAGATTCCCTAAGCCCAAAGGTGGAATTTAAAATAAGGAGAGGGTGGACAAGGATGTATGCCTCTACTGCAAGCAGAAGGGGCATTGAAAGAAGGACTGCAAGGTTCTAGCAGCTGAAAAGAAGACACAAGGTGTCTCAGCCACTGGAACATGTGTGTTTGTTATTGAGATAAACATGTCCACAAATGATACTAACTGCTGGGTATTAGATACCGGTTGTGGCTAACACATTTGTACTAATGTGCAGGGTCTCAAGCAAAGCAGGGTAGTTAGGACGGGTGAAGTCGCCCTACACGTTAGGAATGGAGCAAGAGTTACTGCTGAACGTGTTGGCGTTTATGTTTTAGACTTGCCCTCTGGTTTTAGACTTGAACTGAATAATTGTTATTTCGTTCCTTCTATTACTCGCAACATTATTTCTATTCCTATGTTAGACATTGAAGGATTTTCCTTCCATTTTGCAAACAATAATTGTTATTTTTCGCTTAATGGTGATGTTTATGGAAATGTCCCTTTATCGAATGGTTTATACTTGTTGCATTGTGGACATAATATTCTTAATATACAAAACAAACGACTCAAACTTAGTAATCATGAAAACCCAACTTACTTGTGGCATTGTAGGCTTGGTCATGCAAATGAGAATAGGATTGCAAGGTTAAGAAAGTTAGACTACTTAACCCCATTCGACTTTGAGTCTTATGGAAATTGCGAATCCTGTCTCAAGGGCAAGATGACCAACAAACCCTTCTCTGGGAAAGGGGTTCGTGCCAAAGAAATTCTAGAATTGATCCATAGTGATGTCTGTGGACCATTGCCCACTCTAGCTAGGGGTCACTTTGGCTACTTCATCACTTTTACTGACGATTTCTCAAGATATGGATCAAGACTCTTCGATCGGATCGAGGAGGTGAATACCTTAGCCATGAGTTCATGGATTACTTAAAGTTACATGGAATCCAATCACAATGGACTCCTCCCGGAACACCGCAAATGAACGGAGTGTCCGAGAGGAGAAACCGAACCTTGTTAGACATGGTAAGGTCCATGATGAGTTTTTTCTCTCTTCCGACATTCTTATGGGGATATGCGTTACAAACCTCAATTTACATTCTGAATAGGATTCCATCCAAATCGATTGAGCATACACCATATGAACTATGGTATGGCAAGAAGCCAACTTTTTCACATATCAAAACGTGGGGTTGCCCCGCAATTGTGAAAAAGATGCTCACTGATAAGTTGGAATCCAAAGGTGAAAAGGGTTACCTTGTGGGATATCCTAAGGAAAATAGAGGATATTATTTCCATCTACCTGAGAAACAAACAATAATTGTTTCTAGGCAGGCTAGGTTCCTAGAAGAAGATTATGTCTTTAAGGAACAAGGCCGTAAGATGATAGAACTTGAAGAAATTCAAGAACCACAGGATAACCAAGAGACTGATATCTTGTCAAAGAAACGTGACAAGGAATCAGTGGGAGCATTCAACAGCTCTCATGGTGGAAGTTTATCACTTAGTGATCCTTTTTCAGCCAGTGGGAGCGTAATCGGAGTTGCATTACCTTCGCAACAAACTTCAAGTGGGCTGAATGAGAACAGCATAGTTCAAACTCCCGCCCAAGAGGCATCTGAAAGTGTTGCTCTCGAGGACTCTCTGGACATTGATGAAATCGATACACCACAAAATTTCACGATCAGAATGTACAACCTGCACAACCACAGCTCCGTAAGTCTACTAGGATTTGTAATCCGCCCACTAAATATTATGGTTTCCTCGTAGAGGAACATGATGGCATGGAAATCCCGAATAAAGACGATCCCACAACTTACACTGAGGCAACATTAGACGTTGACTCAGAGAAGTGGAATGAAGCCATGAAATCCGAGATGGACTCGATGTACACAAATCAAGTTTGGGACTTGGTTGAATTGCCGAAAGGGGTCAACAAATGTAAGACTGATGCAAACGACAATGTACAAACCTACAAGGCTAGGTTGGTGGCAAAAGGTTATAGTCAACGCGAAGGCATTGACTATGATGAGACTTTCTCACCTGTTGCCAAGATCAAGTCCATTCGAATTTTACTTGCGGTAGCAGCCCATCTAGATTATGAGATTTGGCAAATGGATGTTAAAACATCCTTTCTCAATGACAACATTGATAAAGAGGTGTTTATGACTCAACCAGAAGGTTTTGTATCTAAGCCAAAGTCTAATCTTGTGTGCAAGCTCAAACGGTCCATTTATGGACTGAAGCAAGCTTCTAGGAGTTGGAATATCCGGTTTGATGAAGCTGTCAAATCGTTTAACTTCATCAGGAACTCGGAAGATCCATGTGTTTATCGTAAACGCAGTGGGAGAAATATTATTTTCATAGTTGTGTATGTCGATGACATATTGATTATGGGAAACAACATTCCTCTTATGCAGTCGGTAAAAGATTGACTATCAAGGACCTTCATGATGAAGGATCTTGGTGAGGCCTGCTACATCTTAGGGATCAAGATCCATAGGGATAGATCCAAGAGGATGTTGGGGCTGTCACAGTCAACCTACGTAGATAACGTTCTAAAGCGATTTGAGATGGAGAACTCTAAGAGAGGTTTCCTACCGGCATGTCATGGGATAAAACTATCTAAGAAGGATTGTCCTTCCACAGACGTTGATATCTGGCGCATGAAGGATATACCATATGAATCTGCAATTAGCTCCATCATGTACGCCATAACTTGCACAAGGCCAGATGTGGCCTTCACTGTTAGCACCACTGGTAGATACCAGCAGAATCCAGGCGAACCTCACTGGATTGCTGTCAAGAACATTCTCAAGTACCTTAGGCGTACCAAAATTGTTTCTTGATCTACGGAGGGATGTCGAGCTAGTGGCAAACGGCTATGCGATGCCGATGCCGCCAATCATTCGTGATGATTACAAGTCACAGTCGGGCCATGTTTTCGTTCTCAATGGTGGGGCGGTTAGTTGGAATAGTTCCAAATAAGAGACTATCACAGACTCAACAGAAGCTGCCAAAGAAGTTGTCTGGATAAAACAGTTCTTAAGTGAACTAAGGGTAGTTCTGAGTGCCAGCAGTCCAATAAAGTTGTATTGTGACAATACTGGTGCCGTTGCGCAAGCTAAGGAACCGAGATCCAATAACAGAAACAAGCATGTACCAAGGCTTTATCACTTGATAAGATAGATAATCGCTAGAGGAGAGATAGAGTTAGAACGTGTCCCCACGGAGGATAACCTGACTGATCCTTTCACCAAGCCTTTGAGTGTTCATGTACACACTAGACATTTTGATGGTCTAGGGGTTATGTTGGGAATTAGGGGTGCCCGGATCTATTCGAGATGAATTTAAATTACTCAATTAATTACTAGCATGAATTAATCTTAAATCAATTCAACATAATAATTAAACAAGCAATTAAGCAACATGCGTACAAGTAATTCACGTAAATCCTAAACATGCGGAATCTAGGAATTACGTAAATACTAACCTCTCGTAGAGACAACCTTGAGACGATGGATCAACCAAAGTGCCTTCCCAAATATTTCCCACTTCCACGAACGTAATCCGGTGGAAGGATTCTCAACGAACTATTTTAATTTAAAGGAGAAAAATAAAATATTTTTGCCATCACCTTTGTGGATTTCTAATTTTTCCAACACATGGAATTGCAATCGGGGATGACAAATTCATCCCTTATTTATAATACTAGGGTGGTCGAATTTTTGGCTTAGGAATAAGATGGGAAAATCTTTTTCTTGATCTCCAAGAAATCTTGAATATATCTGATGGTCCCGATTTTTGATGGAAAGAAAACTCATTTTGCACGTTCGGAAGCAAAACATGTCAAGTGATGCATATAAAACAGGGGAGAGGAATGGCGATTCCAATTTTTTCTGTCTTTTTAAGAACGATGTGTGTTGTTTGCTTATAATCGAATGCATATGACAAGTATAAACATAAAGCAGTAAAGAACACATGATTTTATAGTGGTTCGGACGAAACCCGCCCTACATCCACTCTTCCCTTTCGGGGCACCAACTTAACCAACTTAACCTACTGGACTTAGTTTTATGTGTTAGTCCAACACCCAACAGATGTTTACCGAGTTCGCACTCAAACGGGACTTATCTCCCTCACGGGATTACCTATAGATGTTTACCGAGTTCACACTCAACCGAACCCAGAAATCAGAAACTAGAATCCCTAGTCTGAAATCTTGCGGTGACAAACTTAACCTAACTCAAACTGATTTGGGTAAAGGTTTGTTTGGTTTCCAACTAGGTTGAGATTTTCCCTTACATTTGTTTAGCCTCAATGCTAAGGATGGGAAAATCTCTCTAAGCTTAGGATATGACATTTGTGCTTAGATCTAGGGTAGAATACTCTTTTGAATATATGTGTGTATTTCTAGCTCTGTGTTCTATGGTGGGAATGCTAGATGATTTGGCTTCTTAGCTCTGTAGCATTGTTTGCCACATTCTCCACACTTCCACACTTAATAATGAAGGAAGAACTTGTATTTATAGTGTGAATTTGAATGTTACCGTTGGAGAGAATCACATTCAAATCCATACTATTCTGTAGCTTTTTGTAGCTTTTTCAGGCTTGTCGTCTTCCTCTCATTGGTCCACGTCAGCTGAATCTAACGGCTATATTCTTCAACTTCTTCTGAGTCTCTAACGGCTATATTCTTGATTTCTTAGGAGTCTCGGGATCTTTGATTCTATCGAGCCTTGAGTTATCGAGCCTTGAGTTGTCGAGCCTTCAGTCTTATCTGAGCCTTGGTCCATCGAGCCTTCAGTCTTACTCGAGCCTTGGTCTATCTCAGCCTTCAGATCTATCTCGAGCCTTCAGTGTCATCCGAGCCTTGAGGTTAATGTCGAGCCTTGTGTCTTATCTGAGCCTTCAGTCTATCCGAGCCTTAGTCTATCTCGAGCCTTCGGGATATCGAGCCTTCGTGTTATCTCGAGTCTCGGGTTACTCGGGGTTCTTGATTCAACGGACTTCTCTTGGCCGGACCTTGTCGTCGGGGGCAAACTGACACTCGGGCTTCTTGAAGTTATTTCTTGAATCGGACATCGACCCTCAGTCACTTGACTTCAGCTATCTCGATTTCTTCTTGTATCCGATATGATCATTTCGGTGTCGGATCAACATATCTTGGGGATCATCTCGGGATAGCATCGGGTCATACGCATCGAGTTAGCATATCAGTTTATCATATCGATCTTGATCACGTCGATCTCGTCCCGATCCTCTCTACTCCTCTTCATATCGATCTCGATCACGTCGATCTTGATCGATCTCTTCTATTTCATCTTCTCGATCGCAAGCTTCTCTTACGATTTTCGGCTTTTAGCTTTTCTTCTCTTCTCGATTTTTGCTCAACTCATTGGCTAACTCGGAACTCATCTAATTCATCGATCTCGTCGGTCTAAATCTCTGACCTAAATGCGATCTCGATCATCTTCTTCTGATTTCGTGAGTTCCCCCTCAATATGTTCTCTCGTTCCCCCTTAACTTATTATCTGTAGATTAACTTCAAAAACACAAATTGATAATATTTTGACATAATTTATCAAAACTAAAATATCCCAACAATTTTCCCCTTTTTGATAATGACGCCAAAACATTTAAAATATATGCATTTATACAGAGATCGGGTTTTTGTTTTAAAAAGATCAGTTCAGGTGGTTACTTTGAAAGCAGTGAGCCTTTTGAACTCCCGCTCTGATACCAATTGATGGTATTAGATCAGAGACGGGTTTTAAAAATGGATCAGCTCAGGCGATCACTTTGAAAATAGTGATCTGTTGAACTCCCCGCTCTGATACCAATTGATGGTCCCGATTTTTGATGGAAAGAAAACCCATTTTGCGCGTGCGGAAGCAAATCATGTCAAGTG
Source organism: Stenogyne calaminthoides (assembly GCA_037126765.1). NCBI lineage: Eukaryota > Viridiplantae > Streptophyta > Magnoliopsida > Lamiales > Lamiaceae > Stenogyne > Stenogyne calaminthoides. The sequence continues at coordinate 9,525,007 of JBBCBC010000009.1, forward strand.
ATGCATATAAAACAGGGACGAGGAATGGTGATTCCAACATTTTCTGTCTTTTTAAGAACGATGTGTGTTGTTTGCTTATAATCGAATGCATATGACAAGTATAAACATAAAGCAGTAAAGAACACACGATTTTATAGTGGTTGGATTTAAACCCCGCCCTACATCCACTCTTTTCCCTTTCGGGGCACCAACTTAACCAACTTAACCCTTGGACTTAGTTTTATGTGTTAGTCCAACACCCAACAGATGTTTGGGGAGTTCAAGACTCAAACGGGACTTATCTCCCTCACGGGATTGCTTATAGATGTTTTCTGAGTTCACACTCAACCCAACCCGTAAATCGTAAACTAGAATCCCTAGTGCGAATTCTTGCGGTGACAAACTTAACCTAACTCAAACTAATTTGGGTAAAGGTTTGTTTGGTTTCCAACTAGGTTGAGATTTTCCCTTACATTTGTTTAGCCTCAATGCTAAGGATGGGAAAATCTCTCTAAGCTTAGGATATGACATTTGTGCTTAGATCTAGGGTAGAATACTCTTTTGAATATATGTGTGTATTTCTAGCTCTGTGTTCTATGGTGGGAATGCTAGATGATTTGGCTTCTTAGCTCTGTAGCATTGTTTGCCACATTCTCCACACTTCCACACTTAATAATGAAGGAAGAAATTGTATTTATAGTGTGGATTTGAATGTTACCGTTGGAAGAATCACATTCAAATCCATACTATTCTCATAACTTTTTTTGCAACTTTTTTGGGGCTTGTCGTCTTCCTCTCATTGGTCCACGTCATTTTGAATCTAACGCTATATTCTTGATTTCTTACGAGTCTCTAACGGCTATATTATTGGTTTCTTACCGAGTCTCGAGGATCTTGGGTTCTATCTCGAGCCTTAAGGTTATCTCGAGCCTTGAGTTAATCGAGCCTTGGTCTTATCCGAGCCTTGGTCTATCGAGCCTTGGTCTATCGAGCCTTGGGTTAATCTGAGCCTTGGTCTTTATCGAGCCTTGGTCTATCCGAGCCTTGGTCTATCCGAGCCTTGAGTTATCGAGCCTTCGGTGTTATCCGAGTCTCGAGGTTACTCGGGAGTTCTTGATTGAGACTTCTCTTGGTGGACCTTATACGTCAAAGACATCTTGACACTTTCGGGCTTCTTTGAGTTGAGCTTCCGAATCCAGACATCGACCCTCAGTCACTTGACTCGGGCTATCGATTTCTTCTTGTACGATCGATCATTTCGGTGATCGGATCAACATATCTTCGAGGATCATCTCGGGATATCGAATTCATCTGCGTCAAAGTTAGCATATCGGTTATCATATCGATCTTGATCGCGTCGATCTCGTCGATCTCATCTGCTCCCTCTTCATATCTCGATCTCGATTCGCCCGATCTTGATCGATCTCTTCTGCTTCATCTTCGATCTGCAACCTTCTCTTGATTTCTTGGCTTTAGCTTTTATTCTCTTCTGATTTTGCTCAGCTCATCAGCTAACTCCAGAACTCATCTAATTATCGATCTCATCGGTCTCGTCTATGACCTCTTCGATCTCGATCATCTTTTTCTGATTTCGTGAGTTCCCCCTCAATTTGTTCTCTCGTTCTCCCTTAACTTGTAATCTGTAGATTAGCTTCAAAAACACAAGTTGATAATGTTTTGGCATAATTTATCAAAACTAAAATATCCCAACAATATCCAATATATTCTTTTCTCCATAATTAAAATATTCCACAAAAATCTCACCTCCTAATATTAAGGGGTTTTCGAAAATTACAACTAAAATAGGGAATAAATAGGATCTTTGACTTTTCTTGAATTTATGGGATAACCTTGTATTCCAAGAATACATATTCCATAAAATCTTTCCAAGAAAATCAAGAAAATCTTTTCTCTTTCTTCCTTTAATTATTTTTCGAAAATTATGGAAAAATAGACAATAATATTTTCTTCTCCTTTTCATTAGTTGGACTTTAATTTGGGCTATTTGTGGGGCCTTTAGGAGAATTAAGATTGGTCCTCCAATGGACTATGAAACTATAATATTTAGCCAAAATATTATTCAAGCCCATTAATATTAATTTACTCCACTATAAAATTAATATTGAACTATCCATCTTAACCCACATTACGACTTCACAATAATATGGCTCCCGGTTATTATTTCCCGTGTTTAAGATTATCTTAGTCCACTAATTAATTAAGCCACTGAACAAGCTTTATATTAATTAATATCTTTGTCCTTGGAGTAAAGTCAACTCAAGATTATTATCCATACCGGAAATAAATTTCCACTTGCAAGATTTGGTATGATAAAGATTCTCAGCCTACCAAGGGGACAAATCAGGCAAGACGTGCTTGCACACGATTCTCCGTATTAAATCTTAGTGATCGTCGTGTAACTAATAATATTGCCCAAGATATAAGGTATCGAATCGCAATGATTCTCTTCCCATCATAAGTCAAAGCAATAGTTATTAATTTCACACGATCCTATTTAAGAAACGGAGATTAAGAAATAACGCACCACTGAGGTCTAATTCTTGTATATTCAGTACCGAAGAATTTATCCTCATGTAGGTCCTATTCAGCGCATCGTCATGCACTAGTGTAATTCTCTTGGTCAAGACAAGCCAATCTGAGCCTTACACTTCAACCTTTCATGATGGATTGTTCATTTTCATCTGGGTTGTGAATTTGTACTTAATCACGAGGACTGTTAATTTGATCTTTTGTGATCTGGTATCATCAAATTAACTTCAACGTAATACGTACTTACTTATCGAACGAGTTCGCAATAAATATATATAACATTCATTCATATTTAGTGCAACAGTGATAAATAATTTATTTCAGTAAATAAATAAGAAATTCGGTTTGGTTATACAAAGTAAAAGCATACTTTTCAGTATAACCCAACAATATCCCACTTATACTCAAAGTCTGCTTTTAAGTATACTACAACACGTCTCGTGTTCTATGTGACATCTAATGTCATCCTACACGAACCTAATAATATGTCTCCCACTTATACTTAAAGCAGATTGGCAATGGTCTTGACACCCATTCCTTCCACATGTCTCTCGAATGTACTCTGAGGCAGACCCTTTGTGAATGGATTTGCTAGGTTGTCTTCGGACGCAATCTTTGCCACCTCTATGTCTCCTCTCTTAACGATTTCTCCTATAAGATGGTATTTTCCTTCTATGTGTTTGCTGGCCTTGTGGGTCCGGTTCCCTAGAATTTGCAACTGCTCCGGCGTTATCACAGTAAACTGTGATCGTGCTGGGCAAATCCGGAATAACGTCCAAGTCCACTTGGAAGTTCCTGAGCTAAACCGCTTCTTTCGCTGTTTCACAAGCAGCTATATATTCGGCTTCCATTGTAGAATCGGCGATGAATTTCTGCTTAACGCTTCTCCAAGTCATGGCTCCTCACCCCATGCAAAACACACTACCCGAGGTTGACTTTCTGGAGTCTAAGTCTGATTAGAAATCCGAGTCCGTGTAACCGACGAGGATTAGACTGTCTGACTAATAAACTAACATTATGTTCCGTGTCCTCTTCAGATACTTCAGAATGTTTTTAACTGCAGTCCAATGCTCTTTCCCGGGGTTGCTTTGATATCTTGCCACCATGCCTACGGCGAAACAGATATCCGGTCTCGTGCACATCATCGCATACATGAGGCTTCCTACAGCCGAAGCATAAGGAATGCCCCTTGTCATCCATCTCTTTTTATGTCTTAGGACACATTTCTTTGGATAGATGGATTCCGTGTCTGAAAGGTACAAAACCTTTCTTGGAATCTTGCATGCTGAATCACTTCAAAACGGTGTCTATGTACGAAGCTTGCGAAAGCCCGATCATCCTTTTCTTGCGATCTCGAGTGATCTTGATCCCTAGGATGTGACCGGCCTCTCCCAAGTCCTTCATATCAAACTGTTTTGATAGCCATGCACTTACGTTTGACAACATCTTTACATCATTCCCAATGAGCAGAATGTCGTCTACGTATAGTACTAGAAGTACCAAGGCAGTTCCGTCACGCCTTTTGTAAACACAACTTTCAAAATTGTTTTGATCAAAACCGTAGGATTTTATAACTCGATCAAAACACTGATTCCAAGCACGGGATGCTTGCTTTAGCCCATAAATGGACTTCTTTAGCTTGAAAACTAGATGCTCTTGGCTGTTTTCAATGAAGCCTTCGGGTTGTTGCATATAGATTTCTTCGTCGAGACTTCCGTTAAGGAAAGCTGTCTTGACATCCATTTGCCAGATCTCAAAATCTAGGTGCGCAGTAATCGACAAGAGAATTCAGATGGACTTGAGCATGGCTACGGGCGAAAAGGTTTCCTCATAGTCAATCCCTTTTTTCTGAGTGTACCCTTTCGCCATGAGTCTTGCTTAAAAAGTTTCAACCTTTCCGTCCGATCCTCTTTTTCTCTTGTATACCCATTTACATCCAATGGGTCTTACCCCATTAAGTGGTTCGACTAGCTCCCACACCTTATTGTGATCCATTGAACCCATCTCGGCTTCCATTGCGGTTTGCCAAGATTCTGCATCCTTGTCTTGGATCTCCTCGTTGTAGGACCATGGATCTGATTCTTCTCCTGAGATCAAGTCCGAGAACTCTCCTATCCCCAAGAATCGCTCGGGTTGCCAGACAACCCTCCCACTACGACAAAGTTCTGGTTGTGTAGGTGTGATGCATGGTACGTCGTCTTGTACAGTTGGCAACGGAGTTGGCCCCCTAAGTTCTTCTAAGGTAATCTTTCTTCTAGGCTTTTTATCGTTCATATAGTCTTCTTCCAAAAATCTAAAGTGCGTACTGATTACGACCTTTTGATCTTCGGGACCACAGAACATGCATCCCTTTGTTCATTCGGGGTATCCTACAAACAACCTTAATTCCGAACGTGCATCCAATTTGCCAGCTTCCTTGTCCAACACGTATGCCGGACACCCCCAGATCCTCATGTGTCCTAAGCTGGGCTTGCGCCCTGTCCACAATTCTCTAGGGGTTTTGGGAACCGATTTGGATGGCACTAAGTTTAGAATATAAGCTGCTGTTTGCAAGGCATAACCCCAAAATGATTTTGGTAAATCCGCGTAACTCATCATTGATCTCACCATTTCTAGAAGCGTTCTGTTTCTTTGTTCTGCAATCCCATTTTGTTGAGGGGTACCGAGTGCAGTCAACTGGGATGCAATCTCTTCATCCGACAGGTAGTTTAAAAATTCGTCGCTGAGGTATTCGCCTCCACGATCAGATCGTAGAAACTTGATACTCTTTTCCTTATGATTCTCTGCTTGAGCTTTAAATTCTTTGAATTTATCAAAAGTCTCAGATTTATGCTTCATTAGGAAAATGTACCCATAGCGTGAGTAATCATCGATAAACGTAACAAAATAATCGTAGCCACCTCTAGCTTTGATTTGCATTGGACCACACACATCGGTGTGAACAATTTCCAACACTTCTTTAGCTCTAAGCCCCTTGGCTCCAAATGCCCTCTTGGTCATCTTACCCTCCAAGCATGATTCGCAAGTTGGAAATGGTTCAATCAGGAGGGACTCCAATGAACCATCTTGGACCAACCTTTGGATCCACTTCGGGTTAAATATGACATAATCTTAGGTGCCAAAGAAGTGTCTCGTTCACGTTGATCGAACGTTTTCTTTTGTTTGAAACAGTAGATGTGTTACAGGATGCATTTCGTGAGTGATGTGCACAATTAATAATGTAGAGATTATTCTTTAAAGTTCCATGACAGATAACAAAATCGTTACGAAAAACAGTAATATTTTTATTAAAACGAACAGAATATCCATCAGCAAAAAGTTTTGAAACAGAAATAAGGTTTTTTTGAAAAACAGGAACATAAAGAACGTCTCTTAAAATTAAACTTTCGTCTTCAAAAGACAGGTGCACGTCTCCCACTGCTTCAGCTGCCACTCTCGTAGCATCGCCTAGTGTGATGAGGATCTCTCTCCCACTAAGTTGCCGGGTCCGCTTGAACCCCTGTAATGTGAAACAAACATGATCAGTATCCATTACCCACGAATGGATAGCATACGCCGCTAAACAAGTTTCAACAACTAGTGCGTGAGAATTACATTTCTTTCCATTCCTTTTGGGTTTGGAACAGGCCGACCTCCAATGTCCTTTTTCACCGCAGTTAAAACACTTCCCTTTTGGTTTCTTTTGGATCCCTAACTAACTGACCGTCTTGCCTTTACCTTTCTTAGTACGAGCTTTGCTTTGTTTCTGACTGATCATCTTCACTTTGATCTTGCCTTCCACTGGCCTAGATCTTGAAAGAAGTTTCTTAGTCACCAAAGCCTCGTCTTCTTGTCCCAAATGTTTCTCTATCATCTCCAAGACCTCTTGTAGAGTATCCATAGTAAACATGTGATCGCTCATCACAAAACTACAGTAAAACTCATTAAAACATCTCGGAAGAGTTAGGAACAAGAATTCGATTTGAGCCCCATCATCATACTTAGCACCGAGGTAGGCAAATTTCTCAAAATGGCGCCTGACTTTGAGAACATGATCCCTCACAGGTGTTCCCTCTGTCATCTTTAGCTCACCATTATGATGAAACTGTTCAGTCATGTGACTTTCTGTTGAAAACATTTTCTCGAGACTCTGCATGATTTCCACAGCTGTTTCAACATCTTTATGAATGTGTTTCAAATCATCAGACAATGAAGTCAAGATTATACACTTCATAAATTTGTTGGCCTGCTCCCAAATTTCATACATGGATCTCTCAGCATTTGATGACCCTTCAGTAAGTTTTTCAGGTTTGGATCCGCCAAGAACCCAATGTTGTGGTTGTGAAGTGAAGACAAATTTCATATTTCTTTTCCAAACTCCATAGTTTTCACCAGTAAGTTGGTTTTCTTTGAGCATATATTTCAATGGATTAAAAGGTTGCGACATGCTGAACTGAAATAAACATGTATTTGTGTCAATATCCGGATCAACACAAAAAAATCACATAATTCGATCACATGGTTCATATTGAAATCTAAAAAAAAATATGAACATGCATCAGCCAACATCTCAAAACAGTTTTAAATGAGCCTCTTGGGAGGGTAATCATTTAAATCATATTTAAGCAGGTCCCAAACAAGATCAGTTACGAACCTTTAATTAAAGAATTAATTAATAGTTGGCTCCCACTTGACCAATACAAAATTGATAGGGACTTCGACGAAGTATATGCATATCAATTTTGTACCTAAGTAATAACCATGATTAAATCTGTAATTACTACTTCGTTTTGATCGAGCCTCTTGGGAGGTCATCGCCCACTAATAATAATTCACAATCATCCTTTTGGGAATTTATTCTTGTGAAAGCTTTCTTTTGGCCGTCCCTTGGGGGAATTTCTCCAAAAGATTTCACAAATAAATAAATCATGGAGGTCAATAATTAATTCGATTCAAAATCAAATTAATTGTTTAAAATACTTAATAATTTTTGAATTTTGAGATTTTTCATTGAACAATTCTCATGCAAACACATTTAAACAAATTAAATAAAGCATAAGAAAATCTGACAATAAATCAAGCATAGAAAAATAAACATATTGGGCACAAAATATCCGTATCGTGGTTTAATTTTTTCTTGGTTTGATTTTGAAGAAACGCCATCTTGAATTTCTCCCCTTTCGAGCGTCTCGAAAAGTCCGCGTCAAGTACCAAACCAGCTCGTGGATTGCCTGATGCACACCAACTGGCCCGTATCGGTCGTTGCACGCGCCAGAATCAAGCAACCAGCGCCCAGCGCCCGGCGCCCACACCGTGCCCGGCGCCCGCACAAGACTAAGACGATCCTCGGGCGATCGCTTTGCGCCCGTCGCCGCCCGAGCCCGTTGACTAGCGGCGGCGTCGCGCAGCGTACTCCAGACGCGTTTGCGCTGACGCCGTCATCGCATCTGATGGGATCGTTTTAATTTCTCGCCTCCGTCTTCGTCTTCGATCAGGTTATAATTTATTTTACAAAATAAACAAATCTAAATCTAGACTAGTCTATTATATTGAACAAATCAAATAGCCTAATCTACTCGTGAATTTTCTCACGAGAAAAACAAATTCGAACGAGTCGAATTAAAAACCAATCATACGCATGAAATAAATAAACACATTAAATACCATGACAATTGGATACCTGCAAAACATATCTAGCAATTCTACTATCCAATTTTCAATAAAATTTAATGGCCAACATAATTTAAATAACAATTTAAAAGCAGAGCTCGAAGCCGAGGCTCTGATACCAGTTGTTGGGAATTAGGGGTGCCCGGATCTATTCGAGATGAATTTAAATATATATTTAAATTACTCAATTAATTACTAGCATGAATTAATCCTAAATCAATTCAACATAATAATTAAACAAGCAATTAAACAACATGTGTACAAGTAATTCACGTAAATCCTAAGCATGCAATATCTAGGAATTACGTAAATACTAACCTCTCGTAGAGACAACCGTTGAGACGATGAATCAACCCAAAGTGCCTTCCCAAATATGTCCCAGGTCCACGAACGTAATCCGATGGAAGGATTCTCAACGAACGATTTTAATTTAAAGGAGAAAAATAAAATATTTTTGCCACCACCTTTGTGGATTTCTAATTTTTCCAACACATGGAATTGCAATTGGGGATGAAAAATTCATCCCCTATTTATAATACTAGGGTGGTCGAAATTTTGGCTAAGGAATAAGATGGGAAAATCTTTTTCTTGATCTCCAAGAAATCTTGAATATATCCAATATATTTTTTTCTCTATAATTAAAATATTCCACAAAAATCCCACCTCCTAATATTAAGGGGTTTTCGAAAATTACAACTAAAATAGGGAAGAAATAGGATCTTTGACTTTTCTTGAATTTATGAGATAACCTTGTATTCCAAGAATACATATTCCATAAAATATTTCCAAGAATATCAAGAAAATCTTTTCTCTTTCTTCCTTTAATTATTTTAAAAAATTATGAAAAAATAGGCAATAATATTTTCTTCTCCTTTTCATTAATTGGACTTTAATTTGGGCTATTTGAAGGGCCTTTAGGAGAATTAAGATTGGACCTCCAATGGACTATGAAACTATAATATTTAGCCAAAATATTATTCAAGCCCATTAATATTAATTTACTCCACTATAAAATTAATATTGAACTATCCATCTTAACCCACATTACGACTTCACAATAATATGGCTCCCGGTCATTATTTCCCGTGTTTAAGATTATCTAGTCCACTAATTAATTAAGCCACTGAACAAGCTTTATATTAATTAATATCTTTGTCCTTGGAGTAAAGATAACTCGACATTATTATCCATACCGGAAATAAATTTCCAATTGCAAGATTTGGTATGATAAAGATTCTGAGCCCACCAAGGGGATAAATCAAGCAAGACGTGCTTGCACACGATTCTCCGTATTAAATCTCAGTGATCGTCGTGTAACTAATAATACTGCCCAAGATATAAGGTATCGAATTGCAATGATTCTCTTCCCATCATAAGTCAAAGCAATAGTTATTAATCTCACACGATCCTATTTAAGGAACGGAGATTAAGAAATAACGCACCACTGAGGTCTAATTCTTGTATATTCAGTACCGAAGAATTTATCCTCCTGTAGGTCCTATTCAGCGCATCGTCATGCACTAGTGTAATTCTCTTGATCAAGACAAGTCAATCTGAGCCTTACACTTCAACCTTTCATGATGGATTGTTCATTTCCATCTGGGTTGTGAATTTGTATTTAATCACGAGGACTGTTAATTTGATTTTCTGTGATCTGGTATCACTAAATAAACTTCAACGTAATACGTACTTACTTATCGAACGGGTTTGCAATAAATATATATAACATTCATTCATATTTAGTGCAACAGTGATAAATAATTTATTTCAGTAAATACATAAGAAATTCGGTTTGGTTATACAAAGTAAAAGCATACTTTTCAGTAGAACCCTAACAGGTTTGACATGTAGGTGATTGGCTCTAGTTCAAGTGAGAGATTGTTAGTGTTAGTGTCCTAGAGACAATCCATTGTAAGGACATAATGCTCAGATAATATTCAATATTGATTATATATTATTGTTTATGTAATATTAAATATATGGCGTTGCACTTATTAGAATATTATGTTTGATTGTTTGCATTTGTTCTTATCTGTGTTCCCTTGAGTCACTGCTGTCATTGAGTGTGTGAGAACTCAGATGACCTAAGCATGATTTTCAAATAGCCCCAATCGAGGATCATCAAGAATGGGATATTGATGATACAATGGAGATTGGTGTGCGATCTGCATCATACTGTTTGAGAGTGTAGTAAGATCTCACTTACTACGAGATACTAGGTATCTCATGATAGATGCACAAATACCTTAGAGGGTATTGGTATACCCATCCGAGAAACCGTTTGATGTAGTTCCACTATATATGTCTACGAGTGTCTCGGTTAGTGGGAGTGATGCGATACTCCTTTGACTTGAGGTCAATACGCACTACATGTGTGGAGTGATGAACTTTGACCATGACCGACGCTTGCACCCTTCCATGGGTAGATATGGCTTGGATTGGGTTTATCACGAAGCGCATGTGCGTGGTAGTTGAACCAAGAAAAGGATTCATTCCTCAAAGTGGATTTAGAGAGAGTACTCATCTTCTCATCATAATTGGATCAAAGTCATTGGCCAATGCACATCAACTTGGACTTTGTGGCCACGTGTGACATATGTGATCAATTAGTGATTAGAGATAAATTGATTAAGTTATTTGAATAGATACTTCATCATGTTCAAGACTAATAGAGTATTCATGAATGAAAAGAGGAAATCGTAATAGCCCATGTTTCAGTTACAGGTAGTTGCACGTTTCCCGCAACATACCTCATATATTGAGAATGTCTGATTTATTGTCTAGGGTTCAATTAAGACCGTTAGTTTGACTAATCGCTCGATATATGAGGGCCTATGGGTCACACAACAAGTAGTTCCCTTTTACGAATTATAGTTGGTTGATTAAATGTTAAATTAGATTAATATTTAATTTATGGAGAAGTAATTAATACTCCCTCCGTCCTGATTTTGATTATCCGCTTTGTAACAACCCGAATCCTTTTAGGACTTGTTTGTTTATTTTTCCTAATGTGTTTAAATTTTATACTTGTTTTTAAAAATATGTGTACAAGTTTCTAAAATTTTCAGGTGACAGACGAGCTTTTCGAGCCGAAAAATCCTACTGGCACTTTTTGGGTTTTTATCCGTAAAACAGGCCCGTTGATAATGTCAAAATTTAAAGAATTCAAAATGAGAAAGGAGAACTTCAAATGGAATCCTAAAAATCGTGCGAGTTTAACGGTACATTTAAAATAATTTTCGGAACCAAAAACTGAACCGAAAAATATCAAAAAAATTCGTCGTCGGAGCCAAAATCGCGTCTAGAACCGGGACTACCATAATGGCAGCCCCAAATTTTGACCAAGTGCCACCCCCCTTGCAAGAGTAAAGAGATGGGATTTGGCCTTGTGATGTCTTGTAACTAGCCCCCTATAATCCCATCTCATTAAACTCATCATCATCACACTTCATTAAACTCATCATCATCACACTTCATTAAACAACCAGGTGGCTTAGCCCACCTGGCCACTGGGCTCCTCAATTGAGTGAGAGACCCAGGTTCGATTCCCTTTGGGAACAAATTGGAGTATGAGAGTTATAAGGTGGCTTGGTGAATTTGTGGAGTGTTTGGGTGCTTGGTGTACTAACTACTAACAACTAACAACTAACTTTGTCCGATAAAAAAAACACTTCATTAAAACATTGCCAACTCTCCCTTCTCTCTCTCCCCCTTATATTTCAGCCATCACCCCTCCTCATTCCCAGATTTTCATAACACTCCCCCACCCTCAAAGTTTTGTTCATTTTCCCTTCAAAAAGAGAAAAGAAAGATGGAGAAACTTGAGAAGTAGAAGAAGAAGAACACCCTTTTTCCCCCTCCCTTCCATTTTGATCGACCACCACCATCACCATTCTTGGAGCCAAGAGCTGTTAAGAGTTGGGTTCCTTACCACCTTGAGTCCCAAGCCATCCATACCAAGAAGGAAACTACAAGGGTACGTCCAAATAACCTCTTTTCTTAGTTTCATGATCATCCCTTGTCTTGAGCATGAAACCCATAGAAATGGCATGCTAAGAGCCCCCCCTCTAATCTTGTTTAAACTGTTAGAATCATGTATAAAGGTTGTGTAGGTGATCTCTTCTGTGTTTGAGCATGTTTATTTCATTTTTGTGAACGTTCGATAAAACTGAAAAAGGTTCGTATATGCTACTGCCCCTTTTTGATGTCTTTTCGTTCGAAGCCTTTTTGATGTTTTAAAATCATGTAAAAATTCCTAGATGTATTATTTGAAGTATAGAACAACCTACTAAAAATTAGTGGTCATCTGATCTGCCTCCAAGGAGAATAAATTCGTGGAAATTTGTGTGTCTAAGACTACGTGAAACTGGGAGCAGTGACTCTTTCGTATTGTTTTACTTATTTAAAAAAATGAAAAATTCTAGAAAAATTTTGGGATGTTACTCTTGATGTCTTTTAAATTATATCTAAAAATAGTAGTGTTTTGTTTAGATAATCATGAGATATTCCTATTTGAAATTTATATAACAAATAATTGACGAAGGTTGAAACTGCGAGTTCAACAATTTATTTATCCTTGTTTCCTTAGCATTAAAATCATGAAAAAATTATATGTTCTCTTATGTGAGTTCAAAATTACTTATTAAAGTTTGGATAATTTTCATTAAGTTTCCAGTGGGTTGCAAATTTTCATATGAAGCATGTACTGTATAACGTACCCTGTTACAAACCCATTTTTACTCAAAACCTTGGTACCGACCCTTAGCTCAAATATATTAGGTTTCTAAATTAAAGTTTCTTATTTTTAAGTATTGTATAACATATTTTAATTTCGCAATTTTTAGATATTTTTTCAATGAGTTATGATTTTTAGTTTAAAGTGCGCACTGTTTTGACGAACCTTTCAATACTCTGCCTTAAATCGCAAATGTACCTTGTTTCCTTAGCTCAAACGAATTTGTGCCCTTGATGAACTCTGTTCCTTTTCAAAAGATGTATAGCATACTAAAAAATTCCTATTTTCCCAGTAAGTCTAAGTGCTCTTTTCCATTTATGCATGATTACATGTCTTTATGCCAAATGAGTAGTACTAGGGAGAAGGAATGGTAATACTTTTAGAACCAAGCATGTTTTAGGTTGTTGAATGGTTCATGTTTTCTTTTGTGAATATGTGTTTGGATGTTTTACTTGTATTATTAAGTTTTTGAGTAGACCTGGCCTCGATCTGTGAACCCTTTCACAAAATAGGGAAATCGTACCAATCCAATAATTGAGTTTCGACGCCACGTCGAACTCAAAATGAACTCTTATAACTTTTAAATACTAAATGCCTTTTTATTGAAGAGCCCTTAATTCGATGCGAAACTGTTTATTAAATAAAAGAATGAACAATGGCTAAACAAACGGACTGTGCTAGGTTCTTGGGGTTAGCTCGGAAGCTTGGAAGTCGTCCCATGTTCCAAAGCTTTCAAGGAGTTAAAACTTTTACTTGAAAAGTTGTCAGGTGGGTGACACTATCTGTATTAGCCGATAATGTTATAGGGATTGTTGACAGTTTTCAAAGCAAACTAAATAAGTACTGTTAAAAAACAAATATATATGTTTTCAAAACTTGTGGTTTTGGTAAACAATGCACTGAAAATCATGTGAGTACGAATATGAGTTTTGTGAATATTGGAACATGAACAATATGTGTCGTTTATCTGTTGGGCCTCGAGCCGGTGATTTTTGGGATGAGTCCCATGAGAATGAATTGGTGGTTTTGCGGGGAGATAAGGAAGCGTTGATATAAGGTAGCGATGATATAAGGAAGCAAGAGGATATAAGGAAGCTATCGGGGGTTGGACGCGGTAGGGCGCTTATCGGTACCACCCCATGGTGTTTGAATGTTGCGGGATTGGACGTGGTAGACGCTACCAGTGCCACCCATATGCGTGATTGTTGAATGATATGATTGATGTTATAAATGTTGGATACTGTACGAACTATTAACAGGAAATCGTGAGTAAGTTTTTGTGTTATAAAGAGAATGAGTAAAAGCTTCTACTATTTTGAATTCCTGTCAATCTGTATAACAACGTACAGGTTTCCCGCTGAGACTTTTATCTCATGCCCCATTAAACCCCCTTTGAGGTTATGATGCTGAGGGTCTGGAGCTGCAGTAGACGACCTGCTTCCACCACTGCCTTATTCAATAAAAAAATTGTTTTCTAAATTTGAATAATATGTCTAATTAATACTCCGTGGATCTTATACCAATGATGTTTCTGTACTAAGTATTGAACTTATCTACCCTTCTATTTTTAAACTTGTGTTAAGTTTTATTCCGCTGCAACTCAATTGGTTTGTCCTACCTTTTAAAAGAAATTTTCTGGCTCAGTTTTACGGTTCACTAAGTGATGACTCGGGTTTAGGGCGTCATGACCTCGGAGGTCAATGTTCTGAATTCTAGGGTGTTACACGCTTTCCATAAATAGTTGTCCTAATTTTGTTTATCAATTTCCAAATAAGGCAATAAAGCAATATTCAATACTATTTAATATTATTATTTCTCTCCACCAAACCAACTTTACACAATTTAATACTATTATTTTCCCCCACCAAACCCACTTTACCCACTTTACACCATTTAATATTATTATCTCCTACTTTTTCTTAATCTCCGTTTCTATAGTAAATGGATAATCAAAAATAGGACGGAGGGAGTAATAGATTAATTTGGAATTAATTATTATTAATGTTTAATTAAATTAGATTTAATTAAATAAGAATTCCCAATAATAATATTTGGAATATGTTGGGAAATTTATAGTTTTGATGAAAGTTCCAAAAACACATGTAATAGGACCCGGTCGGACACATTGGTGGTGATGTTTACATCTTCGCTATAGGAGACCAGTTGATAATGATTGTATAGAAAAACTGATGTAATAGATAGGTCACATATTGAGGGGGAACTCAATATGTAAAGGTCAGATCTGAAGAATCAGAAGAAAGCCGATATCAAGCCAGGCGAATCTTTAAACGAAGCGGAAGATCGATCGGCCGATCTTGTCGGATAACTTCGCCGAAGTCATGAAGCTCAAACTTAGAATACTCGAAGATCGGATGACTTCCGGAAGATAAGACCCGGAAGACCTACATCGGCCGAGTCGGCCGGGTTGAAGCTAAGTCAGCAGCGCCGAAGACTCCATCGTGGATCGATCGATTCGGATTGATCGGATCGGCTCATAAGATGAAAACCGATGTTTCATCTTATCATCGTCTGCGATCTAAACAAGAAGAATACCAACCTTAGTTGGAGGAACAACACCGCAAAGCAAGGCTTCCATCCAATAAGGAAGAAACACGTATGAACGAGAGCCGATATCGCGGATTCGATGTTGCTCTCTCAAACGGCTATAAAATACACATTCACGCTTTTCGGCCATGCCGTTCAAGCACGTCACATCAAGCTGCAACTCTACCTAAAATAGCACGAGATTCAAATTGCTCTCCAACGGCTCTTTGATCTCAAGGTCTATAAATATGGGATCACACTTGAGTGAAACACGGAAATGCTTGGACAAACAACATAATCATGAAGCTCAAACTATAGTCGATTTCCATACGAAGAAACACAACAACAAGCTTATTTTATATTGTGTTCATCCCATAAGTTCTTAGCAAGAAATCTTTTCATCTAGCTATCAGTCGCTTGTAAGCAAGGAAAGATTTCATAGTTGGAACCTCAACAATCTTACCCCAAACCCCCAAGTTAGGATAAGTTGTTTAGCAAGATTTCGATCTAGAGTTTCTAAAGATCGATTTTAAGGATCGGTTGAGTGAGAACTCTTAAAACATCTGTTGATGTCTTGTGTTGGACTAACACACTAAACTAAGTCCGATCGGTTAAGTCGGTTAAGTTGGTGCCCCTTGTGAAAGGGAAGTGGGACGTGGGATTTGGTTTGTCCGAACCACTATAAATCTTGTGTGCCTTTTATCGCTTTGATTAATCGCTCTCACATCGCACAATCTTAAAGCACATACATTCTAAGTTAAGATCGACAAACATCAAGCTTACGATCCGACGGACTCGATATTTCGTCATCCGATTAAAAAGATAAAACTTGGAATCGATTATACAAACCGGTTTTTCACACGGGTAAAACTTAAAGCTTCCGCGACACATCGTTAATCGATAGTTACCGAACCGACCGCGCTTCTAAAGCGTTGATCAAGAAGTTGGTTATCGGACCAAATCGATTCACTCCAGACTCGATCGGGCTATCCGCCGCACACCGATCCGCACGAAAAGTTTTTCGAAGTCTATTCACCCTCCCTCTAGACTTACGCCCTCACATAACCCGTTCGGGACCTACAAGTGGTATCGAGTGGTTGGTTCTTCGACCCTCGACTGTCATTGTGGTCAACTGAACTGATCTTGAAAAACCGTTTTTAAAAACTCATTCATTTTCCAAAATCACTCAGCATGGATAACACGTCCGGTATGTATCATGATCTGCCGAAGTTCTCAATTGATGAGTATGCAGATGGGCCATATATATGTCCAACCATCTAGGCTCGATCGTTGGCGAGAATGATGGAAGTCATCGAGAGAGGACCCATCATCATTTACTCTGATAATCCTGCAGTCGGAGGAGATCCAGACTTTCCCACGCGAAGTCTTGTGCGAAAAAAAAGCCCAAATACGATGGACCGGAAGAAAGAAAATCGCATACTCGGACACCATTGCAAGACATATCATCATGAAGACAATGGATAAGGTCACCAAAGAAAAGATTAAGTATCTCAAATCTGCGAAAGCAATGTGGGATACTCGTTTGAGATCTGCGAGGGAAATGAATAGATAAAAAGACAGTAGTCTTCAAGCTTTAATGGTGAAGTTCGAGAAATCAAGATCTTTGCCCAACGAAACCATCAACGAACTCGATGGAAGAATTACAATGTCTATAAACAAGCTTCGAGAACTTGGTAGAGAGATGTCTGATAAAGATATCAACTATAAGATCCTAAGGTCTCTCACCAAGAAGTGGGACATGAAGGTCACGGTAATCAAAGATTGCCAGGACATTTCAAGAATGAAACCTAGTAGCTTGTTCTTGAGTCTTAAAGCTCACGAGTTCGACTCCGATTGAAAGAGGTCAAGGCGATGAAGACGAGGTCCTCTTTGAAACCTCGACTTCAAAATCGTTTGCTTTCAAGGCAACGAGAGTGAGAACAAAGGCCAATGAACCCATTGGAAATATATTAAGTCAGTAAAGACAGATCGCGTTGCTTACCGGGAAGCTTGAGAAGTCGGATATACAACTTGGTAAGTATCAAAGATTTTATAAGGACTATCAACATAGCGAGGGGCGAGATAGGAGATCGGACAATAGATCTCCGAAAAGAACTGAATCGATGATCGGAGGGATCAGAGATGAAAGGGAAAGAGATAGTCGGGCGAAGGAAGGAAGAGATAACCAATCGGATAGAAGAAACTCGGACTACTATCGAAGGAAATCACCGATAGGTCATCTGAATGAGTGATTCCGGAAGGAAAGGAAGTGGATCCGGGCGTGCTTCAATCAGGAGAAGCCAGTCACTATAGCCTGATCGCCTGCCCGGACTGGCCAGAGAGAGAGAAGAAAAGAGGAACAAAAGAGAGCAAGCGGTATAGAGACGAGAAGAGCCATGGTTCGCGTCGTCGAAATTGGCGATTCTATATCGCCCTCCAGGGACTCCGGATACTCCTCAGAGAAGACTTCTTTGATCGGCAAGATCTGCCGTCGACTTCTATGAAAATGAAGATCTGATATTCTCGTCAGACGATGATGAACTCTGCCTGATGGCCAGGGAGGACCAGTCCGAGGTAACCTCCAAACCCCCTTCGTTCGCTTCTACACCTGCTATCATTAGCACACCTGCTGGGGAGATTGACCTGCAGCTCTACTCAGAGCAATTGCTTGACGATCTCTCCAATCAAAAGAGAAACTTATGCTATTGTGGGAAGCCGAGAATGATAAGTCGAGGACCGTAAATAATCGACTTTTGTCAAGAAAAATGATCTCGGAAAAAAGCCTCGAACTTAGATCTCTTTAAACCGCCGGAAGGTAATGGCGAGGAATTTAAAATTCTCGAAGTTAAAGCTTCTGATCAGGAAAAGCAGATCAAAGATCGATGGAAATTAACTGAAAGCAAGCTGATGACTTCAAAATCTTGCAAGCAAAATTCGATGAGCTATTCCGAATGCATGAAAGTCTGAAATCCTCTGAGGATAATCTGCGTAAGAAAATAGATGTTTTTTCAAAATCATCTCAAACCGTTAAAGACATAAACGCCTATTTTCGAGTAAAGATTGATAAGGAGGGACTTGGCTATGAGAAACCCTCCACATCCTCAAAAGCCCCGACTGATTCATCTCAGAAAGGTGTGTCGATTTAATTTTGAAAAAAGATACACCAAAAGCTAAACTTGTATCTAATAGGGGTAAGAGGGTTGGCGGGTAAAGGCAAGTGCCTAACCGTAAAGGGGAACAGAAATGGACCCCTAACTGGTAAAGCATCGGTGAGGAATCAACGGAAGAACCCGGTTCTTACGAAGAGACCTCAACCTCGATCAACAGATCGAGAATCGAGAAAAGACAACCTACAAAAGGAAGTCTAATCGAGACCCGGTCAAGGTCATTGCCTAATAAGCATGCTTCGTAAAGCTGCGAAAACCATCTATCGAAAAGGATATGAATCTTTTGATGGTAGCAATCGTACTACCCCTATATAGTCGAAATTTAGGGTCACGACTTTTTGAACCACAATTGGATAAAAAGAAGACAAACTGAAAAGTTAAATCATAAGTCTTCTAAGTCATCCAAGGTTCACACAAGTAATCATACAAATCAGAAAGCATATGAGGATAAGTATGATTATGTTGACGAGTATGGGAGACAAATCGGCCTTCGATCCGACCGATCACAATAGAAGTGCTCTGTTTGTATGGATCCCCAAATCCAAACATAACCCTCGGGACCCAATCCAAAGGGTACCTAAAACGTCGATTGCGAGGTTGGCGTGGGTCGGCCAACAAAGGAGGTGTGCAAGCAACTATCCGGTACATCGATAGTGGATGCTCAAGGCACATGACCGAAGCAAACATCTCCCGGTTCCTACATAGAGCAGAGAAAGGCCCGCGTGTACTCTTCGGTGATGATAACTTTGGTTATACCAAAGGGTTCTAACCTTAGAGAATGATGATGTACAAATAACCTGAGTCTCGTATGTCGAAGGTCCGAAGCACAACCTATTATCGGTTTCTGGTCTGCGACAACCGGATTAGGTGTTGAGTTCTCGGCCCGATCAATGCACTATCAAGAATCGAGTCACTCAACGTGATATTGCTAATCGGGTTCAAGAAAAGGGACGATCTACGGTGATTGGAACGGTTGTCCAAGAAATCGTAAGTTTTCGATTGTTAAGAGTTCCAAAAGTAGCGGTTGGCTCTGCAGCAAAAAGAATGAGCCATCCGAACTTTAAAACTCTTAATAAGATAGCTAGGATGTCTCTAGTGGAAGGACTTCCGAATGAAGTGTTCTCAAAGGATCGGACATGTCTTTGCGTATGTCAAGAAGGAAAAACAGTCAAAGCTTCATTCAAAGGAATTTCCGGACCAAAGATCCAGCATAATCTGCAATGCTTCATATGGATCTGTTTGGACCAATTTTACGGTCGATCTCAACGACGAAATACACTCGTAATCGTGGATGACTATTCCAAGTTTACGGGTTATATTCTTACATAAGAAGAATGAGGCGACAACCAAGATACCCGAAACGCTGCTAAGAAGATTACAAAATGAGAAGGGTGTCCAGCGTAGTAAAAATCGGATCGGATAAAGGTACTGAAATTTACGAACTCCTTTATTCTTGATTTTTGCTCTAAGTTTGGTATCTGAGATGAAACTTCAAATGCGAGGGCGCCTACAATGAGAATGGAGTAGGTGAGCGGAGGAAACAGAACTCTCAAAGAAGTTCGCTTTCGAACAATGTTAAATTGAACATGCGATACCAAACCGTTTTAAAGGAATAATCAACATTGCATGCCATACGCGAAGCGATGTGTCTCGACTAAGGCTCACTACAAAACACTTTATGAATCGTGGAAGGGCGTAAAACCTCGTGTTTCTTACTTCCATGTTTTTTGGGTGCAAGTGTTTCATACATAACAATGGGAAAAGTCGGGTTGAAGACTTTTGAGGCCAAGTCGATGAGGGTATATTTCTAGGGTATTCCTCATCTAGCAAAAGCTTTCGGGGTCTACAACAAAGCGAACCCTAGTTGTGGAAGAAAACCACCCATATAACCTTTGATGAAGCATCTTTCGATCAAGAGAAATCGCCTCGAACAAGAAGTACGATCTGCGTAAGCGATATTCGGAAAATGGATCGACTAACGATCAAGGAAAAAGGATCGAAAATCAGATCAATTTACATTCGGATCTAATGATTCACGGATCAATCGGATCTAAAAGGTACGAACAATGTCGATGAAAAAAAGCCGATTCAAATTGAGATAAGTAGCAAGCCGAACCATCCGGTTCGAGGGGAACTTCGAAGTTCTCCGCGAGCAGGACATCAACACATGATGATTCCAACATCGGTGAGACTTGTTCTTATCAAGTGGACCATAACCCGCACCACTCCCAATCACTAGTAATAAGATTTTATCGAAGCGGACGATGTTCTCAAAAACCGAGCGCAAATCGAGCGGAAGGACACGGATAACCCGGTCATCCAACCGATCGATAATCGGAGACCCGTCGATAAAATTAAAACTAGACATCGTTGGTGAAAGTGCCATGTATTTCTTTATTATCGTCTATGAAGGAACCAACTACGATCGAGGAAGCATTACAAGACGCATAAACCGGATTCGCCATGCAGAGGAGAGCTGGAGCGATTCGAGAGAAATGAAGTATGGGAACTAGTAGGCGGACCGAGGTCATCAAGACGTAATTGTACGAAATGGATCTTCAAGAACAAGAGAGATGAAAAAATGTTATCACCGTAAATAAGGCAAGACTTGTTGCTAAGGGGTATTCACAATCGAAGGAATTGATTACGATGAGACCTTTGCACCAGTCGCTCGTCTTGAAGCCATTCAAATATTTCGCTTACGCTTCCCACGAGAGGGTTCATCGCGGTATCAGATGGACGTAAAGAGTGCTTTCTTAAACGGGGTACTAGCGGAGGAAGTTTATGTCGAACAACCTCCAGGCTTTGAAAAGGGCAACCAAGTGTATCGTTTAAGAAAAGCTCTTTATGGCTTTCAAACAGTTCCTTGAAAGCCCGGTATGATACTCTCTCCGGTTCTTGATCGAAAGTGGGTTCACTAAAGGGCGATGGGCCGTAACCTTATTCGAGAATAGAAGATGGAGAAGATATTCGATGGTTGATTTCGTGGACGACATCATCTTCGGATCTCCTAACAAGAGCCTATGTGAAAGATTCAGCAAACTGATGCAAGGGAAATTCGAGATGTCCATGATGGGTCAGATGAATTACTTTCTAGGTCTCCAAGTTAAACAAAGTTCAGAAGGGATATTCATCTGCCAAGCAAAGTACACTAGGAATCTTTTGGCTAAGTTTGGAATTCAAAAATAGTAAGGAAGCCAAAATTCCTATGATATTTGGATTCAAGATGGATCAGATGAGGCTGGCGTAAAACAAATCGAAGGAATATAGGGCTCTCATTGGATCTTTATTATACTTTTTGACCGCGGACCAGACGGATATCACTTTTTTGCAAATAGGTGTATGTGCAAGATTTCAAGCAAATCCAATGATCGACCACCTAGAAGCGACTAAGCGGATTCTTAAGTATTCTGAAGGAACAATAAACCTTGGTTTATTCTACCCATCGATGATAATCTAGAGCTTAGTGGGTATTACGATTTCGATTATGGAGGTTGCAAGATCGACGTAAAAATCAACCTCGAGAACATGTCGGTTCTTAGGAAGTAAACCGATCTCGTGGTTTTCAAAAAGCGGACATCGATTGCGACATCAACAACCTGAAGGAGAATATATGGTCAGCAGGAAGTCGTTGTTCCTAATCGCTGCGCTCGATCAATCGGTGAGGATTACAACATTGTAGCTAAGAACGCACCTATATTCGTCGCGATAATAGTCTTTATTGCAATCACGAATCCGGTTCTACATACAAGATGCAAGCATGTGGATGTCGGACACCACTTCATAAGAGATCACGTTGAAAAGAAGAATATCGAGAATGGAAAAGATTCATCTTGATATACGTAAGCCGATATTCTAACCAAGCCACTAGCCGAGATCGATTCGAGATTTATGCAACGAAGCTAGGACTTCTAGATCTTGGAGAAATGTCACCGAAAATGTTTGATGGAATGTTCTCGAACTATTTGGTTAAGAGACTAACGGATCGAGAGAAAATCGTTGAGTTTGGTATCTTAATCGATCTCAAGAGATCGATAAGCAAAAATCGTCGGACTTACACGCTACCGGATCCAAAAAGTGAATCGATTTTAGTTTATCGATTTAAAGTCTATCGATTTAAAGGAACGACGATTCGATTCAAGGTTTATCGATTTAAGGAAAATGCTGGGTTTAAAGGATTATCGATTAAATCAATTTGGTTATAGTATTTCTTTGTGATTCGTTTTAGCTGATATTCAACAAGCAAGATTCAGAGATTAAGAGCTAACAATCGCATAAGAAAGCAGGAATTTACACAACAATGAAATAACAGAACTTTTCATTGATAAAAACCCGAAGGTGAGGTTACATTTCGAGTTACAAGTACAAGAAGACCCGGAGGTCAGTACATAAATGTTAACCAAAATCCTAAACCTAGAAACCCTAAACCCTCATCCTAACCCCAGAAGTGAAGGAAAGAGAGAGATTTTAAACTCTCATTTTCCCCAACTTAACAAGGGGTGAGAGAGGCTTTAAAGAACAGAATCCCAAGGCGGTCGCAAAAGCTGAAGATCAAGAAAACTGGAGCGACAGAGGCCTTGATAGGATTCTTAAGCCTGGAGCCCTAAAAGGAGGAGTAGTAGGGCTCTCCAATTTGTTAAATGGAGCACGTGTGCCAAAGAGTTGGTCATCGATCTCATGGGCACATGTGTCGATATTTTATACCGCACTAAGTCCGATGGTTTCGTTACATCATCCAGATAGACACCACAAGGTGCATACGGTTAGGAGAAGTGTCTTCTCGGTTGCAACAGCAGAGATCCCATACGGTGGTAGAGAAGCTTTTAAAAGAATCGTATGTGAAATCGAAGATGATGAAGAAAACAACAATAAGGGATGCAAAGGGTTGATTTGAGAAGATGAAATCATATACAAGGGTGTAAAAGTGTTTTTAGGAAGTCTCACGGAAACAAGGGTTCACCAAGATACATGATTCTTACAAAGAAGATAAGTATGGTGAATGGGTGATGTTGTGTAAAACTTTGGTCCAATTTATAGAGGCCAAGCAAGGATGCAAATGCAATTTCCATTTCAAGAAGCCTATCCAGAAATTTGCATCAAAAGGACAGAGTGTAGAAATCACGCTGATCGATAATTGGATAAATTTACGGTTGATTGACATATCGAGAGATTAGGGCGATATTTCGCATGTCAATCACGCCTACTTAGGGAATAGAAGCTACTACTCTAGACTAAGTTTTGGCGGTAACACTTATCCCAAGAATTGGCTTAATCTGAAAAAGAATCAGATAAGGTCAACCAAAATCTGATTACTTACGAGCATGATCAGATGAGAGAGATCTGGCGAGCTTGAAAGTCCAACAAATCGATATATATCTATGTCGTCGAAATATCGGTTGAGGGGGAACTTCAACCGATCAAGGAGGATCAAAAGGGAAATCAGACGACTCAAGGAAAGATCAGCTAAGCCTGAAGTTTCAACAAATCAAGATGCAACTGGAGAAGATCGGTTGAAAGGATCGGTTGGGAAATTTCTTAAGGCTTAGCCAGAATGATTAAGATCAACAAGTGGAATCAACATTGACAAGTAATATTGCTGATTACAACATCAAGTCAACCAGATACGCATCTCTCTTCTCTTGTTCTTTACTTATTTATCGGATCGTATGTCGATATTATTTGTTTTCTTGTACCCACTATCCTTGTGACGTGTACTCTGCAAATCATTTAATGCGGACGTGGGGTACATGTATTAACTGCTACTTGATCGTGCTTTTAAATCCAAAAGTTTTGTGTACGTGCGTTTTCCTGACCCTACGATCAAAACCGCTAAATCTGGAGCGTACAATCTTTTCAAAACGATTGATCTTCAAAATCTTGTCTTATTGTACCCTCCGCCTCTATATAAGATTCATCAAACCTTACCAGAGTTTTTCTGCTTCACAAACTTGCATTACTTTCACTAAAAAACTTCAAATTTTCTCTACGTTTCAAAACGATTTCTTTGAGTTCAAAATCTTCTCTGAAAATTTGTATCTGGTAATATTTTCTTTTATGCTTAATGATGAATCTTTCTTTCCGATAAAAACATTGTTTTCAAAAGTTGTTTTTCGGAATTTATGCTTCATTGCCTTTTGTTTTCCGCGGTATGATATTGATATTGATTATGCACAAATTTAATGAGTCTATCTCACCTGTAGATGGCCACTCATGGACTAGGAAAGATCATGTGCAACTATGCGGAACTGGCAACGAAGATCTTTGAGGATAAATTGTTCGATTTGGAACCACCGAGGATTACGAATCCATGGAGGTGGAACAAATTTCGAAGAAAATTTGGATCGAAACATATTGCTCGCTCACTGCAATCCGGTGATGCAAAAAGATGAAGCACTTCAATTCTTGCAGAATTTGAGTGTGGATCTGAAAAACACGGAGACGAACCGATGTCGTCACCAACGGAGAAGAAATCGATCGACAAATGCAGACATCACTAAATGCAAATTTTGAAAAAAGGGCGAATCTCTCCCACACACTACGGGGGAGAATGAGGACGAAGAAATCGTGAGAGGAGCTCTTAAGAGGCGGACAAACATCGAAAGCCGGATTCATCGGGCCAATGCTCAAAAGAAAGTACAGATCGTTGTTTGACATTCACAAGAACGATCATGGGAATCTCATTTAGCCCAGATGCTCTCACATCACTCAAAATGTACTGGCATAAAAAAGAATAATTGATGGGGCTCGAACATCAATTGGCACGGCTTCTCGAAAAGCCATCTTGCTCCAAGAACACGAAAAAATTTGGAGTCAATGAATCCAAAAGTCTTTTCGAAAAAAGAGAGTCGCAATCTCAACAAGGTTGCGATTATATTGAAAGACAAACCGCCAAGCGGTTGAATGGAATCGAATGGACTGAAGTCCTACAATGCCTTCCTTCATCAACTTCAGTTATATATGGGCCACCAGACGATGACAAGGAGCCCACTCCAACAAAATCAAGAAAGGAAAGAGCAAAAAGAAGCTTCATCCACACCGGTTGCTCCACGTAAAAAGAAATTAAAATCGGTGAAGGCCCGGAGAAGAGGCCAAAGAAAGCAAAGTTAAGCTACCATGACTCTAAGACTAGAAGATGAGTCGAAGAAGATAGAGCGCGTAACACTGCATTGCGCAACAAAGAACAGAATCGACAGCAAGCTTCTCAACCCGAGGGCTCGCCAGAACGATCCGAGGTAGAAGCACCAATCGATAAATCTCCTTCTCCTCAACCTCAAGCCGATTCACCGCTTCGGACTAAAGGTCACGAAAGCATGTCACTCCCCGCTAGTTCACTCCGCTTTCATGAACTCCGAACGAGATATAACCGCCACTACAAAGCAGAATCCATCGCAGTCGAACCAATCGCATAACCGCCGACTCAAGCACAACCGAAGCTTCCACATCTCATCCAACGAAACGGACAGATAATTCACAGATCCAGATCAACAAAGACCATCACCGGAAAAATGGTCGACTAAGAATTGAACGAGATTGATGAGATGTATCCACAACGGGTCGCCCATCCCGCTATCGGAGAAGAAGTCATGGAGATCCTCACCGAGAGATCTCGATTAAAAAGCTTCTCGGATCTTATCTTACTTGTTGAACAGATGGGTGGTGCGGATGAGTTCGCAGATTTTGACTTCGATATGAGGAAGTCTCGCCAAAGTGGGATCACCGCCGGAGCTCATATCCGAGCAACTGCGGAAAGCTCGATCCACGGGAAGTTGGAATTGCGGAAGAAGAGAAGTCGGAGATCGCCAAGAAGCTCCGCAAAACAGACATTTGAAATGGTGAATGCCGAGCCGCCGATGAAAGTGGAACTGTGCCGCAGTTCACGACCAACCACCGGAGGCACAAACAACCGAACTCGATCAAGTGATGGATCCAATTCCTACATCTCAAATCACCATCGATCAACCCAGAGATCAGATCTTGTCTCAAAGATCTCGCCGAAAGAAGAGATTGAGGAGTCTTAAGCGATCGAGACAAATCGATCTCAAACAAATCGAAGCAATCGAGATCAGTTCTCCCAATCCATGACCACCATATCTGGCTGAGCTTACAAAATCAGTTGATGACAATTTAAAAACAGTGGATCAAAATCAATCTTCTTTTTCGACGCCTCGAAAAAAGGCTCGAGTTATCGAAGAGAAATTTGACAAAATGATTTGGACACTCTCGCTACAATGGAAATCGCCAAGAAAGAGCCGACATTAACCTGTTCGATTCTAATGACTCAAACTTGAGGTTTATCTGCTAATGATCTAAATCGGGCATTGTCGATCAACTTTGGGTCTCGACTTCCCACCTCAACGCGCTTTTTGATCAAACCAAAAGGGGAAGGATCTCGAGAAACCAACCGACACATCGAAGATAAGGCCCATGGACAAAGCTCAATTGCAAGAAAGACTGCTGCTTGGTCTTTGGGACATCAAAATCTGGACCGATTACTCGGACCAGAAAGTCACTTTAAGAAGCAAAATGACTAATCCGAATCTGGTGATAAGGAGCTATTTGTAAAATTGTCCAAAAGAGCGAGATGGTGAAGAAGAAAGAAGGAGAAAAACGGGCACAAGCGTAAGGGTTGAAGCGAAGTTCAAATCAAGGGCTAAGAAAGGATTGGATTTGGAAAATGCACGAGAACCTCGGTTAAGAACAAGAGTCGGCGAGATCATACAAAAAAGCTGACACGCTAAGAGGTTTGAGGAATGGAATAAGATCGAAGTGAATGGCTTCTAGATGCCTTTGTCCTTGATCTTGTTCCAAAGAAGAATCACCGGATGATGAGTTCCTCAACTTGGTTCTGAGAATAAATTTCGGACTTTTTCAAGTATCCGGAAAATGAGGCCAAGCTTATAAACGTAAAGATATCTCGCCAAGAGTATGATCTGTTAGTATACTCAAAAGAAGGCGGATGGATCATTTCGACAGATGGCATTTGAGAGATTCTACTTTGAAATCTTGAGCAAATCGCATATAACCCGATCAAGTGTAGACAATCGATGTCAAATGGAAACTCTATCGATTTTCAACGTTCCACAAGACCAAAGAGAAATGCGGAAGGATACAAGCCCAAGGAGTGAAGATTCGGAAGACGCCTAGGGATCACCGCTTTTAAATTCAAAACTTTTACGATGTAACATGTAATCAACATATCTAATGAAAAGTTTATCTTTTCGATCCCAAGACAAAATCTCTTTGTCTTACGACATTGCTCTTTAACTATTCTATACTTATCAACCTGTTTGGTTTCTCGGGTGTTTTGGTTTCATCAAAAGGGGAAATTGTTGGGAAATTTATAGTTTTGATGAAAGTTCCAAAAACACATGTAATAGGACCAATCGGACACATTGGTATTGACCGATGTTTACATTCTTGCTATAGGAGACCGGTTGATAATGATTGTATAGAAAAAACCGATGTAATAGATAGGTCACATATTGAGGGGAACTCAATATGTAAAGGTCGATCTGAAGAATCGGAAGAAAGGCGATATCAAGCGAAAAGGAATGCTAAACCAGAACGGAAGATCAGATCGAACTGATCTTGTCAGATAACTCAGCGGAAGTCATGAAGCTCAAACTTAGAATACTCGAAGATCAGATGACTTCCAGAAGATCAGACCAGAAGACCTACATCAGCCGGAGTCAGCCAGTTGAAGCTAAGTCAACAGGCGCCAGAAGACTCCATCGAGGTGGGTGGATCGATTCGGCCAGATCGACGATCGACTCATAAGATTAAAACCGATGTTTCATCTTATCATACGTCTGCGATCTAAACAAGAAGAATACCAACCTTAGTTGGAGGAACAACATCGCAAAAGCAAGGCTTCCATCCAATAAGGAAGAAACACGTATGAACAGAGCTGATACTCGCGGGATTCGATGTTGCTCTCTCAAACGGCTATAAAATACACATTCACGCTTTCAGCCATGCCGTTCCTGAAGCACGTCACATCAAGCCTGCAACTCTACCTAAAATAGCCTGAGATTCAAATTGCTCTCCAACGGCTCTTTGATCTCAAGGTCAATAAATATGGGATCACACTTGAGTGAAACACGGAAATGCTTGGACAAACAACATAATCACGAAGCTCAAACTATAGTCAGATTTCCGCACGAAGAACACAACAACAAGCTTATTTTATATTGTGTTCATCCCATAAGTTCTTAGCAAGAAATCTTTTCATCTAGCTATCAGGCTGCTTGTAAGCAAGGAAAGATTTCATAGTTGGAACCTCAACAATCTTACCCAAACCCCCAAGTTAGGATAAGTTGTTTAGCAAGATTCAGTCTAGAGTTTCTAGTACTGATTTCAGGGATCGGTTGAGTGAGAACTCTTAAAACATCTGTTGATGTCTTGTGTTGGACTAACACACTAAACTAAGTCCGATCGGTTAAGTCGGTTAAGTCGGTTAAGTTGGTGCCCTTTGTGAAAGGAAGAGTGGGCGTGGGGATTTGGTTTGTCGAACCACTATAAATCTTGTGTGCCTTTCTTGCTTTTGATTTCTTTGCTCTCACATCGCACAATCTTAAAGCACATACATTCTAAGTTAAGATCGGGAATGACATCAAGCTTACGATCCGATCGGTTTGATATTTACGTCATCGATTAAAAAGATAAAACTTGGAATCGATTTATCTAAACCCGGTTTTTCACACGGGTAAAACTTAAAGCTTCCGCACACATCGATTAATCGATAGTTACCGAAGCGATCGCCTTACGGCGTGCTCAAGAAGTTGGTTATCGACCAAAGCGATTCACTCGCACTCTGATCGGGCTATCTTTCGCTTTACACGACGTCAAGACGAAAATTTTTGAAGTCTATTCACCCGCCCCTCTAGACTTCTGCCCTCACATAACCCGTTCGGGACCTACATAATATTATTGTAGGATTTAATATATATGGAAACAAATCGTAGAGATTTGTCATATATGTGTTGGGATTATACTGGAAAGTATACTTTTTACTTTGTATAATCGAAACTGAATTTCGGACTTATTTACTGAAATAAATTGTTTATCACTGATGCTTTAAATATCATCGAATGTTACATATATTTATTGCATAACTGTTCATTAAATAGTACGTGTTACATTGTAGTTAATTTAGTGATACCAGATCACAGAAGATTAAATTAACAGTCCCTTGTAACTAAAAGTACACCATTTACGACCTAGATGGAAATGAACAATCCATCGTGAAAGGTTGAAGTGTAAGGCTCAAATTGGCTTGTCTTGACCAAGAGATTACACTAGTGCATGACTGATGCACTGAATAGGACCTACAGGAGGACAAATTCTTCAGAACTGAACAAGGAAGAATTAGACCTCAGTGGTTCGTTATTTCTTAATCTTCGTTCCTTAAATAGGATCACGTGTGGTTGATAACTATTGCTTTGACTTATCATGGGTAGAGAATCAACGAGATTTAATACTTTTTATCTTGGGCAATATTATTGGTCACATGTGATTGCTAAGATTTAATACTGAGAATCGTGTGCAAGTATGCTTGTTCGATTTGCCCCCTTGGGAGGTTCATAAGCTTTATCATACCAAATCTTGCAAGTGGAATTAGTTTCAGGTATGGGTAATAATGTTGAACCGTTCCTTGACCAAGGACAAAAGATATTAATTAACGGAAAGCTATTTCAGTGGCTTGAATTAATTAATGGGCTAGATAATCTTAAACACGGGAAATAATAACCGGGAGCCATATTGACTGTAATATGGGTTAAGATGGATAGTGCAATATTAATTATGTAGTGGGATTAATTAATATTTATGGGCTTGAATAATATTGTGGCTCAATATTAATAATTCAAGATCCATTGGAAGGTCCAATCTTAATTCTCCTAAAGGCCCCTTGAGTAGCCCAACATATAGTCCAATAACTGAAAAATGTGTTTAAAATAAAATAAATATTGGTGCTTATTTTTTCTCAATATTTTCGAAATTTATGGATAAAAGGGGAGAAAGATTTTCTTTGAATTTTGTTATGGAATGAAGATATGTATTCTTGGAATACAAGATTATCTCATTAAATTCAAGAAATCTCCCACTTGGTTATTCATGAAGATAATTTCGAAATTTTTG
The DNA here is from genome assembly GCA_037126765.1 of Stenogyne calaminthoides. Lineage (NCBI taxonomy): Eukaryota > Viridiplantae > Streptophyta > Magnoliopsida > Lamiales > Lamiaceae > Stenogyne > Stenogyne calaminthoides. Next base: position 9,555,769 of record JBBCBC010000009.1, read on the forward strand.
AAATATAAAGGGCAAGAAAGATTTTCTTGATTTTCTTGAAAAGATATTATGGAAGATATGTATTTCTTGAAATACAAGAATATCTCATAAATTCAAGAAGATCCAAATCTTGGAATCTTGCCTATTATTTTAAAAAATATCCCATAACAAAGAGTAAGTGGGATTTTGTGGAATATTATAATTATGGGAAAAAGAATATATGAGATATATTCAAGATTTCTTGGAGATCAAGAAAAGATTTTCCCACATTATTTTCTACCCAAAATTTCAACCACCTATGCTCTATAAATAGGGGATGACTCTTTCATTCCCAAGTACAATTCCATGTGCTGGAAAAATTGGTAAATCCACAAAGGTGGTGCAACATAATTTATTTTCCTTTTGTTAATTGTTCACAAGTGTACTACCACCGGATAGGCGAACAAGGATTAAGGGAATACTTGGGAAGTTCTTTTGGTTAGTCTAATCAGCCAGATCACTGCCGTCCCAAGAGGTACGTTCACGTAAACTCGTAGAATTCCGCATGCGTAGGATTTACGTGAATTAATTATATGCATGATTTGTTGTTGGATTATTATTTGAATTAATATAGGATTAATTCATGCTAGTAATAATTATAAGAATTAAATTTGTATTTAAATATTCACCCCGAATAGATCTGTGCAACTTATTCCCCAACAACATGGAATTTAAATCCGTAGAGATTTATATTTAGGAAATTGAATTAAAAGTGTTGGTGCCGGTGTAACGAGTCTTACATGTGTATGGGGGGGGGAATACACGTGTTCAGTGATTTTTAAAACTTTTCTTTACTGAAATTAGAGGGGTCAGGATGTCCTGAGAATTTGCCCTGAGAAGCACAAATTGCCCTGAGTCAAAGTCTACTGAGACAGTGATCCTGAGCAGCTTTCAGTAGCTTCAGATTAGCCCAACTGATTCTGAATTTTATCAGAGTCCTGAGAAGCTTGGATCAGATAACTATCTTACTAAATACTCAGCAGAGTTTGTTCAGTTTGGTAATTATCTGTTCTAGCTTATCAAGGGTGCGGAATGTGTTGGCCCTAAGTTTATACTCGTTTTATCTTGCTGAAAATCTTTTCCTTAGTAAATCAGTGGTTAAGGCTGTGAACAATTTAATGCAAGTTCAGTGGATTGTTTCCAACTGAATATCAGGATCAGTATGCTTTCAGTGAAAATATGCAACAATTAAAATGCAAAACAGAAAGCAAACAACACAACAAGTTATAGTGGTTCAGAGGCAAAGCTCCTACGTCCACTCTCTCTGATCTTCAGAGATATTCCTTAACACACTTCTACTACTTCCTAAAGCTTTCAGACTGAACTCAACAGCTTACTAACTTTTCTACACTGAGTTTTCTGGCTGACTACTGCAGCTTACTAACTCAACACACACAAGCTTTCAGACTGTCTCAAACAGCTTACTAACTTCTTCTCTAGAGTTTTCTGGCTGAACTCAACTGCAGTTTACTCACTCTTTACAACTCTTTCTCTCCAACAAACACACACTCAAACTACCTAACAATAGGGTTTGGGTTTTGGTTGGTTTCCAACTAGGGTGAGATATCCTTTGACAATAAGAACATATTTGAAGGCTAGGATATGTCTTACTAAGCTTTGGATATATAATAATGTTAGGCTTAGTGAATGAGCTCTCTTCAATGTGAAACACTTGGGAAATCTTAGGTTTTTCGAGTGCTTCAATTTGCAAGAATACGAATGAGCTCTGGAGTTGCTTTGATTTCCCGTAACCTTGCAATGGTGAAGGTCACTGGTATTTATAGGCAACTCTATGAGGTTACTTTTAAAAACTATCCGTTGGAAGAGATAACATCAAGGGTTTCCTCTTTTGGTTATTGATGAATGACTATTTTAGGTTTTGAACGCACTCTTGCATGTATTAGGAAATATGCGGCCACATAGCCAATCACCACTTTCTGTGAACTGGAAGATATCAGTCTTGACATTTCTCAGTGAGATGTCGCTTTTAGTGTCAGTAAAGTACTGTTGGTCCCGGTGAATCGATTCTTACACGTGTATGGGGGGAATACACGTGTTCAGTGATTTTTTAAAAACTTTTTCTTTCTTGAGATCGAGAAGGGGCGGGGGATGTCACGATAATTTTGCCCGAGAAGCTTCTTGTTGTAGCATGGATAAACCCGACCTCCCTCCTGGGCACGAAGGATCCTAAACAATCCAACAAAGACTTCATGAAGCAACCTCGGCAAGGGGACCAAGGGATAAGCCCACGTAATTCCCACAAGACCTAACCTTCAAGTCGCAAAGGTCGTAACCCCGGGGTAGTCGGCGATTCGGAAGTCGTGATGCGATTCCGCTTTGTATCCTCAAGTTGGGGCGACTGCACCGGCCATAACTATACGGTTCACGTGGTCAATGACGACCTCGACACGCCACTAATCCGCCCTCCACATCCGCTCCACGATTGGCGCCGCGGCGAAGATGGACGATTTCGGCGGTCAAGGCGAGATTAATGGTTCGATATTGTAGCCCTTTCATAGGCATTATTCCTTATGTAAATTCCACCCAAAGGGTGGGAGTCATAGTATAAATAAGCTACCACGGCCACCCTCAGAATAAAGTCGAACAACTTAGACTTCTAGGCATATACATACATCCTCTCCTCGGCTTGGACGCCCGGGGACGAGTCGATTCCAAAGACAAACCGGTCACCAACTCCTTTGTCTCTTTCCCGATTTGATTGCCTTTTAGCATACGATTTCACAATAATTATTGTTTAACCGAGTAGATAAAACCCGGTTAAAACAATTGGCGCCGTGCGTGGGAACACATTTCTTGAGAAATTTCAACAATTCTCAAGGAGACCTCACCTTCCAAACTCTAAGAAAAACAAAATGGCAACCAACTAGGGGAAAGCTGTAATCGTGAATGAAACCGACGTTCGTGATGGCATCGAGGTTTCACTGAGTTCTCAACCCACTCATCGAGCAGCCCAAGCGGGTTCCCGATGGGTTCCCTGTGGTGGAATCTTGTCCGCAACAGGAGGATGCCAGCGATGATGGCCGTCCTCAACAAGAAAGCGTCTCAATTTCGGCATTGAGGAGGAACGGCCCCAGCCAAAAAAAACAACCCATGACGCGGAACCTCCAAAGGTAAACGCGTTATGATGGAAAAAAGGACGTCCGCGGGCCGGGCGCATAATGTTGCTAAACAGACCATCGTTCGGAACCACCGGGCCGTGGACAGACCAGCGGGTTCGAATAGTGTATTCACCCGCCTCGGAATCCAAGCGGTCCGGAAGGCCCTCATGAGGGGCGGGGGCGCGAGACGCAGGCTCACTCTCAACCATGCCATGATGAACAGTGGAAAAAGATCTTGCCATGGCCCTGGACATGCACTACGGAGGATCGCGAAGACATTGACATACCACCATGGTCACGCAGGCGGGGGCTAGTAACCAGCGTAACTTCAGTCGCATGGCGTTGGCTAGGGCGAATCAACGGTGTTGGAAAAGGTGGGTAACCGGGATGGACCGTCTGGGTCTAACAATCGACCTTATCATCCCGGTCGCCCTTAGGAACTATAATCACTCGGCACCTGCCCAGAGGAAAATCAAAACATAAGCGGCTCTAGATCGCCATAGCGAGTCTGAGACCCCGAGTCCGTATGGCGAAGTACAATCGTATATGGCCTCAATGGGGGGGCATCGGTCTGCGATGAAGTGTAGACTTTTCTCCTCCGGTTGGCGACCGGGCCCACATGTGGTACACTCTGTTGCCATCTCTCACCATTGATACTTTCGGCAAGCGGCTTGATTATTCTTGGGCCACTATCTGGCGATGGCCTTCGACTGCGACAAAAGAGGTTCATGAACATCTCGTCGGGGGATTTGAGTCCGGATCGATCCTATGTTGAGAGGATCGATAGACTTATCATTGAAGGTGACCCCATTTGGGGATGAGGCCAAGCTGGCTTTGAGGCGATGTCGGCCTCGAAGAGGAACCAAGCTATGGCGGCACATGATCGCCGACTACGGGCCAGCTACACCAATTTTAGGGAAAAGGGCCGTGACCTCATCCATACCATGGAATTGCTTTAGAGACCCGGCTCTCAGAGACAAAGGAAGTCGGTGAAGCCCAAGAAAGGTTCAAGAAAAACTGGGGGTCATTACAAGACACTCGGCGACTTCAAACCATTTGAGGAGTCCATTCCGGTGTGAAGTTGATGGAGGCTGCGGGTATATGACACTGTAACGTTTATACCCAGATCCAGGGACGAGACATGTTGCGAGCACCCGCCCATGAAAGACAAAATCCAACAAAAACCCGAACAAGTATTGCCACTATCATGACCAGAGGGACACTACACACCTAGTGTCGAGATCACATGAAGCGATTGTGGAAGCTTTATGAAGATGGCCGGCTGAATGAGTTTGTCAAGAATCCTCGGGCAGACAATCAGGGGGGGCAAGGTCAACAGCATGACCACCAACACTGGCCGGGAGATCGGGTGCAAAGAGAGCCCGTGATAGGGGCCGCACAGGGCGAGCTGCCTGTGCCACCCATACCAGAGGGCACAGGAGGTCGTGTCATCCACACCATCTTGCCCCTTACCATGATAGGGGGCCTGTCTCCGGCCTCCTCATCAAAGCGTCGCCTAACGGCAGAAGTCAGGGCAATGGAGAATGCTCAAAGAATGGTTCTGCCCATCTTGGCTATGACCGAAGAAACCTGCAAAATTGAGTTCTGGGAAATAGACAAAGCTGGAGTCGTGTACCCGAACATAGATCCATTGGTCATAAAGGCCAATATCATGGGGATGACTGTATGCCAGATGCAGGTCGACGGGGGGGCCTTCTGTTGGGGAATAAGTTGCACAGATCTATTAGGGGTGAATATTTAAATACAAATTTAACTCTTATAATTATTACTAGCATGAATTAATCCTATATTAATTCAAATAATAATCCAACAACATATCATGCATATAATTAATTCACGTAAATCCTACGCATGCGGAATTCTACGAGTTTACATGAACGTACCTCTTGGGATGGCAGTGATCTGGCTGATTAGACTAACCAAAAGAACTTCCCAAGTATTCCCTTAATCCTTGTTCGACTATCCGGTGGTAGGACACTTGTGAACAATTAACAAAAGGAAAATAAATTATGTTGCACCACCTTTGTGGATTTACTAATTTTTCCAGCACATGGAATTGTACTTGGGAATGAAAGAATCATCCCCTATTTATAGAGCACAAGTGGTCGAAATTTTGGCCAAAAAATAATGTGGGAAAATCTTTTCTTGATCTCCAAGAAATCTTGAATATATCTCCTATATTCTTTTTCCCATAATTATAATATTCCACAAAATCCCACCTACTCTTTGTTATGGATAATTTCGAAAATTATGAGTCAAGATTCCAAGATTTGGATCTTCTTGAATTTATGAGATATTCTTGTATTTCAAGAAATACATATCTTCCATAATATCTTTTCAAGAAAATCAAGAAAATCTTTCTTGCCCTTAATTTATCAAAATTTTCGAAATTCTCTTATAGATAACCAAGTGGGAGATTTCTTGAATTTAATGAGATAATCTTGTATTCCAAGAATACATATCTTCATTCCATAACAAAATTCAAAGAAAATCTTTCTCCCCTTTTATCCATAAATTTCGAAATAAATGAGGAAAAATAAGCAACAATATTTATTTTATTTTAAACACATTTTTCAGTTATTGGACTATATGTTGGGCTACTCAGGGGGCCTTTAGGAGAATTAAGATTGGACCTTCCAATGGATCTTGAATTATCAATATTGAGCCACAATATTATTCAAGCCCATAAATATTAATTAATCCCACTACATAATTAATATTGCACTATCCATCTTAACCCATATTACAGTCAATATGGCTCCCGATTATTATTTCCCGTGTTTAAGATTATCTAGCCCATTAATTAATTCGAGCCACTGAAATAGCTTTCCATTAATTAATATCTTTTGTCCTTGGTCAAGGAACGGTTCAACATTATTATCCATACCGGAAACTAATTCCACTTGCAAGATTTGGTATGATAAAGCTTATGAACCTCCCAAGGGGGCAAATCGAACAAGCGTACTTGCACACAATTCTTCGTATTAAATCTTAGCAATCACATGGGACCAATAATATTGCCCAAGATAAAAAGTATTGAATCTCGTTGATTCTCTACCCATGATAAGTCAAAGCAATAGTTACCAACCACACGTGATCCTATTTAAGGAACGAAAATTAAGAAACAACGAACCACTGAGGTCTAATTCTTCCTTATTCAGTTCTGTAGAATTTATCCTCCTGTAGGTCCTATTCAGTGCATCAGTCATGCACTAGTGTAATCTCTTGGTCAAGACAAGCTAATCCGAGCCTTACACTTCAACCTTTCACGATGGATTGTTCATTTCCATCTAGGTCGTGAATGACGTACTTTTAGTTACAAGGGACTGTTAATTTAATCTTCTGTGATCTGGTATCACTAAATTAACTACAATGTAACACGTACGATTTATTGAACAGTTATGCAGTAAATATATGTAACATTCAATGATATTTAAAGCATCGGTGATAAATAATTTATTTCAATAAATAAGTCCGAAATGCAGTTTTGATTATACAAAGTAAAAGCATACTTTCCAGTATAATCCCAACACCTTCTGCAACATTCTGTTTAAAAAGACCCTAGACCAACTCAGGGATTACGAAGTATAAATCACCCCATGCGATCACACAGTGAAGGGCTTCAGAAACCTCTGGGCATGGTCCGCTTGTCTGTGGAGCTCGTATCCACCTTGGATGAGAAGGTCAGAAACACTAAGCTCCTAGATTTCCTTGTAATCGACCTCCTGAGCACCTATAACGGCTTCCTCGGGAGGCCATTTGAGCTCGAATTCGAGGCTGCGTCCTCCACCTATTATTTTTGTGTAAAGTTCCCCACCAAGGGTGGGCTGGTTGACACCGTTAAAGGTGACCAAGTGGATGCAAGAGATTGTTTGCTTTATTCTTCGCCTTATTCAAATTCAGCACGCACGATTAGTCGTCACATAATGACACTGGATACTGAAAAGGAAAGTAAGAAGAGGAAGCGTGACGAGTTTGATCCGAGAATGGGTCCCGAGCCCGAAGATTTTATACTCGAGGTCGAGATAGATGATCCACGAGTCGGGGGACCCAGAGCGGTACCCAGGGAGGAACTCGAAAGGGTCAAGGTGGACCCAGCCCAGCCAGACCTGGAGATCATCATTGGATCCAAGATCTCCGACGACCTGAAAATTGAAGTCGTCGATTTCCTCAAGAATAACCTAGACATTTTTGCTTGGTCACACAAGGATATGGTCGGGATCGATCCTGAGATCGCATGTCACCGGTTACACATTGACCCAGCCCGAAAACCAGTAGCTCAGAAAAGAAGGAAGTTTGGTCCAGAAAAATATGCGGCCCTCGCTGAAGAAGTGAAGAAGTTACTTGACAACGACCTGATCATGCAGGCCGACCAACCACAGTGGGTCGCAAATGCGGTCCTTGTAAAGAAATCAAATGGGACTTGGTGACTTTGCATCGATTTCACATATCTTAATGAGGCATGCCCCAAGGATTTCTTCCCGATGCCGCATATCGACCACTTAATCGACAATACGGCGGGCCATGAGATGATATCTTCATGGACGCATTTACCGGGTACCATCAGATAGCTATGCACTAGCCCGACAGGTAGCACACTTCATTTTTAACAAAGAAGAACATGTACTGTTGGAAGAGAATGCCTTTTAGTTTGAAGAACGCCGGGGCAACGTATCAAAGGTTGGTCAATCATATGTTTGTTGATCAAATAGGCAAGTCGGTGGAGGTGTACGTTGACGACATTGTCGTGAAGAGTCTAAAAAAGAAAGATCATTTGGCTCATCTGGCGCAAGCTTTCGAGATACTCAGGAAGTTCAATATGAAACTCAACCCAAAAAAGTGCAACTTCAGAGTGGAATCAGGGAAGTTCCTAGGGCCCCTGGTCAGCAAGCGGGGGATTGAAGAAAACCCAGCCAAGGTGCAGGCTATCTTGGATATGGGGGCCCCCCAAACCAAAAAGGACGTTCAAAAACTGATGGGGAGCCTGGCCGCTCTGAACAGATTCATCTCCCGAATGGGGGATAAATGCAAACCCATGTTCGACACCATCAGAAAGAGGGTGAGGTTCGAATGGACATCTGAGAGTCAGGATGCTCTTGACAGGATCAAAGCATATCTGGCCGACGTCAACATTTTAGCCAAACTAGTCCCTGGCGAGAAACTATTTCTATACTTGGCGACCTCGGAAACCGCCCTGAGCGCAGTGCTTGTACGGGCGGAGGGTCAAACCCATCTGCCCATTTACTTTGTCAGTCAGATGCTAAATGAAACCGAGCAGCGATACCCTCTTCTAGAGAAATTATCCTATGCTCTAGTTATGAGTGTGAGGAAACTGAGACCTTACTTCTTCGATCACCAAGTGGAGGTCCTCACTTCCTTACCCCTTCGCAACGTGCTCCATTGACCAGATACATCGGGCCGATGCCTCAAGTGGGCCATCGAGGTTGGACAGTATGGGGTAACATACGCGCCGCGGCCTGCAATAAAAGCTCAGGCCTTGGCTGACTTCATCGTTGAATTAACCCCTCCTCCTGGGGCGAGCGGTTCGACCGGCCCACCATGGGAGTTGTACGTAGATGGCTCGACAACTACCAACAAATCAGGGGCAGGAATTGTGTTAATCAGTCCAGATGGGATTTCTTTTCAGAATGCCATCACTTTCGATTTCCCTGCCACCAACAACGAGGCCGAATATGAAGCGCTGATCAACGGTCTATAAATGTCCACCGCAATGGGCATAAAGCGACTTCAAGTACACACCGACTCCCAGCTCATAGCACGCCAGATATCAGGGGAGTATGAGGCCCGAGACGAGCAAATGTCGGCCTACCAAGTGGTCGTCAAAGCACTCTGCCTGAAATTTGAACAAATCTACATCAAGCTAGTACCAAGGGATGCTAACTCCCGAGCCGATGCATTGACATGGCAAGCGACTTCGGAGGGACCATCAGAGATGAGGGATGTCACCATCACAAAACTCTCCCACCCCTCCACTGCTAACACAACAGTCGCTGCCCTAGACACCCCGAGTTTAAGCTGGATAACCCCCATAATCGACTACTTGATGACTGGGGCATTACCAACCGACAGAATTCAGGCAAAGCAATTGCAACTAAGGGCAGCAAGGTACACATTGGTTGGTAATGAACTATATAAGCGAGGCTTCAGCATACCACTGCTCCGATGTGTTACCCCAGAGCAAGGGCAGGCTATCCTGCAAGATATTCACGATGGGGTATGCAAAAACCACGCTGGGGGGCAGTCGCTCGCTCATAAGACGATGAGACAGGGGTATTATTGGCTAACTTTAAAGGCCGATGCCATGGTTTTCGCACGGAAATGCCACAAATGTCAAATACACGCACCATCAATTAAGGTCGCACCTGAGGAACTCACCAGCATCCTCAGTCCTTGGCCTTTTGCGAAGTGGGGGATAGATATCATCGGGCAATTACCAACAGCCCCGGGTTCAGTCAAGTATGCCCTAGTCGCAGTAGATTACTTCACAAAATGGGCCGAGGCTGAGGCTTTGGCGACCATAGATCAGGATCACGTCATCAAATTCATATGGCAAAACATCATCTGCAGATTCGGCCTACCGCAAGCAATTATATCCGATAATGGGAAGCATTTTGATGGTCATAAGATCGATAGTTCTTCAGAAAATGGAAAATCACCAAGCTTTTCTCTACTCCTTATCACCCTCAGTCAAACGGTCAAGTCGAAGCTGTGAACAAGATCATCAAGCACACTCTGAAAACCAAGATTGAGGGAGGAAAAGGGAAGTGGACCAGTGAATTACTAGATGTACTGTGGTCATACAGAACGACCTACCGAAATTCAACCGGAGAGACCCCTTATTCGATGGCATTTGGCTCGGAAGCAGTCATACCCGCAGAGGTCGATTTCCAAACTCTCAGAACCTCGCAAATCGCGACCGACTGCAACGATGAGGCCTTGGCCAGAAACCTAGACTTGCTCAAAGAGAAGCGATTAGAGGAAGGTATCCAAAATGCGAGATACAAACAACAATCCAAAAAATACTACAACTCTAAAGTGCGACTTCGAAAATTCAAAGTAGGCGACCTGGTCCTGAAGAAGACTCTCGGAGTAACCAAAGAAACTTTCGGACCAAACTGGGAAGAACCATACAAGGTCGCTCGAGTATTATCCAACGGGGCATACGAGCTCGAGAACTCAGATGGCACTCAGTCTCAGTACCCGTGGAACGCATCTCATCTGAAGAGATACTATCAGTAGGGTCGAGGCCAGTGTACTTGTAAACTTTTAGGCGAGTCAATAATAATGAGTTAAAATTTCTTTTTCACAATTCCTGTGTTTAAACCCAGGGAGGTCGCATAGATGAAACATCGACCCCCGGGAACGACTTTCGACATATTTCCGGCGAGATCACCACCTCTAGCGATGTGATCCTCCCCTAACTTTATAAGACGACTTAGTGAGGTTCAATCTAAAATCGCAATGCCAATAAGACGAATGAACATACGCACAGATTATAGTCGCATAAGGAAATCAAGTCGGCACAATAAAGGAAAGAAAAAGGCAGATTTCATTAATGACAACAAGCCCGAAGGTCGGTACATTATAAGAGCCCGAAGGCTAGATTACATCAAGCAGAAACCAAGATACATCATGATAACTGACGACAAATGTTTTACTACAACCCAATATCCACGACTGGCAGACGACTTCTGGCTTTAAGGCATGCTGATCAAAAGTATTGTTGGAGATGAGGTTCAACAACTTCTCAATCTCATTTTTCTTATCGGGATTCTTGATGACATCATTCTTAAGAACGATCAAGAATCCCATCAGCAGCACTGACTATGTTCAAAGGTCCATGTGTCAAGACTTTCCAGGTCGGATGGTCACGAGTCTATTTAGTCCATGTGTCAAGCCAAGGTCCCTTCTCGGAACAAGAGACCTCAACTTGAGGGGCAATTGTTGTAGCATGGATAAACCCGACCTCCCTCCTGGGCACGAAGGATCATAAACAATCCAACAAAGACTGCATGAAGCAACCTCGGCAAGGGGACCAAGGGATCAACCCACGTAATTCCCACAAGACCAAACCTTCAAGTCGCAAAGGTCGGCAACTCAGGTAGTCGGTAGTTCGGGAAGTCGCGATGCGATTCCCGCTTTATATCCTCAAGTCGGGAGCAACCTGCACCAGCCATAACTATACAGTTCACGTGGTTAATGACAGCCCCCGACACGCCACTAATCCGCCCTCCACATCCGCTCCACGATTGGCGCACGCTGAAGATGGACAATTTCTGGCCGGTCAAGGAGAGATTAATGGTTCCCGATATTATAGCCCTTTCATAGGCATTATTCCTTATGAATTCCCACCCAAAGGGTGGGAGTCATAGTATAAATAGGCTACCACGGCCACCTCTGTAACAGGTCGAACAACTTAGACTTCTAGGCATATACATACATCCTCTCCCTGGCTTGGACGCCCCCGAACGTAGTCTGATTCCAAAGACGAACCAGGTCACCAACTCCTTTGTCTCTTTTCCTGATTTGATTGCCTTTAGCATACGCATTTCACAATAATTATTGTTTAACTGAGTAGATAAAAACCAGTTACAACAAGCACAAATTGCCTGAGTTAAAGTCTACTGAGATAGTGATCCTGAGTAGCTTTCAGAAGCTTCAGATTAGCCCAGCTGATCCTGAGTTTTATCAGAGATCCTAAGAAGCTTGGATCAGATAATTATCTTACTGAATACTCAAATAGAGTTGATTCAGTTTGGTAACTATCTGTTCTAGCTAATCAAGAGTGCGGAATGTGTTGGCCCTAAGTTTATACTCGTTTTATCTTGCTGAAAATATTTTCCTTAGTAAAATAGTGGTTAAGGCTGTGATCAAGTTTGATGCAAGTTCAGTGGATTGTTTCCAACTGAATATTAAGAAAATAGTATGCTTTTAGTGAAAATATGCAACAGATAAAATGCAAAACAGAAAGCAAACAACACAACAAATTATAGTGGTTCAGAGACAAAGCTCCTCTCTCTGATCTTCAGAGAAATTCCTTAACACACTATCACCTAAAGCTTTCAGACTGAACACAACAGCTTACTAACTTTTCTACTTGAGTTTTCTGTCTGACTACTGCATCTTACTAACTCAACACACACAAGCTTTCTGACTGTCTAAAACAGCTTACTCACTTCTTCTCTAGAGCTTTCTAGCTGACTCAATTGCAGCTTACTTACTCCTTACAACTCTTTCTCACCAACAATCACACATACACTCAAACAACCTAATAAAAGGGTTTGGGTTGGGTTGGTTTCCAACTAGGGTGAGATATCCTTTGACAATAAGTACAAATGCAAAGGCTAGGATATCTCTACTAAGCTTTGGATATATAACAATTCTAGGCTTAGTGAATGAGCTCTCTTCAATATGAAACACTTGGGAAATCTTAGGTTTTCGAGTGCTTCAATTTGCAAGAATACAAATGAGCTCTTGAGTTGCTTTGATTTCCCGTAACCTTGCTATGTTGAATGTCACTGGTATTTATAGCCACCTTCTCCAAGGTCACTCTTTGAAAAACTATCTGTTGGAAGAGATAGTATCAAGAGTTTCCTCTTTTGGTTATTGATGAACGATCATTTTTAGGTTTGAACGCACCCTTGCATGTTTTAAGAAATATGCAGCCATGTAGCCAATCACCAATTTATGTGAACTGGAAGATCTCAGACCTGACATTTCTTCAGTGAGATGTCGCTTTCAGTGTCAGTAAAGTACATTGCTCTTGCCTCCTCATTGGTCGAAATCTTCCTTTGAGCAGAGACAAACAAACGACTTTATTTAGGTTGACCTTTCTGAGCTGATATGTTCCTTAATGTCCACAAATGTCTAACATTCTGTTTGTTTGTACTAGGAATGAACATAACACTATTTCATTTAAGATAGTGGTTCAGGGTCCTTTTTGTTTAGTACACAAACAGTCTTCAGGATCTTCAGTCTTTTAGGATTTCTTCGCTCTTCAGGATTCTTCTGAGTCTCCAGAGTCTTCAGGATTCTTCTGAGTCTTCAGAGTCTTCTGAGTCTTCAGAGTCTTTTGCTATGATGAGAAACAAATTTCTCCCTGATCTATATCTGCTAACTATACATGATGCAGATAATCCTGAGTCCTAATTTCTATCGAAACCTGATCCTGATCCTATACTAACAAGATATCCTGAACATGTCATACTCAGGGGTTTTGGGATCTAATCAAAATCTTTATTCAAATTCATCTCCCAACAATTTCCCCCTTTTTGATGATGCCAAAACCATCTTGTTACATTAAAAAAAACTTAACCTATCACTCAGGTTTCAGTTATCTGTTATATTCAAATGGCATATCAGATAAGTAAGAATATGTTAAAAGATAATGAGATATTATCTTATTCAATCACAAAAGAGAAACTTTTCATTGATGAAGGATAAGAGTTACATTTTACAATGAAAACCAAAAGAAATTAAACAGAAGTACATAGTCTTCAGTCTTCTTCGATCTCATCCTCTGGTACTTCCAAGTTGAACATCCCATAGTACCTCTTCTTCAGTTCATCTCTTTTCTTGATGATCTCTGGGTTGTTTCCTGTCAGGCCTAGCTGGAGGGCATACTGAGCAATTTCTTGAGAAATGGCAGCCTCATTTACATAGCCATTCTCAAACCTTGGAGCTGGGTACATGTTTGGCCCTGGAGCTACAATCTGAGTATTGTTCTCATCTGCCAAGTTGATCCATTTTTGCAGATACTCAAGATAGAATGTCAGCAGATATTCAATGAATGCCTCATTCTTGTCTGAGTTGCTCCCTCTCCATTCCCTCAGAATTTCATAGTAGAACCAGAAGGTTCTCTTTATCTCTTCCCATGCATCATTGATCTGGATAGGCATCCACTTGTCAATGTACGACCATTTCTAAGTTTTCTCAGTGCCTCTCCTCTTGCCAATGAATTTCCTGAATACACCCCTCATGTTCTGCTCTTCTTCCTTTTTCTTCTTAATCAATGGAGCACCAGATACTGAAGCAGTAGTTCTTTTCTCCTTTTCAATTTGCAGAGCTCTCAGAGTCTTCTTTGTATCGAAGGTCTCTGGTTGTGTATCAGGCTCTGTTTCCTCAGGTTCTTCCTCAGATTCATCAAAATCAACCACAAGCTTCCTTTGAATAGGTTTTGTTACCTTTGCTCTCTTCTTCTTCTCTGGCTCAACGAAGGCTACAACCTTCCTCTTTTCTGGTCTGTCCTGGGTTTCACCAGTCTTGCTTGTTTCAATCCTCCCCCTTTCAATCATTTTCTCTTCTAATATTTCCTGAGCAATCTGTTCTGATGTATGAGTGAGGCCAGGTTCTTCAACTTCTTTGAACTTCAGTTTCTCAGTGGCTTCAATCTCACTCAGAGCATCCAAGATTTTCTTTGCTTCAGCTTCTTTTTGGGCTTTCTTCTCCAAGGTCTGTGCCAACAACTTATCCAATTGTCCTTTTGAACTTGGTCTTTCCCCCTTTTTGGCATCATACCTTGGGAGAAGTTGGGACAATGCAGTATCCATATAGTATTGTTCTTTGCCTAAACTGCGCACTTCCCCAGCCAGCTGATCATGCCCATCTTCCAACCTCATCATATAGTTCTTGGCCATTGAAAATTCTTCTGAAAGTTGAGCAAACCGCATTGAGAAGGCATCGTGCATCATCTCTGACATCTTGGTCATGAGCAGAGTGCTTATTTCCTCAACACCTGATTTAATTAGTTGCTCATTCTTCTCAACCAACTTGGCCTTAAGATATGCAGTTCTGTCCTGATACCTCTGCTCCATGTTTGCATTGAGCTCTGTCCTTACTCCATCAATTTTCTCATCAAGTACAGTCAGCTTATCTGAGAGTGTAGTTTGAATTTGCAGCATATCAGATGATGAACTCAGATTTTCCAACTTTTGAGATTGACTTGCCAATGTTTCCTCCATCTGAGTCATCTTCTCTAAGACTGGCTCTATCTTCTTCAGCCCATCCAGGATTGGAGTTAAGTCAATCACTGGAGTTTGTACAGCAGTCTCCATCTGAGCTGGGTGCTCCAAACGAGCCTCAGTCTGCATATCATAAACATCAGATTTAAAGTTAGGTACTTCAGTAACTTTGGCATAATGTACAATAGTGCCAAAAGGTACCTGAAGAGTGCTAACTTCAGTCTGAGGTTGTCTGACATCAGGCTGTTTAGCTTGAATGTCTTTCTCTATTTCTCTCTCAACTTGTTTCTCCTGTTCAGCTCTTTTCCTCCTTCTCCTCCCTGATCCCCTTCTCCTTCCTGATTATGAGAACTGGATTCACCAGCCTCAGCATTTCTTTTCTCAGCCACCTTCTTTTTCACAAGCTCATCAAAATTAGCAACTTTCATCCTAAGCTTGGTCTTCCTGAAACCGGAGAACTCTGTCAAAGCAGCAGTCTCAACACTCCACCAATCCTCTCATCTGAAGGAGGCTATGTTCAGCATCTCCGGGAGTGTTTGGTTCAGGATATAGAACGTTGTCCTGAGCCTGAAGAAAAGATCCTGAAGGTCAGGATATGCATTGAGCTCAGGGTATCTGTCCAAGATGAACCGTTCCCCTTTGCTCCGCCACTCGGTTTCTTCTGCCTCTCCCTTCTTCAATTCAGGACTCTCAGGGATATTTGGCTCAGAATGTATGAGTTGGAGAGCTGATGGATCAAGAAAGGGTTCATTCAGGAGAGTATCCAGAATCAGCAAGTCCTGAGTTTCTGTTTGTTCTGAAGTCTGAGTTGGTCCCTCTTTAGTCGAGATCTGAGGTCCTTTGAAAATTTCCTGAGAGATTTTGTCAGAGCTCAGGAAAGTCTCAAGTACTTATGAGAATACATGCTCCTCAGTTTTTTGCTCCTGAACCTTCTTCACCACTTGAGCAAGAACCTGAAGTGGAGATTTCATTCCCTACTGAGCCTCAGTATGAATTTTTTCATCTTCACTGGCCTCTTTCTCGGCTATAGTCTGAAGCCTCTTCCGCTTCTGAGGAGCCATAACCTTTGTCTTCAGCTTCTCTCCAGTCTCCCTCTTTACCCTCAGTAAATCAAGGGATTTCTTCCTCCTCTCTTCCTGTTCTGAAGCCTCAGGATGTTTTACTGATGCTGTCCTGACTGATTTTTGGATAACCTCAGCAATCACAACTTCATCCTGATCAAAACTGGAATCGTCCTGATCCTCAGATTCCTCCTGAACCATCGAGCTCTGGCTTCTTTCCTTTTTCTTCTGGGCCTTGGGCTTCCTAAACATGATGCGAGTTCTTGAAAACTCAACACCTCCCATCAAGAACATTTCTTCCCGGGACATAGTTTCGATCAAAGAACTGATCTTTGTCCCAAATAGAACCTTTCCATTCTTGGTGAATGCCCCTTTGGCATATTTTAGCTTCTGATTCTGATGAAGGATGCAGTCCACCAAGAATTTCAGCCAGTTGAAGTCTATAGAGGGTGAATCCTCTATCGCAACCATGAGCCTTAGCTTGTTCCTGCTCACCTGCTCTAGACTCCCCGAAGTGCTCATCAAGCACTTTGCAACAATGTCAATCAAAACTCGGTATTTGGGTTTCAAACACCGTTTGTGCAAAGCACCCTTCAACTCTGCCTTGGTTTCCACAAATCTGTCTAAAATCTCTTGCTCTCGCCCAGCCATATATTACGCAGGATCCTCGCCTCTGTCATTTAATTCATAGAGTGAATTAATATCATCCAAAGATAGATTTACCTCCAAGGTGCGAACCACCTCTGCCCTGGACTTCGCATAAGTGCCGAAGCTCAACTACGACACCAGTCCACCATTGTCTCCTTCACGCAGATTGACCACAAACTGCAGCACCTCTTGTGCAAGTTCCAACTCTGGCATATTGCTTACCAGAAGTGATAAGCGGGCCATCCGAAGCATATTTAGAGTTTCTTCTTCCACTTTGGTAGCTTTATTATCGATCATTGCCACCACATGCTCAAAATAAGGTTTCTCCGCCTCGGCAAGATTCTTAATCACGTAACTTGGGAACTCCATTGCAGAATAATTTTCTGGGTAGGGTAAATGAAATGAAGGATTTAAAGGTTTGGAAGATAAAGGATTTTGAGGAATTGAATCATTTAAATGTGAGAAATAAACGAATGAAGGCTAACAGTTGGTTTATATATGATCTGCGAAATGACTATCAAGGGCTGTGATTAAATCTCGAAAATATGATGGCTGGTTGAGATTTAATCTGAGATTTAAAGAAAATCTCAAGAAAAAAGGCTATTATTGGCTAATTTTCTGGACAATAGGCAAATAGCAGTTTATAGGTTGACAAATGGTTGTTTCACGGAAATCGAGGCGACTGTTCGTCTTTTTCAGTCAAAGGTACTTCAAACATTCCCTCTTTAAAAGTTCAGGCCTTTTGTCATTTATTTCAAATGATTGCTGAGTAATTCCTTGTGTAATAAATGCCACTGAATTTAATGCATGTATCAATATAACTTCAGGATTATTTGAATATATAAACCTTACTGAATACCGATCCTGACAAAATTTGTCTTGAGTCTCAGTTTCCATCCTGAGAAAATTTTGTCCTGAGTTATTCTTCCTGAATAACTACATGCCCCTGAAGGACTTCCCCCTTCAGTGAAATTCATTCACCTGGATCCAACATTCCTAATTCAACTGATAGTTCCTGAATCTTGATTCAGTCAATGGTTTAGTCAAGATATCAGCTCTCTGTTTATCATTATGAATTTTCTCCATCCTAATATCCTTCTTCTCAACATGATCTCTGATAAAGTGATGTCTGATATCAACATGCTTACATCTAGTGTGCAATACTGGGTTTTGTGTAATAGCAATTGCACTATTATTGTCACAAAATATGGGTACTTCATTGGCTACAACTTTATAATCCCTCAATTGTTGTCTGAGCCAAAGAATCTGTGCACAACAGCTTCCTGCAGTCATGTATTCAGCTTCAGTAGTACTGGTTGCTACTGAGGTCTGTTTCTTTGAAAACCATGATATCAGTTTACTTCCAAGAAATTGGCAAGTTCCTGTAGTAGACTTCCTGTCAATTCTACATCCACCATAATCAGCATCTGAATAGCCAGTTAATTCAAGGTTATCATCAGCTGGATACCATAATCCTCTATTCACAGTGCCCTTAAGATATTTCAGAATATTTTTGGCAGCCTCCATGTGACTAGCCTTAGGATTAGCTTGGTATCTTGCACATATCCCTACAACAAATGTAATATCAGGCCTACTTGCTGTGAGATATAGCAATGATCCAATGATCCCTCTATAATCAGTGTGATTTACTTATTTGCCTTCAGGATCAGGATCCATCTTGTAGTTAGTATTCATAGGAATTCTAACTACATTGCAATTCTGTACACCATACTTAACAATTAGATCTCTGGCGTATTTTGCTTGATTGATGAAATTCCTTCCTTAGTTTGTTTCACCTGAAGTCCAAGAAAGAAATTCATCTCCCCCATCATAGACATCTCAAACTTTCCTTTCATCAGAGCTGAGAACTTCTCACACATCTGATGATTTGGAGAACCAAATATGATGTCATCCACATAAATCTGAACTAGTAAGATATCCTTCCCATCTTCTATCCTGAACAAGGTTCTATCAACTGTTCCTTTGGTAAAACCATGGTCAGTGAGAAATTGAGACAATGTATCATACCATGCTCTTGGTGCTTGTTTAAGACCATACAAGGCTTTCATGAGCCTGTAAACTTGGTCATCTTGTCTGAAACCAGGAGGTTGTTCCACATAAACCTCTTCTTTAAGCACACCATTCAGAAATGCACTTTTCACATCCATCTGATAGACTGTGAATTTCATGTGAGCAGCATATGCAAGAAACAATCTGATGGCTTCTAGTCTTGCAACAGGTTCAAAGGTTTCATCATAATCCAAGCCTTCTTGCCTTGTTTCTCACAATGTTGTTGTTCTCATCTCTCTTATTCTTTAACACTCACTTAGTTCCAATCATATTGTGCCTCTGAGGTCTATCCACTAGCGCCCAAACTTCATTTCTTGTGAACTGATTCAGCTCTTCTTGCATAGCAGTAATCCATAATGAATCTTTAAGAGCTTCTTCAATCTCAATAGGTTCTTTCTCAGATAGGAAGCAGCAGAATAAAGCACTTTCTCCATGGAACTTTCTTATTCTAACACCTTCTGATAGATCACCCACAATCTGACTTGTAGGATGACTATCCAACCATCTTCTCCTGGATGTCCCCCCTTCAATAGTATCCTCAACATTGGAAATGTTAGGTTCAGGCAGTTCATTAAATTCAGGGAACAACAGAAAATGAGAGAGTGAATCATCTTCCTCAGGGAAAATTCCATTCAGAACATTGTCAGAGACATTTGTTCCCCCTTGGTTGATAGATTCAGAGTTTGCCTCAGCTGTGACCACATCTTCATCGGCATTACATACCTGAGTCTGAACTGGTGTATGTTCAGATAGGTCAGCTTCAGTGTGTTGGCTTTCCTTCAGCGAAGAATTTTCATCCTAAGTCTCACCATCCTGAGTATTTCCATCCTGAGCTTCTTTGTCTGAGTCTGGTTCACTCCATTCATAGAGAGTGATTGATTTCTTCTTCTCAGGCTTAGAGGATGCTTTATCATTCTTCTTCAGGCTAAGTCTGGTGATTCTCTTGGTCAGATCTCCTGAGTCATGTTCCTGTTTCTTCTGAACACAAATAGATTCATAAAAAACAACATGAGGTGTTTCTTCCACAATAAGAGTCCTACAGTTGTAAACTCTGATGACTTTACTGACTTCAGAATATCCCTTCATCAGCTTTGCTATCAAAAGTTTTCAACTGATCTTTACCATTATTGTGTATGAAACACTTGCAACCAAACACACGAAAGAAAGAAACAAGACGCTTCCTTTCATTCCACAGCTCATAAGGTGTTTTTCCTTGATTCTTTGTTAGCATAGATTTATTCTGAGAGTAGCATGCATTGTTGATAGCTTCAACCCAAAATCTCTTAGGAATGTCAGCTTCAGCAATCATTGTTCTTGCAGCTTCTTTCAGAGTCCTATTTCTTCTTTCAGCAACACCATTCTGTTGTGGGGTCCTTGCAGCTGATGTTTCATGAGCTATTCCATTTGCTGCACAATAATCAGATATAATATGGTTGATAAATTCAGTGCCTTTATCTGATCTGATTTTGACCACACTCAGGTTCTTTTCAGTACTGAGTCTTTTTAGTAGTTCAGGCAGTTTTGTCTGAATCTCTTTCTTACTGAGTAAGAATATGACCCAAGTATATCTAGAGTAGTCATCAACTAACACAAGTGTATATTTCTGCCATTAGTGCTCACAGGTGTTATTGGACCAAAGAGATCCATATGTAACAATTGCAGTATTCTGTCAGTAGACACTTCTACTTTGCTTTTGAATGATGCTCTGATTTGTTTTCCTTTCTGACAAGCATCACATATATGATCCTTACTGAACACTTCATAGGTAACCCCCTCACAAGTGCTAATCTTGCAAGTTTTTTCAGAGTTTTGAAGTTTAAGTGATTCAATCTTTTGTGCCACAACCAACTGGTATCAGTAAAACTTTTTGCAACTAAACATGTATCTTTAGGAGTTGATCTCCAATAAGCAAGATACACATTCCCTTTTCTAGTACCAATTAGTAATATTTGTTGTGAAGCATTATCTTTCACATAACATAAGTTCTTTGAGAACTCAACACCACAGAATTGACTGATTGAAAGCAAATAATGCTTTAAACCAGAAACATATGAAACACCATGGATATGAACAGATTCAACTTCAAGAGTTCCATATCCTTCAGTCTGTCCTTTGGAATTATCTCCAAAAGTAATCTGATGGCCATTTTGCTCAACATAGTTAGTGAGTAAATGTTTGTATCCTGTCATGTGCCTTGAACATCCACTGTCCAGATACCATGCAGCAGGAGCTACTTCACTTCCACTCATCAGGGCTATGTTGTCTTCATTCAGCTCAGTGTCCTTTTCCTTAACCTGAAAAACAAATCAGGCCTTAGGTACCCATTTGGTGTAGGGTCCTACCAGGTTAGTTGTACCTTTTGGAACCCAAATCTGCCTGACAACTCTAATTACTTTAGAGTGGCTGATTTGTCTCCCATAAACATATACATACACATTCACCACCCTAGGTGCCTTGGTAGTACCCTGTGTATGAGTGCCAACCTTAGCATGAACATGAGCCTTAGAATTCTTCTTGGGTTCAGGCTTCTTGTTCCAATTCTTTGGCCTTGGTGCAGCTGGTCTCTGTCTCTGCTGACTTGGGTTCAGGAAATCTTTACCCTTAGGCAAGTGGGGTTTAGGTTGCCTGTACTGAAATTGTGGTCTTTCAGTAATCTGAGGACTAGGTCTTTTCAGTTGAGAATATCTCTGCTAAGTGTTTCTCTTCTGAAAATTCATCTGATGGTTAAGTGCAGATCTCTTTAGGTTGGTATTCTTAGCCTGAGGCTTCGAAGTACTGGCCTGAGGATTTCCTGCTGAGTGTTCAGGTTTTCTAGCCTTTTCCTGAGGTTTGGGCTTTCTTTCCTGAACCTTCAGTTTTTCTGAAACCGTAGGTCCTTTACCCTTGTCTAAAACACGGGGTTGTTCTTCAATAAGAAGATTAGTACATGCCACCGGTTTAACAAAGACAGTCTTAGTGCTACTAGAAGAAGCAGCATTCAAAAGACCTTGTGAGGTTCCCCCTGGATTATATCCCAATCCAGCCTTTATAGTTGCAGGTCTTTGATAACTCTGAATTTCATCTATTGCTTTAGATGCAAAATTCAATAGAGCTAACTTTCTCCGCACACTATCCTCACTTTTCTTTAGAGTTTCATGCTTCTCAAAGAGGTCATTGAATTTAGTCCTGATAAGCTGATTTTCCTCAGTGGATTTCTCTAATTTTCCTTTCAGGATTTCTATCACTTTCTCTTTTTCTGAGAGTTGTACTTTCAGAACATCTAGTTCATCAGTAGTTCCCATTAATTGAGAAGTGATCTCAGCAGTATTAGAGTCTTTCCACCTCAGATTTTCAAAAGTCAGTTCCTTATTCTGCTCTTGAGTTTCTATGAGCAGTTCTTGTAACACAGAATAGTCCTTCATAAGATTCTCAAAAGAATTCATCAGGCCAAAGTTACCGGTTACAGATGAACTTGATAACTCAGGTGCTTGTGTAGGAGCAACAACAGAGATAGAAGAATTTACCTCCTCAATAGCAACAAGGCATACATCATCACTGTCACTGTCTGAGAATATCTCTTCTGAAGAACTAGATCTTTTTTCAGATTGTTCTTCTTCTTCAGTAATCATAGCCTTCTTGCTAGAGATCTTTATGTCTCTCTTGGCTTGTCTCTACTTTATTTCTTTGGCACTCAGCTCAGGACAGTCATACTGGAAGTGACCTTTCTTCTGGCAGTTATAGCATCTGTTGGCATCATCATCCTAATCACTTTCCTCCTTGGCTTTGGAGTCCTTCTTTCTGGATGAGGATCCTTCAGTTTTGTGGTCCTTCATTTTCTCAGTGGATCTGTCCTTTGCTTCTGAGTTATTTCTGTTTCTGTACCTGTTGTTCTTATAGTATTTCTTATATTTTCCATATCTGCTATTGAGTCTTTCAAACCTTCTTGCCAACAGTACTAGCTTATCCTCTTGCTCATCCTGATTTTTGGCAAGTGAGTTATCAGACTCTTTAGCTTTACAGGATTTCTCTTTGGCTTTGAAACTTGCTAGATGAAGATTCATCTTTGCTATCAGATTTCTTAGTTTTCTTATCAATCACAAACTCATAAGCTTTCAGTTCAGAGAAAACTTGTTGGTATGGCATAAAATCAATATTCTTGGTGTTTTCAATCACCAAAGAATGTATATCCCATTTCTTAGACAATCCTCTAAGAATTTCCAGTGCCACCTCTCTTTGTGGGTATATTTTTCCAAGAGCATTCAGATCATTCATGATGCTAGTAAATCTGACTTCCAATTTGTCAATGGATTCACCATCTTCCATTTCAAAGCTGTCAAACTTTGCAATGGCAACAAACAGTTTGTTCTCTTTAATATGATTTGTGCATTGACACATGATAGCAAGTGTGTCCCATATTTCTTTAGCAGTTTCACAGTGAGAAATCATTCCCATAACACCATCATCAATAGTGCTATATAGAGTATCTTTAGCAATATTGTCCAAATTGACTAACTTTCTCTCATCAGGAGTAAGTTGGTCATTAGGTTTAGGAAATTCATCTCTGGGATCATCTCTCTCAGCATCAGTGATTCTGGGATTCACAACAGTGTACTTAAATGGTCCTTGAGAAACCAGTCTCCACATTCTTTCATGCTTAGAATACAGATGTGCCTGCATTCTCAATCTCTATAGGTCATAGCTCTCAACAGAGAACATAGGAAGTTTCTTAGAAGACATGATGAATGAGCCTTGTAAGATATCAGCAGTAAGATCTATTCAGTAGACCACCAAAGTCTTTCAGCAAATAGACTATGGCTACCAAAATAAGTGGTCAAAATGAACCACCCCTCTAATACTACTTGTTGGTCCCGGTGAAACGAGTCTTACACGTGTATGGGGGGGAATACACGTGTTCAGTGATTTTTTAAAATCTTTTTCTTTACTGAGATCAGAAGGGTCAGGATGTCCTGAGAATTTTGCCCTGAGAAGCACAAATTGCCCTGAGTCAAAGTCTACTGAGACAGCCTGAGCAGCTTTTAGAAGCTTCAGATTAGCTCAGTTGATCCTGAGTTTTATCAGAGATCCTGAGAAGCTTGGATCAGATAATTATCTTAGTGAATACTCAAATAGAGTTGATTCAGTTTGGTAACTATCTGTTCTAGCTAATCAAGAGTGCGGAATGTGTTGACCCTAAGTTTATACTCATTTTATCTTGCTGAAAATCTTTTCCTTAGTAAAATAGTGGTTAAGGCTGTGATCAAGTTTGATGCAAGTTCAGTGGATTGTTTCCAACTGAATATTAAGAAAACAATATGCTTTCAGTGAAAATATGCAACGGATAAAATGCAAAACAGAAAGTAAACAACACAACAAATTATAGTGGTTCAGAGACAAAGCTCCTACGTCCACTCTCTCTGATCTTCAGAGAAATTCCTTAACACACTATCACCTAAAGCTTTCAGGCTGAACACAGCAGCTTACTAACTTTTCTACTTGAGTTTTCTGGCTGACTACTGCAGCTTATAAACTCAACACACACAAGCTTTTTGTCTGTCTAAAACAACTTACTCACTTATTCTCTAGAGCTTTCTGGCTGACTCAACTGTAGCTTACTTACTCTTTACAACTCTTTCTCACCAACAATCACATACACACACACACTCAAACAACCTAATAAAAGGGTTTGGGTTGGGTTGGTTTCCAATTAAGGTGAGATATCCTTTGACAATAAGTACAAATGCAAAGGCTAGGATATCTCTACTAAGCTTTGGATATATAATAATTCTAGGCTTAGTGAATGAGCTCTCTTCAATGTGAAACACTTGGGAAATCTTAGGTTTTCGAGTGCTTCAATTTGCAAGAATACAAATGAGCTCTTGAGTTGCTTTGATTTCCCGGTAACCTTGCTATTTTGAAGGTCACTGGTATTTATAGGCAACTTATCCAAGGTCACCCTTTGAAAAACTATCCGTTGGAAGAGATAGTATCAAGAGTTTCCTCTTTTGGTTATTGATGAACGACCATTTTTAGGTTTGAACGCACCCTTGAATGTTTTAGGAAATATGCAGCCATGTAGCCAATCACCAATTTCTGTGAACTGGAAGATATCAGAACTGCCATTTCTTCAGTGAGATGTCGCTTTCAGTGTCAGTAAAGTACGTTGTTGTTGCCTCCTCATTGGTCGAAATCTTCATTTGAGCAGAGACTAACAAACGACTTTATTTAGGTTGACCTTTCTGAGCTGATATGTTCCTTAATGTCCACAAATGTCTAACATTCTGTTTGTTTGTACTAGGAATGAACATAACACTATTTCATTTAAGATAGTGGTTCAGGGTCCTTTTTGTTCAGTACACAAACAGTCTTCAGGATGTTCAGTCTTTCAAGATTTCTTCGCTCTTCGGGATTCTTCTGAGTCTTCAGAGTCTTCAGTATTCTTCTGAGTCTTCAGAGTCTTCAGAGTCTTTTGCTATGATGAGAAACAAATTTCTCACTGATCTATATCTGCTGACTATACATGATGCAGATAATCCTGAGTCCTAATTTCTATTGAAACCTGATCCTTATCCTATACTACCAAGATATCCTGAACATGTCATACTCAGGGGTTTTGGGATCTAATCAAAATCTTTATTCAAATTCATCTCCCGACAAGTACGTTGTTGTTGCCTCCTCATTGGTTGAAAACTTCCTTTGAGCAGAGACAAACAAACGACTTTATTTAGGTTAACCTTATTGAGCTGATATGTTCCTTAATGTCCACGAATGTCTAACATTCAGTTTGTTTGTACTAAGAATGAACATAACACTATTTTATCAAAATAGTTGTTCAGGGTCTTTTTGTTCAGTACAAAATAGTCTTCAGGATCTTTGGTCTTCAGGATCTTCAGTCTTCAGGATTCTTCTGAGCTACTCAGTGTCTTCTGAGTCTTCAAGAATTTTTTATTCTTCAGTATACTTTTGTTTCAGGGACTTTTAGTCTTCAGGATCTTCTGAGTCCTCAGGAATTTTTTATTTCTTCAGTACAACAAAATTAAGACCTATTTCTCCCTGAACTATATCTGCTGACTATACATGGTGCAGATAATCTTGAGCCTTAATATCTATTGAAACCTGATCCTACCCTACCAAGATGTTCTGATACATGTCATACTCAGGGGTTTTGGGATCTAATCAAAATCTTTATTAAATTCATCTCCCAACAATTTCCCCCTTTTTGATTATGCCAAAACCATCTTGTTACAGATATGCGAACATAATAGAAATAAACCTATCATCTATCCAGGTTTCAATTCCTATAACAAGTAAAGATATTTAAATAACAATCATCAACAAAATCAGTAAGATAATGAGATATTATCTTTTCAGAGCAAAAACCATCAGTGGAGTTTTCATTAATCAGAAAAGTTAAGTACAGGATACATAGATTGATCCTACTCTACTGAACAAAAAAAACATAAGATACATCAATCTTCTTCAAATTCAATTTCATCGGCTGGTGGGTTGAGGTTAAACATTCCATAGTAGCGTTTTTTCAGTTCTTCCCTCTTCTGAATAGTCTCAGCGTCGTTCCCTGTCAGCTCGAGATATTCAGCCTGATCCACAAAGTCAGCATAGATGAAATCATAATTCATCATCCCATTCTTGAACTTCGGTGGAGGATACTTGATCTGCCCAGGTGCTTTCAGCTGATAGCCTAAAGTATCAAACACATTGAACCATTTCTGGCATTCAATGGTGAAGTTCTTCAGAATGTAGGCTATGAAAGCATCATCCCTATCAGCAATGGTACGCGGCCAGACTTGCAGAATATCATAATTGAACACAAACTCCCTCTTGGCCGTTTCCCACTTATCATTCAGCTCAATGGGCATCCATTTATCCATATGAGGCCACATCCTCTTCCTCTGCTTCGTGCCTCTCCTTCTGTAGATCATCCTCTGGAATCCTCCTCTGTTCCTTTTTGCTTCCTCTCTGGCGTTTCTTGTCAATTTTGATCCTAATACAAGCAAAGCAGCCTTTCTCCTTTTCTCAGCCTCAATTATCTTGACAGAGTTATGTCAATCCCAATAGAGTCTCTTGGAAGACACATCATACTCACCAAATCCCTCTTTGAAGAGTTCATCGGTGTCAGACTCTTCACTCCTGTGGGCTTCAGCCTCAGAGAATTCTCCTGACAATTTCCTCCTGATTGGCTTTTCTGCAGGTTGCTTCATCTGGGCTTCTTCAGGAATTGGATCCATGGCAGCATGAGCTTCCCCCATCTTGCTTGACTCATGTGCCCTTTGTCTTTTAGCTCGCTCCTAAAGGACGTCACCTGCTGCCTCAGGGTGCACTGACACTTCAGGCATTTTTCTCTTCTCTTTTTGAATCACAGCTTCCTCATGGGTCAGCAATTTCCCTTCAATAGCTGGCAACTTCGTGAGCATATCATAGCTTTCCCCTTTTTTGGCATCATAATTGGCCAATATCTGCGAAAGGGTTCTGTCCATGTGGAGCTGCTCTCGTCAACAGATCTTAGCTCAGCAGCAATATGAAAGTTTTCATCCTGAATCCTCTGAAGCACATTCAACCTCATGGCTGTATCCTCAACAAGACCACCAAATGTAGCATGTATCTTGGTCACGAGTGATGAACTCATTTCCTCAACAGCAACTTTAATCAATTCCTCAGACCTGGTC
Organism: Stenogyne calaminthoides; assembly: GCA_037126765.1. NCBI lineage: Eukaryota > Viridiplantae > Streptophyta > Magnoliopsida > Lamiales > Lamiaceae > Stenogyne > Stenogyne calaminthoides. The sequence goes on from JBBCBC010000009.1 coordinate 9,583,347, forward strand.
TTCATCATCTCCTCCAGCATATTAGACCTCATCACACACCCTTCTCCATCTCTTCCAACACATCTCTAGACACATTTCCCATTCTAGCATGCATCTGTTGGGGTTATTCGTGAAAGAATGCTTTTACTTTATATAACCTATGTATTAACACTTATTTACTGAAATAAATTGTTTATCACTGTTGCTTTAAATATGATTGAATGTTATATATATTTATTGCAAAACGTTCGTAGCAAGCGTTACATTGTAGTTAACTTGGTGATACCAGATCACAGAAGATCACGTTAACAGTTCCTTGTATACGAGTGCATGTTTCACAACTTAGATAGATCCGAACAATCTATTGGTAGAAGTTGATGTGTAAGGCTCAGATTGACTTATCTTGACCAAGAGATTACACTAGTGCATTCGATGTGCTGAAGCGGACCTACAGAGAGGATAAACTCATTCGCACTGACTTAAGGGATGAAGAGTTAGACCTCAGTGGTTGTTGATTTCTTAATCTCTGTCACTTAATAAGGACTGTGTGTGATTAGTAGTTATTGCTTTGACTTATAAATGGGAAGAGAATCATTGCGACTTCGATACCCAATATCTTGGGCAATAATATTAATTGCACGACAGTTGCTAAATTAATACAGAGAATCGTGTGCTTGCAAAAGTCTTGCTTGATTGGTGCCCTTGGTGGGCCCGAAACCTTTATCATACCAAATCATGCAAGTGGAATTAATTTTCCGGTATGGATAATAAAGCTGGGTTATCCTTACTCCAAGGATAAAGATATTAATTAATATAAAGCTTTTCAGTGGCTTAATTAATTAATGGACTAAATAATCTTAAACACGGAAAATAATAATTGGGAGCCATATTACCGTAATATGGGTTAAGTTGGATAGTACAATATTAATTATATAGTGGTATTAATTAATATTAATGGGTTGAATTATATTGTGGCTCAATATTGGAATTCAGAAGCCCATTGGAAGATCCATCTTAATTCTCCTAAAGGCCCCTCAAGTAGCCCAAATTATAGTCCAATAAATAAAAGGTGCTTAAAATAAAATAAATTTATTGTTGCAATATTTCCTATTTTTTTTCGAAAATATTAAAGAAAAGAGGGAGAAGGATTTTCTTGAAAAGATTTTATGGAAAGGGGATAATGTATTCTTGGAATACAAGATTATCCCATAAATTCCAGAAAACTCCCACTTGGCTTCTTTAATTGGATTTTTCAAAAATTATGTGTAAGAAAGGGAAGAAAGATCTTCTTGATTTTCTTGGAAAGATTTTATAGATAAAGATATGTATTCTTGGAATACAAGAATATCTCATAAATTCAAGAAAGATCCAATCTTGCAAATCTTCTTGTTTTTTTTGAAAATTTAGGCTAAATAAGGGTGTGAGATTTTTGTGGAAAAATACACATGGAAATTTTTTTTTGGATATATTCAAGATTTCTTGGAGATCAAGAAAAGATCTTTCCTAGCCCTAATTGCCTTGAAAATTTTGAACACCCCCTTACTTATAAATAGGGGATGAATTTTTCATTCCCAACTAGTGTTTCATGCGTTGGAAATATTAGAAATCCACAAAGGTGGTGCAACAATATTTTTATTTTCCTTGTTTTATAAATCGTTCATCGGAGAACCTTCCACCAGGGTTATTTGGACGACGACTTGGGAATACTTGAGAAGGACTTTTGGTGGGTATCCAGATACTTGATCCCATGCATCTCGGATCGTCTCTCCAACGGGCATGCGTTTCGTAAACTCCTAGAAATTCCGCATGCTAGGATCTTTTACGTGAACTATTATTTGCATGTTGTTGTTGGATTAATTATTATTTGAATCCGCTTAGGTAAATTCATGCTAGTAATAATTGTTAATTTAAATTTGTGTTTATGAGGTCATCCCGTTAGATCCTGGCATATGTTATCCCAACAATCGGTATCGAGCCGGTTAAGACTCGATCTTTTAAACTGTAATTTAAATTGTTGTTCATTAAAATTGAAATTGGATAGTAGAAACATTAGATCTGTTTTTTGCGGTATCCAATTGTCATGGTATTTTAATGTGCTTATTTACATGCAAATAAATTGTTGGTTTTTTAATTAGATTCGTTCAGATTCGTTTTGCCTCGTGAGAAAATTCACGATTAGATTAGGATTTGTTTGATTTGATCAATGTAATAGACTAGTCTAGATCTAGGTTTATTTATTTTTCATAAATAAATTGTAATCGGATCATGAACGAAGACAGAGACGAAGAATTAAAGACGGGTGTCAAGTGCGGACGTCATGAAGTCAAGGCAGAAAGCACGGGCTATCTTTGGTTTAGCGACCGCATGCACCACCCGGACAGTCGCGGACGGGGCGAGGTGGATGCGTCGGGTGGTGGTGCCTTCTTGTGCCAGCCGATCTTGTGGGCTGTTTGAGCTGACAGGGACACGGACCCCGGATTCGAGGAAGCGTCCGGCGATGCTCCGTCTTGGCGGAATGTGCCATGGGCGGCGTAGGCGGGATGGCGATCGGACAAGGCGTGCTTAGGCACATGTGACTCAGTTCCGGGTCGTGAGCTACTCATTTTTTGGACGTCGTCCTAACCCAAAACGGAGGATGTTTTAAAGAATTGTAGCGGATTCAGTGGGAGCTTTTCGAGAAGAACGATGAAAGCAAAAGAAGGGACGATTTATCAAGATCAAGATTTGGAATTTAAACCATGACAGTTGGATATATGTGCCCAACGTGATTTATTTAGTCTTGATGCTTGTTTTAAATTCGTGCAATTTTATTTGTTAAATGTGTTTGCATGATTTGGAATTGTCTAAAAGAAAATCTCACTTTCGAAAATTACTAAGTATGTTTTATTGACAAATTTTATTCCGGATAATAAAATTATGTCAAATTGACCTCCATGATTTATTTATTTGTGAATTCTTTTGGAGAAATTTCAACGCGAACGGCCAAAAGATGGATTTCACATGAATAAATTCCCAAAAGGATGATTGTGAATTATTATTAGTGGCGACGATGACCCTCCCAACGAGGCTCGTACAAAGCAAAGTAATAATTATGTATTTATCATGGTTATTACTTAGGTATAAAATTGGTATGCATATACTTCTTCGAAGTCCCTGTCAATTTTATATTGGTCAAGTGGGAGCCGACTATTAATTTTTGAATTAAAGGTTTGTAATTGTTCTTGTTTGTAACCTGCTTGAATGTTTTTAAATAGACAGTTCACCCAACGTGACCTATTTAAACTGTTTTGAGATGTCGGCTGATGCAAGTTCATATTGTTTTGAGATTTTGATATGAACTATGTGATCGAATTGAGTGATAATTTTGTGCTTACACAAATTGTTATTTATTTCAGTTCAGCATGTCACAACCTTTTAATCCACTGAAATATACACTCAAAGAACATCAATTAACTGGTGATAACTATGTTGTTTGGAAACATAATATGAGTTTTGTCCTACCTGCACAAGAACACAATTGGGTTCTCAAGATGCCCAAGCCAAACAAGCCAACTGAAAGATCAACTGAAGCGGAGAGATCTTTATATAATGACTGGGAGCAGGCCAATGAGCCTATGAAGTATATAATCTTGACATCTTTGTCTGAGGATTTGAGATACATTCATGAAGGTGTTGAGTCTGCTGCTGAAATTATGCAAAGTCTCGAAGATATATTTTTAACAAAGAACCGCATGATCGATCAGTTCAAATGTGATGGCGTGACAATGCTGAAAATGACGGAGGGAACACCCGTAAGGGATCATGTTCTCAAGGTCAAGCGTTATTTTGACAAGCTTGCTTATCTCGGTACTGAGTATAGTAGTGAGGTTCAAGTGGATTCTTTGTTCCTAACTCTTCCAAAATGTTTTGATGAGTTTTAATGTAGTTTTGTGATGAGCGATCACATGTTCACTATGGATACTCTTCAAGAAGCTTTGGAGACGATAGAGAAACATCTGAGACAAGAAGATGAAGCCTTGGTGACCAAAAGTTTTTTCTCAAAATCTAGGCCAACGGAAGGCAAGATTGATGAAAAGATGAATGGTGGAAATCAAGGAAACCTCATGTTGGGATATTTTAGTTTTGATAAATTATGCCAAAACATTATCAACTTGTGTTATTTAAGATAATCTACAGATAACAAGTTGAGGGAGCGAGAGAACAAGTTAAGGGGAACTCATAAAATCGCATTTAAGATGATCGAGATCGGACAAAGGTCAAGAGACGAGGCCGTCGAGATCGAGATGGATAGGATGATGAGTTCCGAGTTAACTGATGATTTCGAACAAGAAGAAGCATCTTGATTTGTGATGAAGAAAAGGCGATAAAATCTTTGTGAAGAAATCGTAAATCAAAGTAGAAGAAATCAAATCAAGCGAGAAGAAATAAAAAATCAAAGAGAAGAAATCAAATCGGAAATGAAATCGGTTCGGATGAATAGTGAAATCGGTTCGGATGAATAAAGTGAAATCGATTCGGATGAACAGTGAAAATAACCGATGAACAGTGATTTCAAAGATCGATGAGCGATGATTTCAAAGACACCGTAAATCTGCAGATCGATTTTAGCGGACGGATCAAAGCGACCAAAATCGGAAGAGATGAGCGATGTCGACGAAATTTGATCGATCCGTTAGACACACAAAAGCAGCTGGCCAATAAGAAGACAACACACATATTGATGTGACATAAAGCTGCAAGGAAAAGTGCAAAAGGACAAAGAAAAGCTGGAAGTTATTAGTATGGATTTGAATATTACTTTCCAACGATAATATTTAAATCCACACTATAAATACATTGCACTATCTTCAAAAGAAGAAAATGGAGGATCTACAAAGTGAAATAAAAGCCAAATATTCAAGCAACTCCATTCATAGAACACAGAGCAAGAAATACACACATATATTCAAAAAGTGTTCTACCCTAGATCTAAGCACAAATGTTATATCCTAAGCTTAGAGAGATTTTCCCATCCTTAGCATTGAGCCTAAACAAATGTAAGGGAAAATCTCAACCTAGTTGGAAACCAAAACAAACCTTACCCAAATCAGTCGGTTAAGTTTGTAGGTGAGTGTGAACTCGGTAAATATCTAGCAATCCCGAAAGGGAGGGTAGGCGATCCCTTAGAGGGTGATAAGTCTCATTTGAGTGAGAACTCGGTAAACATCTAAGCAATCCCGAAAGGGAGGGTAGGCGATCCCTTAGAGGGTGATAAGTCCCGTTTGAGTGAGAACTCGGTAAACATCTGTTGGTTAGTTGGTGCCCCATGAAGGGAAGAGTGGATGTAGGACGAGTTGTCCGAACCACTATAAAAATACGTGTGTTCTTATTTGCTTTCATATTAACTGTCATACATACTTTAGCAAATCTGCATAACACATTCGAAAAAAAAATTTAAGTCACCTCCCATTAAGATTTTACGAGTTTTAAATCGGGTTTTTCGGGACCAACAAGTGGTATCAGAGTGGGTGCTCAAAAGATTACTTTTTCAATGTGATCGCCTGAGCAGATCTATTTTTTAAAACCTGTCTCTGATCTGATACCAACAAGTGGTATCAGAGCAGGGGTTCAAAAGTTCACTAGATTTTAATGTGAACACCTGAACTGATCTTTTTTGTTAAAACCCATTTAGTTTAAAATGCATAAATTTTAAAATTCATGGAGGTTGACAATCATCTTCTCTTTTTTTTTTTTTTTTTTTGAAATCAAATGTTCTTCATCATTTCACTTGTTTAACTAACATTGTTTTTCTCGTATATTTTTTATTGTTAGTTAGTTTTGGCATCATTATCAAAAAGGGGGAAATTGTTGGGATATTTTAGTTTTGATAAATTATGCCAAAACATTATCAACTTGTGTTATTTAAGATAATCTACGATAACAAGTTGGGGAACGAGAACAAGTTAGGGGAACTCATAAAATCGATTTAAGATGATCGAGAGATCGAGGTCGAGAAATTTAGGCCGTCGAGATCGAGATCGATGAGTAGGATGAGTTTCGAGTTAAGCGATGAAATTTGAACAAGAAGAAGCATGTTGATTTGATGAAGAAAAAGTCGATAAAATCTTTGTGAAGAAATCGTAAATCAAAGTAGAAGAAATCGAAATCAAATCAAAGCGAGAAGAAATCAAATCGGAAATGAAATCAGTTCGGATGAACAGTGAAATCAGTTCGGATGAACAGTGAAATCATGTCGGATGAACAGTGAAAACAACTTCTGATGAATAGTGATTTTAGCACACAAGAAATCTGCAGACCAGATTCCTACAGATCATATTTCAGCGGACCAGATCAGGCGACCAAAATCAGAAGAGATGAACAGTAATCTAACGAGCTGATCAGATCCGTTAGACACACAAAAGCAGCTGGCCAATAAGAAGACAACACACATATTGATGTGACATAAAGCTGCAAGGAAAAGTGTAAAAGGACAAAGAAAAGCTGGAAGTTATTAGTATGGATTTGAATATTACTTTCCAACGGTAATATTTAAATCCACACTATAAATACATTGCACTATCTTCAAAAGAATAAAATGGAGGATCTGCAACACAGAGCAAGAAATACACACATATATTCAAAAGTGTTCTACCCTAGATCTAAGCACAAATGCTATATCCTAATCTTAGAGAGATTTTCCCATCCTTAGCATTGAGGCTAAACAAATGTAAGGGAAATCTCAACCTAGTTGGAAACCAAACAAACCTTACCCAAATCAGTCGGTTAAGTTTGTAGGTGAGTGTGAACTCGGTAAACATCTAGCAATCCCGAAAGGGAGGGTAGGCGATCCCTTAGAGGGTGATAAGTCCCATTTGAGTGAGAACTCGGTAAACATCTAAGCAATCCCGAAAGGGAGGGTAGGCGATCCCTTAGAGGGTGATAAGTCCCGTTTGAGTGAGAACTCGGTAAAGATCTGTTGGTTAGTTGGTGCCCCATGAAGGGAAGAGTGGATGTAGGACGAGTTGTCCGAACCACTATAAAAATACATGTGTTCTTATTTGCTTTCATATTAACTGTCATACATACTTTAGCAAATCTGCATAACACATTCGAAAAAAAAAATTTAAGTCACCTCCCATTGAGATTTTACGAGTTTTAAATCGGGTTTTTCGGGACCAACACCTCACTACCAAGAAAAGTAGAGAAAAGGCGGTCAAATGGTTGGGTGTCAGAAGGAATCCAAAGGGGAAGTGTTTTAACTGTTGTGAAAAAGGACATTGGCGAGATGCCTGTTCCAATCCTAAAAGGAGAGGAAAGAAAGGTAATTCTCACGCACTAGTTGTTGAAACTTGTTTAGCGGCGTATGCTACCCACTCGTGGGTAATGGATCTGATATCCTTCGATCATGTTTGTTTCACATTCTGGGGTTCAAGTTGACCCTAAGACAACTTAGTGGAAGTGAGGTCCTCATCACACCGGGCGATCTTACGAGAGTAGCAATTTGAAATGATGGGGAGACGTGCACCTATCTTTTGAAGACAAGATTTTAGTTTTAAGAGATGTTCTTTACATTCCAGTTTTTCGCAAAAACCTTATTTCAGTTTCAAAACTAATTAATGATGGATATTCTGTTCATTTTTCTAAGCAAGTTACTGTTTACCGTAACGATGTGTTTATCTGTCATGGAATTTTGCAGAACAATCTCTATACTATTAACTGTGCACACCACTCATAAAATGCATCTTATAACACATCTACAGTTTCATGCAATAAGAGGAAACGTTCAGAAAACGTGAATGAGACACTTCTATGGCATCTATGACTGGGTCATATTAATCTAAATCGGATCCAAAGGTTGGTGAAAGATGGTTATTTTGTCGGACCTCTGATTTAGAACCACTTCCAACCTGCGAATCATGTTTAGAGGGTAAGATGACCAAGAGGGCATTTGGAGCCAAGGGGAATAGAGCCACATAAGTGTTGCAAATCGTTCATATTGACATGTGTGGTCCAATGTCAACCAAAGCTAGAGGTAGCTATGAGTATTTTGTGACTTTCACGGATGATTACTCAAGGTTCGGGTACATTTTCCTCATGAAACACAAATCGGAAACCTTTGATAAATTCAAGAAGTTCAAAGCCGAAGTGGAGAATCATCAGGAAAAAAGTATCAAGTTTCTACGATCTGATCGTGGAGGCGAATACCTCAGCGATGAGTTTTTGAACTACCTGTCAGACGAGGGTATTGTTTCCCAGTTGACTGCACCCGGAACCCCTCAACAAAATGGGGTTGCAGAATGAAGAAATAGAACACTCTTAGAAATGGTCAGATCCATGATGAGTTATTCAGATCTACCCAAGTCGTTTTGGGGTCATGCCTTGAACAATGACTTACGTTCGAACTGGTGTCATCAAATCGGTTCCCAAAACCCCTAAAGAGTTGTGGACCGGCAAGAAGCCGATCGAGACACCTCAGATTTGGGGGTGTCCGCATCGTCTTTAGACAAAGGAAGCGAGTAAGTTGGATGCACGATCGGAACTAAGGCTGTTTATAGGATATCCCATGGGAACGAAAGGGTGAATGTTCTATGGTCCCGAAGATCAAAAGGTGGTAATAAGTACACACTTTAGATTTTTGGAAGAAGACTTTATGAACAATCGAAAGCCCAAAAATGAGATTACCTTAAATGAAATAAGAGAGCAAACTCATATACCAACTGTACAGGTTGATATACCAAGCGTCACTCCGACACAATCGGAACCTCGTCGTAGTGGGAGGGTTGTTCGACAACCTGAGAGATTCATGTGGATAGGAGAATCTTCGGATTTGGTCCCCGAGGATAGTGAATCAGACCCCTGGTCCTACAAGGAGGCGGTCCAAGATAAGGATTCAGAATCCTGGCAAACTGCGATAGAAGCAGAGATGGGCTCAATAGATCATAATCAGGTATGGGAGCTAGTTGAACCACCCAATGGAGTAAAACCCATTGGATGCAAGTGGGTCTACAAGAGGAAAAGAGGACCGGACGGGAAGGTGGAAACCTTTAAGGCTAGGCTTGTGGCAAAGGGATACATTCAGAAAGAGGGTATCGATTATGAAGAAACCTTTTCGTCTGTAGCCATGCTTAAGTCCATCTGTATTCTCTTGGCAATAGCTGCGCATCTAGATTTTGAGATCTGGCAGATGGATGTCAAGACAACTTTCCTTAACGAGAGTCTTGACGAGGAAATCTATATGCAACAGCCCGAAGATTTCATTGAAAAAGGCCAAGAACACCTTGTGTGCAATCTCAGGAAGTCCATTTATGGACTTAAGCAAGCATCTCGGGCTTGGAACCAATGTTTTGATCATGTAATCAAATCTTATGGGTTTGATCAAAATGATTTCCAATCAGATCTAGATTTCAGAAAATCTACCTCGGGTAGTGTGTTTTGTCTGGGGGGAGGAGCTGTAACATGGAGAAGCGTTAAGAAGAAATGCATCGCCGATTCTACCATGGAAGCCGAATATGTAGCTGCTTGTGAAGCAGCGAAAGAAGCGGTGTGGCTCAAGAACTTCCTAGTGGACTTGGACGTTGTTTCGAATTTGCCCAGCACCATCACGATCTTTTGTGATAATGCCGGAGCAGTTGCAAATTCAAGGGAACCGAGAGCCCACAAGGCCAACAAACACATTGAAAGGAAATACCATCTTATACAAGAAATAATTCAGAGAGGAGATATAGAGGTGGCAAAGATCGCGTCGGAAGACAACATAACTGATCCATTCACAACGGGTCTGCCTCAGTTAACATTCGAGAGACATGTGGAAGGAATGGGTGTCAAGAGCGTTGTCAATCTGCTTTGAGTATAAGTGGGAGAAAAGTTAATAGGTTGATGTAGGTGACATTAGATGTCACCAGATAATACATCAGACAGGTTGTGGAATACTTAAAAGCAGACTTTGAGTATAAGTGGGAGATTGTAGGGGTTATGCGTGAAAGTATGCTTTTACTTTGTATAACCTATGTATTAAACACTTATTTACTGAAATAAATTGTTTATCACTGTTGCTTTAAATATGATTGAATGTTATATATATTTATTGCAAACCGTTCGTAGCAAGTGTTACATTGTAGTTAACGTGGTGATACTACATCACAAAAGATCACGTTAACAATTCCTTGTATACGAGTGCGTGTTTCACAACTTAGATAGATCCGAACAATCTATTAGTAGAAGTTGATGTGTAAGGCTCAGATTGGCTTGTCTTGACCAAGAGATTACACTAGTGCATTCGATGTGCTGAAGCGGACTTACAGAGAGGATAAACTCATTCGCACTGACTTAAGGGATGAAGAGTTAGACCTCAGTGGTTGTTAATTTCTTAATCTCTGTCACTTAATAAGGACTGTGTGTGATTAGTAGTTATTGCTTTGACTTATAAATGGGAAGAGAATCATTGCGACTTCGATACCCTATATCTTGTGGAATAATATTAATTGCACGACAGTTGCTAAATAATACAGAGAATCGTGTGCTTGCAAAAGTCTTGCTTGATTGGTCCCCTTGGTGGGCCCGAAACCTTTATCATACCAAATCTTGCAAGTGGAATTAATTTTCCGGTATGGATAATAAAGCTGGGTTGTCCTTACTCCAAGGATAAAAATATTAATTAATATAAAGCTTTTCAGTGGCTTAATTAATTAATGGACTAAATAATCTTAAACACGGGAAATAATAATCGGGAGCCATATTACCGTAATATGGGTTAAGTTGGATAGTACAATATAAATTATATAGTGGTATTAATTAATATTAATGGGCTGAATTATATTGTGGCTCAATATTGGAATTCAGAAGCCCATTGGAAGGTCCATCTTAATTCTCCTAAAGGCCCCTCAAGTAGCCCAAATTATAGTCCAATAAATAAAATGTGTTTAAAATAAAATAAATTTATTGTTGCAATATTTCCTTTTCTTTTTTTTTTTGAAAATATTAAAGAAAAGAGGGAGAAGGATTTTCTTGAAAAGATTTTATGGAAATGAGATAATGTATTCTTGGAATACAAGATTATCCCAAAATTCAAGAAAACTCCCACTTGGCTTCTTTAATTGGATTTTTCGAAAATTATGTGTAAGAAAGGGAAGAAAGACCTTCTTGATTTTCTTGGAAAGATTTTATGGAGAAAGATATGTATTCTTGGAATACAAGAATATCTCATAAATTCAAGAAAGATCCAATCTTGCAAATCTTCTTGTTTTTTCGAAAATTTAGGCTAAATAAGGGTGTGAGACTTTTGTGGAAAAATACACATGGAAAGAAGAATATATTGGATATATTCAAGATTTCTTAGAGATCAAGAAAAGATCTTTCCTAGCCCTAATTGCCTTGAAAATTTCGAACACCCCCTTACTTATAAATAGGGGATGAATTTTTCATTCCCAACTAGTGTTCCATGCGTTGAAAATATTAGAAATCCACAAAGGTGGTGGAACAATATTTTTATTTTCCTTGTTTTATAAATCGTTCATCGGAGAACCTTCCACCTGGGTTATTGGACGAGGACTTGGGAATACTTGAGCAGGACTTTTGGTGGGTATCCAGATACTTGATCATATCTGTCTCAGATCGTCTCTCCAACGGGTACGTTTACGTAAACTCCTAGAAATTCCACATGCTAGGATCTTTTACGCGAAATATTATTTGCATGTTGTTGTTGGATTAATTATTATTTGAATTCGCTTAGGTAAATGCATGCTAGTAATAATTGTTAATTTAAATTTGTTTTTATGAGGTCATCCCGTTAGATCCTGGCATATGTTATCCCAACAGCATCTCAGTGAACTTTTTATCAATAGATGTAGATAATGAGGTTACCTGATCAGCCTTAGCCATTTATGTGTTCAGCAATTCAACCATGGCGCCCTGAGAAGACTGAGCTTCAGCAATCTTAGATACTTGCTCCACTAGAGGCTCGAGCTTGGACATTTGATCAACAAGCGGCTCAAGCTTGGTCAGCTTCTCCAGAACAGGTGTGAGATTAACAACTGGTGGTGGAGGAATGGGTATTTCAGCTTCAGTCTGCACTCCAGCATTTGCCATCTCAGTGACCTCAACTTCAGGCTCTGTTGGATGTTGAAATGTCTGGTCAAGTGTTATCATTTGCAAGGGTGGAACATCATGATCTTGTTCCCCCTGAAGTGTAGCTTCCACACTTGACTCAGCATCTTTCTTATCCTCTTCAGGAACATTCTCCTTATTCTTGTCCTGATCCTGATCATCCTCGTCCTGACCATCATCTCCCTTTTCAGCCTGACTGGCAGCCTTCCTCTCAACAATTTTCTTCAGCACAAGTTGGTCAAACTCAGTTGGCTTAATCCGCAATCTCTTCTTTCCCAATCCTGAGAAGGCATCAAGCTCTGCCACCTCCTCAGCCCAAAACTCCTCGCCCCTGAAGTTGCCAATCCTTAGCATCATCGCAAACGACTAATTGACAATCAACATGGAGGTTTTTAGCTTGAAGAACATATCCTGAAGATCAGGATAGTTCACCAATTCTGGGTACTTGTCAAGCACAAACCTCTCCGCCTTTTGCCTCCACTCCTTCTCCTCCGCTTCACCTTTCCTGAGTTCAGGAACAGGTGCCTCCTCTTCAGAGCTAGAATGAGCATCTGAAGGTATGGATATGTATGGCTCTGAGGGGTGAGTGGGTGGGAGGGTAATTTGGCTTTCTTCAACAGGTGTTTGGGAACCTGCGAAGATTTCTTGGGTGATTCTGTCATCGGCAATACTGGTACCAAGTACCTCAGTAAAGACGTCTTCCTCTCCTTCACCTCCTAAGGGAATAATGTCCTGAGTGGTTTCTGCCGCAATTGTCTGAGAGACAGCTTTGGCAAGTGTATCAAGAGGGGACTTTACTCCTGACTCTTGTTCCCTTATTGTCCTGAGACGCTTCTTCTTCTTCTTCTGATCCTCCTGAGCCTTCTTTTTCTCCCCAATCTCCCTCTTCACCTTTAGCAGTTCAAGGGATTTCTTCCTCTTCTCCTCCTCTCCTGACTCTTCAGGACATTTTACTGATGCTGTCCTGACCCTCTTCTGAAGGACCTCAGCCAGTGCAACATCGTCCTGATCAGAGTCAGAATCATCCTGTTCCTCAGGTTCCTCCTGAACCATAGAGCTCTGGCTTCCTGACGGAGCAGCCTTCCTTTTTTGGGACTTGGGCTTTCGGAACATGATCCGAGTCCTAGAAAATTCCACTCCCGTCATCAAAAACATATTTTCTCTGGGAAAGGTCTCGATTAAAAAGTTGATCTTCGTCCCAAACAAGACCTTCCCATTCTTGGTGAATGAACCTTTGGCATACTTCAGCTTCTGATTTTGATGAAGGATCCAGTCCACCAAAAATTTCAGCCAGTTGAAGTCCTTAGAGGGTGAGTCCTCTATCTCAGCTATGAGCCTCAACTTATTCCGGCTCACCTGCTCCAGACTTCCAGAAGTGCTCATCAAGCACTTGGCCACAATATCAATCAACACCCTGTACTTGGGCTTCAAACACCATTTGTGCAGAGCTCCTTTCAATTTCGCCTTCGATTCTGCAAATCGGTCTAAGATTTCTTGCTCCCTACCAGACATATAGAGCGTTGGATCTTCTCCTCTGTCATTCAACTCAAAGACATCATTAATATCTTCCAAGGATAGAACTACTTCCTTGGTGCACACAACCTCTGCTTTTGATTTCGCATAAGTTCTGAAACTTAACTTTGAAACCAAACCCCCCCTTCCACCTTCTCGAAGGTTTACAACAAATTGTAGAACTTCCTATGACAATTCTGAATCGAGCATATTGCTTACCAACGCCATCAGACGAGCCATCCGCAATATGTTTAACGCCTCTTCTTCCACCTTAGTAGCCTTATTGTCGATCATGGCTACTACGTGCTCAAAATATGGCTTCTCTGTCTCCGCAAGAACTTTGATCATCGAATAGCTAGGAAACTCCATTGCAAGAGAAATTTCTGGGTAGTGAGAAATGAGGGTTTTTGAAGATTAAGGGTTTTAGGATTCTGAATCGTTTGAGTGTAAAAATGAAGAATGAAGGTAAACAGTTGGTTTATATATGATTTTGAAAATCATATACCAAGGGCTGTGATTAAATCTCGAAAAATATAATGAATGGTTGAGATTTAACCGGATTTTAAGAAAAATCTTGAGGGTATGGCTATTTTTGGCTAAATTTCTGGAGAATAGGCAAATAGCAGTTTATAGGTTGACAAATGGCTGTTTCTCGATAATCGACGATTGTTCATCTTTTCTAGTCAAAGACGCTCCAAAACATTCCCGCTTTGAAAAGTTCAGGTATTTTATCATTTATTCCAAATGATTACTGAGTGAAATAAATGCCATGAGTTAATGCATGTCTCAATATTGCTTCAGGGTTATTTGAATGTATAATCCTTACTGAATACTGATCTTGACAAGAAATTATCCTGAGTCTCAGTTTCCTTCCTGAGAAAATTTTTGTCCTGAGTTATTCCTCCTGAATAACTACATGCACCTGAAGGACTTCTCCCTTCAGTGAATTCACTCACCTGGATCTAACATACCTAATTCTACTGATAGTTCCTGAAATCTTGACTCAGCAAAAGGTTTTGTCAAAATATCAGCTCTCTGTTTATCAGTATGAATTTTCTCCATCTTTATATCTTTCTTTTCAACATGATCTTTGATAAAGTGATGTCTGATATCAACATGCTTACATCTGGTGTGCAATACCGGATTTTGTGTAATAGCAATTGCACTATTATTGTCACAAAATATAGGTACTTCATTGGCTACAACCTTATAATCCCTCAATTGTTGTCTGAGCCAAATAATCTGTGCACAACAGCTTCCTGCAGCCATGTATTTAGCTTCAGTAGTACTAGTTGCTACTGAGGTCTGTTTCTTTGAAAACCATGATATCAGTTTACTTCCAAGAAATTGACAAGTTCCAGTAGTAGACTTCCTGTCAATTCTACAACCACCATAATCAGCATCTGAATAACCAGATAATTCAATGTTATCATCAGTTGGATACCATAATCCTCTATTCACAATGCCTTTAAGATATTTCAAAATCTTTTTAGCAGCATCCATGTGACTAGCTTTAGGATTAGCTTGGTATTTTGCACATATCCTAACAGTAAAGGTAATATCAGGCCTACTTGCTGTGAGATATAGCAATGATCCAATGATCCCTCTATAATCAGTATGATTCACTGACTTGCCTTCAGGATCAGGATTCATCTTGTAGTTAGTATTCATAGGAATTCTAACTGCATTGCAATTCTGTACACCATACTTAGCAATCAGGTCTCTGGTGTATTTTGCCTGATTGATGAATATTCCTTCTTTAGTTTGTTTTACCTGAAGTCCTAGAAAGAAATTCATCTCCCCCATCATAGACATCTCAAACTTTCCTTTCATCAGAGCAAAAAACTTCTCACACATCTGATGATTAGGAGATCCAAATATGATGTCATCCACATAAATCTGAACTAGTAAGATATATTTCCAATCTTCTATCCTGAACAAGGTTCTATCAACAGTTCCTTTGGTAAAACCATGGTTAGTAAGAAATTGAGAAAGTGTATCATACCATGCTCTGGGTGTTTGCTTTAGACCATACAAGGCTTTTCTGAGCCTGTAAACTTGGTCATTCTGGCGAAATCCAGGAGGTTGTTCCACATAAACCTCTTCTTTAAGCACACCATTCAGAAATGCACTTTTCACATCCATCTGATAGACTGTGAATTTCATGTGGGCAGCATATGCAAGAAATAATCTGATGGCTTCTAGTCTTGCAACAGGTGCAAAGGTTTCATCATAATCCAAGCCTTCTTCTTGGGAATAACATTGTGCAACTAGCCTTAACTTGTTTCTTACAATGTTGTTGTTTTCATCTCTTTTGTTCTTGAATACCCACTTAGTTCCAATCACATTGTGCCTCTGAGGTCTATCCACTAGCTCCCAAACTTCATTTCTTGTGAACTGATTCAGCTCTTCTTGCATAGCAGTAATCCAAAACGAATTCTTCAGAGCTTCTTCAATCTCAGTGGGTTCCTTCTCAGATAGGAAACATCATAATAGAGCACTTTCACCATGGAAATTTCTTGTCCTAACACCTTCTGATAGATCACCCACAATCTGACTTGTAGGATGAATATCCAACCATATTCTCCTGGATTTTCCCCCTTCAGTAGTATCCTCAACATTGGAAATGTTAGGTTCAGGCAGTTCATTGAATTCAGGGAACAACAGAAAAGGAGAGAGTGAATCATCTTCCTCAGGGGAAATTCCATTCAGAACACTGTCAGTGACATTTGTTCCCCCTTGGTTGATAGATTCAGAGTTTGCCTCAGCTAAGACCACATCTTCATCGGCATTACATACCTGAGTCTGAACTAGTGTTTGTTCAGATTGGTCAGCTTCAGTGTGTTGGCTTTCTTTCAGTTGAGAACTGTCATCCTGAGTTTCACCAGCCTGACTATTTCCATCATGAGCTTCTTTGTTTGAGTCTGATTCACTCCATTCATAGAAAGTGATTGACTTCTTCTTTTCAGGCTCAGGGGATGTTTTATCATTCTTTTTCAGGCTAAGTCTGGTGATTCTCTTGGTTAGATCTCCTGAGTCATGTTCCTGTTTCTTCTGAACACAAGTAGATTCATCAAAAACAACATGAGGTGTTTCTTCCACAATAAGGGTCCTACAGTTTTAAACTCTGAAAGCTTTACTGATTTCAGAATATCCTAAGAATATCCCTTCATCGGCTTTGCTATCAAAAGTTTTCAACTGATCTTTACCATTATTGTATATGAAACACTTACAACCAAATACACGAAAGAAAGAAACAAGAGGTTTCCTTTCATTCCACAGCTCATAAGGTGTTTTTCCTTGATTCTTTGTCAGCATGGATCTGTTCTGAGAGTAGCATGCAGTGTTGATAGCTTCTGCCCAAAATCTTTTAGGAATATCAGCTTCAGCAATCATTGTTCTTGCAGCTTCTTTTAGAGTCATGTTTCTTCTTTCCGTAACACCATTCTGTTGTGGGGTCCTTGCAGCTGATGTTTCATGAGCTATTTCATTTGCTGCACAATAATCAGATATAATATAGTTGATAAATTTAGTTCCTTTATTTGATCTGATTTTGACCACACTCAGATTCTTTTCAATACTGAGTCTTTTTAGTAATTCAGACAGTTTTGTCTGAGTCTCTTTCTTACTGAGTAAGAATATGACCCAAGTGTATCTAGAGTAGTCATCAACTACCACAAGTGTATATTTCCTGCCATTTATGATCAAAGGTGTTACTGGACCAAAGAGATCCATATGTAACAGTTGGAGTATTCTGTCAGTAGAAACTTCTACTTTGCTTTTGAATGATGCTCTGATTTGTTTTCCTTTCTGACAAGCATCACATATGTGATTTTTACTGAACACTTCATTGGGTAACCCCCTCACAAGTGCTAATCTTGCAAGTTTGTTCAGGGTTTTGAAGTTTAAGTGATTCAGCCTTTTATGCCACAACCAACTGGTATCAGTAGAACTTTTTGCAACCAAACATGTATCTTTAGGAGTTGATCTCCAATCAGCAAGATACACATTCCCTTTTCTAGTACCAGTTAGTAATATTTGCTGTGAAGCATTATCTTTCACATAACATAAGTTCTTTGAGAACTCCACACTGAATCCTTTGTCACAGAATTGACTGATAGAAAGCAAATTATGATTTAAACCAGAAACATAAGAAACACCATGGATATGAACAGAATCAACTTCAAGAGTTCCATATCCTTCAGTATGTCCTTTGGAGTTATCTCCAAAAGTAATCTGAGGGCCTTTTTGCTCAACATAGTTAGTGGGTAAATGTTTGTATCCTGTCATGTGCCTTGAACATCCACTGTCCAGATACCATGCAGCAGGGGCTACTTCACTTCCACTCATCTATTGGGTTATGGAGCCTGATTTGGGGAAGGAGTCCAGGGTGCAAGAGACGTTCGATCAGTTAAGGTCGAGCACTTTCGCTCGACCAAGGAGTGAGGTCGTGCGCATCCAATTCCAAGGAGGACAAGGCGCTCAACCAGTTGAGGCCATGAACTTCCGCTCGACCAAGAAGCGAGGTCGTGCAGCGAGGTCGTGCACTTCCGCTCAACCAAAGAGCGAGGTCGTGCAGTCCGGGTTTCGGCCAGGATGGGCCAAATCTAGGGTTTTGGCCCAGCTTCATCTTTAAATATCTATTGACTTGTTGTATTTGTGTATCACTCGAAAATTATAGTATATCTCTTGGCTTGGTAGTGCACCCAGACGTAGTCATTCCTGACGAACTAGGTAACCAAATTTGTGTTCTTTAATATCTTGTTCTCTCAATTTCTCCATAATTGCAGTTTAATTCCTAACAACTGATATCTAGAGCATCGGGTTCAGAGGATCTGGTGGGAGCAATTATGATGACTGAAGGGAAATCGCCTATTGAGAAATTTGATGGAACGGATTTTGGATTCTGGAAATTGCAGATCGAGGATTACCTGTACGGTAAAGATATGTATCAACCTTTGGGTTCAAAACCAGAAGATATGAAGGACGACGAGTGGAAGTTGCTGGACAGGAAGGCGATGAGTGTGGTTCGTCTATCGTTATCCAGGAACGTTTCCCTACACACAGTAAAAGCAAAAACCACGAAGGAGATGTTGGAGATTCTGACTGAGATGTATGAAAAGCCATCCACAGCGAACAAGGTTCATCTGATAAGGAGGCTATTCAACCTAAGGATGGCAGAGGATACTGTGGTAGCTAATCATCTCAACGAGTTCAATATGACCATAGCCCAATTGAGCTCGGTTGAGATTAATTTTGATGATGAGGTTCAAGCCCTAATTTTGTTATCTTCTTTACCAGAAAGTTGGAGTGGGACGGTAACGGCTGTTAGTGCTTCAACAGGTAAAGTGAAACTTAAATTTGATGAGGTTAGAGATCTGATCATGAGCGAAGAAATTCGCAGGAAAGAATTGGGTGTGGCCACGGGATCAGCCTTGAGTGCAGGAAAAAGAGGCAGATCAGAATCCAAAGGGAAATCTAATCGGGGTAGATCAAAGTCGAGGGGCAAAGATAAGCCTAAGAAGGACAAGAGTCAAGTTGAGTGCTACAACTGTCATGAACTTGGTCATTACAAAAACCAGTGCAAGGCACCATCAAAGGCACCAGCGAATGCACCAAAGAAGGATAACAACTTAGCAAACGCGACCACTGATAAGGTCTCAGATGCATTGATTTTGAGCGTAAGCAGTCTACTAGAATCTTGGGTGTTAGATTCTGGAGCATCGTTTCATTCGTGCAGCAGGGCTGACGTAATGGAAGGCTACACTTCCGGGAATTTTGGGAAGGTTTATCTTGTTGATGATGAGCCTTTGAAAATCATAGGGAAGGGGGATGTTCGGATCAAGACACCGAATGGAACTGTCTTGCCATTGAGAGATGTGAGACATATTCCTGGATTGAAGAGGAATTTACTTTCAGTGGGGCAGCTTGATGATGAGGGTTACAATGTGATCTTTGGTTGCAATATGTGGAAGATATCCAAGGGTGAAATGGTAGTGGCTCGAGGAAATAAGGAGGGAACGTTGTACATGACAGGCAACACTCGGGACAGCATTGCTCTTGTAGGTGAAAAGGGGAATGCAGATTTGTGGTATTGTCGTCTTGGCCACATGAGTGAGAAAGGGATGAAAGTTATGTGTTCGAAGGGTAAACTGCCAGACCTCAAAACAGTTGATATCGGGTTATGTGAGGACTGTGTATTCGGAAAACAAAAAAGGGTGAGTTTTTCGAAGGGAGGCAGAACCTTAGAGTTGGTCCACAGCGACTTGTGGGGTCCAACACCAATGACATCTCTTAGTGGAGCATCATATTACATGACTTTCATTGACGACTCTACGAGGAAGGTATGGGTTTATTTTCTGAAAAATAAGTCTGATGCCTTTAATGCTTTCAGGAAGTGGAAGGCCCTTGTAGAAACTGAGACGGGTCTCAAAGTGAAGTGTTTGAGATCAGATAATGGTGGAGAGTACGAGCTCCGTGAGTTCAAAGAATTCTGTGAGGCGAATGGAATTTGAATGGAGAAAACTGTGAGAGGAACCCCCAAGTAGAACGGTGTGGCAGAACGTATGAGCAGAACCTTATGTGAATGTGCTAGAAGCATGAGATTGAAGTGTGGGCTGCCGAAGATGTTTTGGGCAGAAGCAGTTAACACTGTAGCTTACTTGATAAACAGAGGACCCTCAACTCCCTTGGAAAATGGCATACCAGAGGAGGCCTGGTCGGGTAAGGAAGTAAATTTATCTTTTCTTCGAGTATTTGGGTGTGTTTCATATGTTCATATTGATGCTACTAGTAGAACTAAATTGGATGCTAAATCTGTTAAGTGTACGTTTATTGGATATGGCGGTGATGAATTCGGGTATCGATTTTGGGATGAGAACAATTGAAAGATAATTCGTAGTCGAGACGTCGTATTTAATGAATAGATTTTGTACAAAGACAGGTCGGGTACATCCAAAGGAGTTGGTTCTGAGTCTCAGGTTGTTGAGTTAGACATTTCGAACTCTGGTGGGAGCAAGGAGGTTCAAGATGATCAGGTGATTGTTGAGGAAGAACCACGTACACCACCACCAACAATTCCGCTGCGGAGATCCACGAGAGAACATAGATCTCCTGATAGGTATTCACCTTCTCTTCATTATTTATTGTTGACAGATGGTGGTGAGCCCGAATGTTTTGCAGAGGCTACACGTAGCGAGCAGGTGAGCAAGTGGAAACTTGCAATGGATGATGAGATGAATTCGTTGATGACCAACGGAACTTGGGAGCTAGCTGAGCTCCCTAAGGGCAAGAAGGCGCTGCATAATAAGTGGTTTTACAGAATTAAAGAGTAGGCAGATGGAAGAAAGCGTTACAAGGCAAGACTGGTTGTGAAAGGGTTTCAGCAGAAATATGGTATTGATTATACTGATGTTTTTACTCCTGTTGTGAAACTAACTACCGTTCGGTTAGTTTTGAGTTTTGTGGCTGCAGAGAACTTGATGTTAGAGCAGATGGATGTAAAAATAGCCTTTCTTCATGGTGACTTAGATGAGGACATCCACATGAAGCAACCAGAGGGATACTTGTCAAAGGGGAACATTGAGCTTGTTTGCAAATTGAGGAAGAGCTTGTATGGCTTGAAACAAGATCCATTACAGTGGTACAAGAAGTTTGATGGGTTCATGCATGAGATTGAGTTCAATAGGTGTGAGGCTGACCATTGTTGCTATTTCAAGAGGTATGATAATGGTTATATCATTTTGCTATTATATGTTGATGACATGTTGATAGCAGGCTCTAGTGCTCGAGAAGTGAGCAAGTTGAAGAAGCAGTTGTCTGATAGGTTTGCTATGAAGGACCTTGGAGAGGCCAAGCAAATCTTAGGTATGCGAATCGATCGTGATAAGGTGGCAGGAAAGTTATATCTTTCACAGGCTGAATACATAAAGAAGGTCTTGAAGAGATTTAGTATGGAAGATGCAAAGCCAGTTCGTGTCCCGTTGGGAAGTCAGATCAAGCTATCCAACAAGGACTCACCTAGTAGCGAAGAGGAGCGGACCTACATGTAAAACACTCCATATGCTTCAGCAATTGGCAGTTTGATGTATGCCATGGTGTGTACAAGACCAGATATTGCACATGCAGTGGGAGTTGTTAGCCGGTTTATGGGTAATCCGGGTAAGCAGCATTGGGAGGCAGTAAAGTGGATCCTTAAATACTTGAGAGGTACTATAGAACAAGCATTGTGCTTTGAGGGCAAAAGTGTTGAATTGGCCGGGTATGTTGATGCAGACTTGACATCCAGTGATCTTGACAAAAGGAGGAGTACAACCATGTATGTATTTACTCTTGGTGGTACATCAATTTCTTGGGCTTCTAAGTTGAAGAAGATCGTAGCACAGTCCACTGCAGAGGCAGAGTATGTTGCAGTTACTGAGGCTAGTAAGGAGATGGTATGGTTGCAGAATCTTTTGCGTGAATTGGAGAAGGAGCAAAAGGATAGTATTTTGTACAGTGACAGTCAGAGTGTCATTCACTTAGAAAAGAATCCAGCTTTTCACTCAAGGACGAAGCACATTGAGTTGAGGTATCATTACATTCGTTACCTCATTGAGAACAAGATCTTACAGTTAATGAAGATCCGAGGAAGTGAGAATCTTGCTGATATGTTGACTAAGGTTGTGACCTTAGAAAAGTTGAAGTTATGCATGACTTCAACTAGCCTTGGAAACTGAGATGAAGGCTTGGTACTACTACCAGTGAGAGATACCGTAAATAGAGAAGACAAGTTACATTTGGAGTCAGTCTCCAGGTGGGAGATTGTTGAGTTTTGGAGCCTGAGTTGGGGAAGGAGTCCAGGGCGCAAGAGATGCTCGATCAGTTGAGGTCGAGCACTTTCGCTCGACAAGGAGTGAGGTCGTGCGCGTCCAATTCCAAGGAGGACAAGGCACTCGACCAGTTGAGATCGTGCACTTCCGCTCGACCAAGGAGCGATGTGGTGCAGCGAGGTCGTGCACTTCCGCTCGACCAAGGAGCGAGGTCGTGCAGTCCGGGTTTCGGCCAGGATTGGCCAAATCTAGGTTTTGGCTCAGCTTTATCTTTAAATACCTATTGACTTGTTGTATTTGTGTATCACTCGAAAGTTATAGTATATCTCACGGCTTAATATCGCCCCAGGCGTAGTCATTTCGATATTTGGGTAACCAAATTTATGTTCTTTAATATCTTGTTCTCTCAATTTCTCCATAATTGCAGTTCAATTCCTAACATCATCAGGGATATGTTGTCTTCATTCAGCTCAGTGCCCTTTTCCTTCACCTGAAAAACAAATCAGGCCTTAGGTACCCATTTGGTGTAGGTTCCTACCAGGTTAGTTGTACCTTTTGGAACCCAAATCTGTCTGATAACTCTAATTACTTTAGAGTGGCTGATTTGTCTCCCATAAACATCTACATACACATTCACCACCCTAGGTGCCTTGGTACTACCCTGTGTATGAGTGCCAGCCTTAGCATGAACATGAGCCTTAGAGTTCTTCTTGGGTTCAGGCCTTTTGTTCCAATGCTTTGGCTTTGGTGCAGCTGGTCTATGTCTCTGCTGACTTGGATTCAGGAAACCTTTACCCTTAGACAAGTGGGGTTTATGTTGCCTGTACTAAAATTGTGGTCTTTCAGTATCCTGAGGACTTGGTCTCTTCAGTTGAGAATATCTCTACTGAGTGTTTCTCTTCTAAAGATTCCTCTGATGGTTCAGTGCAGATTTCTTCAAGTTGGTATTCTTAGCCTGAGGCTTCGACGTACTGGCCTGAGGATTTCCTACTGAGTATTCAGGTTTTCTAGCATTTTCCTGAGGTTTGGGCTTTCTTTTCTGAACCTTCAGTTTTTCTGAAACCATAGGTCCTTTACCCTTGTCTAAAACACGGGATTGTTCTTCAATAAGAAGATCAGTACATACCACCGGTTTAACAAAGACAGTCTTAGTGCTACTAGAAGAAGCAGCATTCAGAAGACCTTGTGAGGTTCCCCCTGGATTATATCCCAATTCAGCCTTTATAGTTGCAGGTCTTTGATAACTCTGAATTTCATCTATTGCTTTAAATGCAGAATTCAATAGAGCTAACTTTCTCCGCAAACTATCCTCACTTTTCTTTAGAGTTTCATGTTTCTCAAAGAGGTCATTGAATTCAGTCCTGATAAGCTGATTTTCCTCAGTGGATTTCTCTAATTTCCTTTTAGGATATCTATCACTTTCTCTTTTTCTGAGAGTTGTACTTTCAGAACATCTAGTTCATCAGTATTTCTCATTAATTGAGAAGTGATCTCAGCAGCATTAGAGTTTTTCCACCTCAGATTTTTAGCAGTCAGTTCCTTATTCTGCTCTTGAGTTTCTATGAACAATTCTTGTAACACAGAATAGTCCTTCATAAGATTCTCAAAAGAATCCACCAGGTCAAAATTACTGGTTACAGATGAACTTGATAACTCAGGTGCTTGTGTAGGAGCCACAACAGAGATAGAATTTACCTCCTCAATAGCAACAAGGCAGACATCATCACTGTCACTATCTGAAAATATTTCTTCTGAAGAACTTGATCCTTCTTCAGACTGTTCTTCTTCTTCAGCAATCATAGCCTTCTTGCTGGAGATCTTCCTGTCTCTTTTGGCTTGCCTTTCCTTTCTTTCCTTGGCACTCAGCTCAGGACACTCATACTGGAAGTGACCCTTCTTTTGGTAGTTATAGCATCTGTTGGCATCATCATCCTGATCACTTTCCTCCTTGGTCTTGGAGTCTTTTTTTCTGGATAAGGATCCTTCAGCTTTGTGGTCCTTCCTTTTCTCAATGGACTTGTCCTCAGCTTCTGAGTTATTCTTGTTCCTGTACCTGTTGTTCTTATAGTATTGGCTTGCCTTTCCTTTCTTTCCTTGGCACTCAGCTCAGGACACTCATACTGGAAGTGACCCTTCTTTTGGTAGTTATAACATATGTTGGCATCATCATCCTGATCACTTTCCTCCTTGGTCTTGGAGTCCTTTTTTCTGGATAAGGATCCTTCATCTTTGTGGTCCTTCCTTTTCTCAGTGGACTTGTCCTCAGCTTCTGAGTTATTCCTGTTCCTGTACCTGTTGTTCTTATAGTATTTCTTGTATTTTCCATATCTGCTATTGAGTCTTTCAAACCTCCTTGCCAACAGTACTAGCTTATCATCTTGCTCATCCTGATTTTTGGCAGGTGAGTTATCAGACTCTCTAGCTTTACAGGATTTTTCTTTAGCTTTGAAAGTCACATTTTTGCTAGATGAAGATTCATCTTCGTTATCAGGTTTCTTAGTTTTCTTATCAATCACAAATTCATAAGCTTTCAGTTCAGAGAAAACTTGTTGGTATGGCATAGAATCAATATTCTTGGTGTTTTCAATCACCACAGCATGTATATCCCATTTCTTAGACAATCCTTTAAGAATTTTCAGTGCCACTTCTCTTTTTGAGTATCTTTTCCCAAGAGCATTCAGATCATTCATGATACTAGTGAATCTGACTTCCAGTTTGTCAATGGATTAACCATCTTCCATTTCAAAGCTGTCAAACTTTGCAATGGCAACAGAAAGTTTGTTCTCTTTAATATGATATATGCCTTGACACATGATAGCAAGTGTGTCCCATATTTCTTTAGCAGTTTCACAGTGAGAAATCATCCCCATAACACCATCATCAATAGTGTTGTATAGAGTATCGTTAGCAATATAGTCTAATTTGACTAACTTTCTCTCATCAGGAGTAAGTTGGTCATCAGACTTAGGAAATTCATCTCTGGGATCATCTCTCAAAGATCAAGAATTCAGGATTTACAGCGATTGTACTTAAATGGTCCTTGAGAGACCACTCTCCACATTCTTTCATGTTTAGAATATAGATGTGTCTGCATTCTCAGTCTCCATAGGTCATAGTTCTCAACAGAGAACATAGGAAGTTTCTTAGAAGGCATGATGAATGAGCCTTGTAAGATATCAGTAGTAAGATCTATTCAGTAGACCACCAAAGTCTTTCAGCAAACAAGACTATGGCTACCAAAGCAAATGGTCAAAATGAACCACTTCTCTGATACCACTTGTTGGTCCCGGTGTAACGAGCCTTACACGTGTATGGGGGGGAATACACGTGTTCAGTGATTTTTAAAACTTTTCTTTCTTTTGAAATCGAGAGGGTCGGGATGTCACGAGAATTTGCCCCGAGAAGCACAAATCATACTGAGTCAAAGTTCATCGAGGCAAGTGATCTGAAAGACTTTCGGTAGCCAGATTAGCCCAACTGATTCTAAATTTTATCAGAGTCCTGAGAAGCTTGGATCAGATAACTATCTTATTGAATACTCAGCAGAGTTTGTCCAGTTTGGTAATTATCTGTTCTAGCTTATCAAGGGTGCGGAATGTGTTGGCCCTAAGTTTATACTCGTTTTATCTTGCTGAAAATCTTTTCTTAGTAAATCAGTGGTTAAGGCTGTGAACAATTTAATGCAAGTTCAGTGGATTGTTTCCAACTGAATATCAGGAAGATCAGTATGCTTTCAGTGAAAATATGCAACAGTTAAAATGCAAAACAGAAAGCAAACAACACAGCAAGTTATAGTGGTTCAAAGGCAAAGCTCCTACGTCCACTCTCTCTGATCTTCAGAGAAACTCCTTAACACACTTCTACTACTTCCTAAAGCTTTCAGACTAAACTCAGCAGCTTACTAACTTTTCTACACTGAGTTTTCTGGCTGACTACTGCAGCTTACTAACTCAACGTTTTGGTGTTGGTGTTGCAACACATCTGACATTGAAGCCAAGATGGTACACTTTGCCATTTCGTTGGAACTCTCCCAGTCAGCATACTCTTTCTTAACCGCTTTAGTTGACTCATCATTTGGCTTTTCAGGTTTAGGTGTAGTGAGAACCCAGTTATGGCTTTGTGCAGTAAGGACAATAGTAAGTTTACGATTCCAATCAACGAAGTTTTCACCATTAAGCAAATTGTCTTTAAGTATATTGAACAGTGGATTAAAAGGTTGCGACATGCTGAACTAAAATAAATAACAATTTGTATAAGCACAAATATATCACAAGATTCGATCACATGTATCATATTAAAATCTCAAAAAATATGAACATGCACCAGCCAACATCTCAAAACAGTTTAAATAAGCCATGTGGGGTGGGTCATTATTTAAACACATTCAAGTAGGTTACAAACAAGAAACAATTATAAATCTTTAATATCCAGATTAATAGTTGGCTCCCACTTGACCAATATAAAATTGACAGGGACTTCGGGGAAGTATATGCATATCAATTTTATACCTAAGTAATAACCATGATTAAATACAAAATCATTACTTCGCTTTGAACGAGCCTCTTGGGGAGGGTCATCGTCGCCACTAATAATAACCCACAATCATCCTTACGGAATTTATTCATGTGAAATCTATCTTTTGGCCGTCCCGTGGGGGGAATTTCTCCAAAAGAATCCACAAATAAATAAATCATGGAGGTTAAAATTAATTCAATTTTATTATCCGGAATAAAATTGTCAATTAATTATTTAAACATACTTAGTAATTTTGAAGGTGAGATTTGTCATTGGGCAATTCTCATGCAAACACATTTAAACAAATTAAATAAAGCACAAGAAAACACAACAATAAATCAAGCAAAGCAGAAAAATAAACATATTGGGCACAAATTATCCAATTCTCATGGTTTGATTTTTCTTGGCTTGATTTTGGCTTTCGCCGTCTTGAATTTCTCCCAGTCATCTGAAAATTAACTCGTCTCAACGCCCGCCAAGTATCACCGCGGCTAGGATGCCCCAGCGTTCAGTAGGACCGGCCCTTGGCGGGTAACCTCGGCCACCTCGGCATGCCTCGGCAGGCACCTCCCTTAACTTCGGCATGCCTCGGCAGCTCTGGCGGTGACTTCGGCGAGCGTCGTCACCCGTACCACACCACATCGCCTTTATGTATCCGCCTTCGCCCACCCGTCCGCCCTCGGCAGCTTTCCCGCCTGTGCAGCGCGCCCATCGCGGCGTGCGTCGCGTCGCCCGTCACGCCCGTACATCCGGGCGATCGCGATGCAGCGTCGTGCCCGTCGCGTCCGCAGCGCGTGCCTCCTTGGCACATTTCGCGCGTCTGGCGTCATCATTTCTGATTCCGGATCTATCCTTTAATTCTTCATCTTCGCCTCGTTTGGAGATCAGGTTACAATTTATTTACAAAAAATAAATAAACCTAGATCTAGACTAGTCTATTACATTGAACAAATCAAAAAAATCCTAATCTACTCGTGGATTTTCTCACGAGGCAAAACTAATTCGAACGAATCGAATTAAAAACCACAATTTATATGCATGCATAAATAAACACATTAAATTCCATGAGTGGATACCTGCAAAAAAGATCTAGCAATTCTACTATCCAATTTCAAATTTAATGAAAACGAATTAAATTACAATTTAAAATTCAGAGCCCGAAATCGAGGCTCTGATACCAGTTGTTGGGGAATTAATTGCCTGGATCTTTTCGGGTTGAATATTTAAATATAAATTTAATTCTAACAATTATTACTAGCATGAATTAATCCTATATTAATTCAACAACCAATCATGCATACAATTAGTTCACGTAAATCCTACGCATGCGGAAATACTACGAGTTTACGTAAACTAACCTCTCAGAGTGACAACCGTGGAGAAGATGGATCTCGTTTACACGAACAAACCAAAAGGTCTTCTCAAGTATTCCCTTGCCCTTGTTCAACAATCCGGTGGAAGGAACTCGCGAACAATTTAACAAAAGGAAAAATAAAAAATATGTTGCACCACCTTTGTGGATTTCTAATTTTTCCAACACATAGAATTGCACTTGGAAATGAAATAATCATCCCCTATTTATAGGGAAGGGGTGGTCGAAAATTTGGGTGGAAAAAATAAGATGGGAAAATCTTTTCTTGATCTTCAAGAAATCTTGAATATATCCAATATATTCTTTTCTCCATAATTAAATATTTCCACAAAAATCCCACCTCCTAATATTATGGAATTTTCGAAAATAATAAGGAGTGGAATCCAAGATTTAGATTTTCTTGAATTTATGAGATATTTTTGTATTTCAAGAATACATATCTTCCATAACATTTTTTCAAGAAAATCAAGAAAATCTTTTCTTCCTTATTTTCTTCTTGATTTTCAAAAAACTGCTTAATAAATAACCAAGTGGGAGTTTTCCAAGAATACTTATCTACATTCCATAACAAAATTCAAAGAAAATATTTCTCCCTCTTTTATTTATTATTTTCGAAAATTTAGGAAAAATTAGGCAATAATATTTTATTTAATTTTAAACACCTTTTCCAGTTAATGGACATTATGTTTGGGCTACTTGAGGGGCCTTTAGGAGAATTAAGATTGGACCTTCTAATGGACTTTGAATTTTCAATATTGAGCCACAATATTATTCAAGCCCATAAATATTAATTAATCCCACTACATAATTAATATTGCACTATCCATCTTAACCCATATTACTGTTAATATGGCTCCCGGTTATTATTTCCCGTGTTTAAAATTATCTAGCCCATTAATTAATTCAAGCCACTGAAATAGCTTTCCATTAATTAACATTTTTTGTCCTCGGTCAAGGAACGATTCAACATTATTATCCATACCGGAAACAAATTCCACTTGCAAGATTTGATATGATAAATCTTATGAACCTCCCAAGGGGGAAAATCAAACGAGCGTAGCTGCACACGATTCTTCGTATTAAATCTTAGCAATCGCATGTGACCAGTAATATTGCCCAAGATATAAAGTATTGAATCTCATTGATTCTCTACCCGTCATAAGTCAAAGCAATAATTACTAACCACACACGATCCTATTTAAGGGACGAAGATTAAGAAATAACGAACCAATGAGGTCTAATTCTTCATGATTCAGTGCTGAAGAATTTATCCTCCTGTAGGTCCTGTTCAGTGCATCAGTCATGCACTAGTGTAATATTTTGGTCAAGACAAGTCAATCTGAGCCTTACACTTCAACCTTTCACGATGGATTGTTCATTTCCATCTAGGTCGTGAACCGCGTACTTTTAGTTACAAGGGACTGTTAATTTAATCTTCTGTGATCTGGTATCACTAAATTAACTACAATGTAACGCGTACTGATTATTGAATAATTATGCGATAAATATATGTAACATTCAATGATATTTAAAGCATCAGTGATAAATAATTTATTTCAGTAAATAAGACAGAAAATTCAGTTTGGTTATACAAAGTAAAAACATACTTTCCAGTATAACCCCAACAATCAGTCCTGACATTTCTCAGTGAGATGTCGCTTTCAGTGTCAGTAAAGTACGTTGTTGTTGCCTCCTCATTGGTTGAAAACTTCCTTTGAGCAGAGACAAACAAACGGCTTTATTTAGGCCAACCTTACTGAGATGATATGTTCCTTAATGTCCACGAATGTCTAACATTCAGTTTGTTTGTACTAAGAATGAACATAACACTATTTTATCAAATTAGCTATTCAGGGTCTTTTTGTTCAGTACAAAACAGTCTTCAGGATCTTCAGTCTTCAGGATTCTTCTGAGCTACTCAGTGTCTTCTGAGTCATCAGGAATTTTTTATTCTTCAGTATACTTTTGTTTCAGGGACTTTTAGTCTTCTAAGTCTTCAGTGTATTCTGAGTCTTCAGGATCTTCTGAGTCCTCAGGAATTTTTTATTTCTTCAGTACAACAAAATTAAGACCTATTTCTCCCTGAACTATATCTGCTGACTATACATGGTGCAGATAATCCTGAGCCTTAATATCTATTGAAACCTGATACTACCCTACCAAGATGTCCTGATACATGTCATACTCTGGGGTTTTAGGATCTAATCAAAATCTTTATTAAATTCATCTCCCAACAAAAAGGGTTTAATTTAATTAAAGATTAGGGATTGCATTTCCCAAATTGGGCTAGCTTAGGTTTTAAGCTGGGACTCCCTATATATACAAGCTCTTGGGAATTCGCAAATAACGTTACTTCATATTTTCTCCATAAGATCTAGAGTTTGAATTTTCATAGCAAATTCGTCTCGGGATTCAACGCTAGCAAATCCGTGCAAATCCGTGATTGGGGATTACGTGGACACCGTAGTTGAGAAATCTACTATCGAGTCACTGTAAGATTTCTTGTTATGATTATTGTAATTTATATGCAATTAACTGTTCGTTGTTGGTGAACTTTAATTTCCGCTGCGCATGTATTACGTGTTTACGTGCCTCAATAATCCAACACTTATTTATATTAAAGCGTGTAAAAAAAATCACTGACATACGTTACATATTTCAGTGTTAATAAATAACAACGAAGAACACTGGGTTTTCAAGTTAACAAGAAACATCTACTTCACTAAAATTTCCTAAAAAGTTTCTTCAAAAGTGCTCTTGAGTGTTTATATCTAAGCATTAAATTCCACATCCAAAGCTTAGAGAGAATTCTTATCCTACTTTACCATTGTAAAGAAATTCTTGAACCTCTTTCAAACTTTATCTTTGAGAGAGATAGTATGAGTAGTTTCAAATAAGGTGAATTGTACTTGATTGAAAGAGTTGTTGCAAATGACTAAATCTCGTCTAAATTCCAAAGAATCAAATCGTAAGAGAGGAGTAGTGACTAGCCTTATGTCTTTCCTATGTTGTTAGGATTACCTCACCAGGTCTGAGAAAAGCGAATGTAGAAGTCGAGTCTACAAACCACTATAACATCCATATGTGTTGTTTATTGCTTTATTATCTTCAATTGTTTTATTCATCTAATATCATGAAGCAAACATAAAAACACTTTAGTCAACTCTTCATCAAGTAATTAGACACTTGCACTAAAAGAATAATCTTTTGCAAAGGTTTTCATCAAATGAGGTGTAATTTAAGGGTTGCATGTTTTCACACAAGCTATGTTTGATATTTATCTACTTAACAAGTTAAATCTATCAGTTAGTAGGATAGTTATACACGTGAGCATTACATAAGGGTTGATGATAGTGAGGGCTGGGCTGTAGCCCGCTCTGTTTTTTAGAAAAATAAAATTGTATTTCACACCAACGATCTTTCAAATAAGGTAGCCAGCACTTTACCACTAAACTACTTCAATTTTCATTATTATTTTATAAAATATAAGTATACAACCGTTAAATAAATTAAAATTAAATTGCAACCCTAATTTAAACATCAATCTAGATGGTGGAAAGGCAGAAGTGTGACTTTGTTCCTCTCTCTTCCGCTGCAAGCCTGCAACGCGTCCGCCGTTCACCGTTGTCGCTTCTCTTGTCGCTGGCGCCCATCGCTCGCTTCTTTCACCTCCTTCACAACTTCAATCCATTCAATTGTTTTGGTATATTAAATCTTTGAATACTTATTTTTTTTAAGATCAAAATGTTTCAAAATATTAGATTAGTGAGTATTCATTGAATCATTGGATGCAATTTTTTTGTGGTATATGGATGATTTTGTTGGATATGTACAAATTGTTAATATTTGCCCTGGATAAAATTGTATAATAGACGATTTTTAATTTTGTTTCAAAATATTTGAACATTTGTTATTGTAAATTGAGTCCATGGAGTTTCACAGACATTTTCAAATCTTCTTCTTGATCAAAATCATATCTAAGAATTCAATTCCAGTATCTTTTAATACTTAAATGCACAACATAGATTCCTCAAAATGAAGAGGTTGTTTCATTGTATTTAGAAAGAAATTCAAATCCATCTTATAATAATTTGATGTTGGTTGGATTGTACCTGAAAATGGTGGAACACAACATTCATGAGGTGAACATAAAACCTTAAAATGCATTTGTCATTGGAAAGATCATAACAAGAGGGAGAGAAAAAGAGTTGGGACTTTTAATGTGCATTTTTTAATTGAAGAGACTATGAAATAATATAACATTGAGATTACATTGGGAAAAAATTCAATGTACATTTGTATAAGTTTTTCAATGTATATTTATCAATATACTATGAGCTCAAACTCTTAGGAACTTTATGAGACTTTAGCAATTGTCAATATAAATATTTTAAAAGCAATTGGGTTCCTCAAATATTGAATTAGTGTTTAATATTTATATAATTACATTGGAGAAGCATAAATTGGGAAAGATTAGAGCAAAAAATATATAAATTGGGGAAGTAGTATATTGCGGTTTGGATATTAGTGCAAAAAATATAACGTAATATATACTTCCTCTAATTTTGTATTTAATTTTGTAATAGGTGATGGATAATCGAGAAGCGAAGAAAGGGAAAACTATCCAGTCACTCTTCACTAGCTTCTAACGGAAAGAACCTATGATAAGTGAAGAGCATATTACATCTAACAATGATAATGTAGCTCTGCCTCTTGATGTTCAACCTCTTCAATCACAAAGAATTGAAATTGATCTTAATTCCCTTGAACGTGATCCATTTATACGTATTCCAATTTGTGAACATCCTGTTAATCAAAAGTACCATTTATAAAAGAGTTTTACTCTAAGGTGCATGCACTTTTAAGCATTATTCCAATGTGCAAAAATGGACAATTATACCATTTTGCTCACAATACATTAAATTTGCAAGCCCCCCAAACAAATTACGGTTACTCCACCACCCCTAGGGGTGGGAATAGGCCGAATCAAGCTAGGCCTCACATAAAAAAGTCTGGGTCTGGTATTTAATTTTGGGCTCAAGCATAGCCTGTTAACTATCATAGGCTTTTTAAAGAGCCTAGACCTGACTTTTTTATTAAATAGGTTGAGCCTGAAAACCTTTTAAAAGTCTATATAAAATATATATTTTTTTACAACCTTATTATGACTACTCTTCATTATAAAAAATTTAAAATCACACCTATAAAAATTTTAAGTGTATAAATAACAATATTAAGGGATTCATCAAATCATCAAAAACAATAACAAAATTATTATAAAAGTGAATAGTTGCCAAAATATTTAAAGCATTATAAAAGTTAAGAATTGCAATGTTGTGTTACTTGCATTTGCTAGATATATACTACTACTAGATATTATTATTAAATATTATCTATTTTATTAATATATTATTTACAATTATAAAATTATATATATATTGGACTTAAAAAACCTACGAAAAAGCTCAAGTCTGACCTATTTAAGTAAATAAGCTTTTAAAAATACGTGAATCTAGCTTGATTATTAAAGGAGTCGAGCAAAGTCAAGCTTTAATAAGCCGAGCCATAGGCCCCTTCGAGTAGCCTAATCTATTCTCACCCCTAACCACCGAAACAAATTAAATTCTCTCCACTCTCATTCTCTCTTATCAAAACTAAAAATTCTCTCCACCCTCTCCAAACCTCCCGCAAGTCATCATCTTCGCCGCCCCAGTCCGCCCCCACCCACACTAGTCAATCAGTCCACCCCACCCCCACTCTCAAGCCGAACCCATCGCCGCGGTGGCCGCCGCCCGCTTCTGTCGTGCCTCAAGTCCGCCGGATCGACGATTATGACAGATCTGGGTGGATCTGTAGAGATCCGTCGTCGACTGTACAATGCCATCATCGCTGCACCAAATTGACACCGACATGGCCTGCACGCGATGTATTCAGATCTGGACGTCAATGCGGTGGTGTGAATCAACTATGTGGTGGTGTTGATGTTGACAGCGTTGGATCTGTATAAGGCGGCATCGGCGGCTCGAGGTACTCTCGCACTTCACTTTCAGCTTTAACGCTCCTTACTTTTTCTGGGCTTGTTCATTTTTTGTTAGGATTCTTCAATTTTAGCCCTAAATGGGGTGTCGTTGTTTGATTATGAATATTATGACTGTAAGTTATAGTGATACAAAGGGTTAATATATAAAAATATTTATAAATAATTATAATTAGAGAAGCTCAAATAAAAAAAAAGTAGTGGTTGATGGGGATTGTGATCCGAGAAAGTTTGATTATCGTGTCTAAATATGAATTAATATTTATTGTGGTAGTGTGTATTGTCAAATTAACAGTTCATCATAACTAAGTACAAATTCACAACCTAGATGGAATTGAACAATCCATCGTGAAAGGTTGAAGTGTAAGGCTCAGATTGGCCTGTCTTGACCAAGAGATTACACTAGTGCATTATGATGCGCTGAATAGGACCTACAGGAGGATAAATTCTTCAGTACTGAATATAGAAGAATTAGACATCAGTGGTTCGTAATTTCTTAATCTCCGTTCCTTAAATAGGATCGTGTGAAATTAATAACTATTTATTTGACTTATGATTGTAAGAGAATCAACGTGATTTGATGTCTTATATCTTGGGTAATATTATTAGTTACACGATGATTGCTAAGATTTAATACGGAGAATCGTGTGCAAGTGCGTCTTGCTTGATTTGTCCCCTTGGTGGGCTTAGAAGCTTTATCATACCAAATCTTGCAAGTGGAAATTTATTTCCGATATGGATAATAATGTTGAGCTGTCTTTACTCCAAGGATAAATATATTAATTAATATAAAGCTTTTTCAGTTGCTTAATTAATTAGTGGACTAGATAATCTTAAACACGGGAAATAATAACAGGGAACCATATTATTGTAGCATCGTAACACATCGACCATTTCAAGCACTAAAAGAAAACGTTTGACTAATGTGAACGAGACACTTCTTTGGCATCTAAGATTACGTCATATTAATCTGAATAGGATCCAAAGGTTGGTCCAAGATGGTTCATTGAAATCTCTCTGGATTGAACCATTTCCAACCTGTGAATCATGTTTGGAGGGTAAAATGACCAAACAGGCATTTGGAGCCAAGGAGCTTAGAGCTAAAGAAGTGTTGGAAATAGATCACACTGACGTGTGTGGTCCAATGCAAATCAAAGCTAGAGGTGGCTACGAGTATTTCGTTACTTCTATCGATTGTTGTAGGGGGAAATAACTCGATTTAATGGAGGCTTGGGACTGGACGATCTCATATTTAGCTTGTTGTCCGACTTCATCCAGCTGGAGTAGGACGGGAAGCGACTTTGAAGTCTCAGAAGGTTGCTAGCGGCTTGACGTGTCAAAGAAGTCGTGGAGCGACCTGAAAGAATCGGTCATCGCGGTCGAAGAAGTCGCGACTTTGGTTAGAGATAAATATGGACAAGATTCGGGCAGTTATGGTGAGGCGGATTCCTCGGGATATAACCAGGGAAAGCATATCTACAAGCGCGACTTGCGGAGCAAGGAAGGAAACCCTATTTGGTCCACGAGGGAGAAGCCCACGAAGACCGTAGCCCTAGTTCTGTGTCTATAAATATCACTTGTAATGTACATTGTAGAGGATCGAAACTCTTAGTATCCTAGGCATAAATAATACATAATATATCCTGGCTTGGTGCCCCCAGACGTAGTCTATTCCAAAGACGAACTGGGTAATCAAATCGTGTGTCATATTTATTGCTTTCGTCATTATCTTGATCGGAACTTAACAAATTCACTTGTTTGTTCGCCGGTGATCAAACCGGGTACAACAATTGGCGCCGTCTGTGGGAACTACAATTCCTGTGAAATCACTTTGTTCGAAGGAAAATCCATCTCATCTCTGATCAATACCAATGGCGAGCAATCAAGCCAATCTGAACGGGGAAGATCTGGACGCCTGCGATGGGCGCAAGGCCTCTATGAGCTCTCAACGCTCCGACTCCCATCGCGCTCGTCAGCAAGACCCGTTGATGACCCATGACCGGTGGAACTTGGTGTAGATGCCCGAGGACGCAAAGGCCGTGATGGTCGTCCTCAACAATAAATGTCTCGCGTTTGACAAGGAGAACATGCAGCCTCCCCCTAAGAAGGCCACCTAGGAGGTCGGACCCTCAAAAAAGCAGGCTGCTCAAGCCCAAAAGGGGCATTCGGCGGCCAACTAGCCTACGATCCGGCCAGACACGCCCTGGTCCACAATCGCCAGCTCCTCTGGAGGCCGGCAGGGTCGAACAATGTGTTCGACTGACTTGGCAACCTTGGGGGTCAGCAAGCCCCGAGGAACGTGGAAGATGAGGCACAATCTGAGCCTCGTCATGCTGAGCAGGTGGAGCGCGACCTCGCTCTCGCACTGAACCTCCACCACAACGACTTACCGAGGGGGTCGGTTGTGCATTGCGGCGACCCCACGGCGGCAAAGGCGACCACTGACCGCCATGAAGCTCAGGTCGCCGCACTGACCCGCACGGTCAAGCAACTGATGGAGCGCATGGAAAGTTGAAATGGGCCAGCGGGGACAGACTCTTTCCTCCCCGTCCCGGATCCCCACTCAGAACTTTGGTCACCTTGGAGGCTACCCAGAGGAAGATTAATATCGTGACCTTGGATCGCTACGATGGGAGCACGGACCCAAGGGTCCATATAGCGAAGTATAACTCGTACATTGCCTCTATGGGCACCACTGATGCGACCAAATATTGGTTGTTCTATCTAACCCTGAGCGACCAGGCTCACCAATGGTTCATCTCTGTGCCACCCCTGTCAGTGGACACTTTCGAGCAGCTCGCTCGCCTATTCTTAATGCACTTCACTGCCCTGGCGCCCCGACCTGCGACCAGGCAGTACCTGATGAACACCCAGTAGGGGGATACTAAATCTGATCGATCTTACATTGAGAGGATCGACAAGCTGATTTTGGAAGGAAATCCCATTGGGGATGAAGCAAAACTGCTGGGGGCTGTCTCCGGCCTGAAGAAGGGGACCAAACTCTGGCGGCGCATGACGACCGAGTACCCAACTAGCTATGCCGACTTTCGGAGGCGGGCTAGCGACTTGATACACACGGCAGAGCTCTTGGAATCCCGACTATCTGAGACTAAGGAGGTCGCGGAGCCCAAGAAAAGCTCCAAAAAGTCTTCTTCACAGTACAAGCCGCCCGGAAGCTTCAAGCCTTTTGAGGAAAGCATTTTGGTGAAATTGATGGACGCTCTGGGCATGACCCCCGGAAACATTTTCACCTAGATTCGAGAACAGGAACTGCTCCTCCCGCCTCGCCCAGTGAAGAACAAGGGCAGGCAAAACCCCAACAAGTATTGCCACTTTCACGAGCAAACCGGGCACTATACCAGTGAGTGTAAAGATCTGTTGCCTCAGCTCTGGAGACTGTATGAGGATGGCCTACTTGACGAGTTCGTCAAGCGACCTCATAAGAACGGCGACAAGGCTCCGAGAGGCCGCCAACAAGAAGAACGTCCTCGTAGGAACGATAACCAGGGGGCGAGGCAGGGAGAGCAACCTGTCCCGCCCATGCCAGAGAATGCGGGGGATCGCATGATACACACTCTCTCCCCCCTAGGGACTGTCGGGGGGCTAGCCTCCAGCCCATCCTCCAAGCGGAAAATGAAAGCCGAAATAAGGGAGATAGAGAACGCCAGGAAGATGATGTTGCTTGTCCTCGCCGTGGGGGAAGAGTCCAGTACCATCGAGTTTGGAGAACAGGACAAGGCCAGGGTAGTCTACCCCAATGTCGATCCCTTGGCGATCCAGGCCAACATCATGGGGACTACGGTGTGCCGACTTCTGGTCGACGGGGGGGCTTTCTGCAACATCCTTTTCAAGAAGACCCTCGACCAACTTGGGGAGTACGATGCCTATGTCACCTCGTGCGACCACCTCGTAAAAGGGTTTGGGGACGCTACTGTGAGGCCCACCGGGATGATCCGATTGGCCTTTGAGCTGGTCTCTAAACTGAATAGTGAGGTTAGGGCAACTAGGCTGTTAGATTTTTTAGTAGTCGACCTCCCCAGCACCTACAATGGTTTCCTGGGGAGGCCTTTTGAACATGAATTCGTGGTTGTGTCCTCTACTTTCTATTTTTGTGTAAAGTTCCCACCAAGAGTGAGGTGGTCGGCACTGTTAAGGGGGACCAAGTTGATGCGAGAGCTTGTTTAATTTCCTATTCGTCTCCTCTCAATTCTGCACTAGTACCTGTCAAACAAACACTTGTAATAGATACCAATGAACAGAATGAAGAATTAAGTGAGACAAGGATAAACAGAAAAAGAACCTACAGCGACCTCGACCCAAGAATAGGGCACGAACCTGATGAATTCCTGATCGAGGCCAAAATCGACGATCCACGACAAGATGGCCCCAGAGCCGTCCCAGGGAAAGAGCTAGAGAAAGTTAAGGTCGATCCAACTCGCCCGGATCTGGAGGTCATTATCGGCTCCAAGATACCGAAAGACCTGAAGGGGGAAGTCATTGACTTTCTCAAAAAGAACTTAGATGTCTTTGCCTGATCGCACAAAGACATGGTGGGGATCGATCCAGAGATCGCATGCCATCGACTCCACATTGATCCATCCCGGAAGTCGGTTGCTCAGAAGAGGCAAAAATTTAGCCCTGAGAAGTATGCCGCTTTGGCGGAAGAGGTGAAGAAACTGCTGGATAACGACCTGATCATGTAGGCCGACCAACCACAGTGGGTAGCCAATGCAGTATTGGTAAATAAGTCCAACGGGACCTGGCGGTTATGTATCGACTTCACCGACCCCAATGAGGCTTGCCTTAAAGACTTCTTCTCGATGCCACATATCGATCACCTGATAGATAATACGGCCGAACACGAAATGATGTCATTCATGGATGCCTTCGCGGGCTATCACCAAATATCCATGCATGAACCAGATCGACAGCACACCTCGTTTCTGATGGAAAAAAACATATATTGCTGGAAGAGAATGTCGTTCGGCTTGAGGAACGCAGGGGCAACATACCAAAGGCTGGTCAATCACATGTTTGCCGACCAGATAGGGAAGTCGATAGAAGTCTATGTCGATGACATTGTCGTCAAAAGCCTAAAAAGAGAAGACCACCTGCTTCACCTCGTGCAGACATTCAACATCCTCAGAAAATTTAATATGAGACTCAACCCCAAGAAGTGTAACTTCGGAGTGGAGTCGGGGAAGTTCTTGGGACACTTGGTCAGTAAGCGGGGCATCGAGGCAAACCCAGGGAAGGTTAAAGTTGTACTAGACATGGGGGCACCCCGAAATGTGAGAGAAGTTCAGAAACTCACGGGATGCTTGGCTTTCCTGAGCAGGTTCATCTCCCAGATGGGGGACAAGTGCAAACCAATGTTCGACACGATCCGTAAGAAGGCAAAGTTTGAATGGACGCCCGAAAGCCAGGATGCTTTTGAAAAAAATCAAAACTTACCTGGCAGATGTGAGCATACTGTCCAAACCTGTTCCAGGAGAGAAGTTGTTCTTGTATCTCGCGGCTTTGGAGACCGCCTTGAGCGCGGTACTGGTCCGAGCAGAAGGTCCGGTCCACTTGCCCATTTACTTTGTTAGCCGAACATTGAAAGAGATGGAGCAACGCTACCCCTCGCTAGAGAAGCTGGCATACGCATTAGTCATGAGCATGAGAAAGCTGAGACCGTATTTTTTCGACCATCAGGTCGAGGTTCTCACTTCCCTACCACTGCGGAATGTACTCCACCGTCCGGACACTTCAGGCCGATGCCTCAAATGGGCCATTGAGGTTAAGGCAAAGACGGTAACCCCACTTAACCACGACACGCCATCAAGCCCGGGCACTTGCCGACTTCTTAGTAGAGCTTACATTCCCGAAATGAGGCGGGAAGTTCGAGGCACTACCTGGTGGGAGCTTTTAAGTAGATGGGGCGACCTCTCTCACAAGTCGGGTGTCGGGGTGGTTTTAATGAGTCATGAGGGTATCTCATTCCAGAATGCCATTACCTTCGATTTTCCTCAACAAATAATGAGGCCGAGTATGAGGCTCTCATCGGTGACTGAAATGGCAACACCCATGGGGTCAAGAGATTGAGGAGTT
The DNA here is from genome assembly GCA_037126765.1 of Stenogyne calaminthoides. NCBI lineage: Eukaryota > Viridiplantae > Streptophyta > Magnoliopsida > Lamiales > Lamiaceae > Stenogyne > Stenogyne calaminthoides. Next base: position 9,623,746 of record JBBCBC010000009.1, read on the forward strand.
CATACCGCTCCCAACTCGTGGCCCCGCCAAGTTTCGGGGAATACGAGGCTAGGGGACGATGGGGATGGCATCCTATCAAGAAATTATGAAAACATTGTGCATGAAGTTCACACAGATCCATGTCAAGCTGAGAGAGCGGAACTCACGAGCGATGTTTTTAGCGGAGTTGGCGACCTTGAAGCGATCACAGATATGAAGGATGTCACCATCACGACACTTCCCCACCCATCCACGCGCAAGTAACCGTAGAACAACATTAGAAAACCCGATGCGAATCGGATGACACCCATCATGGAGTATTTGATAGCCGCCTCTGTCACCGGGACGCGCCCAAGCTCAGCTTTGCGATTCTGGGCTGCCCGTTACACAATGATCGGGGAGTTGTACAAGCGAGGCTAAGATACCCCTACTTCGATGTATAACACCCGAACAAGGTCAAGTCATCCTGCGAGAAATACGAAGGGGCATGCGGAAACCACACTGGGGGGGAGTCGCTGGCCCACAAAACCACAAGGCAAGGATATTTTTGGCCAACCTTAAGGGCCGATGCTATCGTCTTCGCCCGCAAATGCCACAAATGTCAAATTTATGCTCCCTCCATCAAGGCCGCACCAGAAGAGCTCTCAAGTATCCTCAGTCCTTGGCCTTTTGCAAAGTGGGGATAAACATCATTGGGCCCTCCCAACGGCCCAGGATCGGTCAAGTATGCCTTGGTAGCGGTGGATTACTTCACAAAATGGGTCGAGGCTGAGGCGCTGGCAACCATCGACCAAGATCATGTCATCAGATGTTGGGGAATGAGTTGCACAGATCTATTCGGGGTGAATATTTAAATACAAATTTAATTCTTTAATTATTACTAGCATGAATTAATCCTATATTAATTCAAATAATAATTGCAACAACATATCGAGGCATATAAAAAGCCACGTAAAAACCTCGCATCGCGGAATCTACGGGTTTACGTGAACGTACTTCTCGGGATGGCAGTGACTTCGGTTGGACGGACTAACCAAAAGGACTTCACAAGTATTCCCTTAGCCCTTGCTCGACAATCCGGTGGAAGTATACTCGCGAACAATTAACAAAAGGAAAAAATAAAACTTTGTTGCACCACTTTCGTGGATTTGCTAATTTTTCCAGCACATGGAATTGTACTTGGGAATGAACTAATCATCCCCTATTTATAGGAGAGGAGGGTCGAAAATTTTAGTAGAATATCAATGTGGGGAAAAGACTTTTCTTGGTCACCAAAAAATCTTGAATATATCTCTTATATTCTTTTTTCCCATAATTAAAATATTCCACAAAAAATTCCACCTCCTCAAATATGGATTTTTTCGAAAATTAATGTGCAAGAATCCAAGATTTGGATCTTCTTGAATTTATGAGATATTCTTGTATTTCAAGAAATACATATCTTCCATAATATCTTTTCAAGAAAATCAAGAAAATCTTTCTTGCTCATCATTTTTTCTATTTTTAAAAATTACTATATAGATAAGCTAGTGGGAGATTTCTTGAATTTAATGAGATAATCTTGTATTCCAAAAATACATATCTTCATTCCATAACAAAATTCAAAGAAAATCTTTCTCCCAACATATCTATAAATTTCGAAATTTTGGTTGGAAAATTAAGCAACAATATTTATTTTATTTTAATCACATTTTCAGTTATTGGACTATTTGTTGGGCTACTCAGGGGGCCTTTAGGAGAATTAAGATTGGACCTTCTAATGGATCTTGAATATCTAATATTGAGCCACAATATAATTCAAGCCCATAAATATTAATTAATCCCACTACATAATTAATATTGCACTATTCATCTTAACCCATATTACAGTCAATATGGCTCCCGATCATTATTTCCCGTGTTTAAGATTATCTAGCCCATTAATTAATTCAAGACACTGAAATAGCTTTCCATTAATTAACATCTTTTATCCTTGGTCGAGGAACGGTTAACATTATTATCCATACCTGAAACAAATTCCACTTGCAAGATTTGGTATGATAAAGCTTATGAACCTCCCAAGGTGGCAAATCGAACAAGCGTACTTGCACACGATTCTTCGTATTAAATCTTAGCAATCACATGTGACCAATAATATTTTCCAAGATAAAAAGTATTGAATCTCTCTTTGATTCGCTACCCATGTAAGTCAAAGCAATAGTTACCAATCCCACGTGATCCTATTTAAGGAACGAAGATTAAGAAACAATGAACCACTGAGGTCTAATTCTTCCTTGTTCAGTTCTGAAGAATTTATCCTCATGTAGGTCTTATTCAGCATCAGTCATGCACTAGTGTAATCTCTTGGTCAAGACAAACCAATCTGAGCCTTACACCTCAACCTTTTGCGATGGGTTGTTCATTTCCATCTAGGTCGTGAATGGCGTACTTTTAGTTACAAGGGACTGTTAATTTAATCTTCTGTAATCTGGTATCACTAAATTAACTACAATGTAACACGTACGAATTATTGAACAGTTATGCAGTAAATATATGTAACATTCAATCATATTTAAAGCATCATTGATAAACAATTTATTTCAGTAAATAAGTCTGAAAAATCAGTTTTGATTATACAAAGTAAAAAGCATACTTTTCAGTATAATCCCAACAATCTCCCACTTATACTCAAAGTCTGCTTTTAAGTATACTACAACATGTCTCGTGTAGTCCGTGACATCTAATGTCACCTACACGAACCTAATAATTTCTCCCACTTATACTCAAAGCAGATTGACAACGGTCTTGACACCCATTCCATTCACATGTCTCTCGAATGTATTCAGAGGTAGACGCTTTGTGAATGGATCTGCTAGGCTGTCCTCAGACGCTATCTTTGCCACATCTATATCTCCTCTCTTTACGATTTCTCGTATAAGATGTCTTTCCTTTAATGTGTTTGTTTGACTCGTGGACTCTTGGTTCTCTTGAATTTGCAACTGCCCCTAGCAGATATTGCTAGACAAATTCAGAACACCATCCAAGTCTACTAAGAAGGTCTAGAGCCCAATCGGTTCTTTCACTGCTTCACAAGCATTACCCGACTTCCATGGTTGAGTCAGTGATGCATTTCTGCTTCACACTCGTCCATTTGATGGCTACACTTCCCAAATGGAAACACACTAACTGAGGCAGATAGTTTCTGGAATCTAAGTCTGATTGGAAATCCGAGTCCGTGTAGCCGATGGGGATTGGAGTATCTGACTGATAAATCAACATTCTATCCCGAGTTCTTTTCAGACACTTCAGAATGTTTTTAACTGTCGTCCAATGCGCTTTCCCTTGATATCTTGCTACCATGCCTACGGCAAAGCAGATATCCGGTCTCGTACACAGCAATGCATACATAAGGTTTCCGACAGCCGAAGCACAAGGAATACCTTTCATGTCATCTATCTCCTTTTCGTCTTAGGGAACATTTTCTTGGATAGATGGATTCCAAGTCTGAAAGGTACGAATCCTTTCTTGGAATCTTGCATGTTGAATCGTTTTTAAAACCAGTGTCAATGTATGAATACTTGCGATAACCCGATCATCCTTTTCTTGCGATCTCGAGTAATCTTGATCCCAAGGATGTGTCCGGTTTCCCTAAGTCTTTTATATCAAACTGTTTTGAAACGCCATGCCCTTAAGAGAATACGGATGGACTTAAGCATAGCTACGGGCGAAAAAGTTTCCTCATAATCGATCCCTTTCTTTCTAAGTATAACCTTTCGCCATTAGTCTTGCTTTAAAGGTTTCAACCTTCACGTCCAGTCCTCTTTTTCCCCTTATATACCCACTTTCATCCAATGGGTTTGACCCCATTAAGTGGTTCGACTAGCTCCCACACTCTATTATGAAACATAAAACCCACTTTGGCTTTCATTGCTGTTTGCCAAGAATCTGCATCCTTATCTTGGAGTGCCTCGTCATTTGTCCATGGGTCTGATTCCGGGAAATCAAGTCCGAGGACTCTCCTATTCCCATGAATCTCTCGGGCTGTCTAACAACCCTCCCACTATGACTAGGCTCCGGTTATGAAAGCGTATCGTTTGGTACATCATCTAGTACAGTTGGCATTGAGGTTTGCCCTCTAAGCTCATTTAAGGTAATCTCACTTCTGGGTTTGCTTTGGTTCGTATAGTCTTCTTTCAAAAATCTAAAGTAGGTGCTGATGACCACCTTTTGATCTTCGGGACTATAGAACGTACACCCTTTTGTTCTCTCGGGGTATCCTACAAACAGCCTTAATTCTGATCGAGGATCCAATTTACCTGCTTCCTTGTCCAACACGTAGGCCGGACACCCCCAAATTCTCATGTGTCTCATACTAGGCTTGCGCCCGGTCCACAATTCTTTGGGAGTTTTGGGAACCGATTTGGATAGCACCAAGTTCAGAATGTAAGCCGCTGTTTCCAAGGCATGACCCCAGAACGACTCGGAAAGATCCACATAACTCATCATTGATCTAACCATTTCCAAAAGAATTTTGTTTCTTCGCTCTGCAACCCCGTTTTGTTGAGGGGTTCCGGGTGCAGTGAGCTGGGATACTATCCCTTCATCAGATAAGTAGTTCAAAAACTCATCGCTGAGGTATTCGCCTCCACGATCAGATCGTAGAGACTTAATACGTTTTTCCATATGATTCTCTGTTTGAGCCTTAAATTCTTAGAATTTTTCCTAGGTCTCACATTCATGCTTCATAAGGAAAATGTACCTTGAGTAATCATCAATAAAATTACTCATAACCTCCTCTTGCTTTGGTTGACATTGGACCACATACATCTGTGTGAACGACCTCTAACACTTCTTTGACCCTATTCCCCTTGGCTCCAAATGCCCTCTTGGTCATATTACCCTCCAAACATGATTCGCAGGTTGGGATTTGTTCAACTTGGAGACGCTCCAGTGAACCATCTTTCACCAACCTTTGGATCCTCTTTGGATTTATATGACCTAATCTTAGATGTCAAAGAAGTATTTCGTTCACGCTTTCTTTTGTCGGAAATAGTTGATGTGTTATAGGATGCATTTCATGAGTGGTGTGCACAGTTAATTATATAGAGATTTTCCATCAATGTCATGTGAGATACACTCATCATTTCAAAAATGATTTCATTCTTATTAGAAGAAACTTAGTGTCCTTTAATTGAATTTTAGAAACTGAAAGTGAATTCTTTCTAAAACTGGGAACATAAAGATAATCTAAAAAAAAAACTTTATCTTCAAAAGATAGGTGCACTTCTCCCACTGCTTTAACTGCTACTCATGTAGCATTGCAATGTCTGCTACTTGCGTAGTATTGTAATAATCGTTACTATCGTAGCATTGCAATATCTGCCACTTACGTAGCATTGCAATGTCTTCTACTTTAAATAACGTTGCCCGGTGTGATGAGGATATCACTTTCACTAAGTTGCGGATCATTTAGAACCCGGTGAAGCCAACATGATTAGTGGATCTCGTATCAACCACCCACGAATGAGAAGTATCGCCCGCTAAACAAGTTTCAAAAACTAGTGCGTGAGAATTACCTTTCTTCCGTCCCTTTTTGGGGTTGGAACAGCAAAACCTCCATTGTCCTCTCTTACCGCATCTTAAGCACTTCCTCTTTAGATTTTCCTTGACACAACAAGCATTCCTCTTCTTACCATTGCCCTTGGCAATGATTGAGTTTTATTGCTTATGGCCTTTGGTCCTCTTCTTTATCTTGCCTACCCTTGGCCTAGAAGATGAAGGCGGACCACTTAAAATCAAAGCTTGAGTTTGGTGCCTTATCATCATTTTGCCGAGAGAAAAAGCTTGCAACAAATTAGCTAGCGAGGCCAAAATGCTCAAAAACTTTTGGGCGGAGAGTGAAGTACCAAATTCATATGAGTCTCGGATCATAATCACTTTCGAGAATCTCAAGTTTGTTGGATGGGCCATCTATTTTGAGGGCGTAATCCCTTACGGGTTTGCCCTCCACCATTTTTGACGACATCTCTCATGAAGGTGATCGGACGAGTCCCGCGTGTTTTGACTCGTCGGTTGGCTCATCGATTTTGGTGTGTCAAGAATCCACTTGTGCTTTTTGTGCGATTAGGGCAATTATAATTTTTCATTTCCAATATATTTTCCATACATATTGTATTGACTTTAAGTATAATAATGATTGGATTAAAAAGGTAGCGACATCTTTGAAATGAAATAAACAACTATATGCAATAAAGACAAGTATATCACAAGATTCTATCACATGCATCATATTTAAAATCTCAAAAAATATATGAACATACATCACCCAACATCTCAAAAGCAGTTTAAATAAGCCACGCGTGGGGTGGGTCATTATTTAAACACATTCAAACAAGTTACAAACAAAACGATTTACAAACCTTTAATATCCAGATTAATAGTTGGCTCCCACTTGACCAATATAAAATTAGCGGGGACTTGGGGAAGTATATGCATATCAATTTTATACCTAAGTAATAACATGATTAAATCTGAGGATTACTATTTCGCTTTTGATCGAGCCTCGTGGGGAGGGTCATCGCCACATTAGTAATAACCCACAATCATCGTTTGGAATTCATTCATGTGAAAGCTATCTTTTGACCGTCCCGTGGAGAGAATTTCTCCAAAAGAATTCACAAATAAATAAATCATGGAGGTCAAAATTAATTCAATTTTATTATCCGGAATAAAATTGTCAATTAATTATTTAAACATACTTAGTAATTTTGAAGGTGAGATTTTTCCATTTGGCAACCCTCATGCAAACACATTTAAACAAATTAAATAAAGCATAAGATAGCACAAATAAATCAAGCAAAACAGAAAAATAAACATATTGGGCACAAATTATCCAACTGTCATGGTTTGATTTTTCTTGGCTTGATCTTGAAGAAACACGTCTCGAATTTCTCCCACTCGTTCATCTCGAAAAATACTTTGTCTCGAAACGCCACGCCAAGTAGCTTCGTGGCGGGATGCGGCCAGCGTCAGGCTGGCCCAACTCAAACACTTTCGGCGCGCCCGGCCCGGGTCGGCGCCCGCCCGGCCTCGGCACACCTCGGTAGAGTGTCGGCGGTCGGCGGCTCGGCGGCGGCGGCGTCTGTTCGCCGCCTCTCCGCCCTCGCCCGCGACCTACGAAGCGCCCGCGTATCCTAGCGGCGCCAGCGTCATCCGCCCGTCCGCTCGGCTTTGGGCGCGCACCACCCGTCTTGTATGACCCCTTATCCTCATTGGCGCTCGGCGCCCGGCCTCACCCTGCGCCCGTGCGTGCCGGTAGCGCGCTTATCGCGCCCACTGATTACGGATTTTCGTCCTTTAATTCTTCGTCTCGCCGTTCGATCGATTACAATTTATTTTACAAAAAATAAATAAACCTAGATCTAGAATAGTCTATTACATTGATCAAAATCAAACAAATCCTAGTCTCTTTCGTGAATTTTTCTCCACCGAGGCAAAATAAATCGAGCAATCGAATTAAAAAACCACGGTTTATATGCATGCAAAATTAAACATTAAAAACCATGACAATTGGATACCGCAAAAGCAGATCGCAGTTCTACTATCAATTTCAAATTTAATGTCCACGAATTAAATTACAACTTAAAAATTGAGCGAAACCATGGCTCGATACGATTGTTGGGGAATGAGTTCGCAGATCTATTAAGGTGAATATTTAAATACAAATTTAATTCTTTAATTATTACTAGCATGAATTAATCCTATATTAATTCAAATAATAATTGCAACAACATATCGGGCATATAAAAAGCCACGTAAAACCCACATCGCGGAATCTACGGGTTTACGTGAGCAACGCCCTCTCGAGATGGCGGTGACTTGATTCGGACGGACTAACCAAAAGGACTTCCCAAGTATTCCCTTAGCCCTTGCTCGACAATCCGGTGGAAGGATACTCGCGAACAATTAACAAAAGGAAAAAATAAAACTTTGTTGCACCAATTTCGTGGATTTGCTAATTTTTCCAGCACATGGAATTGTACTTGGGAATGAACTAATCATCCCCTATTTATAGGAGAGGAGGGGTCAAAAATTTTAGTAGAATATCAATGTGGGAAAAGACTTTTCTTGGTCACCAAAAAATCTTGAATATATCTCTTATATTCTTTTTCCCATAATTAAAATATTCCACAAAAAATTCCACCTCCTCAAATATGGATTTTTTCGAAAATTAATTTGCAAGAATCCAAGATTTGGATCTTCTTGAATTTATGAGATATTCTTGTATTTCAAGAAATACATATCTTCCATAATATCTTTTCAAGAAAATCAAGAAAATCTTTTTTGCTCATCATATTTTCTATTTTTTCGAAAATTACTATATAGATAAGCTAGTGGGAGATTTCTTGAATTTAATGAGATAATCTTGTATTCCAAGAATACATATCTTCATTCCATAACAAAATTCAAAGAAAATCTTTCTCCCAACATATCTATAAATTTCGAAATTTTGGTTGGAAAATTAAGCAACAATATTTATTTTATTTTAATCACCTTTTCAGTTATTGGACTATTTGTTGGGCTACTCAGAGGGCCTTTAGGAGAATTAAGATTGGACCTTCTAATGGATCTTGAATATCTAATATTGAGCCACAATATAATTCAAGCCCATAAATATTAATTAATCCCACTACATAATTAATATTGCACTATCCATCTTAACCCATATTACAGTCAATATGGCTCCCGGTCATTATTTCCCATGTTTAAGATTATCTAGCCCATTAATTAATTCAAGCCCTTTGAAATAGCTTTCCATTAATTAACATCTTTTATCCTTGGTGAGAGCGGTTCAACATTATTATCCATCACAGGAAACAAATTCCACTTGCAAGATTTGGTATGATAAAGCTTATGAACCTCGAGAACCAAAATCGAACAAGCGTGCTTGCACACGATTCTTTCGTATTAAATCTTAGCAATCACATGTGACCAATAATATTGCCCAAGATAAAAAGTATTGAATCTCTCTTTGATTCGCTACCCATGATAAGTCAAAGCAATAGTTACCAATCCCACGTGATCTATTTAAGGAAGGAAGATTAAGAAACAACGAACCACTGATGTCTAATTCTTCCTTGTTCAGTTCTGAAGAATTTATCCTCTGTAGGTCCTATTTAAAGATCAGTCATGCACTAGTGTAATCTCTTGGTCAAGACAAACCAATCGGAGCCTTACACCTCAACCTTTCGTGATGGGTTGTTCATTTCCATCTAGGTCGTGAATGGCGTACTTTTTTTAGTTACAAAGGAATTTATTAATTTAATCTTACGTGATCCGGTATCACTAAATTAACTACAATGTAACACGCATTGAATTATTGAGCGGTTATGCGATAAATATATGTAACATTCAATCATATTTAAAGCATCAGTGATAAACAATTTATTTCAGTAAATAAGTCTGAAAAATCAGTTTTGATTATACAAAGTAAAAAACATACTTTTCAGTATAATCTCAACATCAGATTCATTTGGCGCAACATCATCTGCAGGTTTGGACTGCCTCAGGCGATAATATCAGACAATGGGAAGCAGTTTGACAATACGAAGGTCGACGCCTTCTTAAAAAAATGGAAGATCACAAAGTTATTCTTCACCCCATACCACCCCCATCAAACGGACAGGTCGAGGTCGTGAACAAAATCATAAAGCACACGCTCAAGGCCAAGATCGAAGGGGGAAAAGGGAAATGGGCTAGTGAGCTCCCAGATGTGTTGTGGGCGTACAGAACAACCTACATAAATTCAACGGGTGAAACCCCTTATTCGCTAGCCTTCAGAACTGACGCAGTGGTGCCCGCGGAGGTCAATGTCCCGACTTTCCGGACTAGCCAAGTCACTTTCGATCACAATGATGAGGCCCTGGAGAGGAACCTCGACCTACTCGAAGAAAAGCGATTAGAGGCTAATATGAGAAATGCGGATACAAAAGAGGTCCGAGAAATATTACAACTCTAAAGTGCGACTTGACGTTTCAAGGTCGGGGACCTAATCTTTGAAAAAAGATACTCGGAGACTCAAAAGGTGCCCTCGGTCCCAATTGGGAGGGCCGTTCGGATATCGAAAGTCCTACCAAATGGAGCATCTGAGCTCGAGAAAGCGAGATGGGACCAAGGCCCAATATCCGTGGAATGCAACTCATTTGAAAAAATACTACCAGTAGATTTATATCCTTGTATCGATCAAGCCGATGTAAACAAATATTTGTAGTAACAATAATTCTCTATTCTTTTTTAAATGTAAGATTCCTGTGTAAACCAAGCGGGTCGCTCGAAAAACATATGATCGATGAAATGCATGCCACATGGAAGACATGATCGATAATATGCAGGTTGCATGTAAGACATGATCGATAACATGTAGGTCGCATAAAAGACATGATTGATAACGTGCGAACCCGAGGTCCGACTTTAGAGATACTGGAGGCGAGATCGCCACCCTAGCGGTGCGGTCATCCCCCGACTTTATAAGACGGCTACGTAAATGTCCAAGAAACAAGTCACATAGAAAATAAGACGACAAGGACTAAGCAAAAGTCGCATAAGGCCCCAAGACGAGCTTGCGACCTCGACTTGGGGGGGATGAAATATGGGAGTTTATTTTACATAGTAAGATAAGCACCAGACCAAAACATAAAGTAACTTCCATTAATAGAAGACCCGAAGGTCGGGAGAAATACATCGCAAACCAAAGCCCGAAGGCTAGTACAACGAAAAAAGAAAAAAAAACAAAAAGGGTAGTAGAGCTGCAATCTCAATTCTTCTCGGCTGGGGCAGTCGAGACCGGGGTAATGACCGTCCCGAAAGGAGGCTCCTGCTGCGTAACCACCGATGGATCGGCTTCTGAGCTTAAGATCCTCTCCACAACGGGCTCGGCAGACATGTCAATAGTTGGAGGAACAACTTCCGACCTCGGTATCTCCTCCCTGGTGGGCTCGGCGGGATCGGCAGCAGTGGGGGGAACGACCTCCGGGCTCGTCGACTTCTCCGCCAGGAGCTCGGAAGATGTAGCATCTGGGAGGTCAACCAACGGAGAGTCAGGGAGAGGGCGCACGATCTGCCTGGAGTCCGGAAAAAATGAGAGATCAATGCCCATGTCCTCCAGGTCTTGGATATCCAGCAAAACATCGGGGGCGGAGGGTTGGCGGGACGTGAAGTCCACGAGGTCGGCGACCGGCCCGAAGAAGGTCATGGGAAGGGTTCGCCTGGTGACATATTCGGATGGCACCCGCAAAGGCCATCACATACGCAAAATTAACGTTCATCTCTTCAGCGACCTTGAACTGGGCATCCCTAGTGGACAGCTTCCCTCTTGCTCTGGCCAGCTCCTCCCTTTCTGCCTGGATCATCATCGGTTTCTCGGCCAAAGACGGCGGTTCGCCGCCGACTTTCTTCTCCTAGCACGCCCTCTAGCTCGGCCAGCGACCCTCGAGGGTCGAGATCCGAAGATGCTCGCATGGCTTTCTCGACCCATACGAGTCTCATTGCTTTGCCGCCAAGATCATTTCGGCTTGATCGGATACACGAGCCTGGGACTCACGGAGATGTCGGAGCTCGGTTTCAGCTTGGGCACTGGTCCTCTCCAAATAAAAGGCCGCCTTGAGAGTGTGGACCATGGCCGAGTACATGTTGCCCGTCATTTTCTAACGACGGGCGTTATCATGATCGATGGTTTCCATGCCCGGCGGGGTTGTGCCGCGTTCTGAAATGTACCCCGGCCACTTATTGGGGAGGTCAGCCGAAGCAAGGGGAGGACTCCTGAGGAAGCTAACCACCTCGGGGAAAAAGTCGGTGGGGACTGAGTTCAGGGCTATAAAGGAGAGTCGAGCCATCAGAGCTATGAAGATTAATGTGAAAAAAGGTCAGGCAAATCATAGTGAGGACTTACTTGTTCACCCGCTCCTCCTCCCAGCCTAAGAAGGAGTCATCATCGTCGTGCCGACCTCTCCTCCGGGATGGCGAGGAAGGCCATGGTGGGCCGGGCGGGCGAGGTCGGGCGAGGTGTTGTTCTTGTGTCGGGGCGGACTCGATCTTTCTTTCCCAGGCCCCTGTTGATTTCGGACTCGTGGGTTAAAATCTCCTCCCTTTCTTAGGCGTGCGGGAAGTTGTGAGTCGACCGTGGCCTTCCTCTTGCCTTTGTCGGGAGAGAGGACCCGATGGGGGCGAGCTTGGAGAGGGCGACCTCGGCGGGGGGCTGACCTCGGAGGGGCTTGTCGGAGGTCACTAGTCGCCTCATTTTTTCCCGAGCGAACTTCTTGCGGGAGGCCATGGCGTCCCGGAGGGCTTCTGGCCGATAAGCGGGGTGTTAGGAATTGCGGGGAATGTGAGAAGTCACCCGGTCGGGCCTATATCGAAAAATGTAATAAGCCTGAGTAAGGGAACTTCTTGGGGATTTTCAAATGGCGGATAAATATACAGCCCGGCGTTGAGTCGATCAAGCTTCGGTGTTCAAAGTTTGTTGGTCGGTGTAACGAGTCTTACGTGTATGGGGAATACACGTGTTGATGTTTTTAAAACTTTTTTCTTCTTGAGGTCGACTTGGGTCGATAATCACGAAGATTAGGTTCGAGAAGCCACAGATCGCTCTGAGTCAAAGTCTCTTGAGGCGGTGATCTGTTTGCTTCCAGATACCTCGAGATAATCCCAACCGAGTCTGAGTGTCGAGATCCTGAGTTGCTTGGATCGAGATAACTAACTTTTTGAATCCTCAGAAGAGAGTTCAGTTTGATAACTATCTGTTCTAGCTACTTAGTCGTGCGGAATGGTTGGCCCTTTAGATTATACTCGTTTTAAGCTTTGCTGAAAGCCTTCCCTTTATGAAATAGTGATTAGGCTGTGATTCACTTATGCAACCGATTGGATTGATTCGGTGAATATCGATTGAAAAGTATGCTTTCAAAACAAGTCAATGCTGTGATTAAAATCTTGATAAGGAAAGCAATAAAGAACACGGCAATTATAGTGGTTCGGAGACTCAAGCTCCCTACGTCCACTCTCGCGACTCTTGAGAGAAATTCACTATCAACCGAGCTTTACGACTACCTCGTAGTTTACTTACTCAACTCGGTCCTGAGTTTTCTGACTACTCCACGTAGTTTACTTACTCAACCCGACCTTGAGCTTTCTGACTATCTCCGTAGTTTACTTACTCAATCACACACAAGCTTTCAGACTACCCCTGTAGCTTACTAACTTCTCCTCTAGAGTTTTCTCGACTACTCATGAAGTTTACTAACTCTTTACAACTCTTTCTCACCAACAAACACACTCCAACTACCTTCTCAAGGGTTTTGGGGGGTTTCTCGGTTGGTTTCCAACTAGGATGAGATATCCTTTACAATGAAGCACAATGCAAAGGGTTAGGATATCTCGACTAAGCTTTGGATATGACTATCAAGCTAGGCTTAGTTTAGTGAGCTCTCTTCAATATACAAGCACTTGGGAAATTCTAAGTTTTTCGAGTGCTTTCACTTTTACAAAGAATAAGTTTGAGCTCTTGAGTTGCGTATAAATTCCCGTAACCTTACAATGTAGAGGGTCACCAGTATTTATAGGCATACACCAAGGTCACTTTTGAAAACTATCCGTTGGAGAGATAGCTTTGTGAGTTCCCTCTTGTGGTGTGTGAAACGGCTATATTTAGGGTTTGAAACTCCCTAACACGTTTTAGGCAATAGTTTTTTTCATGTAGCCGGTCTTCACTTTTTGCAGTCTGGAACTTTTGTACATCTGACATCTTTTTCAGAGACACATCCTTTGTCGATTGTCGATATGGTGCGATGTTGTCTTCCTCTTTTTACTTTTGTCTCAGTTAAAGGTAGACACTTTCAGCGGCTCTTTTGGTTACAAACTCGAGTTTGATATAACCTTAACAACACTTCGACTTAGTTCCTTTTATGCGCATTTGAATGTCTTGGCAATATCTAACTTCTTAAGGAATCGCGATCTTCTCGATATTGCATCCTTGAGATAGATATTATCGATTGCCTCGGAACTTTCGAGGTTCAAAGCGAGCATTGATATATTCTTGAGTCTTGATAATTACTATGCCTTGATACTCTTGATCTTGATTCTTGATCTTACATCTTACGTGTCTTGAGTCTTCGAGTCTTGGTCTTTGAATCTTTGTAGTTTATCTTGGTGATGTACTAAGTCTTCGTCTTTGAGTCTTGATTTACTCAATATCATCTTGAGTCTTGATATCTCGATTTCATCTGAAACTTTGGATACTTCGAGAAACATCTTGAGTTCTTGAGTCTTGAACCTATCCTAAACTATATCTGTGACTATACATTTTGCGAGATAACATCTGAATACTCTAAAACCTGAATCGACTCAACTATCAAGATTATTACGAACATGTCATACTTTTAGGGTTTTGAGATCTTAATCAAAATCATATATCTTTATTAAATTCATCTCCCAACAATTTCCCTTTTTTGATGATGCCAAAACATATCTTGTTACAAACATATAACCTATACTCGGGGTTTCGGTTTATCCTATTACAAGATTGGTTGTCTCCCAACATTTTCTTAAATCGAGAGAATCTCCCAACAATTTTGAGTTTCTCGGCAGGTTTAATCATTCAACAATTTCTTGATAATGAATCTCTTTAAATAGTTCATTACCAAATACTTAAACAATTTTTCAAATTCAGACTATTTCCCCCATATCATCATACATTCAGGCATATCAAAATAAAAGACATGTAAATAAGATAATGAGATACTATCTTTTGAGCATAATGATAAATCTTCATTGATAATTGGTATCCCATTACAGATTACAATGAGTTTATCAACAAAATCAAAAAGTCAAAAATTTAAAGATTACAGAATCTTCTAAGTCTTCAGTCTTCAGTCTTCTGATTTGGCTTCTTCAGTCTTCTGCTCTTTCAGTTTGTTTCATTCTCAACTTCATCGATTGGGCACCTCGGATCGAACATTCGAAGAATCTCTTCTTGACTCATTTCTTTCCTTGATGATGTCCGGACTATTTCTGTTAGACCCAGTGACCAAAGATCTTGAGCAATCTCTTGAGTAATGGCCTTCTCATTCACTAAGCCATTATCAAGTCTTGGAGGAGAATAGGAATATGGACCAGGGGCTACTATATGTACTTCTCCTTCATCCGCAAGGTTAATCGACTCTGTAGATACTTTGGATAGAAGGTAAGGAGATACTCAATGAATGCTTCATTACGATCGAGCCTTCGCCGTCTCTCCATTTCCCCGAGAACATCATAATTGAAACGAAGGTTCTCTTGACTTCTTCCACATATCGTTGAGTTTAATGGGCATCCATTTATCAGCGTGGGGCCACTTTAGCGCTTTTGATGTTCCTTTCCTCTTGCTTCATAAACTTCACGAATTCACTCCTTCATACGCTCTTCGTCTACCTTCTTTTTACGATCCACAGATGCTCACGAGACCCGGCGGCGGCTTTCTTAACTTGTTCCATTTGGAGTGTCTTGAGCATTTCTAGTATTGAAGACTTTCATCCGAGGTTGAGACTCGATTCTTCTTTCTCTTCATCATCGAATCGACTTTCTCTGGATTGGCTTAGAAACCTTTGCCGCTTGCTTCGGGTTGAACAACACCGAGGGCTTTCCTCTTCATAGGCATTCGGCGGCGACTGGCTTGTTCCAACCTTTGCTCTAGCTTTTCGTTTTTCTTTTGACACATCAAGCATGGTTTGCTTAGAAACTTCGAGTGTAAGCAGGCTTCTCCACGAGAAACTTTAACTTCCGAAGCTTCGACTTCTTTTAAGGCTTTGGCTAAATTATACATTCAAGCATCTTTTTGAGCCTTCTTCTCCAAAGTCACGTGCCATGAACTTTACGAGGTCTTCACCTTCCTTTTCCCCCCTTCTTGGCACCATAATTTGGAAGAAGTCTGGGAAATCTTTGTGTCCGTGTGATATTGCTCTTTGCTCACACGGTGAATCTCTCCTCGCTATCTCGATCTTGTTCGTCTTCCGGCCTCCTTTGATGGTTCTTAGCCACAGAGAATTCTTGAGATAAGTGGGCAAAACTGGCGAAGAGTGCTTCCTTGAACATCTCTGTCATCTTGGTCATAGTATTGAGCTCATTTCCTCAGCAGCCGAGACTTGATTAGCACCTCATTCTTTTACGCGATTTCACCTCTAGGAAATCGAGAACTCTCCCGGTGTTTACCTTCGATTCATCCTTAACTTCGGCCTTGACTCCCTCCAACTTCTCATTGACTTTTCTTCCATGGAGGTCATCCGGGTGGTCGAGTGTTTTTTAATTTGCACGGCACGAAGAGTGACTAAGACTTTCCATCTTTTGAGCTTGATTGGCCAGCGTCTCTTCCATCGAGCAATTTTGATCATCATTGGCTCAACCTTCTCAAGTTTCTCCATCAAGGGAGTGAGATCAATCTCGAGAATCTTCGCACCTCTGTCTTTGTCGATCATCTGTGCCTCGGCTTAAATCACGAGCTCGGTCTCAATCGAGCCTCGATCTGTTTATCGGACAATTGAGTTAAAGATAGGACTTTCAATAACTTTGGCATAATTGTTAATAGTGCCAAAAAAGTACGAAAGAGTTCTAACCCGATCTGAGGTTGACCAATTTCGAGTTGATCGATAACAGAAGTCTCCTTTTCCATCGAGAGGCGCTTCTCAACATCTCCATGTTGGTCCCCATCTCCATCTTTAGATTTGTCTCATTTGCTTTCGGGGCACCAACTTCGGTTGCTCTCCTTTCGACCAACTTCTTACGAACGGCTCATCAAAATCGGAGTTTTTCATCACGAGCTTTGTCTTCTGTCGAGCACCGCACATCTTGATTGACTTTGGTAGCTCTTACCGTCTCGAGCTTTCTTGGCATCTAAGGTAGGTACCTCACGAGGTCTGAGCTCCTTTAAAATTTCTTGAGAAATTTTATACGAACCTGAGTGATGTCTCGAGCATCTCAGAGAAGACCTGCTCCTTGATCTGATCCTGTGTCCTCGAGATAACCTGAGCCAACACTTGTAATGGTGAACTCTGAGTGGTTTGGCGCTCCGGTTGAATCTCGTCAGAATCACTTTCATCTTCATCGGTGAGAACCACCAATCTTCGTGTTTTGGAGCAAGATCCTTGGTTTCAACATCTTTGCTCCTGCTCTATCTTTGCCTCCAACAAAACCTCCCCCGGTTTGTTGAGTCTCTTTTCGGCCATAATGGTGATTCGACCTTCTTTTCTCTCTTCCCCCTGATGACCCGCTTCTTTGCAGCAATGGGTTTAAAGAGAATTTTGGACTTAGGGAATGGGGTCGAATTGGCGAAGATATCCTCCTCCTCTCTGCACATCTCCAAAATGTAAGCAATTTTGGTGGCATGGTGGATCTTGCCTTTTATTGAGATCGCCCCGTCAACCTTCTTCTTCAAAACTTTGGTCCTTTCACTCACAGTTGAATCGAAATTTCAGCCAATTGAAGTCGGTGGTGGGTGAGGCCTCTATCGCCGCCATCAGTCTGAGCTTCGGGGTACTGATCTGCTCAAAACTCCCCGCAAGACTCATGATGCTTTTACTCACAATATCCATCAATACACGATATTGTGGCTTTTAGGTGCCTCTTATGCAATGTCGCCTCAAACTTAACGAGATTCTCAACAATCCTATCTAAGTATTCTGCTCTCTGCACCCACATATACATCGTAGGATCCTCTCCTCTATCACAGAGCTCAAAAACATCATTCAGATTTTTCGGGGTTATGTACAAATCCCTTTCAAAATTGACGTATTTGGACGAATGCTCTAAGTGTGATACAGTAATCGAAGAATGCATACAGTCCTCTTCATCTACCTTCAAGTTATAGATGAATTCGATTACCTCTTTCGCAAACTCCGGGTGCGGTCGGTTTTGCGATTAGTTAGAATGAGTTTAGCTTGATCGAATCATATCACGAGCCTCCTCTTACGGCTTTGAGTTGGTTGTGCTTTTCGGTGAAACAATGAACTCGTACCATGGCTTGTTGGTTTTGGCTAATCATCGAACAAGGTTGGAGCCATTTTAGAGATTGATTTGAGAAGTGAAGCTTTTAGGGTTTAGGAATTTACGGGCAAGGGATTTATTTGCGCAGAGGATTTGGAGCGAAGGGTTTAATAAAATTTTTTTGGCTTGAAAGGCTTCTCGGGGGTATATATAGCTTTGAGATGTGGGGAATCGTGTTGGTTAGGTGAGAAAAAAAAACAACGGTTGAGATTAATCTCCGATTAATCGGTATCTGAAAACGATCTCTCGAAAAAGTAAGCCGCCAAAACATCCTCATTGGTCATTAATGTAGCGAGCATTAAATGATTTATTGACCTTCTTCGAGAATTTAAAACTATCCAAAAAACATTCCTCGGGTGTTTTGTATTTATTGCGAATGATTTACGAGCTTCATTTAAGCAATAAATGAGTTTCATGAGTCATTACTTCTTGAGACTAATTTTCCTCTATCGGTCTTCGAAAGTCTTGACCTTGATAAAATGTCGATAAAAATCGAAATCTTGAAATGGTTGTTTGCTCTCGATCTTGACCTTGAAGAATCTGAGTTTCAAGAGACTCGATTCAATATTTCCATTTTATCCTAAGCTTCTCAATAGAATCGAGAAAACTTCATGCTTACGAAAACCTTCAATTTTTTGATTTTTCTATACACTGGTTCTAACATCCTAATTCAATTTGAAAGTTCACGAAATCTTGATTGACCAAAGGTTTAGTCAAGATATCGACTCTCCGCTTATCGGTATGAATTTTCTCCATCCTTATGTCCTTCTTTCGACATGATCTACGATGAAGTGATATCGATATCCACATGCTTGCATCTGGTGTGCAATATCGGATTTTGTGAAATAGCAATGGCACTATTATTGTCACAAAATATTGGTACTTCATTGGCTACAACTTTATAATCCCTTAATTGTTATGCGAACCAAAGAATCGAAAACGCAATGACTTCTGCTGACCATATTCAAAACGACAGTAGTACTTGTTGCTCTTTGAGGTTTGTTTCTTCGAAAACCAAGATATCGACTTACTTCCTAGAAATTGACAAGTTCCGAGGTGGACTTCGTCACGATTCAGTTACGCAACCTCCATAATCGACATCCGAGTAACCACTTAACTCAAGGTTATCATCAATTTGGATACCACAATCCTCTATTCATCGTGCCTTTAAGATACTTGAAGTATCTTTTTGGCGACTTTCCATGTGACTAGCCTTAGGATTAGCTTGGTATCTTGCACATATCAACAAACAAATGTTATGTCGGCCTACTTGCTTTGTGAGATAGAAAGCAATGATCAATGATTCCTCTATAATCGGTATGGCTCACCGATTTGCCTTTGAATCGGGATCCATCTTGTAGTTAGTATTCATGGGAATCATAAGCGTATTTGCAAGTCGTACACCATATTTAGCAATCGGATCTCGGTGTATTTTGCACGGTTGATGAATATTCCTTCCTTTGATTGTTTCACTTGAAGACCTAGAAAGAAATTCATCTCTCCCATCATTGACATCTCAAATTTGCCTTTCATCGGTGTTGAAAACTTTTCACTTTCGGTGATGGTTTGGAGATCAAAAATGATGTCATCAACATATATCTGAACTAGTAAGATATCTCCCCTATCCTCTATCACGAGCGAGTTCTATCAATGATCCTTTGACAAAACCATGGTCGATGAAACCGAGAAAGAGTATCATACCATGCTCTGGGGTTTGCTTAAGACCATACAAAGCTTTTACGAGCACTGTAAACTTGGTCATTCTTTTGAAACCGGGGAGGTTGTTCCACATAAACCTCTTCTTTAAGCACACCGATTCAGAAATGCACTTTTCACATCCATTTGATAGATTTGTGAACTTCATGTGGGAAAGCATATGCAAGAAACAATCGATGGCTTCTAGTCTTGCAATAGGTGCAAAGGTTTCATCATAATCAAGCCTTCTTCTTGGGAATAACCTTGTGCAACTAGCCTTGCCTTGTTTCTTACAATGTTGTTGTTTTCATCTCTTTTATTCTTGAAAACCCACTTGGTTCCAATGACATTGTGCCTTTACGGTCTATCTACCGGCTCCCATACTTCATTTCTTGAGAATTGATTATTTCATCTTGCATAGCAAATAATCAATGAGAATCTTGTAGAGCTTCACCAATCTCGGTGAGGTTCTTTCTCCGATAGGAAGCGGCCGAGAATAGTGCACTCTCACCATGGAACCTTCTTGTTTTAACACCTTGATTAAATCACCCACAATCGACTTGTAGGATGACTATCTAACCATTTCCTTCTTGATGTTTTCTGTTTCAATAGTATCCTCAACATTTGAAATGTTAGGTTCGATTAAATCGATAAACTCGGGAACAACAAAAGCAGAGAAAGGGAATCATCTTCCTCGGGAAATTCTATTCGAGAACATTATCGAGACATTTGTTCCCCTTTGGTTGATAGATTGAGAATTTGCCTCATTTGTGACCACATCTTCATTGACATTACATACGAGTGCGGCGGGTGTGCATTCGGATTGGTCACCTTTGGAGTGTTGGTTTTCTGAGTCTCACCATCCGAGTTCCATCTGAACTTCTTTATTCGAGTACGAGTCACTCAATCATAGATAGTGGTGACTTCTTCTTTTCGAGTTTAGTGGATGATTTATCTCTCTGTTTGGGCTTAATCTGGTGATCCTCTTGGTGGGTTCATTTGCATCATGTTCTGTTTTTTTTCATTCCAAAGCTCATAGGGTGTTTTGCCTTGACTCTTGGTCGGCATGGATCTATTACGATCAAAGTAGCATGCGGTGTTGGTGACCCATTAAAATCTTTTAGGAATATCGACAATTTATCATTGTCCTTGTTGACTTCTTTGAGTTCATTTCCTTCTTTTCGGCAACACCATTTTGTTGAGGGTCCTTTGCGGTGATGTTTCATGTAAAATTCCATTCTCTGCGCTGATAATCGGATATGATATGATTTATAAACTCGGTTCCTTTATCGGGATCGATTTTGACCACACTCAAATTTTTCTCATTCTTGAGCCTTTTCGATGGTCGGCGACTTTTATCTGAGCCTCTTTCTTCTTGAGTAAGAATATGACCCAAGTATATCTTGAGTAGTCATCAACTACTACCAATGTGTATTTCCTGCCATTAGTGCTCACAGGTGTTATAGGACCAAAGAGATCCATGTGCGATAATGAAGTATTCTTTCGGTAGAAACTTAAACTTTGCTTTTAAATGATGCTTTAACTTGTTTTTTTCCTTTCGCACGCATCACAAATGTGTTCCTTCTTGAACACTTCATTAGGCAACCCTCTCACAAGAGCTAATCTTGCAAGCTTGTTCGGGGGTTTTGAAGTTTAGGTGATTCATTCTTTTATGCCATAACCAACTGGTATCTGTGGAACTTTTAGCAACTAAACATGTATCTTTAGGAGTTGAACTCAATCGACAAGATACACATTCCCTTTTCTTGTACCGATCGATAATACTTTTCGTGATGTATCATCTTTCACAAAACATAAGTTCTTTGAGAACTCAACATTGAAACCCTTATCACAGAATTGGCTAATTGTGACAAGTTATGCTTCAATCCGGATACATATGAAACACCATGGATATGGGCGAGTCGATTTCCAAAGTTCCATATCCTTGATCATCCCTTGGAGTTATCTCCAAAAGTGATCTGTGGGCCTCTTTGTTCAACATAGTCTTTGAGCATCTTCTTGAATCTGTCATATGTCTTGAGCATCCTTTGTCAAGATACCATACATCGGGAGCTTTTTTTTTCTCTCGCTCATCGGTGTCATGTGATCTTTCATCGGCTTAGTGCCCTTGTTTTCCTCGAAAAAGCAGATCAATTCTTAGGTACCCAATTTGTGTAGGGTCCTACGAGGTTATTTGTACCTTCGGAATCAAATCGCTTGACAACTCTAATCACTTTAGAGTGGCTAATTTGTCTTCCATAAATATCAACATATACATCCACTACTCGGGTGCCTTAGCGGTTTTACGTATATGTGTGCTAGCTTTAGCATGAACATGGGCTTTTGAATTCTTCTTTGGTTGGGCCATACATTCGGATGCTTAGGCTTTTGTCTTGGTGGTCTAAATCTTTGTTGACTTGGGTTGAGATAACCTTTACCCTTAGGCAAGTGAGGTTCGGGTTATGCATCTTGAAATCTGGGTCTTTCGATTATCTTGAGGACTTGGTCTCTTCAATTGAGAATGTCTCTATTTGAGTGTTTCTCATCGAGGATTCCTCGATGGTTCGATGTGGAGCCTTTCGGGTTTGCATTCTTAGCACGAGGCTTTGAAGTACTTGCTGAAACTTTCAAGTATTTGCTTTCGGGTTTTCTAGCCTTCACCGAGGTTTGGGCTTTCTAACTTTGATCATTAGCTTTTCTTTGAGACCATAGGTCCTTTTCCCTTGTCTACAACCTTGGGCATTACTCGGCTTGAAGTGTAGGTGTCAATGGTTTTACAAAGATAGTCTTCTTGCTACTAGATGCGACATTCGGATGACCTTGTGAGGTTCCCTGGAATGTATCCCAATCCGCATTTTATAGTGGCGGATCTCTCGATAACTCTGAATTTCATCTATTACATTAGATGCTTTATTCAATAGAGTTAACTCTTACATGCACTATCCTCACGATTCTGTAGAGTTTTATGCTTCTCGGAGAGGTCATTGAACTTCGATTCGATTATTTGAATCTCTTGATGGATTTCTCTAGCTTTTCGATTAGGGACATTATCATCTTCTCTTCCTCCGAGAGTTGTACTTCGAGAACATCCGGTTCATCGGTAGCTCCCATTAATTGAGAAGTGATTTCAATATTGCTAGAGTCTTTCCATTTTAGATTTTTCGACTTTCGGTTCCTTATTACGCTCTTGAGTTCTATTTAGCGATCCTTGCAAAACAAGCATAGTCCTTCATCGATTCTCAAAAGAATCCATCGGTCAAAATGATTGTTTTTCGGTGGAACTTGAAAACTCTTGTGCTAGTGTAGGAGCAACAACGAGAGAAAGAAGAGCTTACCTCCTCAATGGCCATCGGGGCCGGATGTCATCACTTTCCTTTGTCACGAGAATATCTCATCGAAAGAGCTAGATCCTCCTCGAGTGTTCTTCTTACGCAACCATGGTCTTTTTGCTAGAGAACTTCGATCTCTTTTTAGCTTGCCTTTCTCTTCTCTCCTTAGCACTCAAAAATCGGACAATCATCTTTGGAAGTGACCTTTCTTCGGCAATTATAGAATTTGTTGGCATCATCATCGATCATTTTCTTCTTTGGACTTGGAGCCCTTTCTCTTGGATGAAGATCCTTGACTTTTCAGTCCTTCTTCTTCTCGGTTGATCGTCCTCGGGGTTTCTTTCGGTACTGTGGTTCTGTAATAGTTTTTGTATTTTCCAAATCTACTATTAAGTCTGTCAAACCTCCTTGCCATCGGTCTAGCTTTTCCTCAAGCTCATCCCGATTTTTTGGCATGGGGTTCTCGAACTCTCTAGTTTTTCTGAGTTTTATCTTTGGCTTTAAAAAGCCACATTCTTTTCGATGAAGAATCATCTTTCTTTGTCGGCCTTTTTTGGATTTCTTATCAATTACAAATTCATAGGCTTTTAGCTCGGAGAAGACTTGTTGGTAAGGCGTTGAACTAATGTTCTTGGTGTTTTCAATCACCCTTTGCATGAATATCCCATTTCTTAGAGCAGGACCTCTAAGAATTTTCAATGCAACTTCACTCTGTGGATATTTCTTTCCAAGTGCATTTAGATCATTCATGATCTTTAGTGAATCGACTTCCAATTTGTCTATTGATTCACCATCATCCATTTCAAAACTATCAAACTTTCTAATTGCCCTTTGAAAGTTTGTTTTTTTTTATGTGATCGTGCCTTGGCACATATAACTAGTGTATCCCAAATCTCTTTAGCGATATTACGGTGAGAGATCATTCCCATCACACCATCATCAATTGTCTTTGTATAGTGTGTCTTTTGCAATGTAGTCTAGATTGATTAACTTTCTCTCCTCAGAGTCAGGTTGGTCATCGGACTTAGGAAATTCTGCTCTAGGATCAATTCTCTCATCTTACATTCCTCTGGGATTTACCTAAAGAAATTGGAATGGTCCTTGAGAGACCACTCTCCACATCGCTCATGTTTGGAATCTGAGATGAGCCTGCATTCTCGATCTCCATAGATCATAGTTCTCCTTTGAGAACATGGGAAGTTTTTAGAAGACATTTTTCCGATCTTTTGAAAAAAAAAATTTTTTTGACAAATAAGATCGATTCGGATAGACCACAAGTATTTTTGAAAATAAAACTTTGGTCAACCACAATGAGTGGTCAAGTTGAACCATGCTCTCGATACCACTTGTTGGTCGGTGTAAGCAAGTCTTACACGTGTATGGGGAATACTGCGTGTTGGTGTTTTTAAAACTTTTTCTTCTCGAGGTCACTTGGGTCGGATAATCCACGAAGATTAGGTTACGAGAAGCCAGATCACTCGAGTCAAAGTCTCATCGAGGCGGTGATCCCGAGCTACTTTCGGATACCTCGAGATAATCAACTGAGTCCTGAGTGTCAGAGATCCTGAGTTGCTTGGATCAGATAACTAACTTACTGAATCCTCAGAAGAGAGTTCAGTTTGATAACTATCTGTTCTAGCTACTCAGTCGTGCGGAATGGTTGGCCCTTTAGATTATACTCGTTTTAAGCTTTGCTAAAAGCCTTCCCTTTATGAAATAGTGATTAGGCTGTGATTCACTTATGCAACTTCGGTGGATTGATTCCAACTGAATATCAGTGAAAAGTATGCTTTCAAAATAAGTCAATGCAACAGTTAAGTACAAGATAAGGAAAGCAATAAAGAACACAGCAATTATAGTGGTTCAAAGACTCAAGCTCCTACGCCCACTCTCCCGACTCCTCAGAGAAATTCACTATCAACTTCTGAGCTTTTACGACTACCTCGTAGTTTACTTACTCACTTCGTACGAGTTTTTCGACTACTCCCGTAGTTTACTTACTCAACCCGACCTTGAGCTTTTCGACTATCTCTCGTAGTTTACTTACTCAATCACACACAAGCTTTCGGACTACCCACGTAGCTTACTAACTTCTCCTCTAGAGTTTTCGACTACTCGCGTAGTTTACTAACTCTTTACAACTCTTTCTCACCAAACAAACACACTCCAACTACCTTCTCAAGGGTTTTGGGGGGTTTCTCGTTGGTTTTCAACTAGAATGAGATATCCTTTACAATGAAGCACAATCTGAAAGGGTTAGGATATCTCGACTAAGCTTTGGATATGACTATCAAGCTAGGCTTAGTTTAGTGAGCTCTCTTCAATATACAAGCACTTGGGAAATTCTAAGTTTTTTCGAAAGTGCTTTCACTTTTTACAAGAATAAGTTTGAGCTCTTGAGTTGCGTATAAATTTCGTAACCTTACAATGTAGAGGGTCACCGGTATTTATAGGCATACACCAAGGTCACTTTTTGAAAACTATCCGTTGGAGAGATAGCTTCGTGAGTTCCCTCTTGTGGTGTGTGAAACAGCTATATTTAGGGTTTGAAATCCCTAACACGTTTTAGGCAATAGTTTTTTTCATGTAGCCGGTCTTCACTTTTTGCAGTCCGGAACTTTTGTACATCTGACATCTTTTTGAGAGACACATCCTTTGGACAAGATCGGTATAGTGCGATGTTGTCTTCCTCTTTTTGACTTTTGTCTCGGTTAAAGGTAGACACTTTCAGCGGCTCTTTTTGGTTACAAACTCGAGTTTGATATAACCTTAACAACACTTCCGACTTAGTTCCTTTTATGCGCATTTGAAAGTCTTGGCAATATCTAACTTCTTAAGGAATCGCGATCTTCTCAGAGATTGCATCCTTCGGATAGATATTATCAGTGCCTCGGAACACTCGGGTTCAAACTGAGCATTCAATATATTACTAAGTCTTGAGTAATTATTGTGCCTTCAGTACTCTTGATCTTGATTCTTGATCTTACATCTTACGTGTCTTGAGTCTTCGAGTTTTTGGTCTTCTAAATCTTTGTAGTTTATCTTGGTGATGTTTGAGTCTTCGTCTTTGAGTCTTGATTTTTCGATATCATCTTGAGTCTTGATATCTCGATTTCATCCTGAAACTTTGGATACTTCAGAAACATACTGAGTTCTTCAGAGTCTTCAGAACCTATCCTAAACTATATCTACTGACTATACATTTGCAGATAACATCCTGAATACTCTAAAACTGAATCCTGACTCAACTATCAAGATTATTCTGAACATGTCATACTTTTAGGGGTTTTGGGATCTTAATCAAAATCATATATCTTTATTAAATTCATCTCCCAACAAAAGTGTTCACGTCCCGATAGCTCGATGGAGTGTCGCGAATGATGTCAAACGCCTCTTTGAAGTCCCAATAAAGGTCGGCGGTGGTGGGTGTGAAAACTGCAAAAGAAGAGGAGAATTAGATCAGTACGAGTGTCTAAATCTGAAAAAAGGCAAAACTCACCGTGGTCGACCCGATGGACATAATCGGTCGGGACATGTATGGGCAGAGTGCTTCAACGGTCCACGGACTCCCACGCCCCTCCAACGAACCACCACTTCCTGTGCCAACCATCGACTTTGTTAGGGATCCCACTCACGAGCTCCCTGCCCCGGTGAAGTCGCACGACATTATAGCCGCCGGCTTGGGCAATGGGCGCCATCACGAAAGATATTTCTCCAGGGTTCGGCAACCGATATAGCCCGGCCTGTCCCAGCACAGTCATTGTGGAAAGAATGTAACTCCATCCATTAGGAGTGATCTGGGTCAGACTCTGATTCCAAGCCGCCAGTAGGTGAGAAATCGTCGGTGGAGCTGGAACCAGATCCCGGCTTCCATTGTATGTTCGTTGACCGCGATCATCCCGGGCGGCGGTTGGTCGACTCTCTCGTCGGAGGTCGCCCCGTAAAAGTGCACATCCCGGGGGACTTTGTAAAGGCGTCGGAGAGATTGCACGTAACCGTCGGTGAGGACCGACCTATTCTTGTCATGTGATGCCACGAAATCCGACTTGACCGACTTTCAGAAGCTGCGGTCCGGTCTCTTGTATGGGGCCTGGGCCATGTAGGAGTGGTAGTCAAAAGCCCGCTCGTATGCCCCATATTTTTGGGCCTAGTTAGAAGACCCAGCCCTAGCCTCCCTCGCCGGTGTGGCCATACGAAGGGAACTCGGTTCCAGGGTTGGAATGTGTGTGATTTCATCCAACTCCATCAAGAATTGGTTATCATCCCCGTCGTCGTCCCGATCAGTGCCAGAAGCACTGGCGGTCGGAGGCGGAGCGGGATTGGGGGCGGCGGTCTCTGCTTGATTGCGACGGTATAACTCGGCAATTGTCGTGTTGTCTTCATCGGATGACGTTGAAATCATGAACGGAGGGGGCGTAGGAGCGGATTTAGAACTGGATGCCATTGGTGTGAAGTAGAAAGAGCGATTACCTGAAGAACTGTCGGGTCTCTGAAGAATAGCCGGACGGACGGACGCAAAAGTTCAAGCCGGAGTTTTGAGAGACGAGAAAGAGAAAGGGTTTTGAGGAGGAACCCTAGGCCTATTGATAGAGGGGCAAGGGGTCAAAAGTATAAATTTGAGATTCTGGGGGTCCCCCGCGGAAATTAGGGCGACGTGGGCGATGCGTAAGAAGCACGCGATCGCTGATTGGGCGAATTCGCGGCTTGAAACGTCACCTCCATGTCGCACCATCATTGCGGTCCTGTCACTTGTCATGCTGATTGAGAAAACCTAGGCGACCATACGACTCCCTAAGGACAGAGACTTGACTCGGGCACAGATCCCTAGATCGACTTGCTGTAAGTCGGCAAATATCAACGGTTCAAGATAAGATCCCAGAGCGAGCTCGCGGCCTCATCTTGAGGGGCAATTGTTGTAGGGGGAAATAACTCGGTTTAATGGAGGCTTGGGACTGGACGATCTCATATTTATCTTGTTGTCCGACTTCATCCAGCTGGAGCAGGACGGGAAGCGACTTTGAAGTCTCGAAAGGTCGCTAGCGGCTTGACGTGGCAAAGAAGTCGCGGAGCGACCTGAAAGAATCGGACATCGCGGTCGAAGAAGTCGCGACTTCGGTTAGAGATAAATATGGACAAGATTCGGGCAGTTATGGTGAGGCGAATTCCTCGGGATATAACCAAGGAAAGCATATCTAGTCCACGAGGGAGAAGACAGCGAAGACCGTAGCCCTAGTTTTGTGTCTATAAATATCACTTGTAATGTACATTGTAGAGGATCGAAACTCTTAGTATCCTAGGCAGAAATAATACAGAATATGTCCTAGCTTGGTGCCCCCACACGTAGTCTATTCCAAAGACGAACTGGGTAATCAAATTGTGTGTCATATTTATTGCTTTCGCCATTATCTTGATCGGAACTTAACAAATTCACTTGTTTGTTCGCCGGTGATCAAACCGGGTACAACATCGATGATTACTCACGCTATAGGTACATTTTTCTAATGAAGCATAAATATGAGACCTTTGATAAATTCAAAGAATTTAAGGCTCAAGCGGAGAATCATAAGGAAAATAGTATCAAGTTTCTACGATCTGATCGTGGAGGCGAATACCTCAGCGATGAATTTTTGAACTACTTGTCAGACGAAGGGATTGCATCCCAATTTACTGCACCCGGTACCCCTCAACAAAATGGGACTGCAGAACGAAGAAACAAAATACTTTTAGAAATGGTCAGATCAATGATGAGTTATGTGGATTTGCCAAAATCGTTCTGGGGTTACGCTTTGGAAACAGTGGCTTACATTCTAAATCTAGTGCCATCCAAATTGGTTCCCAAAGCCCCTAGAGAATTGTGGACAGGGCGCAAGCCCATCTTGGGACACATGAGAATCTGGGGGTGTCCGGCATACGTGTTGGACAAGGAAGCCGATAAGTTGGATGCACGTTCGGAATTAAGGTTGTTTATAGGATACACTGAGAGAACTAAATGATGCATGTTCTATGGTCCAAAAGATCAAAAGGTCGTAATAAGTACGCACTTTAAATTTTTGGAAGAAGACTATATGAACGATAGAAAGCCTAGAAGTGAGATTACCTTAGAAGAACTTAGAGGGCCAACTCCTTTGCCGACTGTAAAAGTCGATATACCAAGCATCACACCTACACAACCAGAACCTCATCGCAGTGGGAGGGTTGTTAGACAACCCGAGCGATTCTTGGGGATATGAGAGTCTTCGGACTTGGTCTCCGGAGAAGAATCAGACCCATGGTTGAACAACGAGGAGATCCAAGATAATGATACAGATTCTTGGCAAACTGCAATGGAAGCCAAAATGGGTTCAATGGATCACAATAAAGTGTGGGGGCTAGTCGAACCACTTAATGGGGTGAAACCCATTGGATGCAAGTGGGTATACAAGAGAAAAAGAGGACCGAACGGGAAGGTGGAAACCTTCAAAGCGAGACTCGTGACGAAAGGGTACACTCAGAAAGAAGGGATCGATTATGAGGAAACCTTTTCGCCCTTAGCCATGCTCAAGTCTATCTGTATTCTCTTGTCGATTGCTGCGCACCTAGATTTTGAGATTTGACAAATGGATGTCAAGACAGTTTTCCTTAACGGAAGTCTTGACGAGGAAATCCATATGCAACAACCCGAAGGCTTCATTGAAAAAGGTCAAGAGCATCTGGTTTGCAAGCTAAGAAAGTCCATTTATGGACTGAAGCAAGCATCCCGTGCTTGAAATCAATGTTTTGATCAGGTTATAAAATCCTACGGTTTTGATCAAAATAATTTCGAAAGTTGTGTTTATAAAAAACGTGAAGGAACTACCTTGGTATTCCTAGTATTATACGTAGACGACATTCTGCTCATCAGGAACGATGTAAAGGTGTTGTCGGACGTAAGGGCATGGTTGTCAAAACAATTTGACATGAAGGACTTGGGAGAAGCTGGTCATATCCTAGGGATCAAGATCACTCGAGATCGCAGGAAAAGAATGATCGGCCTCTCACAAGCTTCATACATAAACACTGTCTTGAAGCGATTCAGCATGCAAGATTCCAAGAAAGGTTTTGTACCGTTCATACACGGAATCCATCTATCCAAAGAAATGTGTCCTAAGACACAGAAAGAGATAGATGACATGAAGGGCATTCCTTATGCCTTAGCTGTAGGAAACCTCATGTATGCAATGTTGTGCACGAGACCGAATATCTGCTTTGTCATAGGCACGATAGCAAGATATCAAAGTAACCCTGGGAAAAAGCATTGGACTATAGTTAAAAACATTTTGAAATATCTGAAAAGGACACGGGACAAAATGTTAGTTTATTAGTCAGACAGTCTAATCCTCATCGGTTACACAGACTTAGATTTCCAATCAGACATAGACTCCAAGAAGTCTACCTCAGGTAGTGTGTTTTGCATGGGAGGAGGAGCCATGACATGGAGAAGCGTTAAGCAGAAATGCATCGCCGATTCTACCACGGAAGTCGAATACGTAGTTGCTTGTGAAGCAGCGAAGGAAGCGGTTTGGCTCAAGAACTTCTTAGTGGACTTGGACGTTGTTCCGGATTTGTCCAACACAATCACAGTTTACTGTGATAATGCTGGAGCAGTTGCAAATTCAAGGGAACCGAGAGCCCACAAAGCCAGCAAACACATAGAAAGAAAATATCATCTTATACAAGAAATCGTTAAGAGAGGAGATATATAGGTGGCAAAGATTGCGTCAGAAGACATCCTAGCTGATCCATTCACAAAGGGTCTGCCTCAGAATACATTCGAGAGACATGTGGAAGGAATGAGTGCAAGAGTATTGCCAATCTGCTTTGAGTATAAGTGGGAGAAATATTATTAGGTTCGTGTAAGTGACATTAGATGTCACATAGAACACGAGACGTGCTGTAGTATACTTAAAAGCAGACTTTGAGTATAAGTGGGAGATTTTTGGGGTTATACTGAAAAGTATGTTTTTTACTTTGTATAACCAAATTGAATTTCTTATTTATTTACTGAAATAAATTATTTATCATTGTTGCATTAAATATGATTGAATGTTATATATATTTACTGCATACATGTTCAATAAATAGTACATGTTATATTGTAGTTAATTTGGTGATACCAGATCACGGAAGATCAAATTAACAATTCCTCGTAACTAAGTACAAATTCACAACCTAGATGGAAATGAACAATCCATCGTGAAAGGTTGAAGTGTAAGGCTCAGATTGACCTGTCTTGACCAAGAGATTACACTAGTGCATTATGATGCGCTGAATAGGACCTACAGGAGGATAAATTATTCAGTACTGAATATAGAAGAATTAGACCTCAGTGGTTCCTTATTTCTTAATCTCCGTTCCTTAAATAGGATCGTGTGAAATTAATAACTATTGCTTTGACTTATGATGGGAAGAGAATCAACGTGATTTGATACCTTATATCCTGGGCAATATTATTAGTTACACGACTATTGCTAAGATTTAATACGGAGAATCGTGTGCAAGTGTGTCTTGCCTGATTTGTCCCCTTGGTGGGCTCAGAAGCTTTATCATACCAAATCTTGCAAGTGGAAATTTATTTCTGGTATGGATAATAATGTTGAGTTGTCTTTACTCCAAGGATAAAGATATTAATTAATATAAAGTTTTTTCAGTTGCTTAATTAATTAGTGGACTAGATAATCTTAAACACAGAAAATAATAACCGGGAGTCATATTATTGTAGCATCGTAATATGGATTAAGATGGATAGTTCAATATTAATTTTATAGTGGAATAAATTAATATTAATGAGCTTGAATAATATTTTGGCTTAATATTAAAGTTTCATAACCCATTGGAGGTCCAATCTTAATTCTCCTAAAGGCCCCTCAAATAGCCCAAATTAAAGTTCAATTAATGAAAAGGAGAAGAAAATATTATTGCCTATTTTTCCTTGAAAATTTTCGAAAATTATGGGACAAAGAAGGGAAAAGATTTTCTTGATTCTTTTGAAAAGATTTTATGGAAAAAGATAAGTATTCTTGGAATGCAAGATTATCCCATAAATTCAAGAAATCAAATCTTGTTTCTTTGACCCTTGTATTTTTCGAAAATCTTGTAATAAAGGGAAGTTGGATTTTTGTGGAAAATTTAATTATGGAGAAAAGAATATATGGGATATATTCAAGATTTCTTGGAGATCAAGAAAAAGATTTTCTCCTTATTTTTCTAGTGCAAAAAATCGGCCACCCCTTATTATAAATAGGGGATGAATTTTTCATCCCCAATACAATTCATGTGTTGGAAAAATTAGAAATCCACAAAGGTGGTGGCATATATATTTGGTTTTCTCCTTTGTTAAAATCGTTCGTGAGAATCCTCCCACCGGATTACGTTCGTGGACGTGGGACATATTTGAGAAGGCACTTTGGGTTGATCCATCGTCTCAACGGTTGTCTCTACAAGAGGTATGTAAACTCGTAACTCCTAGATTATGCATGCTTAGGATTTACATGGATTACGTGTAAGCATGTTGTTGTTGCTTATTTAATTATTATGTTGAATTAATTTAGGATTAATTCATGTTAGTAATTAATTGAATAATTTAAATATGTATTTAAATGCACCTCGAATAGATCCGGGCACCCCGAATTTCCCAACAGCATACACACAAAGAGCACCATGGGCACCCTCACCAACAAAGATTGTGCTCGTCCAGCAACCAATAATGTGCTCGTCAAGTCCGGCGAGCACGAGCTGAGACCGGGCAGAAAAGTTGACGAACAGGAGGTGAACGCAGTGATAGTGAGGGATAAAGCTCCTTTTCTCCATCATAAGCAAATTCTCTCCCTCCTAATTCACTTACGTCAATAAGCCTACCATCTGCCCCAAGCAAACGGAGAATTGAAGATTTGCTCGCCCAATCGGGCGAGCACAAAGTAAGGTCCAAAGCGACTGGGCTGTGGCCGCACTCCCGGGGCGAGCAGAATGGTCCCACAAAGACAAGCCCATAGTGACGAACAAAAAAGACCAGGTCACCTACTAAGCAGATACCACCTGGATGACAAGTCAAAGACTTCATCAGCAAGCAAAGACATATGTCGACCAAGGAAGCCTAGTAGGAAACGTGGCAACACCACATGTATTCTTGCATGACAAGAAACTGCCAGCACATGCTTGCCATGGCAGCACCTGCTTGGCAAACCTGTATAAATAGACCCTCTGAGGTCAAATAAAAGGTTCACAAATTTCCTACCTATATCTCATATACGTGCTCACCATTTCAAACGTACACTTGTGCTCGCCACATTGCATTTGTGCTCATCACACATGTATTTTATTTGTTTAAAGTTGTCAATCACAAAGCCACATCAATATTGCCACATAAGACGACTTACAACATTTATATGTAATGTAGTATTAGAATGTTGAGGCATTTGATTTGAAACTCGGGGCTGGACTGCTCCATTAACCCTTTGCAAGGTAAAGTTTTTATTATTGTTGTTTATTTACTTATTTTTAACTTATGTGCATCAGCAGAAAAGATTCATGAGGTCTTCCTAGAGTTTTAATTACTTAAAGTGAATGGTGTCTTTATGTGTTTTACTTAAAATGTTAAGACCATGGATCAGGCGTGAAGAAACGTTGACTTGTATCTTGGCGAGGCGAACCTGGAGAGCGTTGGGACTTTGGTTCACATGCAATTGGCCGGGATCTGCAGACATGGCGGCTTTGCTCTTACTTTGCTCTTTCTTTCTTAATTATTAGAACCGATTATTTTTTTCTATACTTTGCTGGGTTGTTATTGTTGAGATTCTTTAACATTTGATCAGTAAAACGAGTGTCCAAAAATTCTCCTATGATATTGATTTTTATTTCTTCATTGCAAGCAGTCATCTGAGTTATATATTGAGAATGTTGTCTAGGAATATGAAAGAGATAAGTCGTGAAAACCTTATGGTTATCATAACTAGAGATGGCAATGGGGCGGGTTTTAACCCGAACCCAGCACGAATCTGCCCCGGATGGGGCGGGTTAAACCCGGTCAAACGGATTACGGGACGGGTTAAAACCCGGTCAAACGAAAACTCGCCGGATGCGGGGCGGGTCATGGTATTAGGCAAACTCGCCCCGTATATATATATATATATATATATATATATATATATATATATATATATATATATATACTCCCCGTCCCATAAAAGCGTGCACACTTACTTTATTATCGAGTTTTTGTGAGCGAGTTGTTTATTAGTATTTCAAATGATAAAGTAATTTTTAAAGAGGGGTATTGTAGATCTACCTCTCATCTATTGCATGCATCTTTAAAAATTATTTTATCATTTCAAATACTAATAAAAAACTCGCTCGCAAAAACACGTGAAAACAGTAAACGTGCACGTCTCTTTGGGATGGAGGTAGTATTAAATGTATTTTTTGAATGATTGATTATGATATTATGTATTTTTTGTTTGTTTTAATTTGAATGATTCTAGTTTATGTTTTATTTTTAAGGAACGATATGTATTTAAAAATGATATGTATGAAATTAGGAGTACGAATTAAAAAATAAAGGGAAAACGAAATTAAATATGCGGGGCGGGTTAAACCCGCCGGGTTCATGGGGCGGGGCGGGTTTCGGGTTAGGGAAAAATTGGCGGGGCGGGTTACGGGTTTGGCCAAACCCGCCCCGTTGCCATCCCTAATCATAACTTGATATATGTCACAATGGCTAAGGAGAGTGCATTTGCAAGTATTTTTATTGATTATTTACATACAATGTGCAACGCACGTGATATATAATTAGAATTAATACAAAAAGTTAACGGGATTCAGTACTCTGTATTTTGAGCAATATTATTAATTATATGAAAGATTGTCAAATTAATATAAAAAATTGTATCTTGGAGTGAAAGTTGATTATGTCTCCTTGGTGGGCTCAGACTTGGAGCTCTGTTCACAACAATCTACATATAACTATAACGTTATGCCTGTTTCACAAGCAAAAATGAAAAGAAGAAATGGAAAATTGTTTTCATCATCTTTTCAATGTTGTTGAATCATTAGTATTAAGAGCAGAGAATGAGATTGGGTTGGGGGTTAACAATAGCTTTCATGATGTAAGAGGAGTTGAATCAGTTCACTAGGAATGAAGTATGAGAGCTAGTGGACAGACTAAGAGGACACAATGTGATTGGAACAAAATAGTGACCTAATGCAAATGGAAAGGAGTTAAAAATTAATGGATCGATCCTAGTTTATGTTATTATAAATATAAATATGTGTTACCTTGTAAGGGCAAATTTGTGTTACTAATTTTTATTTTATAGTAATATATTTTTTTGTCTATCCATATCACATTGTTGTTTATATAGTAACGCAAAAATATTTGGGGAAAAAAAGCAGTATAAATAAATCAGCCAAATTGATTTTTGTTTTGTTTGTGTCTATTTGACACTTTTGTTGAGGGAGTAACACAAAAAAATTATGAAACAAGAAAACGAAAAGCATCATAAATAAACCAACAAAATATATTTTTGTTTTTTAGTAACACATTTTGAGTCTATATGTATCACACTTTTGTTCATAATGTAACACAAAAAGTTATGAAAAAAAGAGAAAATAAAATATAGCACATTTTTAACGTAAGGGTCCAAATCTTTCAGGTTACATCATTGAATTAGTAAAACTATATTTTTAACAAATATATAACAACTTTAGTTGTTTTTTTTCATCAAGTAGTAACACATATTTGTCTTTATAGTAACACATATTAGCTTTTATATTAACATAGATTGAAAGCGAGTTTTTATATTTTTTTTTTGAGCGAATATTTTGGGAAAACCTATTTAACTCATTTCGACCCGTACAGGATTCGCAAATTTTCAGCTCCTTCCCATTTACACTATAATTATACATACAATATTGTAAAGGCCTTCAAAAGTCAACACCCACCAATGACAGCTCACGCCTCTAGTGATAAAGGAGGGTGGCCAACGAATTAATCTTATAACTTAATCTGGTAAAAATTAGGAAATAAAATTGTACATTTGAACAACTAAACTGAGACCGAGCAATTCTCCATTTGAAATAAAACTCTCATCATTCTCGATTGGCTACTCCATATCATTGAATTTGATAAAAGTTTTTTTATGTATGATAAACAAATAATATGAAAATATTACAAAAACTCATGATACGGTCTCAAGACATGGTACAACCTAGCACAAATCATACTCCTCCCTTCTAAAGTGAAAGTGTCAATGTCCAACTTATACCCCGTCTCACCGTGAGACGGTCTCATGCATATGTGAATTTTATGATTGAAAACAAGTCAAAGATGTTGGGTCTTACTATAAGTTTGTTTTCTAATTTCATGTAAGTTCCAATCACTAATTAATTATTAGGCGCTATGACCAGCTTGTATATATATTATATATATTTCCATCATTTTTGTGTTTGGCCTTCTTATCTTATAAAATCTCACGAATTGGAACGTATCACTAATTCATCTTTCGAATTGGAATGTATCACTAATTCTGAAAAATACCGCTTTTGTTTTCATTCGAATATTAAGTTCGTCGACCCTTAATTTTCTTGTAATTCATGATTCTGTGTCATACGCGTTTAAATTTCGATCCCGTCGTCCTTCCATTGCTAGAAATTAAGGTTTTTTGTTTTTGTGAGAGATGTTTATATAATTAATTTTTTTAAAATGTGCAATTTATTTCAGCTTCTTTATTTGTGAGCTAGTGTCATGTTTTCAGATGAATTAGAAGATGCATACCAAGAGTAGAAAACTCTAAAAAAATACCTTAATCTTCCTACTTCCAGCTTAATGTCAGTCACAACGTTGATGTCTTTATTTAAAGCAGTAGATAACAAATACATGTGAGTCCGGGTTTGGGAATTATTTTTGAACTCATTCACTCTTGTCATATTTTATTTTGATCATTTATACCCACCGACCCACCAACTTTTATTTTGTTATTTATTTGCGGTATTTTCTTTATCCTTTATGCCCTTGAATGTTCTGTTTCATTCACCAATTATCCAACCCAACTGACGTCATATATATATTCACCAGTTCTCACCAATTATTCAACCCAATTGACGTCATATATCGATAATCTATAATATTCTATAATTTATAATGTATAATCTATAATATATTAGAAAGTGGTTTGCATGTGGAAACTTTTTTGGACAACATTACTTCTGTAACATGTGTCCTATAGTTTTTCTTTAATTTTTATTATTTTTTTAATTATATATCAATTTTATGTAGGTTTAATTTTTCACTAAAAAGAAGTGGGTTTTATATTCTCTTTTATTCATTATTTATTTCTAATTAATGTACTAACAAATATTTTTTCCTTTCTTCTTTCTCACCTCACTATATTTACGAGAGCAGAGATGATCAATTGAGAGGAAGCAATTAAATATATTATAATGATCTCTTGGGTGTTCTTAATTTGCAAGTTTTGAATGCATATTCAGCCTCGACGGTTTTTGATTTAGTTGGTGGGTGCACACTGAAAATTTCTGTTCTATTTTCAAAATTCAGATTTGATAAATCTTGGTTATGACATAATTAGATTATCTAATCTTGATGTTGTGGAAGTTTCGAAAAATGGGGAACTGATTTTTTATTTTTTTTTTTGGTTTCTTCGGCTCAGTGACAAATAATTAATACATTGGTCACTGCCTTGTGAGTTATTTATACAATTTGATTTAAATTAATGTCAAGTTATATATGTGTGAGGTAAAAATAATTATGTTGTATATAATGTGGTGAACTCTTCTTTAAAAAATGATCGAAACTTGTGCACTTAGTAAATAAAAAGTATTGTGCAACTGTCAGAAATATTAACTACAATAATATGAATTTATGGATAATTTCAATATATATCTGTTTTTATATAATAAATTTGATATGTTTTTTTTTTCTTTTGAAAGCATAAATTTGAGATGTTTAGATTATACATATTTTGATAATTAAAATCATGATAAGATAAAATTATTTTGGTAAATAAAGGGGCTTCAAACGTTAAAGTATATCATAAGAGAATTCAAGAAAAATACAATACAAAAAGAATGAGAATTTTAAGCTTGATAAGATGTTCGACGTACAAATTTAATTATTACTTTTACTAACATCTTACATAAAACGTGCAATGCACATGGTAAAAACTAGTTCTAGTAAAAAACGATTGATTTTAAGTCGAATTCGATCATTTTTTTATAAAACTTTTCAGCTAAAAATAATCTGCAAATGATATACTGTATATACCACAATTTGAAAAAGTATTTTAATAAACATCAAATTGAAGAAATTCGATAGAAAATTTTCAAAAACAATGAGACGGGTTGAAATTTGTCAATTTTTACTAGTATAATATTTTATTTAAAAAAATAATGCATGTTGCAATTTGTAAAAAAGACAATAGTACAGATTGTAAAGTGTAATTAACCTAGAAAAACTTGATTTTGTTAGTCACATTATTAAAATGAAAAACTACATGTTGCAGCGTAGTAGATATATGGTAATATTGATACTTTTGTATTATAAAAAGTGATATTTCACACCTACTATTAAAAAATAAAATCATCTTTCTCCTTATTCTTGTTAATAGTTTTTTTATTATCCAGATGTTCATTTGGGAGACATGGTGATACAATGAAAAAAATGTAAATGAAAATTGAAGAACTAAATAAACAATTTATATTTTATTTTATCGATAAAAAATTTGTAAATAAAGACTAAAGTCACACATAAATGTGAATATGCAAATTGGGGTAGATTTTCAAATTATCATTCCATTATCAGCCAACATCAGCTTATTCGGTTCGAATAAGGGTTTAAAACTTAACATCTTCTCAAATTATGATCAAAATTATTGGCTCTAAAGTAGTGAAAATTTTAATATTAGTCGAATGAAATAACTTATCAATGATGATGATGAATTGACGATCAAGTGGTCGATAGAGTTTTGAAGTTGAAACTTGATTAAAGAAGAAGCAACTGAAGGTATTTTATTAAAAAGAAAAATAATGAAAATCACAACTATTTTTTGGAAAATCTACCAAAGTGATCAATCATTCTATATTCTCAAATATTTCACTAATACACATTT
Organism: Stenogyne calaminthoides; assembly: GCA_037126765.1. Taxonomy (NCBI): domain Eukaryota; kingdom Viridiplantae; phylum Streptophyta; class Magnoliopsida; order Lamiales; family Lamiaceae; genus Stenogyne; species Stenogyne calaminthoides. The sequence continues at coordinate 9,662,924 of JBBCBC010000009.1, forward strand.
GGTCTTGGACAGCTGTGAAAAATGACCTTGGAGAGCGGTTATAATAATCTCTCCAGAAGATCACCGTCAAGCTTGGATAAATGATAAAAACCGTTGTCCAAGAAAAGACTTGGACAATGGGTTTTAACCGCTTTTGAAATTATATATTGGACAGCGGTTATCAACAATTGTCCAAGATGATATTTTTTTTTATTCGCTTTTTTACTTTACATAGACAGCGGTTGAAAACATTTGTCAATATCTTTTTTTTTTAATTATTAATTTACATTTTAAAAATCCTATAATAAAACTATATCGTCCAATACCATATAATAAAACTTATATATCGTCCAATACCATATAATAAAACTTATATATCGCCCAATACCATATAATAAAACTTATATATATCGTCCAATACCATATAACATAAACCAAAAAATCCTATAATAAAACCATAAACCACATATATATACCAAAACATCGAAATATATAAACATACAATCATAAACATACGTCCAATACACCAAAAACATGAAATATATATCATCACAAATATATAATTTAATTACATGCTACCAATATTTCAAACAACATTCTCTCAATATTGATCGTATGAATATAAGAAACGATTGTAAAGGGTACCCCATCCAATCGTTTTTCCATTTCTCAATCTTTTCTTAGAGTAAGACTTGAGCTCACGTTCATAGACAAACGCAAAACAAACGAATCATTCAATATAGTATGAATTTTTATTCAATCAATAATAATTTAAATAAATCAATAATTGACTTACATTGGGAGAAATATTCGTTATAGAAGCGCGGATTATATCTTCTATAAAGCAACAAACAAAATGTCCACAATGGTCATTATCTCGTTGCCTCGGAACCTGTTGATTAACAATATAATAACGTATTACAATTATGATTTCTTTCTATTAATTAGTTTGATAATTTACTAAATTAAATTTACCTTAATGTTAATCCGGTTCACTTTATTTAACTTTTGGATCTTGAGCCTCGACTCTGAAGGCGACTCGATACATCGTCATCACACTATTATTATTATAATTAAAAAATAAAAATAGATTAAATATGCATAATGTTAAAAAGTAAAACAAATCATTGTATAGAATATTAAAAATGAACTTACGCTTCCATATATGAAACGAGATCGTAGGCGATTAGAATAAACTCCATCACGAATTTGGGTCCATAAAATACACACTTAATGTATTCATGTGTATGGCGACCAAAGACCCAATGGTTCCTATATTATATTGAGAGTATTAAAATTAAGCGCAAATTTAGCATATATATGTGCAAATATTATAAACATGAATACAAATTTTAAAGAAATGTTTATCACTCACCCCACATTTGTTGGCCAAAAATGAGATGATCGCTCCCGAGTTAGATTCAAAGATGTGATTAACGAACCCATCCATGGTGCATACCCTATCACCCATTATGCAAGACACTTGGGGAGACGAAGGAGTACATTCCACTTGCTCGGTTATCTCGGAGAGATATAGCTCACCCAAATATCTTTAACCAACATATATCGCTTAATTAATATTTAAAAAGAAAATTAAACTATCTGAAAGTGAATATTGAGAATTAGTAAACACATACCGAGGTAAAGGGCTATGGTGGTTGCACTCAACCACTCGTCATTCAAGACTTCAGCAAGCACATGTTCCTCTTTTGAATAATTCTTGGAAAGTATTCTCGATGAAAGTGAGCAAGCATGGGAGCGTGGACGATATCGAAAGCATTAGACGATACCATCCGGTGCACCCTAGACTGTAAATGATCATCGTGATCTAAGTCTCCAGTCATGAGATAACCAAGTCTTAGAGCGGTGGAGTCCCTCGATTTAGCCTCATGTGGGGTCGGCAGATTCTACAATTAATTTACAATATTATTTAGAACCACAAATAAGATAATGAACTTTAATAACAAATATTTTACCCTCATGGTGCTAGAGACCAAGTTGCTCGGCCATTCGATGAAGTGTCCGACCGCTTTTTCCGACGGTGACGGCTTCATCGATTGGTTTTGGCACCCTGAATCCTCCTCTCCGATTACGGGTACATCGAGTGTGACCCTCACTTAAAACCGGAGTGATGGGATGACCATGAATCATTCCATGGGCATGTAAGGTAACGAGCACATGGCCACCAACCGTCGGGATCCTCCATATCTGTAGCAAAAAGGTGGTTGGTGTTCGAATAAGATATTTAGTTAGAAAATTTTGATACACTAGTCTTTAATTAAAACAAATGTGAGACATGCATATCGACACCGTGAGACGTTTTGAAGTAACTCAATAAAAAAGTCGTCCCTAGGGTTAATGAAAACATAGCATTAGCGACACTATGTTCACAGCTTGCTCCACTAGACGACATTCTGTGGCTCGATCTTTTCTCAGCCCTCAAACGTTCCACATCTTTAGTCAACTTGGCAACCTGTTCCGTTAGTATACCCATCATATTTGTGGCTTGAAGACCAGGTGTCATTGCTAAAGATGTCTAAATCACGCCATATCCGACACTCAAAGAAGCGGCGGGATCTCCTGGCGACCCATAGCCCGTCCCAAACAGATCATCGGGGCGATCATGCGAATGTCGTCAAAGCGTCGTCATGGTGCGAGATAGACGCTCTTGAATCACAAAAACAAAAGATTATTATTTAATTATTTGTTTATAAATAATAGTTTGTAATTGAAAGATAAATTAATGGATAGATTACCACTTCTTCGATGATGCGTTGTGCATTGGGATCGTGAATATTCCTGTCTCGACCCTTTCTGGTAGTCTGAAATAAGTCGAAATGGGTAACAATAGGCTCACTCTCTCCAGCTTTTCTTCTTTCCTCTTTCTACGATAGTGATGAACGTGTCCCTTTATTAGATATATTAAAAGTGAATATATAAAAAAATTAAAAGTTAGGATTTTGATCTCACCATATTTTCTCTTATTAAATGCATAACCTTTGTTGGATCCATGTTATCGCCTCTATCGACTTGGCTTGAACGCGGTTTTTTTGCTTCGATCCTACAAAGATATAATAGAAATATGATAAAACCGAAAAACTTAGGGCATTAGAAATTGAGGAAATGACATTGATCAATTTTACCGAAATCATCCTCCATTATTCAAACTCCTCCCAATATGGAGCCACCACGGGGGTTATTCGACACGCAGGAGGCGGACTAATGAGTAAAGACCGGTTCAGGATCTCGTGTGTTACTTCTCAACCAAGTCAGGAAATTCTTGGCCATTACTCCAGCTTGCGACAATATTTGCTTCTTCTTTGTGAGGTCAAGACCTCTGAAGGTAGTCTATACACATATAACATAACAATTTAGTAAATTTAAGGGTCATACTACAACTTTCAATAAATATATAATTAACATACCGTAAGCTCGCCCCATAATCTTTCCTTCAAAGGAGTCGGGTTTGGGGTTACGCATGGTCGTTGGTAAAGACGATGGGATCACTCTCGACAAAGAAGCTCAATGTAGAAGGACAACGACTCACTCTCTTTTCCTATTGCCTGTCCAAACTGTTGGGATATTTTAGTTTTGAAGAATTATGCCAAAACATTATCAACTTGTGTTTTTGAAGCTAATAGGATAACAAGTTGAGGGGGAACGAGAACAAGTTGAGGGGGAACTCACAAAATCGACGTAGATGATCGAGATCGACGAGGTACATTTGAGACCGTCGAGATCGGATGAGTAAGATGAGTTCGGAGTTAATCGATGAATGAGCAAAATCGGAAGAGAAGATAATAAGCCATAAAGATCGAAGATTTATCGATTATTTGTTTATAAATAATAGGAAAAGAGCGTAACAAAAGACCAAAAATTAATGGATAATTACGTGATCGAGATCGATATGAAGATGAAGCAGATGATCAAGATCGACGTGATTGAGATCCGTAAACCGATATGCTAATTGGGATAATAATATTCTTCTTCGATTGAAGAAATAAATCGAAAAGGATGCGAAGTCATATTATTGATGATCAGTTAACTCGGAAGTGCTAGTTGAGGTCGGGATGTTTTCCCAAGGGCCAAGAAGAATCATTTGAATCAAGAATCATGAGTGAAGCCTCGAGTTTGAAGAATTAGAATATAGCCTTTAGATTATATTGACGTGGACCAAAGTGAAATATATGGAAAAAATTAAAAAGTTATGGATTTGAATTGATCTCAACTGGTAACATATTTTCTCTTTATTGGAAATGTGTGAAAAACACCACCAGAGCCAAATCATCTAGCCTTTCCACCATAGAACACAGAGCAAAAGAAATACACGATATATTCAAAAGTGTTCTACCCTAGATCTAAGCACAAATACAATATCATAAGCTTAGAGAGATTTTCCCAACCTTAGCATTGAGGCTAAACAAATGTAAGGGAAAATCTCAACCTAGTTGGAAACCAAACAAACCTTACCCAAATCGGTTTGATAGGTTAAGTTTTAGGTGAGTGTGAACTTCGGTAAACATCTAGCAATCCCGAAAGGGGAGGGTATAATGAGGGTGATAAGTCCCGTTTGAGTGTGAATCGGTAAACATCTGTTGGGTGTTGGACTAACACGTTAAACTAAGTCCAGTTGGTTAAGTTGGTGCCCCTGATGATAGGGAAGAGTGGATGTAGGAGTTGGACTCCGAACCACTATAAAATCGTGTGTTCTTTACTGCTTTATGTTCTTATATTGTCATATGCATTCAGTTATAAGCAAAACAACACATGAGCTTAAAAAGAGAAAAATCTGTAATCACTCTGCCCTCACCCCTATTTTAAGTTTGCTTCCGCACGCGCAAAATCGGTTTTAATCGGGACCAACAATTGGTATCAAAGCAGGTGTTCAAACGGTTCACTGATTTCAAAGTAACCACCTGAACTGATCTTTTAAAAGAAAACCCGATCTCTGTAAATGCATATATTTTAAATGTTTTGGCGTCATTATAAAAAAGGGGGAAATTGTTGGGATATTTTAGTTTTGAAGAATTATGCCAAAACATTATCAACTTGTGTTTTTGAAGCTAATCTACAGATAACAAGTTGAGGGGGAACGAGAGAACAAGTTGAGGGGGAACTCACGAAATCAGACGTAGATGATTGGCGAAAGACGAGACCTCGAGATCGGATGAGTAAGATGAGTTCGGAGTTAACTTCAAAATTCTTTGTGAGGTCGGATGATGAGATCTGGTGATCGGAAGAAGTAGACAAGAAGGTAAAGAAACCACCAAAAGATCATAAGAGAAGGTTGCGACGAAGAGAAGAGGCGGATAATCGATCGAGATCGACGTGATCGAGATCGGATATGAAGATGAGCGGATGATCAAGATCGGGCGTGATTGAGATTAGATGTGCTTAAATCGATATGCTAAAGGGTCATACTACGGATAAACTTTCAATAAATATATAATCAAAGGAGAAGAAATCGACGAAAACCGTAAACCGATCGGAAAGAAGTCATCGAAGAGAAGTCATCCGAAGTCATATTCACCGAGAATCGAACGGCTGGCGATGATTTAACCTTCAAAGGAGAAGGTTTCCGGGAGAAGTCCCAAATTGAATCAAGAATCATGAGTCCAGGAATCGAGTTTGAAGAAGCCGAGGATCGGATAATCTCAAGAATATAAGGATTCAAATTTGGCGTGGACCAATGAGAGAGGAAGCCCGAAAAGCCCCAATGTAGTATGGATTTGAACAACGTAACATTCAAATCCACACTATAAATACAAGTTCTTCCCTATTATCGGTGTGGAAGTGGAAAATGTGAAAAACACCATTGAACAGAGCCAAATCATCTAGCCTTTCCACCATAGAACATAGAAATATTTATATTCAAAAGGTTCTACCCTAGATCTAAGCACAAATACAATATCTAGCTTAGCTTAGAGAGATTTTTCCCAACCTTAGCATTGAGGCTAAACAAATGTAAGGGAAAATCTCAACCTAGTTGGAAACCAAACAAACCTTACCCAAATCAGTTTGATAGGTTAAGTTTGTAGGTGAGTGTGAACTTCGGTAAACATCTAGCAATCCAGAAAATAAAATCCCGTGAGGGTGATAAGTCCCGTTTGAGTGTGAACTCGGTAAACATAGATTGGGTGTTGGACTAACACGTTAAACTAAGTCCGAGTTGGTTAAGTTGGTGCCTTTTGGTGATAGGGAAGAGTGGATGTAGGAGTTGGACTCCGAACCACTATAAAAATCGTGTGTTCTTTACTACTTTATGTTCTTATATTGTCATATGCATTCAGTTATAAGCAAAACAACACATGAGCTTAAAAGAGAAAAAATCAGTAATCACTCCGCCCTCACCCCTATTTTAAGTTTCTTTTCAAGACGCAAGAAAATCGGTTTTAATCGGGACCAACAATTGTATCAAAAGCGGTGTTCAAAGCGGATCGATTTCAAATAACCAACCGAATCGATCTTTTAAAAGAAAACCCGATCCTGTAAATGCATATATTTTAAATGTTTAAGGCCATTATCAAAAAGGGGAAATTGTTGGGATATTTTAGTTTTGAAGAATTATGCCAAAACATTAACATACGGATAAACAAGTTGAAACTCACAAACAATATTCACGAGCAAAATCGAAGAGAAGATAAGTTAAGCACCGGAAGATCGGAAGATCGAACCAGATGACCCGATCAGATGATACATGATATCTCGCGGGATCTGAGAGGTAAAAAAGAAAACAAAAATATACATCGAGAAGAGGAGTGAGATGAGACCGACGAGATCGGGACGTGATCGAGATGATATGAAGATGAAGCGGATGATCAAGATCTAAACCGATATGATGTATAAAACTGATCGATCATGTGAGAGCCGATCGTCGAGAAGAAATCGATATGTAAAGATACGGATCGGGAAAGAAGTCATCGAAGAGATACATATATCGAAATTAAAATTTACATCGGGATTGAGAATCGTCTAGTGACTCGAGGGTCGGGGATAAATTCGAAGATTTGAACTCGAGAAACTCGATGTGTCGATATGCCTTGATCGAATAAGGTCCGGCCAAGAGAAGTCCATTGAATCAAGAATCACGAGTTTATTGAGGACATAATCTAGTTAGATTCAATTTGACGTGGACCAATGAGAGGAAGACAACCCGACTTGAATAGTATGGATTTGAATATAAACAAACGGTAACATTCAAATTATAAATACAAGTTCTTCCCTCATTATCGGGTGGAAGTGGAAATGTGTTCAGAGCCAAATCATGCCTTTCCACCATAGAGCAAGAAATACACGATATATTCAAAAAGTGTTCTACCCTAGATCTAAGCACAAATACAATATCCTAAGCTTAGAGAGATTTTCCCAACCTTAGCATTGAGGCTAAACAAATGTAAGGGAAAATCTCAACCTAGTTGAAACCAAACAAACCTTACCCAAAGCGGTTAAGTTTGTAGGTGAGCGTGAATTTCGGTAAACATCTAGCAATCCCGTGAGGGTGATAAGTCCCGTTTGAGTGTGAACTTCGGTAAACATCTGTTGGGTGTTGAACTAACACGTTAAACTAAGTCCGATTGGTTAGTTTGGTGCTTCGATGATAGGGAAGAGTGGATGTAGGAGTTGGACTCAGAACCTATAAAATCGTGTGTTCTTTATCGCTTTATGTTCTTATATTGTCATATGCATTCGGGTTATAAGCAAAACAACACATGAGCTTAAAAAGAAAAATATTTTATTTTAAGTTTGCTTCAAGACGCAGCATAAAATCGGATCGGGACCAACACAAACTCATTGAACGATTTTTATTTAATTAGGTTCAACGATCAATCAATATATTTATCGATATTAATTTTTATTAAGTGACAGCTCTCTTAATAGATGACATTGTGAATTCTCCCCGATCGCTAGTGGTGGTGGGAGCATCAGTGTCACACTCTCTCAAGTCATCATATGCACCATGATCATATGCGCCATGATCTCCATCAGAATCTCCATCCAAACGAGACATGATCCTGTAAAGCAGAAGAAACAACATTTAATAAACAAAAAACAAACAATATTCACAACCGGATGTTTCTTACATGATAAGAACTATCTATGCAGTATACATGATACATATATCTACTTATAAGTTACATCTGCATCATCTACTTATAAATTAAAATTTCAGTTGATAGCATACTCTTATACTATGAACACATGTGTATTGAGACATGATCCTGTAAAGCAGAAGAAACAACATTTAATAAACAAAAAACAAACAATATTCACAACCGAATGTTTCATACATGATAAGAACTAGGGGTGAAAACGGATCGGATATTTCCCGACCTATCCGTAGCCGAATCCGGTCGGTATCGAATTCGGTATAAAAAACTGGTATCCGGGCGGATACGGATTCGGATACGGATAGTTGACTTCGGATTCGGATTCGGATTCGGAATACATAATATCCGACCGTATTCGAGTTTTACCATATTTTATCGGATATTATCCGGAAATCCGGATTTTTTTATTATTATTTTTTAATATTAATTTTATTAAGACATTATTACTTTATTAGACATTTGAATTGAATCAATTTTTTCAAACCCCTTCCCCGGCCTTCCAGGCCACTCTCCTTCTCCCAAGGTAATTTTTTTCTTCAATCGGCCGCCACTCTCCTTCTCCCTTTCGTTTTCACTTTTCTCTCGGTGATGCTCATTCATCAATCGCAACAAACTTTCTTGAATATGAACTACCTCTCAAGGTAATTTTTTCTTAAAAGCTTTTTATGATGCTCGTTCATTCATGAATATGAACTATTGAAAAGTTTATAGGGCCTCATCAACTATTAATTAGATTATAACATAAATAATATATGTTTTTTTTGAGAAAGCCATAGGCGTTAATTCCCTAATAGTCATGGCACGATAGTACTTTAAAACCAATTAATGATCGAGTCTAACTTCATTATGAGGTTACAAAACCTCAATTTTGAAAAATGGACAATTAGTAATTTACTAGCTATGTTTGGAAGCGATAATGGAGAACATGTTTTTAATATTGTTATCGGAGAGCTTATTGCTATTAAGTTTTATGGCCGATATGATCGATTAAGTGACTCTCCATGGTACCCATTTTTTCTTCATTTTAAAGTTCTTGCAATACATTTGGGACAAAACTAGCTTATATTGGAACATGTAGTTAGGGGCCGATATTACTCAAGTTTGGAAGATGGTATTGGTATTGAGAAGTAGTTAAATATAGGCGATTCTGAGTTCCCACTCATATTTTGTTATCTATTGTATGGGCTCGAGTTCCTCCCCTTGCTTGTGGTCTTACTACTACCTTTGTTGATGGTCGTTGTTCTTACTATTCTGGTAAAAAATTAAAATAGAAAAACTTTTGTCATGTATGAGTATGAAAAATTGTTCTATCTACCACATAAAATCTTGGTGCAAACCATGACCATGTTTTAGTTAGTTAAAAATCGGACAATGACAGAAAGCATGACAACCAACAATCTGCTATGCAGGTTTTTTCATTCAAATGAACAATTGGAAATAGGAGTAATTTGTTCTTTTTCTAATGTCTACTTTTAACTATTTTTTCTTCTTTTCATTTCTCTGTTTTTTGATAGAAAATTGCAGTAATCTTGTATTTCCTCCTCTTTTGTACATGTCATGTTTTAACTATTTTCAAACTCAATTAAAAATAGGGTATGTGCTTGTGAATTTGAGTTTACATGAATGTAAATTCTCTTTTCGAGTGTAATTGTTGTGCATATAAAATATTGTTATTAAAAAATGCTTGATTTTTAAATAATAACACGTTACACATAAACATTGGTAGTATGTTTGTGCAATAATGACATTATGTATGCTCGTTTATTTAGTGACATGAGATCAAAAAGCATATGAAATCATGTGATATATTTTACTTGCAAATGTGATATATTTAAAGACGTATAATTTTTTTCTTAATGTAGGAAAAATAAAAACTGTGGACAAATGGAAGGAGATCCACCACCGTTGATCAACCTTGTTGTCGGCGAGATGTCCGACGCCTCTTTCTGACCTCTCCGAATGTCCTTCCCAAACCTAGCACATCCATCCAAGAAATTAGGTTAGATCTCCACTTTAATTTAATCTGAATTAATTCAAGAACTCATTAATTTTTCTACTTTGTTTCATATTATTTACCATTAATTCAAGAATATTCTTTGAAAATTGTTTATGTAGGGAAAGCGCAAAAAGTATGGATGTATCATCTACATCAGAAAATCCTATTGATGTTGATGCATGTGATAAAGAAATGCATGACGAGCCTCAAGCAAAGAAACAAAAGAAGACTACATCGGAGGTTTGGAAGCACTTTCTTTGGGGCCAAGGAAATCAAAAGGAGGATGGCAAGAAGACTGAGATAGTTTGGGCACACTACACTAGATGCAAACACAAAGCTAGAGGTGAGAGTATAAATGGAACAACAGCATTATGGAACCACTTGAAGAACAAACACAATATTTTGCCAGGTCAACAACTGCTGAAAGTGGAAAAGAAAGACAGTGTCACAACTGTTGAACCTTATAGGTACGATCAAGAAGCTAGCTTGAGAAAATTTTATATAGCAATAATCATGCATGAGTATCCTTTCAATATAGTTGAACATGAATACTTTGTTGAGTTCATCAAGTCTTTGCGTCCAAGTTTTCCAATGAAGAGCCGCATCACCGTTAGGAAAGAACTAATGGAGATCTTTACACAAGAAAAGGAAAAGCTCTATGAATATTTCAAAACCGTGAAATGTCGCTTTAGCACAACTATGGACATGTGGACATCAAATCAAAACAAAGGCTATATGTGTGTCCTTTGTACCTTTGGATTGATGAAGATTGGCACATTGTAAGAGAATCATCAAATTCATGCATGTAGGAGGACGACATACAGGTGCTAAGTTGTCGGAAGCATTCGTTGCTAGTGTTGTGAGATGGTTTATTGAGAAGAAGTTGTTTTCTCTAACTCTTGATAACGCATCTGCAAATGACGTTTGTGTTAAAGATGTTATTTCTGGGCTTGGAAAAATATGCCCCCTCATTTGTGATGGTATGTTCTTTCATGTGAGATGTGCTAATCACATACTCAATCTTGTTGCTAGAGATGGTCTTGCTGTAATTGCAAGTGCAATCAAGAATATCCGTGCTTTTGTTGTAGCTATAAAGAGCTCTCCATCACAGTGGGAGGAGTTTATGAAGTGTGCAACCGAATGTCAATTGGATACAAAGAAAGGTGTTGCACTAGATGTAGCTACAAGGTGGAACTCCACCTATCTCATGTTGATGGATGCTTTATATTACAAGAATGCTTTTCATAGGCTTCTTGTCTTGGAGCGCCACAGGTATGAAAAGATTGCACCATCAAATGAAGAATGGGATAAAGCTTTATCTCTTTGCAAATGCTTGAAGAAATTCAATGATATTACTGAGCTTTTGTCTGGCACGTTGTATCCAACTGCAAATCTGTTTTATCGGAACTTTTGTGAGATTAAGCTTTTGTTAGGAGAGTGGCTTGTTAGAGATGATATCATTAAGACAATGGCAATGCCCATGTCTGTCAAGTTTGATAAGTATTGGAAGAAGTCAAATTTTTGCTCTTCTTTGTGGCTAGTTTTTCTTGATCCTAGATTCAAGAAAAAGATCATAGAATATTTCATGAGGAAGTTCCATGGTGAGCTCATGATCAAAATTTGAAATGGAAAAGATAATGAAGATTGTGAGACAAGTATATCAACAGTATGCTTGTGATGCATCGGATGTCACAAAGAGCTCTGTTATTGTTGCTAGTCATGGTGAAACTTGTGAAGCAAGTTCTATATTTATGGAGAAAGACAACGATGAACTTGAGAGTTACTTATCGACAAAGTGAGGAAATTTGGTGCAACAACTAATGACTTGGAGAAATACATGGTACAACCTCCGTTAAAGGTGCCTATATCTAAAATTTTTGATATTTTGTCTTGGTGGAAGGGTCATCAACAAGAATACCCTATTCTCTCACGACTTGCTCGTGATGTGTTAGCCATACAAGTGTCATCCGTTGCTTTCGAATCTGCATTCAAAGGTCTTGCGATTGGTCGTGTTATAGATCCATTTAAGTAGTCGTTTGGATCTCGATATGGTAGAAGCACTAGTTTGTACTAAGGATTGGATAGCTGCATCCAAACAAGGTTATTTTTTTAACTTCTTGTCATTTTATATTATAATTATGTATCTATAATCCTCTTATGCATTTTCTTATATAATTTCAGGTTCTCAAAACAATATTGCATCCATTGTTGCTGATCTTGAAGTTTTGGAAACACTTGTTGCAAATATGGGAGATGAGGTTTATCATTATTACTTCTTAAATTATAATTGGTTTTCAAGTTAGTTGCAAACTTGAAATACTAACTGCTTATACAAAAAAAATGTAGGTTGAAGAAGAAATTGACAGTGATGAGGATTGATGAGGATCCGAGAGTTGAGGCCTCCATGGATGTTCAATAACTATGTTTCCCCCCTGTCCCTCTTAAGTTTTCATTCAACCAATTTATGTTCCCTGCTTTGTTTTTTATTAAGGAATTATGTTTTAAACTTGTGTTTGATGGTGTGCTTTATTCTTCATTAGCATTAGTTAAAAGAAACGTATGTATGTTGCGTATGGTTTAATATTTTCACGAGTGGATAATTCTTTGGCTTAGGAGTAGTTTGTTGATTGCTTTATTCATGCTTGGGTATAATATTATATATGTCTTCTTAGGCGTTATGTTGTGCTGGAGTGGTGATGGTTAGGAATGATATAGCTTTTAGTTTTCATATTATCCGATTATAGTATTCGAATTCTGCCCGGATTCGTCCGATATCCGTCCCGTATCCGTATACCGAATATTCCGAATTCGTATCCGAATCCGGCTTTTCCGTATCCGACTCCGAATTCGAGAAAAAAATATGGTTTAGAATACGGTATAAGCACTATCCGTTCGTATTCGATCCGTTTTCACCCCTAATAAGAACTATCTATGCAGTATACATGATACATCTACTTATAAGTTACATCTGCATCATCTACTTATAAATTAAAATTTCAGTTGATAGCATACTCTTATACTATGAACACATGTGTATTAGGCTTGAATGACATTGTCTTCTGAAGTAGACCAGTAATATAAACAACAAGAGCAACTAAGTGTTATGGAGCAAAATATAATATTTCAGCTAAAAAACAAGAGCAACATATATAATATAAACAAAATTAACTAAGTGTTATAAACAACAAGATTAGTTCAGTTCAAAAAACAACAAGAGCAACATATATAATATGAATAAAGCTAAAGCTTGAAAAATTCAATGAAGGGAAACCGACGACGGCGGCGATTTGGTCTTCGGTTTTTGCGGCGATTTTGGGGGGAGAAGGAATTGGAGAGAAAGAAATGAAGTCTGATCTAGGTCTCGGTTCATATATATATATAAAAAAAAAGACAGCGGTTATTAACCGCTGTCCAAGTGTTTACTTAGATAGCGGTTAATAACCTATGTGCAAGTGGTATTAGACAGCGGTTTGAAACCGCTGTCCAAGGTTTATTCTTGGACAGCGGTTTCAAACCGCTATCTTTATTTTTTTTTATTTTTTTATAAAACCGCTCTCCAAGTTGTTACTTGGAGAGCTATTTGAAAAAAAGGTTGTCCAAATGCAGCTGTGCAAGCTCAAATGTGTAGTATTTTTTCAACGAAAAACACTAGGTTTTCAAGTTAGCAAGAAAGTTGTACTTCACTAGAATTTTCTAAGTTTCTTTAAAAGTGTTGTTAAATGTTTATATCTAAGCCTTAAACTCCATATCAAAGCATAAAGAAATCCTAACTTAAAGGCTAACCGTTGCCAAAAAAATTAAGGAACCCCTCTCAAATCCTATCTTGGAGAGAAATAGTTTGAGTAGTTTCAAAGAGGTGAACTGAACTTGCTTGAAAGAGTTGTGGTAGATGACTAACGTCGTATCCCTTGGCACTCTAAACCAAGATTCATACGTTATTAGAATGACCTCACCATGTCTAAGAAGAGTAGATATAGAAGTTGAGTCGAACCACTATAAAATCTTTATGTGTTATTTATTGCTTTATTATCTTTAATTATTTTATTCATCTAATTTCATGAAGCAAACATACAAACACTTTAGTCAACTCTACATAAAGATTAAAAGTAATCTGACTCTTGCATCAATAAAGTTTAAATCTCTTGTAAAGATTTTCATCAAATGAGTGTAATTTAAGGGTCTACTCTTTTCCACAAAAGGTCTGTTTGATAGTTATCTAACTAACAAGTTAAGTCTAACAGTTAGTAGGCCGGTTATCAACGTGAGCTTTACATTCTGCACTAACTTAGCATTATTTAAAGCAGACTTGTGAAAGTCAGCTTATCAACCGAAAAGTTTTTAAAATTCTATTCACTCATCCCCTCCAAATTTTTAACCCTTATCAATAAACTCGTTGGAGACCTAAGTATAATAATGACTTTATTGAAGATGCACTTAGATCAAAACGGTCTTTTAGTATGTCCTACTGACTATATTGATGAACGAGATGAATTATTTGTTTTGGTCTACAAGTTAAACAGAGTCCAGAGGAGTAGAAAATTTACGAAATTACAGGAAGATGTCGTTGACCACTTCCTCCTATTATGGATCTAATAAACCCTTAGCCTAAGATGATCACCTCCAAGTTGTGCATCTGTCGTGCCCACATCGCACATTTGTCAACCCTTTGTTGCGTCTATACTGCACACTAGGTTATAACCCCTCGGTAAAAAATAAAATTATATTATAAAATCTTAATCATTGTTTGGGATTAACAATTGAAATTCAAGGATTAGAATTTGAAAAACCACATCTTAGTTATAAAATTTTATAATCTAGTTTCCCAAGTGGTTTTTGGGATTTCAAATCCTAATCCTTGTTTGTTTAGCAGGATTTTGGTATAAAAATTTAAATCCTCTAAAATTCTACCTATAATACACCCATTTTACTTTTCCAAACACAATTTACAATACATTATCAATTATCTATCATACATTTCTTACATTTATTATTTTTCAAATTCATTTATTTCAAATTCTTCTATTCAAATGGAGTCTTACATAATTTCAAATCCCCTCAAAGCTAGAAACAAACAAGCCCTTAATTGAAATTTTTGTAGTTGATTGTAAGTGAAAAAAACAATTGTATTAAATTGTCAAAGAACCTCCTACTTTTTTACCTAGTTTTTTTTTTTTCTCTATATTATTATTATAATATATGAATAAATAGATTTTTAGTAAAACTTGTTCATAATATAAAATTTATATAATTATATTTATAAACTATTTAATACCATAATATTTATTAATTGGTAAGATTATTATTTTAAATTGATATCATATCATTAAATATTACGGGTCCCTATTAGCATTAGTATGAACAAATTTCTCACCGTTTGTGATATAACTATAGGCACTTTTCCCCTTTTCTTTCATTATCACCTACACCTCTCCTCCCCCAAAATTTTGCAAAACCCCAACCCACTGAAACCCTAAATTCTCCGGCCGACCGAACAAAGCCGTGCCAATAACCATGGCAACCAACGGACCGAACTTGGAGTGCCGGATGTACGAAGCAAAGTACCCGGAGGTGGACATGGCGGTGATGATTCAGGTGAAGAGCATGGCGGACAGTGGCGCGTATGTTTCACTTCTGGAGTACAACAACATCGAGGGCATGATTCTGTTTTCCGAGCTTTCCCGCCGCCGAATTCGGAGCATCAGCAGCCTCATCAAAGTTGGCCGCATCGAGCCCGTTATGGTCCTCCGTGTTGACAAGGAAAAGGGCTACATTGATCTCAGCAAGAGGCGTGTTTCCGAGGAGGATATTCATACCTGTGAGGAGAGATTTAATAAGAGCAAGCTCGTGCATTCCATCATGCGACATGTTGCTGAGACCATGAATATTGACCTTGAGGTGTGTACTTTTGGGGATACTTTGTAGTTTTCTCTGATTTCTTGCTTGAGGAATTTGATAGCTTTCGTATTCTCTCTTAATTGTTGGAAATTGGTTACTAATTTTGTTACTTCCTCCGTATTGTTCTTAAAAGGAAAATTGTTGGATCAGAATTGTACCTTAATAAATTAGGAAGCAATTTCAAGAACAATTTTAATGGTTTCACAAGAGGTTGGATCAACACCAATAATTATGTAATAGATGTGAATTTTGCATCCTTCTTCACCAATGATTTTCCTTTTTGGTGTGTGTGAGAGGGGGTGGGGGGTGGGGAAATACCAATTTCTTTTATTGTGGTGAGAGATGGTTTACCTTTGGTCTTAGATGTCCATAAGAAGAATATAGTTTTTCCAGAAAGCTTCTATTACCTGGGACTGGGATTGGGAAGAGAGAATGCGATTATGTAGTCAAGTGATTTGCCAACTTCGATATGTGATCCAGAATCTCTCCTTTTTTCAGCTTAGTCAAGAGGGTGATTAATATATTGAGATATATGATTTATTGTGATGACTAGTCAAGAATGATATATTCTGTCTGTCTAACCTTGTTGCACATTTCATTTACGAATTTATCTGTCTAAAATAATACTACTACTTAGTATTTACAAGGTTATCCTTCTTTAAATCTTATACATTACTTACCATCAAGAATTTCGGTAAAAATGATAAATCAAGATACTCACATTTACAACTATCATACTGTCCTGTGCCTGGTCAAGTGGGAAATATGATGCCTCGTGCTTGCGCAGTCTGACTAAGAAAATATCCTTTTATAAATTTTTGCTGCTTGAGTGTCCGCATTTGTTAAGACCAGTCAAATAGTCTTTTCCTAGTTCTTTTTTTTGATAACTCGGTATCCGCCCAAGGACCGACTAATCCGGGGGCACCGCTTCAAGTCAGGGCTAAGCTCTGTATGGACTGACCAATCTTAAGAGTTGATCAAACTTTTCCTAGTTCTAACTGCTTGTATCATGTCAAAATACTTTATTATTCTCCCATTATTATTATGTAATAAAAGGATTAAGTAAATGCTGTTCAAGATGCAAAAAAATCACCTGAATGAGGTTAATTTTGTATTAAAATCTTAATCTTGGTATTTCTGATAATTTTGTTTGGGAACCGTACGACATTGTCATGGATGAATACACCACGTTAGGGTGAATTACCCATTTTTATCTTGCAACTGTGTGCAGTGTGATACTAATGTATTGAACTTTGTTTGATCATTCGCCACCTAGTCTCATATTAGCTTTAACAGTAGTAAGTGCCTGTGGCAGGATCTGTATATCCATGTTGGCTGGCCTCTATACCGGAAATATGGACATGCCTTTGAGGTGAGATAATAAAAAAACTTTCATAGTTTAATTTACTTTCTTTATTTGTAATATGCTGTATTATAATTGGTAGTATGGAATTTTACTTGGATTCATTTGTGCATTATGTTGCAGGCTTTCAAGTTAATTGTTAGTGACCCCGATTCAGTGCTTGATTCCCTGGCTCGTGAAGTCAAGGAAAATGGTCCTGATGGAGAAGAGGTAATTCTTGTTCACTTCTATTGTTTACAACGTCTACATTTCTTTTCAATATTGGCATTACCTTTTGCTGCTGGTTCCCTTTAGGTGACAAAGTTGGTTCCTGCAATCTCAGAGGAAGTAAAAGATGCTTTAGTTAAAAATATCAGGAGAAGAATGACACCACAACCTTTAAAGATTCGAGCAGACATTGAGATGAAGTGTTTTCAGTTCGATGGTGTTCTGCACATAAAGGTCTGACTCCCTGATAATATAACTTACTTCCTCCCTCCGTTTCGTACTAATTATCGCCTTTTGGGGTTAAATTTTCTTTCAAATTAATTATCATTTTTTCTTTTTCTCCACGTAATCTCTCTAATATCCCTAATGTATTCTAAAAAATCTCCTTATTATTGGAGAATATATTTTCCCTCTCACACCCTCTCTCCTCTCTTTCTCTTTTATTGGAGTGTGAATCTGTCAAAATTTTGCGTTCCTTAATTTTATACAAAACCTCAAAAGCGACAATAATTATGAAAGGGAAGGAGTGTTTATTTTTCAAGACTTCTTCTTTGTCATGCAAATTGATGTGTTTTGTGTAGGAAGCAATGCATAAAGCTGAAGCTGCTGGAAACAAGGATTGCCCTGTCAAAATAAAACTTGTTGCTCCACCGTCGTATGTCCTTACCACCCAGACTCTTGATAAGGTAAATGCTATATGCATATATTTTGCTGTCTACCCGAGAGTTTGTGTCTTCTACTGCTTATCTTCTCTTCCCAGCCTTGTATTCAATGAATATCCAAGGAAAATTTGTCTAATTTGTTAGGCATGCAATTATAAAATTGGGAAAACGCCTGCTGTTGATGAAGTTAATTATTTGTTTGGAGTATGCTATTATCAATTCTTTAATAATAGCACCAAGACAACATATTCGGTGACCCTGTTGAGGGGTCTCATAATAGTTTAGATGAAATGGAGTCTGTCTATAGCTTAAAGTGAAGATTTCTGTCGATAATAACTAAATCCTGCCTGTTGTCCAATATAATTCTTATGTAATGCAGGAGCAAGGAATTGCAGTCCTAACCAAGGCAATTGAAGCTTGTACAGAAGAAATCGAACTTCACAAGGGAAAACTTACTATAAAGGAGGCACCAAGAGCGGTGAGGATTACATTATTCAATTTTTCTCTTCCTAATTTATCCTTGCGATTTACTTAGACGAAAATGACCGTTCTGTTTGATGAAACTAGGTGAGTGAACGGGAGGACAAATTGCTTGCAGAGCATATGGCTAACCTGGGACGTCAAAATGAGGAGGTTAGTGGAGACGAGGGCAGTGAAGAGGAGGAAGAAGAAGGGATGGGAGAAAACGATTTGGAGAATTCTGGAACTGGGATAACATATTAATAAATAGTTAGCTTGAAGCAAAATTGACATTTTTGTATGTTTTCTGATCCTCTATAATCTACTGCCAGTTGATTTGGGTGTATGAAATTGATGCCAAATTGTTATATACAGGGTGAAGTCCTCGTGTGTCTTTTGCCCCTCTAAGTGCCTCCTTTTTCATATTTGGAACTCGTATGTTATTTGAAAGAGAAACTCTGTAAGTTGAAAAGAGGCTTCGTTCTAACAAGACTTTAGAAAAAAGTGCAACTCTGTTTGGCATGATGGATACATTTAATTTGAAATTTGTTTCGCAACTTATTTAAAATTACATCATCAATTCACACAAGAGTGTATTTTTGTGTTTCTACCGAGGTGAATAAGTCGAAAATCGCTAGTTGATCAGATTTAAGGCTTGTTTTAGAACACTAATAAATAGTGAAAAACATTTAAAATTTAAAAAAGTTGAGTCTTGAAACCTAAAAAAAAAAACACTTATCATCTATAAAATAGAGAGTGCAAACAAACACTTAGACTGTGTTGCGCCTAAGTAGCTTAGGCGTTGATTAGTCGGGCCAACTTTTTATTTTATTTTTAAATGTCAATATTGAACTTTATAATTTCATCATTAATTTCAACTTTTAGTTCTAATTTGGTTCAAAATACAATAATCTAATTTTATTTTACTTAATAAAAAAATGTATCTTTTCTCGAGATAATATAATTCGAACATTGTTGGCAAAACCTTCCATTTTCATTTATTTATTTCTAGTAAGCTTAGATTTCGGTGAAGAACATTATGTTGGTTTAATAAAAACTATAGCCCGACATCGTTTAAAATAACAAAACAAAATAAAAATTGAAAGTTGTCTATCCCGTCTAGGCGGGGACTAATGCCCACAACGCCTAACATGACCGACTACCATAAAATAAATTTGGGTCTTTAGATAAGGTCTGGGCAGATCAAGATTCATAGTGCATTTTAGAAGCGTGCAACTTGTTAATTTGAAAAGTGCGATTTATTTATTTTAAAAGTGCAACTGTTAATATGGGAACACAGTTGCATGCTTCTGTTTGGAATAGTTGCACGTTTCTATTTTGTATAGTTACACGCTTCTAAAATGCACTATGAGTGCACGGTGCACCCCGGTGCACATGAGACCCTCTCTATAAAATCAGGTCTGCCGGTGATCGTCTAGTGCCTAGATGCTGACTAGCTGACCGTCTAGGCTCTATCTAACTGGTTTTGACATTATATTTCCAAAGAATTTTAATATGCAAAATGGAAAGAAAATTTTACTGAAATCCATGATAAGGCAGAGGGAAGTTATTTTACGAGCTTCATCGAAAAAAAGTGTCATAATTTTTCAATTCACGTATATATTATTTAAGGGGACAACTAAGATAAATTGAAATTTTTATCGATCCTCATCTCGAGGAAGCTTTCTTGATATAAAATTTTGATACTTGATTGTTTTTTTAATAGTTTAAGAACACAAAATTGGATAATTTTTAGAGATCTATTGATGTCTTAATTAAAAGGACAAATTTGCAAAATTAGTATTTAACTTTGTCACTTACTACTTTAAAGATCTAATTTGCATCTCTTTGCAGGGTATGTACTAAATTATGAAATTGTTGCAAAAAAAGAACTGTGGACAATTTTAAAAATAAAACATGGAGTATCTTTGTCATTTTGCATTAAAGCCTTTGCAATCCTAAATTGAAAAAAAAAAAAAGTATCATTCACGATAAACAATAGACTTATTTCATTCTAAATCTTTGTGTTTTTCTTATTTGAGAACTCACTCATTTACATCTATGGTCAAATGAGTTGGAGAATACGAAGTCTCGATACTGCAAAAGGTACCAATAATAAAATTTTCATAATATAGTGAATGAATATTCTTATTTTAAGTTGATTAAAGTGTGTAATTAATATAATATTATATATATAAATATATATTATTATTATTATTATAAAATTAGTGACACCAATATATTTTTATTGAAATCTTAGTTAGCAATGGTGATATTGTTTATTGTTTTCAAGTAACAAATTGTAAATGGACGTATCTATCTACATCGATTAGTTAGATCCCTTTTTAATTGCTTAGTTAGATCCCTTTTTAATTGCTAAGTTGTTTATTTTAACATATTTATTTTTACAGGAGAGTGCAACAAATGAACTAAATGTTATTGTAAGTTGTTTACTTTATCAACTATCAAGCTCAAGCTCTAATATTATGATTTTTTTTTTAATTATGATTGAATCTTAGATAAGTGGACCAAATTTTAATGGCAAGAGCAAAAGAACCGGCTTTGTTAGTGGGATTGACAAATGGTCAAATAAATACTATATATAATGCAACATGAGCCTCTATAATCAAATACTCCCTCCCTCCTCAAAATTTATTCTCATATTTTTTAGTACAACATTTAAAAAATAAAAAAAAATAGATAAAGTAAGAATATTATAGAGTATTGTGGGGGTCAATTTTTAAATAAAATTATTGTTTATGAGTAAAGTACAATGATAATTGAAGTAATTAAGATATTTCAATAAAAAGTTTGAGAATATATTTAGTGGACCAATAAATGAAGAAATTGATAATAAATTTGGTGGATGGGGGAGCAATAATGAATAACCTACTGGTTTGCTAAGAAAACAAATTAAGTTTATGAAGAAACTCCTTAATAGCGTTTTACAAAATACTGTCTACTGAGGATATTATTTTTTGGCTAGATAGAAAGAGGGATTTAATATAGGAAATTAAGGGGTAATTTTGTAAACTTTTATATATAAATTAAAAAAAAAAGAATTGTGTGTATGTATGAGGTCAAAAGTAATGATATTTTGTATTCCCTCCGTCTCATGATGATTGCAACAGTTGACTTTTACACCCATTTCTGCGAACGAGTTTTGTATTAGTAATTGAAATGATAAAGTGACTTTTAAGGAGGGATATAATAAATAAGCCCCTTATTTATCATACCCCTCCTTAAAAGTTATTTTATCATTTCAATTATTAATACAAAACTTGCTCACAAAAATACGTGTAAAAGTCAATTGTTGCAATCATCTTAGGATGAATGGAGTATAAGTTTA
This sequence comes from Stenogyne calaminthoides, assembly GCA_037126765.1. Lineage (NCBI taxonomy): Eukaryota > Viridiplantae > Streptophyta > Magnoliopsida > Lamiales > Lamiaceae > Stenogyne > Stenogyne calaminthoides. The sequence goes on from JBBCBC010000009.1 coordinate 9,684,942, forward strand.
AGAATATTGTAAGGGTGGAGTTCATGAAGGGTTTTTTTTTTTTTAAAGATCGCTGCTATTTGGTCAGATTCATCCCAGATTGAATTTGTATTTTTTTTTATTTTACCCTTAATAATAGCGGTCTCACTAATTCATAAAAAAATTTCATTAAGGATAGAGTAGTCAATAGACCACTTGAAATGTTAAAAATATCCATGCTTAATTAATTGGCAACCTGCAATTCCAACTATCCATGCACTTGAATACACACACACACATGCATACTCCAATAGCGTGAAGCATAAAAACAATAATTCTCGTTTGTCCTTTTCCAGATTATAATACTATCTTCGTCCCGTTCTTTAGGATTTTTTGACTGTTCATAAGGATTTATGGAAATAGTCATAAAGTGATAAAGTGTTGGGGGTAGAAATAATTGTTTATTAGTATTTTATATGATAAAATGATAAAGTGATAGGTAGTTGAGGGTAGAAAGAGTTTTTATTAGTATTTTATGTGATAAAGTCACTGTTTTCAAAACAGGGTTGAACCGGGAACCGGCCGGTAACCCGGTTAAAAAACACTATATAATCGGATTTCAGGTTGAACCGGTCAAAACCCGGTTCAACCGGAAATAACCGGTTTTTTTCTTTTTTTTTTTAAATTAAATTATTAATTTATATTAAATATTTAAAATTTAAAATTTATATTTCTCTCACATTTTTCTCCAACACTTTCGATGTGGGATAAATGTATGAGGTGGAACAAAATTTATAAAATATGATATGAAAAGTTATAAAATATATATTTAAATTTTTGTAGGTGTATACTTATTTTGTTTTTTTAACTAAACATAGAAAACGGTTGAACCGCTTAGTTGAACTCAAGTCGAACTGTTGGTCCGTCGGTGGGTCGTCTGGGATTCGATCACCGATTCAGTTATGAAAATATTGAATAAAGTGATAAAGTGATGTGATAAAGTGTATTTCTATTTTAGGAAACAAACCTTAAAGATTGAAAAAAAAAATGGAAAGAAAACCTTAAAGATTGTAACGGAGGAATTGGGACGGAGGGAGTATAATATTCCCTCTGTGTGTGAATACTGAATGAATGTCTCTCGATTTTAAACGACCCACGCTGATGAAATGAAGATTCACGAATCATCTCTTGAAAACTCTGTTCCCCATCTCATGAATTGAATTTCTCTCGCCCTTTTCCAGATCCAAAACAATGGCGATTTCAGTGCCTTCCATCTTGAAAGAACGGAAATACCCATTCGTGTTATCCTTCTTCCTTCTGCTAATCTTCGTTACTTTCCTCCTCATCTCCAACTCCCAATCCCCCCCAATCCCCATCGCCGCCAATCTCGATCAATCCAACCCCTTTTCCCCAATCCCCAACACTACTGATACTATTTCACTCGATTCCAGCTCCGATTCCACAAATCCTCCTCTTAGCGGCATTTCGTCGAACAATGAGACTGCAATTTCCAATTCCAGTGACAATGCTACTAATACTACTACTACTGATTCGGTAGATAACGCTGGCGTGGCGGACGATGATAATCTTGTGGTGGGTGTGGAGTGGGAGCTGTGTAAAGGACCAGGGGCCGTCGATTTAATACCGTGTTTGGATAATTGGGCGGCGATTAAGGCGCTGCCGTCGCGTAAGCACATGGAGCACAGGGAGAGGCACTGCCCCGACCCGGCTCCGAGGTGTTTGGTTCCTCTGCCTCAAGGCTACAAAGCTCCGGTTCCTTGGCCTAAGAGCAGGGACATGGTGAGACCATTCGTTCTTTGTTGGTAAGCTTTACATTCTTTTATATGTATGTATGTATGTATATCGAACACATTTTGGGAGCTAGGTATTTCTATTAACTTTGTTGCGTTTGAAACATTCTTTGAAGAGTTGCTATTGGTGTTTGAGATTAGTTGTTAATGGAAAGACACTGAAATAGATTCACAATATAATTCTTTTCTTAGTTTATTGGATGATGAATTGCAGATTACTTGAGTTGGGCTTGTGTAACATCGACACATTTCAAAATTGTGGTTATCTGTCATGAGATTGTGTATTACATCAACTGCTGCTTCTATTTTTGATTTGAACCTTGAAATAGATTATGTTCAAAAGTTTCACCATGTCTTTGCTTGGTATTTTCATAGGATCATTACATATATATAACATTTGTGACTTGATTTATTTTTCCTTAGATATGGTACACAAATGTTCCTCATCCCAAGCTTGTCGAATATAAGAAGGACCAGCGTTGGGTAGTAAAATCAGACGATTATTTTATTTTTCCTGGTGGCGGCACACAATTCAAGAACGGTGTGAAATCCTACATTGCGTCTATTAAAAAGGTAATATACTCTCTGGTTCACTTTGCTAGTTCATTCTCTGCCTAAAATTCTTCTAGGAACTGACCAAGGGGCGGTGAGATGAAGACAATATGATGTAATAATAGGCTTTACCCCATTAGAAGTGTTAGAGAAGTTATACCTCTCCGCCTTCTGCTTATTGTCTCTTATGTAGTAACATTTTTTGTCCCGAGAGTTTTTCATGAGGGAGATGCTAGTTTATGTTGAAAAAATGATGGGGATAGTAATGATTGAAGAAACATGTGTAGATAAGTACGGATTTGGCTGCTTACTTTTATGATTACCATTAGTTAGTATTTTTCACGTTTTCTAAAATAGATCAGGGTATTACCCTATATATTTCATGATGTTAGGAGAAATTATACTTTGTGGCCCTTAATCACAAGAACTAATTGAATTTTTTGTTTTATAGTTCTTGCATTTTGAGATGTAAAGGACATTAATTTTTCTAGTTTTGACAAATGATCTTTTTCAATTGGTAAAATGGCTAATCTATGTCATCTTCTTTTTCCTTTTTTTTTGAAATGTAATCTATGTCATCTTCTGTAATTGATATAATAGCTAATCCATTATATAGGAGGTGTAAAATTCAATGATTAGAGACTTCATTTTGCAAATGAAGTTAGCGGTCATGATTACTAAATAAACTAAAGGTTTATGATCAATTAATTTGCTTCAGAAGTAGAATCCTCATTAAAATAGTTAATGTTTTGTTTTTATTTCAAAAGACAAGAAAATTCTGAAGACGTTATATAAATTTTATATTCAATCATTATGGATGAATACATAATTTTTTTTTTCGTAATATAAAATAACAAATATAACGACTTAGCGTCTTGGGGGATCTATGCAAGCATCGTAATTGCTGAATGGAATGACGCCTCTGTTTGGATCAGAGATCTCAACATTTTTCAATTGGCAAATACTTCTAGTGCACCAATACACTGCAACTCAAGTGTATTAAATGGTATTAGTTGTTTTAGTAAAAGGTATATAGTTGTTTTATTGAACAATATTAGTTGTGAACCAGTTGCACGATGCAACTGGTGCACTCAACTGTTGCTCTTTTCGATTTATTCTGTGATTGCTGATGCATTAGGATTTCTTTCTCGTCTTTACTGTAGATGTTACCAGCTATTGAATTTGGGAAGAAGACGAGGGTAGTTTTAGATGTTGGCTGCGGTGTTGCTAGTTTTGGGGGTGCTTTGCTGGACATGAATGTCATGACTATGTCTTTTGCCCCAAAAGACGAGCATGAAGCACAAATTCAGTTTGCTCTCGAACGGGGAATTCCTGCTACGCTTTCAGTTATTGGAAGACAAAGGTTGACATTTCCAGATAATTCTTTTGATGTGATTCACTGTGCAAGGTGTAGGGTCCACTGGGATGGCGATGGTACCACTCTAGTTTGACAACATCTGTTATGTGCTTTGCTTCATTTTTATCGTGATAATATCAATTTTGGTCCCTAAAGAATATCAATTTCTAGTTTTGACCCCCTTTTTTCACTCACTATCAGACTTGGTTCTTGAAGTACACTTTTACTCCCACATTCGGCCGCACCATTAGTTGACCGTTTGACCTGAATTAACTATTTTTGGGTGCTAGATGTAATTATTGGAAAATTATTAATTATATTTATCACCCCCATATAAATATATAATTAATAATTACAGTTAGACTGTTACACCCGAAAATAGATGATTCTGGTCAGTCAACAAACGGTCAACTAACAGTGGGATCAAATGTTAAGAGTAAAAGAATACTTCCATTCCAGGACCAAGTTTGATAATGAGTCAAAGGAGGGGACCAAAAATGGGGAAAATGTAAATTTTAGGGACCAAAATTGATATTATCCCATTTTTATCATATGGGGTAATAATTGGAAATTGCAGGTGGAAAACCTTTGATGGAACTGAACAGGGTTCTTAGGCCTGGAGGATATTTTATATGGTCCGCTACACCAGTCTATAAGAAGGATGAAAAACACCAGAATGTCTGGAAATGTTAGTTATAACATATACTCCCTCATTCTTTTTCTCAAGAGAGAATTTATGGGAGAATTTCACTTAAAACCTTAAGCCACACATATAGATTTCGTGACAATTATTAGATGAATTTGTCTTATGTAAAACAGTTTTACACAGCAGGTTCTCAACTATCACTTTATAGTAGAACAACTAATACTTTTAATGAGACAATACCTTTTGATGTAACAACTAATACTGTTAAAAGATGCACACAGCATGCAAACCAGTTGCATGGTAAACCTGGTTTGCTTAAGGCTTTGCCTTACTAGATGGATTTAATATTGTTATTATTTGTTTTGATTCTTTATTATTATCAACAGAGTTGCATTAAGCAAAATTCACATGTTCTGGATATTACTCCTGTTTCATGCAGCTATGGTTGCTCTGACAAAATCAATATGCTGGAGAGAAGTGGCAAAGAGGACCGGTGATCCTAACGAAATTGGATTAGTTATATACCAAAAGCCTATTTCATCTTCTTGCTATAAGAATCGCGAAGAGAATAATCCACCTCTTTGTGACTCGAGTAGGCCCAACAACTCATGGTATTTGTTCCAAAATTTATGATAAGAAAAGCATGAACTTTAGGGGATTTACCAACTTAACACCACCTTCCGCTTTTGGCACAAAAAAAGAAAAGATATTTACATTTTCATCACTTGTAGAAAATCTGGTGTACAATTGGGATTAGCAACAATTCATATACTCTTTATTTGCCAAAATTAGAAGATTGTAAAATTTGCAGATCCCATAAAGTTCATTTCGTTTATTATCCATTTTGCAATTAAGCCATTATTATATTACTTATATCTCTATTTTCTTTCACCTTCATCATCTATTCCTGTAATAGGTATGTGCCTCTAGACAGTTGCCTAGTGCCACTTCCAGGGGACTCCTATAAACTGCCCTCATCGTGGCCACAGAGGCTCACCAACGAGCCTCCAAGCCTCACTGAATCAGATGCTATAGAAACCTATAAAGAGGACACCAGACACTGGTCTGCACTTGTCTCAGAAGTTTATGTTGGTGGTATTAATATTAACTGGTCGAGCGTGAGGAACGTTATGGATATGAATGCACACTATGGAGGGTGAGAATACTTTTTTCTGAGAAGTTTCCTCATTTTCATTTCTTTTCATTTAAATTTTTAGTAGGCTTCTTGTGAACCAGGTTCACGTGAACTCTTTTCTTCAATGTAATATTGTTTAGGAACAAAGTATCACATTTTAAAAGTGCTTGATTTTATGTTTTACTTCGTATACTAAACAATATTTACCGAGTTCACCATAAAACTTCTGCGAACCAAGTTTCTAGAAGATTGTCTTAAATCTTGATTAGGTCTCTTGTGAACCATGTTTGCGTGAACTCTCTTCTTCTAAGTAATATTGTTCTGTATATGAAGTCACACTATTTAGCATGCGAAGTATCACGTTTTAAAAGATGCTTGATTTTACGTGTTATTCTTCTTAAAATCACAATGCCATGATAATTTGTATGCTTAACATTAGGGCTAATTGCAAAATAAATCACGACCTTTTCATGTTTTCTCAATTACAAATTTACAATATTTGTTTTTAAAATTTGCAATTTGATACATAACCTTTAAAATTGTTGCAATTCTATCGCATGACTATTTTCGGGCAAGTCCTGCTTACGTGACAATGTATGGAATTGCAGAAATTAAAAGGCTGTGATTAAAATGTAATAATAAAAAAGGATCGTGAATTAATGTGCAATTTTTTTACTGTCACGTCATCATAAGTTGCCGGAAAATAGTAATATGATATGATTGCAACAATTTGAATGGTCGTGCATCGAATTACAAATTTTAAAAGCATATGTTTAATTGAAAAAAAAGTGAAAAAATCATGATCTTTTATGCAATTAACCCTAAACACTATTACTTCGTATTCTAAACAGTATTACCGAGTTCACCACAAAACTTCCTTGAACCAAGTTCGTAGAAGTTTTTGTCTTAAATTTTGAGTTCCTTGTTCATGATGTTGACAGATTTGCTGCTGCACTCATAAAATCACCCGTATGGGTGATGAACGTTGTTCCTGTTCACAAACCGGATACTTTATCTGTCATTTTTGATAGAGGGCTGATTGGTGTTTACCATGATTGGTGCGAATCTTTTAATACATACCCTAGAACGTATGATCTTCTGCATGCCAGTTTCCTCTTTGGAGACCTGAGTACGAGGTACGTAGTTTGCTTTCACTATTGTGTGTATTCATAACGTTTCTGTGTAGTTTCTTCATAGAGGTAGTGTATACAACTTGAGGTGGTGTGTTGTGAAATTGATTCGTTAGGTGTGATATGATTGAAGTAGCTGCAGAAATGGATAGAATATTGAGACCAGGTGGATATCTGGTAATTCAAGACACCATGGAAGTAATTACCAAGATTACCCCTATTCTGAAATCTCTTCATTGCTCAGTGAGTGTACATCATGATCGGTTTCTCCTTGTTAAGAAAGATTTTTGGCGCCCAGAAAACAGAGATTGACAACACCATATGTATTAAGAATATCTGCCTTGGGGGTGGGAGGTTTTCTTCACTTTGTTTACAATTTTTGTTAGGGGGGTAAAGGTATTTATGGAGAGTAATGACATTAAATAGCTACTACGAAAATTGTATTTTTTTTGTAGTCACTTCATGTAAGAACATCTTTTATGCTATGCCTAGTATTTTGTTGTGAAATTGTGGATACTCTTACTAACTTCAGTATTGACTTGATCCACTACACAACACAGTGAATTAGTTGCACTATATTATTATACTAGGAAATATAATCAAATTCTCCAAAACATAATTATGCAAGTATACATGGTTGATAGCTCGTTTGTTAGGCCTAATCAAGTGGTAATGTGGCTAACCCAACTAACGGTTTATCACACAAAAGCCTTGGGGGAGAAGATTGAACTTAAGAGTTCGAACTCTTTACCCTAGGTACCATGTCATTTAATGTCTTTCTACTTTGATAGCTTCTTGTTGGTGCCATGACACAATCTGATCTTCGTTGTCACGGCCGAGTCTTTATTGTCATTTCCATTATCCCTAAATGTATGTGAAAGATATATATATATATCCTCCAAGTCGTTCCCATCCTTCTTGAATACATACAAAATCTACCCAACTTAACTTTTCCCTTTTTCATATACCATGTCTCGCACAGGATATATTTATCCACATCAGTTATAACTTATAATTGAACTTCTCAAACTAGTATAGAATCAATGTGTTACACGGGACTTAAACTAAAAGCCTAAAATATTACTACAGTCTACCATGGTATAATTCTTTTTCAAATCAAATTATTATACTCCCTCCGTCCTGTTTTAGATTGTCCATTCAGTGTTTGACTCTTGTTTTAGCGAGCTAATTGTTTATTAGTATTTGAAATAATAAAGAGATTTTTAAGGTGGGGTATGATAGTTTCACCCCTCATCTATCCTACATCTCCTTAAAAGTCACTTGGGATTTTCTATGGTCAGGAACAACTTCGCCCTTCCTGACGTCAGGAAATCCTTTAATTACCGTTGGATCGTATAATTTTATTTTTAAATGATTGCACTTTGCACTAGGGCGTTTGCACTGTGCTTACTGCAATCGTCCTACTAATAAAATAAACTAATAATTATAAAATGACAAAAACATCCTTTTTGTTTAAAATAATTAAAAAAAATATTTTATAATTACATTTATATCTCTATTAACATTTTATTTTAAATTAAATAATTTTAAAGCCAACTCAAATTATAAATAAATTATAAAATAATAGTACTGTCTAATCTAGTAACCTACAGGTCGCCCTAATTTTTTCTCAGTCGTCGAGAAAAAAAGAAAAGAAGAATGACGATAGAGCAAGAAAATCTTCAAAAACAAATTTCACTCAATTCCAAAGAGAGCAAAACAACAGGGTTGAGGAGGATAACATGGTTGAGAAGCAAAATAAATTTTACACAACGAATATGTAATTTGTCCTTTAAATTTTTGGATTCCCTGTTCTCGGTCATGTTTTGCACAGGTGGAATTCTTGTAACCTCTGGGGCAAATACTGATAGGTACACTCATAAAACAAAAATAGCTATGGGGTACAATTCATCTTTTTAAGACATGTGTTTTGTCTATTATGTCCTTAGTTCCTTTTTTTTCCTACTTTTTGTGTTGATTTCTTTTTTCATTATTGGTTCTGCTTTTTTTATCTTATGTATGCTTCTTTTTCCCAGAAAACTGACAGCCAGTCCCATTAACTTTTTACTTTCCATATTTTATGTTATATGTAGGTATACACATTAAAAAACGATAAAAATTTGAAAATTGAAAGAAATCTCTGCAAAAATAAATTTAATTAAAATATTTCTTCTTATTATTAGTATAATTAATAATTAATATTATAACTAATTAAATAGCACTAATGAGATGGTGCAGAATGCACCACTTTTTTCATTGTTTTATTTTTCGAACAAAAACATTGTATATATTAAAAAATAAATTAAAAATACATTGCACATATTTAAAAATATTTAAAGAATATGGATATATTAAAAAATACATTGTATATACACTATATCATTGCATATACGCGTAAACATTGCATATACCAAAAAATATTGCATATATACTGAATACATTTCATATACACTAAAAAAAATATTGCATACACGTAAATTACTTTGCATACACACGTAAAAAATTGTAAACACGTGTAAAAATTGTATATAACTTAAGTACGCACATTACATTGTGTACATGTAATTTACATTGCACACAATAGTAACAAAATTGCAGCAAGTGTAAAATCACCAAAAAGCCCGCAGATCCATTTTCCACCATACCTATTGTAAAAAGACAAGGTATTATGTACCACTAGAAAATAGTATTAGTTCTTACAAGAAATAGTATTAGTTTTTAGGAACAATAATATTACAAATAACAGTTTTTGCACAATCAAACCCCAATAATCTTCCTGAAATTAAATTACAAGGCAGAAATTTACCAAAACTCATATCTTCATCTTACATCTTCTTCACAACACAGATTCACCCCAATAATCACCAAAAATAAAAATAAAAAGCAATAGAAATGTAGACCTAAAAAAATTCAATACTCCAAATCATTTAATTAGTAATCAAGAAACAAAAATTTCACTTACATGTGGGAAAAACGAAAATTTTAAACAATTAAAATTACAAAAATCAAACATTGCGTGTCTTTTTCCAAACAAAATTACATCACAAAAAAAAGAAAAATTTAAACAATTTCACAAAAATCAAAACTAACAACATCAAGATTTTAATAAATAAGAATCAAAAGACGTACTAATTCGTCGTCACTATCGTTGTCGCTCAAAGAACCATCACCAGCACCACCGAACACCGTTCCACCATCCTCTTCGTCGGATCCGCCCGCCTAACCACCACCTTCGCAGCCTTCTCCAAGCGCCACCAAACCAGAGCCGCCTATATTGTTGTCTGGGGGTCGCCGGAAAATTTTGTGGGTAGAGTAGAGAGTTGCCGGATTTTTTTTATAGAAAAAGTAGAGAGAAAAAGATAAAAGAGATGGGTTTGTAGTAGAGAGAGAGCCGCTTCCATTTGCTTTTATTCAAAAGGGGGTGTGGGATAAAAAAAAATGAGAGAGAAAATAAAAAATTAAATATTAAATAAAAATGTTGATTTTAAGGGTGTCAGTGGGCACATGGGTCTATGCAGTTTGGGGTTCAAGTGGGCAGACGCTTGTTTGTTGGTATGAGGGTATACATAGTATAATATTAAATATGAATAGTGAATTGTAGTGGGGAGTAAGAGTCATTGAAAAATTGTCCTACATAGCAATTACCCCTAACCTCTTTGTATTTTCATTTTTAAGGTTTCGTGGCACTTCTTGTGCCTTTTTTTTAACAAAAAATACTTTCTCACCAATCAAAAAAAAACATGGTAGATATTATTTTTTGGGATGGAAAAGAAGTTGGAGACTTGGAGGAAGATGTTTAATTAATATTATTTCTAATGCCGTATTAGGGTTTATTAATGGCGGTTTGAGCTTTTCATCATTCTTAATTTTATTCGGAGGAGGAAGATGATAGGAGAGAAAATAAGAGAAAAGAGAGTCTAACTCTTTTAGGATATTTTAGTTATTTTACATAAGGATATTTTAATCTAATTTTTTTTTGGGTTTGTGTATAAAAATATTGGGAGTTCGTCTATTAATTATTAAATTACCATAATTTTTTAAAATATTATTATAAGGACATTTAAGTAATTTTATATATATTTTTTTAAAATAAATTATTATGTCCCAAAGCTGGGTGACGTGTCAACTTTTTATTGGTCAACTGGCGTCAGGAAAGGCGAAGTTGTTTCTGACCATAGAAAAACCTAAGTCACTTTATTATTTCATATATTAATAAACAACTTGTTCGCTAAAACATGAGTCAAATAGTGAATGGACAATTTAAAACAGGACGAAGGGAATAATTCTTAGTTTATTAACTTTGAATTTAGATTTATGTGGGGTGAATATAATCGAGCAATTTGAAGAACTAGAAATATTATTTTGGCGATTTCTTTCTAAAATTTCGAAATTGACAACTTGATTCTAAGAATTCACAATAAACCCCGATTTCTCAAGACAATAAAGAATTCGCAGTATAGACGGCACAACATATTGTATCTAGAGAAAAAAACAAACCTCTGAATCAGATGCAAGAACCGGGCAAAAACTGAAGAAAGAAGAAGTTGGGTAAAAATCAGACGAAAAATGTAAAACAAAATATTTAATTAAGTGTGATAAAGAACCTTAAAGATATGAAAATAAAACAAAAATAATGAGAATAATTGCAAGAAAAAATATTATGAAGATTAAATTTTCACTCCTTCAACGTGCAATACACAAAAATAAAATATTAGATCAGAGAGAGGAGGACAAAATGTTTCTGCAGAGAAAAATGAATAAAAAGAAAAAAAAAGTTTTGCAAGAGAAATTGAAAATTAATTGACCGCTGGAAATCAATCATTAAATATATAATTGACTAATTTTAAGGAACACATTAAATTTCAAAATTTTATAAATATTCAGGTCCCATAATATGTTTTTCGGTTAAAATCCCATAGTCCCATACTTTTTTTAAAAGGTAATAAAAAGTAACACATCCCAACATTTTAAAATTACACGGGTAAAAAAGTCATCTACTTTAGTAATAAAGTAGAAAGGACTACAATGTCCTCAACTAAAACTCATTTCATCCATTTTTTATAAATAACTTTTTACATTAAAATGAGAAAAAAAGAAGTATATAAATTAAAATTGATGATACTATTGACACATCATATGTCACCTAATACGTGACATAATGACACTTGGATAAGCATGCTATAAAAATATGACAAATCATTCAAATAAATTTCAAGACGGCACATCATAAAAAACTCTTTATTAATATATAGGGGGATGTTGATCCCTTTGTTGGGAATTAATTGCCCGGATCTATTCGGGATGAATATTTAAATATAAATTTAATTCTAACAATTATTACTAGCATGAATTAATTCTATATTAATTCAAATAATAATTCAACAACAAATCATGCATATAAACAGTTCACGTAAATCCTACGCATGCGGAATTACTACGAGTTTACGTGAACTTACCTCTTGGAATGACAATGGTCTCGTCGATGAAAACACACCAAAAGACCTTCCCAAGTATTCCCTAGTCCTTGCTCGACAATCCGGTGGAAGGAAGCTCGCGAACAATTAACAAAAGGGAAAATAAAATTTGTTGCACCACCTTTATGGATTTACTAATTTTTCCAGCACATGGAATTGTACTTGGGAATGAAACATTCATCCCCTATTTATAGAGGGGTGTTGGACGATTTTTTGGCATGGAATAGGGGGAAGAAAATCTTTTTCTTGATCTCCAAGAAATCTTGAATATATCTCATATATTCTTTTCTCCATAATTAAAATATTTCATAAAAATCCCAACTCCTCTTGTTATGGGAATTTTCGAAAAAATAAGGATCAAGATTCCAAGATTTGGATCTTCTTGAATTTATTAGATATTCTTGTATTCCAAGAATACATATCTTCCATAATATATTTTCAAGAAAATCTAGAAAATCTTTATTTCCCTTATTCTTTCAACATTTTCGAAAAATTCATATGAATAACCAAGTGGAAGATTTCTTGAATTTAATGAGATAATCTTGTATTTCAAGAATACATATCTTCATTCCATAACAAAATTCAATGAAAATCTTTCTCCCCTTTTATTCATAATTTTTGAAAAATATGAGGAAAAATAAGCAACAAATTTATTTTATTTTTAAACATCTTTTTCAGTTATTGGACTTTATGCTGGGTTACTTGAGGGGCATTTAGGAGAATTAAGATTGGACCTTCCAATGGACCTTGAATTATCAATATTGAGCCACAATATTATTCAAGCCCATAAATATTAATTAATCTCACTTCATAATTAATATTGCACTATCCATCTTAACCCATATTACAGTTAATATGGTTCCCGGTTATTATTTCCCGTGTTTAAGATTATCTAGCCCATTAATTAATTCAAGCCACAGAAATAGTTTTCCATTAATTAATATCTTTTATCCTTGGTAAAGGAACGGTTCAACATTATTATCCATACCGGAAACTAGTTCCACTTGCAAGATTTGGTATGATAAAACTTATGAACCTCCCAAGGGGGCAAATCGAACAAGCGTACTTGCACACGATTCTCCGTATTAAATCTTAGCAATCGCATGTGACCAATAATATTGCCCAAGATATAAAGTATTGAATCTCCTTGATTCTCTACCCGTAATAAGTCAAAGCAATAGTTACTAACCACACGCAATCCTATTTAAGGGGATTTAAGATTAAGAAATAACGAACCACCGAGGTCTAATTCTTCCTTGTTCAGTCCTGAAGAATTTGTCCTCCTCAGAGGTCCTCTTGATTGCATCAGTTATGCACTAGTGTAATCTCTTGGTCAAAACAAACTAATCTGAGCCTTACACTTCAACCTTTCACGATGGATTGTTCATTTCCATCTAGGTCGTGAATGTTGTACTTTTTAGTTACAAAATTAATTTAATCTTCGTGATCTCGGTATCACTAAATTAACTACAATGTAACATGTACTATTTATTGAACATTTATGCAAAGAAATATATGTAACATTGATGATATTTAAAAGCATCATTGATAAACAATTTATTTCAATAAATAAGTCCAAAATTCACCGATTATACAAAGTAAAAGCATACTTTCAAAGATAATCCCAACAATCTCCTACTTATACTCAAAGTCGCTTTTAAGTATACTACAAAGATGTCTCGTGTAGTACGTGACAACTAATGTCACCTACACTAACCTAATAATGTCTCCCACTTATATTCAAAGCAGATTGGTAACGGTCTTGACACCCATTCCTTTCACATGTCTCTCGAATGTATTCGAGGCGACCCTTTGTGAATGGATCGGCCTAGATTGTCTTTCGACACGATCTTTGCCACCTCTATATCTCTCTCTTAACGATTTTCGTATAAGATGGTATTTCCTTTCAATGTGTTTGTCGGCCTTGTGGGCTCTTGGTTCTCTTGAATTTACAACGCTCAAGATTGTCAAGAAATGATGATTGTCTTTGGCAAATTCGGAACTACATCCAAGTCCACTAGGAAGTTCTTGAGTCAAACCTCTTCTTTCGCTGCCTCGCAAGCAACTACATATTCGGCTTCCATGGTAGAATCTGCGATGCATTTCTGCTTAACGCTTTTCCACGTCATGGCTCCTCCCCCATGCAAAACACACTCTGGGAGGTAGATTTTCCGAATCTAAGTCCGATTGGAAACCGAGTCCGTAGCCGATGAGGATTAGACTATCTGACTGATAAACCAACATTCTATCTCGAGTTCTTTTCAGATACTTCAAAATGTTTTTAACTACCGTCCAATGTTTCTTCCCGGGGTTACTTTGATATCTTGCCACCATGCCAACGACAAAGCAGATATCCGGTCTCGTGCACAGCATTGCATACATAAGTCTTCCGACAGCCGAAGCATAAGGAATGCCTTTCATGTCATCTATCTCCTTTTGTGTCTTAGGGCACATTTCCTTGGATAGATGGATTCCATGCCTAAAAGGTACGAAGCCTTTCTTGGAATCCTGCATGCTGAATCGTTTCAAGACAGTGTCTATGTATGAAGCTTGTGATAAGTTTATCATCATTTTCTTGCGATCTCGAGTGATCTTGATCCCAAGGATGTGCCCGGCTTCCCCTAAGTCCTTCATATCAAACTGTTTTGAAAGTCATGCTCTTACGTCTGATAACACCTTTATATCGTCCAAATTGAGCGAATGTCGCTTCACGATATATAGTACTAAGAATACCAATGCGATTCGACACGCTTTTTGTACACACAACTTTCAAACTCGTTTTGATCAAACCCATAAGACTTTATAACATGATCAAAACATTGGTTCCAAGCTCTGGATGCTGTTTGAGTCCGTTAAATGGACTTCATGAGCTTACAAACTAGGTGTTTTTGACCCTTTTCAATGAAGCCTTGGGGTTGTTGCATATAGATTTCCTCATCAAGACTTTTCGTTAAGGAAAGCCGTCTTGACATCCATTTGCTAGATTTCAAAATCGAGATCTTGCAACTATCGACAAGAGAATCCGGATGGACTTGAGCATTCTTTCTGGTGAAAAAAGGTTTCCTCATAGTCGATCCCTTCTTTTCGAAAGTATAACTTTTCGCCACAAACCTTGCCTTGAAGGTTTCCACCTTCCCCGTCCGGTCCTCTTTTTCTCTTGTATACCCACTTGCAACCAATAGGTTTGACCCCATTAAGTGGTTTGACTAGCTCCCCTTTCTGTTATGATCCATAGAACCCATTTTCGCTTTCATTGCCTTTTTGCCAATAAACCGCTTTCCTTGTCTTTGATTGCCTCATCATATGTCCATGGGTCCGATTCGTCTTGTCAGGGAATCAAGTCCGAGGCCCTCCTATCCCCATGAATCTCTCGGGCTGTCTCACAACCCTCCCCATTCTGACGAGGTTCGGTTGTGAAAGTGTGTCATTTGGTATATCATCTTAGACAGTTAGTAATGAGGTTAGCCCCCTTAGCTCACTTAAGATAATCTCACTTCTGGGTTTTCTTTCGTTCATATAGTCTTCCTCCAAAAATCTAAAGTGGGTGCTTATTACCACATTTTGATCTTCGGGACCATAGAACATACACCCTTTTGTTCCCTCGGGGTATCCTATAAACAACTTTTTAATTCTAATCGAGGATCCAATTTCCGGCTTCCTTGTCCAACACGAGGCGGACACCCCAAATTCTCATGTGTCTCAAACCGGACTTCATGGGTCCACAATTATTTGGGATTTTTGGGAACCGATTTGGATGGCACCAAGTTCGAGAATGTCATTTGTTTCAAGGCATGACCCCGTAAACGACTTGGGAAGATCCGCATAACACATCATTGATCTAACCATTTCTAAAAGAGTTTTGTTTCTTCGCTTTGCAACCCTATTTTATTGAGGGGTTCCGGGTGCAGTCAGCTGGGATACAATCCCTTCATCTAACAAGTAGTTCAAAAACTCATCGCTGAGGTACTCGCCTCCACGATCGGATCGTAGAGACTTGATACGTTTTTCCCTATGATTCTCTGCTTGAGCCTTAAATTCTTTGAATTTCTCAAAGGTCTCGGATTTATGCTTCATAAGGAAAATATAACCGTACCTCGAGTAGTCATCAATAAAAGTGACGAAATACTCAGAACCTCCTCTTGCTTTGGTTGACATTGGACCACATAAATGCGTGTGAGCGATTTCTAACACTTCTTTGGCTCTATTTCCTTGGCTCCGAATGCCCTCTTGGTCATTTTACCCTCCAAACATGATTCGCAGATTGGAATTGGTTCAACTTGGAGAAACTCTAGTGAACCGTCTTTCACCAATCTTTGGATCCTCTTTGGATTAATATGTCCCAATCTTAGATGCCATACAAGTGTTTCGTTCACGTCTGATGAACGTTTTCTTTTATCGGAAATAGTTGATGTTTTATAGGATGCATTTCGTGAGTGGTGTGCACAATTAATTGTATAGAGATTACTTGACAACGTTCCATGATGATAAATTTATCATAAAGAGAAATGGTAAAAACTTTATCAAAAGTGGCGAATATCCATCAAGGTAAAGTTTAGAAACCGAAATTAAGTTCTTTCTAAAATTCGGACGTAAAGTACATCTCTTAAAATTAAAACTCTGTCTTCAAAAGACAGGTGCACTTCTCCCATCGCCAGCCTACCACTCAGAAGACGCATCGCCCGGTGTGATGAGGATCTCACTCCCACTAAGTTGCGGGTCCGCTTGAACCCCTCAGAAAGTGAAACAAACATGATCGGTGGATCCCAGATCCACCACCCATAAATGGGAGGCATACGCCGCTAAGCAAGTTTCAACAACTAGTGCGTGAGAATTACCTTTCTTTCCATTCATTTTGGGATTGGAACAGGCTGACCTCGAGTGTCCTACTCCGCCGCTTTCCAAAACTTTCTTCATGCTTGATTCCATGCTCTTATTTGATGTTGAGTCTGCTTGGTTTAACTTTCTTCTCTTTTCATCATCCTTATCACCACTTGACCTAGGATGAAAAGAAGATTTATGTTTTCCCAAGTTCCTTTCCTCGCGCTCCCTTTCCCTTTCAACCAAAGTGGGAGAATTTACAAGATCATCCACTGTAAAATCTAGATCTTCCAATAGATACTCAAGATAGTGGTGATTATAGCTCTTTGGTAAGGATTGGAGAATGAAATCAATCTTAGTCTTGAAATCACATTTTTCGCTGAGGATCTCAAGCACCTCAAATAGCACCATAACCCTGAGAATGTGCTGCGCTGCAGTCGTCCCTATTTCTATTTTTAATTCAGCAATTTCTTGCTTCACACTTTGAATTGCCATATGGGTCTAATGTGCGAACATTGCTTCGAGATTCTGTAAGATGTCTGCAGCTGACTCATATCCTTGGTGAAGGCGTTTCAACGCATCTGACAGATGTGCTAGAATTGTATCCTTCATCAATTCATTTGCCAGCTCCCATTCACCATATAGCATCTCGTCCCATATACCGACGTCCTTAGCTGGTTGTTTGGTATCAAGTACCCATTTGGAAGGTGACGCGGCTAGGATAAGTTTTAGTTTGTATATCCAATCAAAATAGTTTTCACCAGTAAGCAAATTGTCTTTAAGTATATTGAACAATAGATTAAAAGGTTGTGACATGATGAACTGAAATAAATAATAATATGCATAAGCACAAATATATCACAAAATTCGATCACATGTTTCATATTAAAATCTCAAAAAAAAAATGAACATGCATTAGCTAACATCTCAAAAACAGGTTTAAATAAGCCGCGTGGGGTGGGTCATTATTTAAACACATTCAACGAGTTACAAACAAGAACAATTACAAACCTTTAATATCCAGATTAATAGTTGGCTCCCACTTGACCAATATAAAATTCGACAGGACTTCGGGAAGTATATGCATATTAATTTTATACCAAAGTAATAACCATGATTAAATCTGAAATTATTATTTCGCTTTGATCGAGCCTCGTGGGGGGTCATCGCCGCCACTAGTAATAATCCACAATCATCCATTTGGAATTTATTCATGTGAAAGCTATCTTTTGACCGCCAGATAAAGGGGAATTTCTCCAAAAGAATTCACAAATAAATAAATCATGGAGGTCAAAATTAATTCAATTTTATTATCGGAATAAAATTGTCAATTAATTTTTAAGCATACTTAGTAATTTTCGAAAGTGAGATTTTTCAAAACATTTTCTCATGCATCGCAAATTTAAACACAATTTAAATAAGCATAAAATAATGCATAAACATCAAGACAAAAAAAATTAAACATATTGGGCACATTTATCCAATTGTCATGGTTAATTTTTGTCATGTCTTGATCTTGAGAAATCGTCTTCATAGCCTTCATCGTTCATCTCGAAAGCTCCCTTGATAGTCTTAAAAATGTCTTGTCAAGCCCACGTCATCGAACGGCTCGCGGGTGGAGTGCCCCAAAGACTTCGGCCGTGTCGTGTTCGCGTCGTCTTGTATGCGAGGCCCGTATGGCGTCGCCCGCCAGCGACGCGTCGTGTCGCCAGCGTCGCTTTCATCGAGCGAGATCGTCGCCAGCGGCATCCCGTGCGGCCGAGAAATCCGCGGTCTTGGCCTCGCCCCATTAACATCGCGTCAGCGATGCCTCCTTAACGCGTTCAAGGACTTAAGCGCCCTTTACTTGGGATAGGATCCGTCTTTTAATTCTTCGTCTCCTCGGATTTCGATCCGGTTATAATTTATTTACAAAAATAAATAAACCTAGATCTAACTAATGATTACATTGATTAAATCAAACAAATTCTAATCTACTGCGTGGATTTTCTCGCGAGGGCAAAACAAATTCGAACAAATCGAATTAAAAACCACAATTTATATGCATGCATAAATAAACACATTAAATTCCATAACAATTGGATACCCAAAAAAAAGATCTAGCAATTCTACTATCCAATTTCAAATTTAATGAAAACTAATTAAATTACAATTTAAAATTTGAGCTCAAACCGAGGCTCGATACCGGCTTGTTGGGGAATTAATTGTGGGATCTATTCGGGATGAATATTTAAATACAAATTTAATTCTAACAATTATTACTAGCATGAATTAATCCTATATTAATTCAAATAATAATTCAACAACAAATCATGCATATAAAAGTTCACGTAAATCCTACGATGCGGAATTACTACGAGTTTACGTGAACTTACCTCTTGGAATGACAATGGTCTCGTCGATGAAAAAACACACCAAAAGACCTTCCCAAGTATTCCCTAGTCCTTGCTTCGACAATCCGGTGGAAGGAAGCTCGAACAATTAACAAAAGGGAAAATAAAATTTGTTGCACCACCTTTGTGGATTTACTAATTTTTCCAAAGACATGAAAATTGTCTTTGGGAATGAAACATTCATCCCCTATTTATAGAGGGGTGTTGGACGATTTTTTGGCATGGAATAGGGGGAAGAAAATCTTTTTCTTGATCTCCAAGAAATCTTGAATATATCTCATATATTTTTTTCTCCATAATTAAAATATTCCATAAAAATCTCAACTCCTCTTGTTATGGGAATTTTCGAAAAAATAAGGATCAAGATTCCAAGATTTGGATCTTCTTGAATTTATGAGATATTCTTGTATTCCAAGAATACATATCTTCCATAATATATTTTCAAGAAAATCAAGAAAATCTTTATTTCCCTTATTCTTTCAAAATTTTCGAAAAAATCATATGAATAACAAAGTGGGAGATTTCTTAAATTTAATGAGATAATCTTGTATTTCAAGAATACATATCTTCATTCCATAACAAAATTCAAAGAAAATCGTTCTCCTCTTTTATTCATAATTTTCAAAAAATATGAGGAAAAATAAGCAACAAATTTATTTTATTTTTAAACACCTTTTTCAGTTATTGGACTTTATGTTGGGCTACTTGAGGGGCCTTTAGGAGAATTAAGATTGGACCTTCCAATGGACCTTGAATTATCAATATTGAGCCACAATATTATTCAAGCCCATAAATATTAATTAATCCCACTACATAATTAATATTGCACTATCCATCTTAACCCATATTACAGTTAATATGGCTCCCGGTTATTATTTCCCGTGTTTAAGATTATCTAGCCCATTAATTAATTCAAGCCACTGAAATAGCTTTCCATTAATTAATATCTTTTATCCTTGGTAAAGGAACGGTTCAACATTATTATCCATACCGGAAACTAGTTCCACTTGCAAAATTTGGTATGATAAAACTTATGAACCTCCCAAGGGGGCAAATCGAACAAGCGTACTTGCACACGATTCTCCGTATTAAATCTTAGCAATCACATGTGACCAATAATATTGTGCAAGATATAAAGTATTGAATCTCCTTGATTCTCTACCCGTAATAAGTCAAATCAATAGTTACTAACCACACGCAATCCTATTTAAGGGACGAAGCTTAAGAAATAACGAACCACTGAGGTCTAATTCTTCCCTGTTCAGTCCTGAAGAATTTGTCCTCCTGTAGGTCCTCTTCAGTGCATCAGTCATGCACTAGTGTAATCTCTTGGTAAAGACAAACAAATCTGAGCCTTACACTTCAACCTTTCACGATGGATTGTTAATTTCCATCTAGGTCGTGAATGGTGTACTTTTAGTTACAAGGAACTGTTAATTTAATCTTCTGTGATCTGGTATCACTAAATTAACTACAATGTAACACGTACTATTTATTGAACAGTTATGCAGTAAATATATATAACATTCGATGATATTTAAAGCATCAGTGATAAACAATTTATTTCAATAAATAAGTCCGAATTCAGTCTGATTATACAAAGTAAAAACATATTTTTCAGTATAATTCCAACACCCTTTAGGGATGACACTCACTTTCTTGTTACATAAGGATTTCGACAATCTCCCCTTCTCAAAGATGAGTTCCCTTTTGTTATCATCACTCTTATTTTCACACCACTAGGGGTAACACATCTCCATGCCACCACAGTTGACTCATATTTCCTTGTTACTAGGTGTGTGTATTAATCAAACAATCTTGGTATTCGGTAACTATCACTATTTAAAAATTATAACATAATTAATTCATTAATCACAAACATAACTTTATACAAATTGAAGTTCATCAACCATAATAATTTGTAAATATAGTATCCAACAAATTAAATTCATCATCCAAACTTAAAGTTTACAAAATATTTAAAAAAAGAACACTATAATTATTAAAATGTATAATAGAAGACCGTTTGGCCTACCAACACCTCCAAGCGAACTACTTTTTTCTTAGCCTAACCCACCTTCTAAGCAAATTGGGTCCTAAGTAAAATGGGACGAGCTAGGCCAACGGGCTAAACCCGTTATGTCACAATGGGCTTAACCCATTTTGACAGTTCTAAGATTAAATAATGAATAAGATTATGAGTTTGAGGATTTATTTCACAGTCCATCTCATATTTTCCATCTCAGACAAGGAACTGTTTTAGAAATGAAAATGAATTAACAAATAATGGAGTTTTATGAGTGAGTCTCATGTGCATTTAGATGTACCGTGCATTCATAGTGCATTTTAAAATCGTGCAATTTGTTATATTGAAAGATGCAGTTTATTTACACTGAACCGTGCAATTATTAATATGAAAAAATAATTGCACGTTTCAATATAAATAAATTGCATATTTCAGTATAACAAGTTTCATGATTCTAAGAAGCACTATGAGTGCATGGTGCACATGGATGCATACAAGACATATCCTCCATTTAATTCTACTTTTCTTGTGAGATGTCATTTTTCGGATACAGACATTTTTCTTCTAAATATTGGGTCAAAACACAATTTTAAACGTCACATACCTTCATTTAATTTGATATATTGTCTTAGATTAGTAAAAGAAATTAAAAATCAACGCAATTACTAAACCTTCTACAATTTATGGTCTTGGCCCATCCAGTTTAACTTAGCTTTTGGGCCGTATTAGATTAAAATTTCAATTTTAAGTCCTACTAATAAAAATTCCCAAACTTCTTACAATTATATAATTATATGCTACTCCTATTATCTATGGGATTGAATAAAATTAATATTTTTTAACCCAAACTTCTAGATACACAAACTCCCACTCAAGAAATGTGTCCTACAAGCAATTATAATTGGGTAGAACGAGATGAGTATTTTTTTACCCTACAAAAAGTATTAGAAAAGAAATAAGAACAAATTGCTTCTACTTTTCAAGCAAATACCAATTGCTTAAGCAAGGGGCTACGTTTGTTGTTTGGTGTCACTTCGTATCTCTTCAATCTCATTCTCGTGATTTAAGATTTTACCCACCACAAAAAAAAGATAATGTGGTGTTTCATATATTTATATACTTGAATAAAATTTTAGGTGTTCTAAGCAATTTTTGAATGAAATTTTCGTGTTCTAAGGCCGTGTTCAACCATTTTCTATGTTTAGTTAAACCAAAATAATTACAAAAAAATTAAATATATAAGACATAAACACAAATTTATTTATCGAATTGGGAAAAAATGTGAGAGGAATATAAATTAAATTTTTAAATATTTAATATAAATTAAAATGAGATTTTTTTTTTAAAAAAAAAGTAAAATATGATTCACATATCGATTTTGATGAATTATAATTATACAAAATCTTCGAATTCAACCGGTTATGCCGGTTCAACCAGTTTTGAAAAACGTGGTTCTAAGTTAATATTATTCAATATATAAGACAAAACAAATTTTGTGTGGATTTTCCATTAAAATGAGAATATGTTAAAATATGATTTTTTTTAATTGAATAAAATCTTTATATCATTTTACACGTATAACTTGTGTGGATTTTAAAATAGTATTAATTTTTTTATTGAATAAAATTCATCATTTTATTAATCAATATTAATTGTGCTACAATTGTACCGTGTAATTCAGATACAAGATACTTATTCCTGTAATTAATTCAAATTATAACATTATCCATCCACGAGTACACCAGTCTTCCTAACTAATCTTCCTAAAGTTTACCCAAAAAATGAGAGAAATTATAAAATATGAGCATAGGATTTTTTGTTGTTGTTCATATTAGGTTTAGTCAACTCAAACCTAATTAATTTATTGCGTGGTCAATGTTATCAAAATCCCAGGAATTATTATTTTGATTATTAGATAACTTGATTATGTAAATTAAATTTAAATTTGGTAAATTGGAAGGCGACATGTACCTAATCTCTAATTAAATTTCTAAAATTTGAAATTTGAAAAATATGGAGTATATATAACTTCAACATTGGCCGGCCCCGCACCGAGCTTGTTGGTTTCTCCTTTGTCCTATTCCTATTCCTATTCCTATTCCTATTCCTATTCAACATCATCATTCAACCTTCATAATCACACTTTTATTTATCATACAAGCTTTCTAAATTGGAAATATAATTTAATGCTAAATGGATTCAGAATTTTATTCGAATACGGGTGAATTTTTTTCGTAAAAATAGGGGGAGGGGCAAAAAATATAATTTTAAAGAACAAAAAGACAAAATTTTATGTGCGAGTTAATTTTTTTTAATTAAATATCAGTGGGCCACCACACCCCTCCATTCCCCCCTAGATACTATATCCTTGGCACTAGCTTTGCATAACTTGAACAAAATCGGACTTTCGTCCTAACCAAATTGAATTCATAGCTTTGGTCTGTCTTGCATGGGTGCGGGAGCGACGCGATACGGATACGGGGATACAAATTTTTGAAAAATTTAGGGTGCGATTCCGCAAGGATACGTCTACTTATTTATTACTTTATTATATATAATACCTGTAAAATATATAAAAATAACAATTTATATATCATCATCAATCCAACATATAAACATAATAAAGTTTTCAATCCAATTAAAAATTTAAAACAAGTCACATCTTCTGTTCGTGACTTTGGGTTAAAAAGGTAAGTAAAATAATTAATATTTTCTATTAAAAGTTTTTTTTCTTATTTTAAGTTTTGTGGGTTAATAAGGTAATTAAGCTTTCTTATTTTAAATTTTAAATTTTTTCAACAAATTTTTTTTTTCAAAAATGACCCCAGACGCACCCAAGACGCACCGGATTTGCACCCAAACGCACCCGGTGCGCGATATCTTTTTTTTTTTTTTTTTTTCAAAATTCGCCATGTGGCGCACCGGGTGTGAATTCCACTCGAATCACAGCCGCACCCGCGCAGTATCCGATACTGCATTTTAGTATTTTTTGGAGAATCCGTGCATTAGAGGCTTTGGTTAGGTTTTTTTTTCGGATATTAGGTTTTAAAAAAATTAAGTTTTCAGTTTTGTTTGAAGTAATACGAAAGAGTGTCACTACCCACACCCTAAAAACCTCTAAACACACCCCATTTATTAAGCACACCCTATTAAAATTTAAAAATTAGTATACATTACTAAACAAATCCCATTTCATTCCTATTATATCATTTCTCCATCAAAATAGAAAAAAAAAATACTTTCATACCTTTCTTTCTTCTAATTAATATTCACTCTCCAAAAAAAAATTTTATTTCTTTTATTCACAAATCTTTTTCAAAAATCTAAAAAACTCTTTAAAAAATTTATATAAAATCAGAAATTATTATAAAAAAATCAACTAAATCTTCAAACATATATAAATTCAAAGATTTCTTAGTAAAACATAAATCTTCAAAAAAAAAACTAAATAAAATCTGTAAAAATATAAAAAAAAATTGACTAAATCTTAAAAAATAATTAAATTTAAATAATAAACTTCAAAGAATCAATTAAATGTAAATAAGATCTAAAAAAATCAGATTTTAATTTAATTAATTTTGAAGATTTTTTATATTTTTCTGATTTTATTTAGTTTAAATTGATTTTTAATTTTTTTTATTTACTTACTTTTAAAATATAGTTAATTTTTAATAATATTTTTCAGAGTTTATTTAATTATTTCAGTTTTTTTTTCCAATTTTTTAATTGATTTTTAAAATGTAATTATTTCTAATATTTAGTTATGTTTTTAATTATTTTTAGATTTTAATTAATTTTTTTCAAAATTTTCAATTATTTTTTCATGTCTAAATATTTGAAAAAATTTGAGAAAAAATAAATGACTAATTTCAAAGTGTAAGAGACTTAGAGGACTAAAATTAAAGTCAACAAAACTTAATGAAAAAACTTAATTTAAAAAATTTTAATATCTATTTTTTGTCTTTAAAAATTTATTTAGGGTAATTTAGTCATTTTATGTAGAAAATCTATTTTTGTCTTTAATGTTTTTAAAATGTGAACAGGTGTTGAGACGACCCCCAAAAAAGATTTTTGTAAGTAGTGGAAATAAATATTAATATATAATAAACTCCTCTCTCTCTCTTACCAATTAATCTAACAATTCGATTTTCTCATCTCATCTCTATTCCATGTTTTTAACTATCACGGGTAGGGGTGGATGGTACGGCATATCGAAAATTTTCTCTTCATACCAATACCGTACCGAAATTTTCGATACAAAAAATATGCTGCGTGGTTTTTTGTCATACCGAAAAATTGAATAATCAAATTTTCGGTATGCCAATATTACATACCGATACCGCATCGAAATTTTAGTATATATATGGGCGTCCAATACGGAAATATTTTCACCCCGATTCGTTTTTAATAACATAGATGTTTTTTTTAAGATAATCGAAATTTTTTTTTTAAGATAATCGAAATTTTTATATTTTCATACATACCGAAAAAATATCGTATCGATATATTTAGGTATAATTTACCTAAATATTTTTCGATAAATCGATATTTTTCGATAATTAATTTTGAATTTGAATTTTCTATATTTTCATAAATATTTAGGTATAAAATCGATATTTTTCGATATTTATTGAAAATTTTGATAAAATCGATATTTTTTGAGATGCAGTAAAGTGCGATTATACAAGATTTTTAGTATTTCTCCACCCCAAATCACGGGGTGTCTAAACTTTCAACTTCAAATTACTTCAGTATATTTATTTTACACTAATTCTAATAATTAAATATGAACTAGACATAATTTCTTTGTATTTTCAAACTTCAAATTTATAAAAGATAAATGGAGATGATGCATCCAACTTTTATAATATTAGACCTATTATGTGATAGATTAACTACTTGCTAATTCATTAAGTTTGATTTATTTTCTTTTGAATTAAGTTTGAATTCTGAATTATCTCATGCGTATATTTATACTTGAAAACTTATTCAATTAAATATATGTTATTCCGTTAGATATTGTATTTTTGAAAGAGTCTATAGAAGAGGTATGACTATATTTGCATATCTATACAATCAACATCAAGTGTTAGTCTACACCACCACACCTAGTCACATACGCATGCAATTACAAACAATTATTTCAGTGGTTTTCTATTTTTCATATGTTGTTAATTTTCAAGACAACCACTCGTTACTTGTTTTAAAATCTGCATTTGAAAAGTCACCCGCTCACAAAACTCTCCAATTTTTATTTTTTTTTCTATTAGAATTTTATTACAGAATCCCACTTTTGAATCATGCAATTGCAAAGTTTGAATCAAATTTCTAATTTCATAAACAGCCCTTTTTGGTCGTTTTTAGGATAATAATATATGTTGGTTCATCAAGTCAAAATAAGGCCATTTATGGAGGTTGTAGCTCTGCATCATTAGTCTTGGTAGGGGCTCTTTTTATTTTTTTCCCCCCTGCAAATTTACTTATGTTGTTTTGGGGTTAGCGAGTTGAGCTGAGTCAACTCAGTGAGTTACTTCTCTGTTATGATCAGATTCAGTTGAATAGTTTGTGATCAAATGAAAGAGTTTTGGAGAACCATGTGCTGTATTTTTCTGCTCAACTTAAATCTCTGCTTCTCTCTCAATGATGAAGGTATTATTGTGATCTTTTCTCTCTTATGATTTTTTTTTTTTTTGATTTTTTTTTTGGAATTTTAGGTGGGGTTCTGTTGAAGATTAAAGAGAGAGTGACAAATGATCCAAATGGGGTTTTGTTGAATTGGATTGATGAAGTAGGAGTGGAGAGCCCTTGTTCTTGGTTTGGAGTTGAGTGTTCACAACAATATGTTGTAGCTTTGTAAGTATGTTTATTTATTTATTTATTAGTCCTATGATTATCTGATTGTGTTTCTCACCTTAAATTTCAACTTAATCCTGTAATAGTCCTGGACAAATCGTTGTGTGAGACGATATAATGTTAGACGGGTTATACGACGAATCTAAATTAAATGTATCTTACCCGGTTTGAATTTTTTTTTGTTGGCTAATTGATGAATCCACAGGGGAGTCTCTATAGTATTTTTGATAATTTTATTTGAATATATTTTGTTTGTCCATGCTTCATGGTATATGGATGGGATGCATAGAGACAAGGAACAAGAACTGATTTGTATTTTG
This sequence comes from Stenogyne calaminthoides, assembly GCA_037126765.1. Classification (NCBI taxonomy): domain Eukaryota; kingdom Viridiplantae; phylum Streptophyta; class Magnoliopsida; order Lamiales; family Lamiaceae; genus Stenogyne; species Stenogyne calaminthoides. Next base: position 9,712,415 of record JBBCBC010000009.1, read on the forward strand.
TGTGTATTTTTAAATAGTATTAGTTGTTTCACTAAAGAGTATTAGTTGTTTAAAAAAAAAAGGTTTTGTTACTATAAGGTGATAGTTTTTTTTTTTTTTTTTTTTGACGGGACTAAAAGGTGATAGTTGCTAACCAATTGTACGGTAAAACTTTTTTACATTAGCCCAACTCATGTATAGGAGTATATTATAAACAGGTAATTCTGTAGATTTTTTCTTCATATGACATGTAAATTTAATGAAGTTAGCAGTAGATTCCTTCCTTTATCCTTGAAGGCCGATTGTTGAAACGATGAATAATCTTTTTAAAATATTACCATCAACGATGTTATGATATGTAATCTCAATATTTACCTTCTCCAAATTGCTTTCCCTATCAAGAAGTCGACTTTTCTCCTTCTCTAACTAGCACGTCTACTTTTAGAACAGTTAAATGCTTAGTGTACGTTTCTTGATTATTTGGATGATATTGTGCAAAGTGGATATTCGTAATCGTAAATATCATCTGCAGGAATCTGAAAGATCTGTGTCTAAGTGGCACTTTGGCTCCTGATATCGGGGACCTGGTTCATATGAAATCTATGTAAGATGCACTAAAATGCTATTTATTTCAAATTTTGAATGCTGACTTTTAGTTTAACTAAAAATTATCGAACAGAATTCTGCGCAACAATTCCTTTTCCGGTGTAATCCCTGAAGATATTGCAAATTTAAAACAATTGGAAGTATTAGACCTTGGATATAATAACTTCAATGGGCAGATTCCTCATGAGCTTGGTGATAGTTTGTCAATATCAGTCCTGTAAGTTTGAAATGAACTTGCTTTATACTTAGAAATTAAGCTGCCTTTCGTGATTTTGATATTACGTTCTATTTGTGTGATGCAGTTTAGTTGATAACAATGAGCTTCTTAGTAGAACGAGTCCTGAAATTAACGAACATCAAAAGCTATCCGAAGTTCAAGTGGACGAAGGGTTGTTATCCAGCACCACGAGGGCATCATGGTAAATCTGCTCAGTCGAGAATTCATTCATTGCAGATATCTTTACAGCATTATGATTCTAATTGGAAGCACTATTTCGATCTTTTGGTGAATCATTTGGACAAAGTCTTGTATGCACCAAGTGTACCTTCTAGCTCGAGTGAATTTTTTAATGGTATCAGTTGTTTTACTGAAAGGTATTAGTTGGTCAGTATTAGTTTTGTACAGTTGCACCATACAATGGTTGTTCACGGGACTTACTCTTTGTCCTGAGGTTGTTTTCAGAAGCTCGTTCTATATACTCGTAAACAAACATGAAATTAGGATAATGAGAGGTGTGGTTTTATCTTATTCAGAAATCATAAACTGGATATGAAAATGCTGAGAAATGAGTACTTCCTTTTTTCCTCTCTCGGTGTACATACCTGTCTTTAACTCTTTTTAGTTGACATTAAAAGGTATTCATTTCGATTTTTTTCATGATATTCTATCATCTTTTCAGGAAGTTAAACGAAAGAGGAAATGGTGCACGCCGAAAATTGGCACAAGATTCTCCTCCTGTGCAAGACGAAGAATTCTTTTTTCGTCCGTTTCCTCTTCCACCACCCGAAGATTCAACCCCTCCGCCCGACGCACCACCACCACCGACACCAGCTCCATCACCTGAGCCATCAGGATCGGCCCCTTCGCCTTTTCCTGCTACACCACCTATTTCTCCATTTTCACACCCGACCCCTGAAGGGGGCCCCACTGCAACCCCTAAATCTTCTAGAAGGAATCATAATCGAATTCTTATAATATCTTTAGCCACTGGTGGTCCTCTATTACTTCTTTTAACAATTGGCATCTGTTTCTGGCAAAGCGGCAAGGTTTCTACTGTCAAGCCATGGGTTACAGGTTTAAGTGGACAGCTGCAAAGAGCATTTGTTACTGGTAATTCTAACTATTATGCTTTGGATGAATGTACTAACTCTCTAAACTACTCGAATCCCCTGTGCCGTTTTCCTGTCAAAATCGTTCAAACTGTAAAAAACTATTTGCATGCTGATAGGAAATACAAATTGCCTTTTAGCCTTTATGCTATGCGTAGCTCTCGTGTGAAAAAAATGCTTGATTTCATCTGTGATTTTTCTCAAAAATCACTAAATTGTGATACTTTGTATGCTACACAGTATTACATAGTATACTAAACAGTGTTACTGATTTCACCATAAAAGTTTCATGAACCAAGTCCATAGAAGTTTTTGTGTTATTCTATTGTGTGCTGATTTAGTTAACTTAGTTTTTCTTGTCTCAGGTGTCCCAAAGCTTAAGAGATTTGAACTTGAGGCTGCATGTGAAGATTTTAGCAACGTGATTGGTTCTGCATCGTCGTGTACTTTATACAAGGGTACGTTGTCAAGTGGAGTCGAGATAGCAGTAGCTTCTATTGCAGTGGCTTCTGCAAAGGACTGGTCAAACAGTATGGAAGCCCAGTTCAGGAAGAAGGTACCACTTTATATGGTTGCATGTAAATTTCACGAGACATATATGTATATATATATATATATATTCGTATAAATTTGATGGATTACTCCTTTCAGATTGACACATTATCCAAAGTGAATCACAAGAATTTTGTGAGCCTAGTTGGATACTGTAGAGAAGAGGAGCCTTTCACTAGGATGATGGTCTTTGAGTATGCTCCCAATGGAACTCTCTTCGAGCATATACACAGTGAGTATTTTTCAGTTTCGTTTAAATCTCGTGTATAATGAACTCCATTTCCTTGTCTTTGAAGAAATTGAGATATTTAGATTAATAGTTGGCCTCATGTGAAACTGTTTTATCGTTCAATTGGTTATCAACTATCACTTTGTAGTATAAGAACTAATACTTTTTAATGAACTACCCAATACCTTTTATTTAAGCAACTAATACTATTTAAAGAACACGCACATCAATCAAACCAGCTGCACAATAAAACTGGTTTATATAGGACTTTATCTAGGAGGATGATGAGTGAGTTTTATGTAAAATTGTTTCACCGTGCAGCTGGTTCACAACTATCACTTTGTAGTAAAACAAAGTACACTTTTTAATGAAGTAACTAATACTTTTTAATAAAACGGCTAATACTGTTTAAAAATGCACACATAATGCAAACTAGTTGTACGATAAAACTCGTTTACACAAGACTTTTCCTTTTAGATTAAATACGAGTGGAGTTTGTCTAAATGGCTCTCTTTCCATGATGCATGCTTTAATTGTACAATTATACAGTAAGAGAAGCTGAACACTTGAATTGGGCGACGCGACTGAGGATAGCAATGGGCATGGCGTACTGCCTCGAGCACATGCATCAATTGACCCCACCGTTAGTCCACAAAAACTTCAAGTCCTCATCCGTGTACTTGACCGAAGATTACGCTGCAAAAATCTCCGACTTTTACTTTTCAACCGATGATTCTTCTACCGAGACCGAACCAAATGTACAGAGCAACGTCTACAGCTTTGGCGTCGTTCTATACGAGATGATAACCGGTAAGCTTCCATACACAGCAGGTAGTACTTCACTTGAAGATTGGGCATCGGATTATCTTGGTGGGACCCGATATCTACGAGAAATGGTGGACCCCACTTTGGAGACGTATAGTGAAGATCAACTTCAACAGATCGGTCGTGTGATAAGAGGTTGTACTTGTCCAGACCCGAGAGAGAGGTTGAGTATGAAAGAAGCTTGTGTGAAGTTGAGGGAGATAACGGGGATAGAACCCGAGGGGGCCATTCCCAAACTATCGCCTCTTTGGTGGGCAGAGATTGAGATTGTGTCTGAGTCTAGTTAGTTGAATATGCATGGAGATGATACTGTTAGTTTTAGAGGCTTTTCTTGTTCCTTGTAAATTTATTTGGATTTGGGTGTAAATAGGGAGATGAGGGTGAGGGAATTTAGATTGGGAGCAAATTGTGATGATTTAGACTTTGTTTGCATACTCGGGGGTGTTTGCAACCTCAACATAATATGGTAGAAACACTTTTTTAGAACTAGGTGTAACTCAACTTATTTAAAATATAAGTGTTTCTATTCGTTGAGTAGTGATTGCAAACAAGCACTCAATCGAGTTGGGTAGAAGCACTTTTTTAAAGCTGTTAGACTCAATTTTTCTTTAAAAAAAGTATTTTTACCCCTCCACTTGGATTTGCAAACGGACACTTAATCTGTTTGTTTAAAGTTTGAAAACCTTTTTCCAATTGTGGTGATAGAGTAGTGTTTTAAGACGCAATCGAAAGAAGATATTTTCTCCCCTTTAACATTGAATCCTTTCGTATTCTCCCCTTTAACATTGAATCCTTTCGTATAAAGACGAAATCGAACTTTGGTCTTTTTGAAAATTCTTGTGTAAGATTATCTCATTGAAAATATCAAGGGAATAAGATCAACATCCACCAACAAATTTTTTAAAAAAAGTGCTAAATGACTTTAAAAACATCATCAGCGAAGTAGTGGGGGACAAATCGAACTTTGATTTTTTTGAAAATTCTTGTGTGAGACAATCGAAAATATCAAGAGAATAAGTTCAACATAAAAAAAAAAAAACTGCTAAAAGACTTTAAAAACATCCACCAGCGTCCCGTTTTGCAGTTCCTTTAACAATTATCATGCACTCCTTTCAAAAAAAAAAAAAAACAATTATCATGCACTCTAATCTTTCTAATATTTTACTTATTCGATGTGCACCATTTTCAAAAAAAAATTCATATAACACTTAATTTAATACTTTTATAAATAGCAATAAATAAAATATCTCACTCTAATCTTTCTAATATTGTACTTATTCAATGTGCACCCTTTTCAAAAAAAAAAAAAAATCATACCAAATTTGATTTAACATTTTTATAAATAGCAATAAATAAAATATCTCAATATTATGCCATGTCATTATTTTTTCTGCACGAAAGTTAACTTTATCACCTTTAGTTTATATAAATATCATTATTTTATCATTTAACCCTTATAAAAAAATAATTTTATTCATTTTAATAATAATAAATAACTCCTTACATCAAAATTCATGTAAATACTAAATGTTCAAATAAGAACGAGACGAAGAGAGAATCATATATTTTACTCCCTTCGTCCCAAACTCATTTGTGTATTTACTGTGTGCTCGGAGTTTAAAGTAGAGTTGTTTATTACTCCCTCCGTCCCTTATCAATTTGCACACTTTTCTTTTTAGTTCGTCCCTTACCAATTTGTACCACTTAAAATGGCAAAGTATCTCACAATCTCCACCTCTATTCCCTTTGAAAAGTCAACAAAACACCAAAAAATTATTTTTTCTTAATATGTATGCCATTTTTAGGGTGCAAATTGCTAAGGAACGAAGGGAGTAGTATTTAAGGTGATAAAGTGTTAAGTGTAATATTGAGAATTCAACTTTAGTGAAGAGTAAAATAATACTCCCTCTGTCCATGAAAAGTGTGCTCAGAGTGTTTTAACATGTTGTACGGAAACATAGATTAAATCTATTTATGAATAACATAATTGATTGTGAGAAAATTATAATGATAACTTGAGTAATTAAGTGATTGTTGGACGATTAAGATAAAAGAAATTGTGTCCATAAACGTACTTAATCTACATTTTCATAAAACCTATTTCACCTCTCTGAGCACATTTTTCATGGACAGATGGAGTATTTATTAAAAGTGATAAAGTGATAAAATATTGAGGGCATGAATGAGTGATATATTGTAAATAAATGAGTGTTTGAAGGATATGAATTAAAATGAGTATTTCCATTTAAGGAAATGCATAGATAAATTTGGGACTGAGCGAAACAAAAATTGTACAAATAAGTTTGAGACGGAAGGGGGTAACTAATAACTATTTTATATTAGACATTATATGTTTAATAGAAATATATCTTTTTATTACTCCCTCCGTCCCCCAAAAGTATGCTCAGAGGGTTGAAACACGTTTTACGGAATGATAGATTAAGTACGTCTATGGACACAATTTTTTTTATCTTCATAGTCCAATGTTATCATTATACTTTACTCATATTTAATTATGTAATTCATAAATGAACTTAATCTACATTTTTATAAAACATGTTTAAACCCACTGAGCATACTTTTGGGGGATGGGGGACGGAGTAGTACAATTTTAAATTAAATGCATATATAATAATGTTGTATTAATTTATAAAAGTTTTCATCCTTTTTCTATCAGAAAAAATTGGAAGTTGAAACCGTAATTTTCATCCCAACGACGCCGTTTTAGCGGTTAAAACAGTGACTACTCCATTGTGGCCCTCTCCCCCAAAATACCATCCACAATCAACTCCGATCCTCGTCACCGCCGCATCAATGGCACCTCTCCACGATTCCGGCCACCACGAGGCCCATCACGAAACATCTCCACCGCAGGTGAAAAATCTCGAAGAGATCGACGAATACTTTGACGACGACGACGACATCTTCGAACAGGAAGACGTAGATGAGAGAGAAGAGTCGGAATCCATGACGCCGGAGATGGAGTCAATCCTCCGGCGGCTATCGTTGGACAGATTCGCCGTCCGTGTGAATGACGTCATCATCAAGGGCAACACGAAGACGAATGGCTCTCTGATTGCGTCGGAGGTGGAGCCGGTCTTCAGAGAAGCCACCAGCTTTCAGCAGCTGCTGCGCGCCGCCACCGTCGCCAATGCGCGGCTGCGGAAACTTGGCGTGTTTGATTCGGTTACGATTACTCTCGACGGTGGTCCTCCGGAGCTCCCCGGAACCGCCAATGTTGTGGTTGAGGTTTCTGAGGGGAAGATTCCGCTTTCGGGAGAACTGGGGATTTTTGCAGAACCTAAGGTAGCGTTGTTGAAGTAGCGTATGTTTATTTGTTTTGATAGTAATTATGCAGAATGTGTGAATCGTCTTTGAATTTGTGGGTTGATTGCTGCTAGGAATCTGTTAATGTTGTTGAATAGTTGAGTTTTTTTTATGAGGATTAATAACTTCTGAGGGAACAATTATGATTTTGGTGTAATTGGTTCGATAACACACAGCTTATACTGTAAAACAAGATGGGGATATATACGTGTTATAGTTGGGTTCTGGGGATTAAGATATTGTGTTTGGATTACCCAAATCCTTCTATACAAACAACTACCAATATTTTCACTGTTATGGAGTACAATTTATCCTCAAAGCCTTCAACCAAATGCAACATGATAATTATTTGGGTATTGACCATTTAATTCGAATTGTTGTAATGAACTTTACAAGTTGAGGAATACTTAATTTCTTAGGTCAGTAGATTGAGAGCTGAACTTTGTGTGAAGTTCGAACTGAGAAAAAAATGGTTCTATCGTTGAAATGTACCACGGGTTAGATAGCGAGGAGATAACAATTGGGCTGTTAAGCTAGAGCACAGCTTGTTCAACTTTTGGTATTAAATTTTGATGCATTGTTTAATATGAAGTGTTTATGTTTCGTCTTTGCAATATAGGCTTGTGTATATGCAAATCTACTTTATTTATTATTACATATTTTTTCTAAGATTGATGATAGTCTAAGGTTTTTTTGTAGGCTGGATCATTTTCTCTAGATGGGTCATTGAAATTGAGAAACTTGTTTGGTTATGCTGATCTATGGGATGGTATAGTGTCTTATGGCGGTGATCAAGTTCCGGAGATTAGTATGGGAGTCTCTCTACCCAGATTTAAAGCATTGGGTACACCTTTGTCAGCTAGAATGTCTCTACTTTCCCAAGATTTGCTGAAGTTTCCTTCCAATAAAGAACAAGTGCTAGGTCTCTCTCTTGGCCTGCTATCAGCTGGAAATCACGACGTATCTTATAATATCTCTTGGCGTACTTTAAGTGATCGATCACAAATGTCTTCTGACTCAGTGAGTCAGCTTGGACATAGTTTGTTCTCAGCCTTTAAGCATTCGTATAAAATTGACCGGAGAGTTTCAACTACTAGGCCAACTCAAGGACATGCTTTTGTTCCACTACTCAGACTGGTCGTCTTTTTCCAGATGTTAAGAGCTTACACCTTTTCCGCCAGGTTCTTCTCTGTTATATTTTCAGCCCCTAAACCTATAAAAAGTTCCTGTTTTTTTTGTTTTAGAAATACATCATCCCTCAATCTATTAAGAAGGCATGCTCTTTATCTAACATGCTAACATTGATTTACTTCTTATTTAAAGTTCTATAACCAGACTTGACAAAGTCTTGTATGCACCAGGTGCACCGTGACTCAAGTGCATTTTAGAACGGTATTAGTTGTTTTCACTGAACAGTATTAGTTGGTCAGTATCGGATGTTTTCACTGTACAATATTAGTTGTTTTTCACTGAAAAGTATTAGTTGTGTACAGTTGCACCGTACAACTGATGTATAAGAGACTTAGTCTTAGACTTTTGATACTTTTATGATTAATGTACATTAGAAACATATGTTGCTTATTTCATGTTTCAGTGTAATACTGTATTACGTGGCTGTCACACATCATGCCAACTTGTCTTTCTCTATGGGTTTCCATTTTCCAAATGCTATAAATTTTGGATAGATGCTAGGGCAATTTATTGATGGGAAATTCTGAAATTCTACCAATGATATTTCTCCCCCATTTGGAATCATGTACTTGTCAAATTGCACATTTTTTGAAAGTTGAAACATCTATGCTATCTGTACTCTGTAGTGACAATATGTTTTTTTTTTTTTTTTTGGGTTAATTGCATAAAATTCGTGATGTTTGTTTTGGGTGTTTATCAATTACATCATGTCTTTGTAAAATTTGCAATTTCATACACTAGCTAATTATTTACTGCAATTCGATGAGCCGAGCTCATTTCCGGCATAACTAAAGATGATATGGCAGCCGGAGCCGCCTGGAATGTCCCGTGAGACGCCAATTTATTTAGATCTTGCATGGCACTGACGGCGGTCCCGGTTGCTACATCATCTTTAGTTATGTTGGAAAATAGCCTAGTGCATCATATTACAACAAATAATTGGTTCATGCATTGAATTGCAAATGTTAAAAATATATGTCGTAATTGATAAACACCCAAAATGTTGTGAGTTTCTATGCAATTAACCCTTTTTTTTAGACAAAGTCTTGTGTAAACAAGTTTCACCGTGCAATTGATTTGCATTTCATGCATTTGTTTCTTTAATTAGCTGTTTCATTCAAAAGTATTAGTTGTTATACTATAAAGTGATAGTTGTGAACCTGTTGTGTGGTAAAATTGTTTTACATAAAACTAATTTTTTTTCTTAATAACACGAGTTTGACTTCCGTTATGCTATCCCCTTGGGATTCTATCGTTCTGCACTGAATTTCGGAATTTCAGGTGGTGTTTTATTCCCATGGGGGAATGGAAACTTGAATACGTCCTTGTATTTTCCTGAGAGATTCTTAATGGGTGGTTATTCTTCTCCAATTTGCTACTTGAGAGGCCCAACTTCCGGTTTAGGTTTTAGGGCTAGGAAATTTGCCACTGGGAATGACAATTCTAAAGATGGAAACTTTGTTTCTGAATTGGATCATATAGGAGATCTTGCTCTAACAGCTTTTGCTGACTTTTCTTTCGATCTCCCTTTAAGTGCTTTTAGAAAAGCTGGCATTCATGGACACGTGTTTGCATGCACTGGCAGCTTGAATAAGTTACCTAAGAATGGATATAAAGAGTTCCCACTCCAGAAATTTCGAGATTCTTTTCGAAGTTTGGCAGGATTTGGACTTGTTATACCTACCAAGCTATTTCGCATGGAGGTGAGCTATTTTGCTTTTGATAGATATTTCTGTTATCATATAATCTTGTGTTGGGAAATTTTCATCTCTGGCCATTTCTAGATTTTGGATATATTATATTTATATCTGCAACTTAGAATGGTGAAATGGAAGTGAGAAACTGATCTGGGTTGTTGGATTTAGGGTAACAGATAGTTTATTCTCTGTTTAGGGATGTAAGGATGTTAACTTGTTTCACAGTTTGATTAGAAGTATTTTTTTGACTTCATGTGTGCATTACATAAACCTTTTTCGCAGTGTTTATTATGTTAAAAATATTAGGTAAAATGCAAATTCCGGGCCTGAACTTTCATGCTTTGCATTCTAGAGCCCACACACTTTTAATTTATTGATCCTGTAAACTATTTTGGTACACATTGAGGACACTCGGGGAACAAAGTGAGTAAAATTAAAAGTTCAAGGACTCGATTAAACAATAATGAACATACGATGGACTGCAACAAAGGCCTCAATGAGAACAAAAATAAGAAAAAGTGTCGACATTTTTCCAAGATACATACTTTCCCTCTCTGTGTTTTTTGTGTATACATTTGTTCCTAGATAATTTCTTTTGAATATTGCTGACTGCTTCACATGGTAATCAGGTTAACTACTGCTACAGCTTGAAGCGAAATGAGCATGACCCAGCAAAGGCTGGTGTACAACTTAGCTTCTTGTAACTCTCCTGGTAATGTTCGACCTCCAAAGATGTCTAATTTCGAGTAATTTTATGATTTTGTAATTTTTGTAAGTAATAGAATGCAGTAGTATTTTACTGAAAATCAAGATTCAGTGCCTAATAACATAAGCATCAGATGGTTGGCTGTTTGCTTTGGCTAACTTGACAACTGTGAAATCTCAAATTATGATTATGTACTCTTATACAGTTCATCCCATCCCATAATGATCTTCTTCTTGTCCGTTTCACGACTTTCTTTCAAACTTTTCTTCTTTCCAGATAGATGTTTGCCAATTTCTGATCGATCAAGTATCGAAATTAGGATTTATATGATTAAGTAAATATTTATTCAACTCAATAAAAAACTCGGTAATCTTGAGCTCGACTTGATATCTCTCGTACCAGTAACTAGAGTTTTATCTTCTTTTTTTTAATCAGTTGGTTTATATTATTCAAATTTCGACTTCTTGTGACTCATTTAAATTATTATTATCAAGATTTCAAATTTCTGCTTCTTAGTGTAAGACTAGGTGAAATTTTATTTAGGATAAACTTGAATAGAATTTAACATACTAAGGTTGATGAGTACTTCGGAAATTATGATTCTACTTACCACTTTACAGATTAACTAAATTTGTCATTATTCAAGTAGTTGGATGCTCAAACTTTGAACTCAAAACCCAACTTTAAATACAAAATTTTGACATATCACCGTAAATTATACCTATTAAATTCGTGTCTCTACTTCTTAGGTACTAATGATATTGTTTTAGGTCCTATTATCCACATCAGATCTTTTATTTTTTATTCATTATTTGTTTTCATTTCTTAATTTAATATTTCATCTTTAAAATATATTAATTAGTTTATTTAAAAAAATAAAATAAATATGTATGTATTTATATTAACAAATTTAATTAATCAATTAAATTTTGTAAACGCAACGTAGAGGTGTATATAAAAATATGGTAACGCAACTTCATGATTCTCAGAAAAATAAAAAATAAAAACAAGAACAAAATTATGCTCCTCATTACTATTTGGCAATGGTAATGTGAAATAAAAAAATAAAAAAAAGTTAAAATGACAAACAAATATAAATTTGCAAGGCTTGAGCTCACAAGGCAGCCATTTTTTAAATTGTACCCGGTATAATTTTTTTTTATCGAATACATGTTGATTCGAATCCATGATTTCACTGCATATATAGTGGTGCTTTAACCGTTTGAGTTATTCCACTATAGAGTCGCTTTTTTTTTTTTTTTTAATCAGACTCATAGAGTCACTATTCAACCCATCCATATGTACCTCCCTTCCCAATAGTTTTATATCTATTGAACTGAGTACAATTATATGTCATATGAGATTTACTCCTCCCTTTGTGGATGCTAGAGGCGGCCCTGTGATGTTACCTGAAAGTGTGTGTGCGTGTATTTTCAGAGTGTTGTTAAAAATATTGTGCAACATGCAAAATAATATTTGACAACGGAAGTATAAAAACACAGTGCAAAGAATTTCAAAATTTTGTATAGTCTTAATTCAGACTATACGAACCTCATGGTTAAAAAATCACTATAACACGTAGTGAGATATACAAGAACCTCTTACAAGATCCTAAAAGGTGTAGTAAAAAACCATACACCAAAAATCAATCTATTCAATCAAGTAACTAGTGATCTTATTCAACCTAAAACTTGATCTAATACGATAAACACAATACTGATGGGAGAGACTGTATTCTCTCGACCAGTACAAATAGAATAGCATCAACCCTCACACTCCTACAAGAAACAATCACTCAGTTGTTCTCTCGGTTGTGTCTCGGATGTTACTCTCTAAAGTTTGGAGTAGAACAAATGATATTTCACTTTTCCTCAAACTTGAATGTCAACCAATGCAGGGTAGTTATAGACTTTCGGATCAACTGCATTGTCCTATCCACTTGACTTGAATAGCCTTGAACATCTCCTCCACTATCTCCATGATCTTGGTGTAACCACTCATGATCTTTCTATTCTCACTCCACCACAGTGCAACCGCTTGACAATATCCGAATTTGTCTTCAACCTGCAATGTAGGAAACATAGAAAAACACATTTGTAAAAATGGAGTTAATGTTAGGAGAGAGGGCAATTTTTTTATGTTTTGTAGAATGTTGTCCAACATATGGAACAACTTCCGTGCAACATCAACAATACCTATGAACCAAAAAATTTCATCACCTGCAAATAAGTATATAGAAAGCGAGAAAAAGAAGGTAAACATATATTTATTAAAAATTTATGGGTTACAATTCTCGTTGATCTCTTAATTCCCAAAGACAAAGACAATACAGGGGTCTCAGTGACTTATTCCGGATTTTTCCTACAATTTGATAGTATAACATGGAGTTATTCTGGATTTTTGGTAGTATCGGGGTATTATTTCGGATTTTTCCTACAATTTGATAGTATGGCATGGAGTCGTTTGTGACTTATTCCACCAGACCTAAGATTTGACCTTTGACCTACAATTGGGTAGTATGTATTAGGAAATTATATACAAATGAATTAATTCTCACCTCTCTACAAGTTCGAGCTTTTAGATGAGACAAAATTCTTACATGGTATCAGAGCCTTGAGGCTCACAAACCCCGCTGACAGCAAAAACTCTACCCACATTTTATTATACACTTGTTGGGTCTCATCTTCCTCCCAATAATCAAGTTGACAGTCCAGAGGATAACTCAGCCCACAAGTAAGGGAGAGTATTAGGAAACTATATACTTCCTCCCAATGATGGAGTTGACAGCCCAGAGGATAACTCAGCCCACAAGTGAGGGAGAGTATTAGGAAACTATATACAAATGAATTAATTCATTATCTCTCAACAAGCTTGAGCTTTTAGATGAAACAAAATTCTTACAGTAAGGAGTTGATGGAGTCATGTGACTTATCCAATTTGACCTACTGAAAGTCTATTTTGACTCTCCTATTTATAAGAGATCAACCCACGAGACCAAAATTTGGGGTACCTGAGATGCACCGCACCACACGCACCGAGAACTCAACCCACGTGAAGGCGCAAAATCAACCACATCGTCTGAATAGTCAGGAGGTAAGTTAGGATCAGCATTGTGATTACCAATGCTCGCCTTCATTTGGGACACGTGAAAAATCGAGTGTAGATTAATACCCTCCAGAAAGATGAGTTGATAGGCAGCAGCCCCAACCCGATGAGAAATCTCGAAAGGTCCAAAGTTTTGAGGAGCCAACTTCACATTAAGCCTCTTGAAAAGTGACATCTGGCGATAGAGGCAAAACTTTAGAAAGACTTGATCACCAACCTCGTAAGTGACATCCTGACGATGCTTGTTACTCTCCTAAACCATTTGTTGTTGTGCTCTTTCCAATGATACCGCAAGTGTCTCAAAATCGCATCACACTCCATTAAATAATAAAAAACAGCCTTAACCCGAATATCCCCTAGAAGAAACTGTGTTAATGTAGGTGGTTTCCTCCCATAAACTGCTTCGAATGGGGTGCAGCCTATGACAGCATGAAAACTGGTGTTAAAACAATACTTAACCCAAGGCAACCACTGAGCCCAACGCCTCAGGTGCTCCATCACAAATCAACGCAAATAACTCTTCAAGCAACTATTCATAACCTCGGTCTAATCATCAGTCTCCGAATGATAAAAGGAACTTATATGAAGGTGAGTTCCTATCACCCTGAAAAGCTCCTTAAAAAATGAGCTAATGAAAGCAGGGTCCCGATTAGAGACAATCGAATGAGGGACCCCATGTAAACGAACAATCTCCAGAGCGAACGCAGTAGCCACCACACAGGCAGTGAACAGGTGAGTCGGACCAATAAAATGTGTTGCCTTTGAAAGGCGGACAACCACCAACAAAATAACATCCCAATATTGCGATCGAGGAAGACCAATGATAAAATCTATGCTGAAATCTTCCTAAGCCCGATCAGGGATAGGATGGGGTTGTAACAAGCCAGCCGGGGACCGAGAATAGGATTTGCTCCTCTAACAAACCAAACATTCAACCACAAAAGCAGTAACACTCTTCATCATACTAGGCCAACAGACATTATCAACAAGCCTACGATAAATCCTGTAAGCTCCGACATGATCGCTCGTCAGCATAGAGTGGTACTCGGCTAAGAATTGTGGAACCCACTAACTGTCCACATGAATAACCATTTGTCCTTATAGTACAAGACTCCACTCACAAGCGTATATGGCTGAGAAATTCCTTGTCCCCCTTCCAAGGCATGAATGACCTGTTAGTGTTAGTGTCCTAGAGACAATCTATTATAAGGACATAATACTCGATGATATTCAGTTTGATTTAATATTATAGTTCATCTAATATTAATGTATGACACTACACTTGTTTGAATATTATGTTTAATTGTTTGTATTTATTCATGCAAGTGTTCCCATGAGTCATTGTTGTCATTGAGGTTGTGAGAACTCAAATTACTTAAGCATGATTCTCAAATAGCCTCGATCAAGGATCATCAAGAATGGGATATTGATGATGCAATGGAGATTGGTGTGCGATCTGCATCATACTCTTAGAGAGTGTAGTAAGATCTCACTTACTACGAGATACTAGGTATCTCATGATGGATGCACAAATATCTTAGAGGGTATTAGTATACCCATTTGAGAAATCGTTTGATGTATTTCCACTATATATGTCTACGGGTGTCTCGGTTAGTGGGAGCGATGCGATACGCATTTGACTTGAGGTCAATACGCACGACATGTGTGGAGTGATGAACTTTGACCATGACCAACGCTTGCACCCTTCCATGGGTAGATAAGGCTTGAATTGAGTTCATCACGAAGTGCATGTGCGTGGTAGTTGAGCCAAGAATATGATTCATTCCTCAATGTGGATTTAGAGAGAATACTCATCTTCTCATCATAATTGGATCAAAGTCATCGGTCGATGCACGTCAACTTAGACTTTGTGGCTAAGTGTGACATACATGATCAATTAGTGATTAAAGATAATATGATTAAGTTATTTGAATAGACACTTCATCATGTTTAAGACTTAATCGAGTATTCGAAAATGAAAGGAGAAAATCGTAATAGCCCATGTTTCAGTTACAGGTAGTTGCACGTTTCTCGTTGTTGGGGTTATACTGAAAAGTATGCTTTTTACTTTGTATAACCAATCCAAACCGAATTTCTTATTTATTTACTGAAATAAATTATTTATCACTGTTGCACTAAATATGAATGAATGTTATATATATTTATTGCAAACCCGTTCGATAAGTAAGTACGCATCACGTTGAAGTTAATTTGATGATACCAGATCACAGAAGATCAAATTAACAGTCCCTCGTGATTAAGTACAAATTCACAACCCAGATGGAAATGAACAATTCATAATGAAAGTTTGAAGTGTAAGACTCATATTGACTTGTCTTTACCAAGAGATTACACTAGTGCATAACGATGCACTGAATAGGACCTACAGGAGGATAAATTCTTCGGTACTGAATATACAAGAGTTAGACCTCAGTGGTACGTTATTTCTTAATCTTCGTTCCTTAAATAGGATCGTGTTGCTTTGACTTATGATGGGAAGAGAATCAGTGCAATTCGATACCTTATATCTTAGGCAATATTATTAGTTACACAATGATCGCTAAGATTTAATACGGAGAATCGTGTGCAAGCACGTCTTGCTTGATTTGTCCCCTTGGTGGCTCAGAATCTTTACCATACCAAATCTTACAAATGGAAATTTATTTCCGGTATGGATAATAATGTTGAGTTGTCTTTACTCCAAGGACAAATATATTAATTAATATAAAGCTTGTTTAGTAGCTTAATTAATTAGTGGACTAAGATAATCTTAAACACGGAAAATAATAATCGGGAGCCATATTATTGTGAAGTCGTAATGTGGGTTAAGATGGATAATTCAATATTAATTTTATAGTGGAATAAATTAATATTAATGGGCTTGAATAATATTTTGGCTAAATATTAAAGTTTCATAGCTTATTGGAGGTCCAGTCTTAATTCTCCTAAAGGCCCCTCAAATAGCCCAAATTAAAGTCCAATTAATGAAAAGGAGAAGAAAATATTATTGCCTATTTTTCCATGATATTTTCAAAAATTATGAGTAGGAGAGAGAAAAGATTTTCTTGATTTTCTTGGAAAGATTTTATGGAATAAGTATTTTTGAGATACAAGTTTATCCCATAAATTCAAAAAAAGTCAAAGATATTTTTTCTTCCCTATTTCATCAAATTTTTCAAAAATAATGCAAGGCAAGAAGGAGGAGAATATTTTGTTGGGAGATATTTTGGGAAATAGAATATATTGGATATATTCTAGATTGTATCTTGAGGAAGAAGCAAGGAATTTTTTTAATGCCCAATTAACCTAAATTTTCGTCCCCCTCCTAGTCCTATATATAGGGGATGAATTTTTCATCCCCAATGCAATTCCATGTGTTGGAAAAATTAGTAATCTACAAAGGTGGTAGCAAAATATTTTTATTTTTCTCCTTTAAATTAAAATTGTTCGTTGAGAATCCTTCCACCGGATTACGTTCGTGGACGTGGGACATATTTGGGAAGACACTTTGGGTTGATCCATCGTCTCAACAGTTGTGTCTACAAGAGGTAAGTAATTACGTAACTCCTAGATTCCACATGCTTAGGATTTACGTGGATTACATGTACGCATGTTGCTTATTTGCTTGTTTAATTATTATGTTGAATTGATTTAGAATTAATTCATGTTAGTAATTAATTGATTAATTTAAATATGTATTTAAATTCATCTCGAATAGATCCGGACACTCCTTATTTCCCAACAACTGGTATCAGAGCCTCGGTTTCGAGCTCTGCTTTTAAATTGAAATTTAAATTATGTTGGCCATTAAATTTTATTGAAAATTGGATAGTAGAATTGTTAGATCTGTTTTGCAGGTATCCAATTGTCATGGTATTTAATGTGTTTATTTTTCATGCGTATGAATGGTTTTAATTCGACTCGTTCGAATTTATTTTTTCTCGTGAGAAAATCCACGAGTAGATTAGGCTATTTGATTTGTTCAATGTAATAGACTAGTCTAGATTTATGTTTATTTATTTTCCCGTTAAATAAATTGTAACCTGATCAAAGACGAAGATGGAAATGAGGAGTTGAAGCGGAATTTAACCCGACGCAGTGACGGCAGCATCGCTAAACGCGATGGCGAGGCACGCACGCGACCGCAGCGCCGCCAAGCGCACGGGGTGTGGTGCACGATGCTAAGCGGGGGTTAAAGTTCGACGCCACTAGGCGAAGCGACGTGGTGGGCACGGGGCGTGGCCGCACCGTCGCAGCGAAGTGACGGGCGCGGGCGGCGACGGGTGGACACGCGCTGCGATCACGGGGCGCAGATGGGCAAGAACTCCGCCCCACCACCCGATGAGGTCAGCCGAGAGTCGTCGCGGGCAATGCGCCACGCGCTAAGAGCACGGGCGCGATGCTCGGCCAAGGGGCCGGCCGGATGCGGGCGTGCATCCCGGCTGCGAGCTACTTGGCGTGGCGATTCGAGACGGAATTTTTTTCGAGACGAACGAGTGAGAGAAATTCAAGACGTCGTTTCTTCAAAATCAAGCCAAGAAAAATCAAACCATGACAGTTGGATAATATGTGCTCAATGTGTTTATTTTCTGCTTTGCTTGATGTATGTTTGTATTTTCTTATGCTTTATTTAATTTGTTTAAATGTGTTTGCATGAGAATTGCTCAACGAAAAATCTCAAATTCAAAAATTACTAAGTATGTTTTAAATAATTAATTCGGTTATGAATCGAATTAATTTTGACCTCCATGATTTATTTATTTGTGAAATCTTTTGGAGAAATTCCCATAAGGGACGACCAAAATAAAGCTTTCACAAGAATAAATTCTCAAAAGGATGATTGTGAATTATTATTAGTGGCGACGATGACCCTCCCAAGAGGCTCGATCAAAAGGAAGTAGTAATTCTATATTTAATCATGGTTATTACTTAGGTACAAAATTGATATGCATATACTTCGCCGAAGTCCCTGTCAATTTTGTATTGGTCAAGTGTGAGCCAACTATTAATTAATTCTTTATTTAAAGATTCGTACTGATCTTGTTTGGAACCTACTTGAATATGATTTAAATGATGACCCTCCCAAGAGGCTCATTTAAAACTATTTTGAGATGTTGACTGATACATGTTCATATTTTTTTGAGATTTTAATATGAACCATGTGATCGAATTATGTGATATTTTTTGTGTTGATCCGGATATTGACACAAATACATGTTTATTTTCAGTATCATCATGTCGAAACCTTTTAATCCATTGAAATATATGCTCAAAGAAAACCAACTTACTGGCGAAAACTATGAAGTTTGGAAAAGAAATATGAAATTTGTCATCACTGCACAACCACAACATTGGGTTCTTGGCGGATCCAAACCTGAAAAACTTACTGAAGGATAATCAAATGCAGAGAGATCTATGTATGAAATCTGGGAGCAGGCCAACAAATTTATGAAGTGTATAATCTTGACTTCATTGTCTAATGATTTAAAACACATTCATAAAGATGTTAAAACAAGCTGTGGAAATCATGCAGAGTCTCGAGGAAATATTTTTGGCAGAAAACCGCATGACTGAACAGTTTCATCATAATGGCATGGCTAAGCTAAAGATGACAGAGGGAACACCTGTGAGGGATCATGTTCTCGAAGTCAGGCGCCATTTTGAGAAACTTGCCTACCTCGGTGCTAAGTATGATGATGGGGCTCAAATCGAATTCTTGTTCCTAACTCTTCTGAGATGCTTTAATGAGTTTTACTATAGTTTTGTGATGAGCGATCACATGTTTACTATGGATACTCTACAAGAGGTCTTGGAGACGATAGAGAAACATTTGGGACAAGAAGTCGAAGCTTTGGTGACTAAGAAACTTCTTTCAAGATCTAGGCCAGTGGAAGGCAAGATCAAAGTGAAGATGAACAGTCAGATGCAAAGCAAAGCTCCTACTAAGAAAGGTAAAGGTAAGGCAGTCAGTTGGTTAGGGATCCAGAAGAAACCAAAAGGGTAGTGTTTTAAGTGCGGTGAAAAGGGACATTGGAGGTCAGCCTGTTCCAAACCCAAAAGGAATGGAAAGAAAGGTAATTCTCACGCACTTGTTGTTGAAACTTGTTTAGCGGCGTATGCTACCCACTCGTGGGTGATGGATATGGGGTCCACTGATCATGTTTGTTTCACATTACAGGGGTTCAAGCGGACCCGACAACTTAGTGGGAGAGAGATCCTCATCAAGCTAGGCGATGCTACGAGAGTGGCAGCTGAAGCAGTGGGAGACATGCACCTGTCTTTTGAAGACAATAGCTTAATTTTAAGAGATGTTCTTTATGTTCCTGTTTTTCGGAAAAACCTTATTTCTATTTCAAAACTATTTGCTGATGGATATTCTGTTCGTTTTAATAAAAATGTTACTGTTTTTCATAACGATATGATTATCTGTCATGGAACTTTAAAGAACAATCTCTATATTATTAACTGTGCACATCACTCACAAAATGCATCCTGTAACACATCTACTGTTTCAAGTAATAAAAGAAAACGTTCGACCAACGTGAACGAGACACTTCTTTGGCATCTAAGATTAGGTCATATTAACCCGAAGAGGATCCAAAGATTGGTCCAAGATGGTTCATTGGAGTCCCTCCTGATTGAACCATTTCCAACTTGCGAATCATGCTTGGAGGGTAAGATGACCAAGAGGGCATTTGGAGCCAAGGGGCTTAGAGCTAAAGAAGTGTTGGAGATCGTTCACACCAATGTGTGTGGTCCAATGCAAATCAAAGCTAGAGGTGTCTACGAGTATTTCGTTACGTTTATCGATGGTTACTCACGCTATGGGTATATTTTCCTAATGAAGCATAAATCTGAGACATTTGATAAATTCAAAGAATTTAAAGCTCAAGCAGATAATCATAAAGAAAAGAGTATCAAGTTTCTACGATCTGATCGTGGAGGCGAATACCTCAGCGATGAATTTCTGAACTACCTGTTGGATGAAGGGATTGCATCCCAGTTGACTGCACCCGGTACCCTTCAACAAAACGGGGTTGCAGAACGAAGAAACAAAACGCTTCTAGAAATGGTAAGATCAATGATGAGTTATGCAGATTTACCAAAATCATTATGGGGTTATGCCTTGCAAACAACAACTTATATTCTAAACTTAGTGCCATCCAAATCGGTTTCCAAAACCCCTAGAGAATTGTGGACAGGGCGCAAGCCCAGCTTAGGACACATGAGGATCTGAGGGTGTCCGACATACGTGTTGGACAAGGAAGCTGGTAAATTGGATGCACGTTCGGAATTAAGGTTGTTTATAGGGTACTCCGAAGGAACAAAGGGATGCATGTTCTATGGTCCCGAAGATCAAAAGGTCGTAATCAGTACGCACTTTAGATTTTTGGAAGAAGACTATATGAACAATAAAAAGCCTAGAAGAGAGATTACCTTAGAAGAACTTAGGGAGCCGACTTCGTTGCCAACTGTACAAGACGACGTACCAAGCGTCACACCTACACAACCGGAACCTCATCATAGTGGGAGGGTTGTCAAGCAATCCGAGCGATTCTTAGGGATAGGAGAGTCCTCGAACTTGATCTCAGGAGAAGAATCAGATCTATGGTCCTACAACGAGGCGATCCAAGACAAGGATACAAAATCTTGGCAAACCGCAATGGAAGCCGAGATGGGTTCAATGGATCATAATAAAGTGTGGGAGCTAGTCGAACCACTTAATGGGGTAAGACCCATTGGATGCATGTGGGTATACAAGAGAAAAAGGGGACCGGACGGAAAAGTTGAAACTTTTAAAGCGAGACTCGTGGCGAAAGGGTACACTCAGAAAGAAGGGATCGACTATGAGGAAACCTTTTGCCCCCTAGCAATGCTCAAGTCCATCCCCATTCTCTTATCAATTGCTGCACACCTAGATTTTGAGATATGACAAATGGATGTCAAGACAACTTTCCTTAACAGAAGTCTTGACGAGGAAATCTATATGCAACAACCCGAAGGCTTCATTGAAAAAGGTCAAGAGCATCTGGTTTGCAAGCTAAAGAAGTCCATTTATGGGTTAAAGCAAGCATCCCGTGCTTGGAATCAGTGTTTTGATCAAGTTATAAAATCCTACGGTTTTGATCAAAACAATTTCGAAAGTTGTGTTTACAAAAGGCGTGACTGAACTGCCTTGGTATTTCTAGTACTATACGTAGACGACATTTTGCTCATTGGGAACGATGTAAAGATGTTGTCAAACGTA
Source organism: Stenogyne calaminthoides (assembly GCA_037126765.1). Classification (NCBI taxonomy): domain Eukaryota; kingdom Viridiplantae; phylum Streptophyta; class Magnoliopsida; order Lamiales; family Lamiaceae; genus Stenogyne; species Stenogyne calaminthoides. The sequence goes on from JBBCBC010000009.1 coordinate 9,734,209, forward strand.
AGGGCATGGCTGTAAAAACAGTTTGATATGAAGGACTTGGGAGAAGCCGGTCACATCCTAGGGATCAAGATCACTCGAGATCGCAAGAAAAGGATGATCGGGCTTTCGCAAGCCTCATATATAGACACCGTTTTGAAGCGATTCAACATGCAAGGTTCCAAGAAAGGTTTTGTACCTTTCAGACACGGAATCCATCTATCCAAAGAAATGTGTCTCAAGACACAAAAAGCGATGGATGACATGAAGGGCATTCCTTATGCTTCGGCTGTAGGAAGCCTCATGTATGCAATGCTGTGCATGAGACCGGATATTTGCTTCGCCGTAGGCATGGTGGCAAGATATCAAAGCAACCCCAGGAAAGAACATTGGACTGCAGTTAAAAACATTCTGAAGTATCTGAAGAGGACACGGGACAAAATGTTAGTTTATCAGTCAGACAGTCTAATCCCTACCGGTTACACGGACTCGGATTTCCAATCAAACTTAGACTCCAGAAAGTCAACCTCGGGTAGTGTGTTTTGCATGGGGAGAGGAGCCATGACTTGGAGAAGCATTAAGCAGAAATGCATTGCCGATTATACCATGGAAGCCGAATATGTAGCTGCTTATGAAGCAGCGAAAGAAGCGGTTTGGCTCAAGAACTTCCTAGTGGACTTGGACGTTGTTCCGGATTTGCCCAGCACGATCACGGTTTACTGTGATAACGCCGGAGCAGTTGCAAATTCTAGGGAACCGAGAGCCCACAAAGCCAGCAAACACATAGAAAGAAAATACCATCTTATACGAGAAATCGTTACGAGAGGAGACATAGGGGTGACAAAGATTGCATTCGAAGACAACCTATCAGACCCATTCACAAAGGGTCTGCCTCAGAGTACATTCGAGAGACATGTGGAAGGAATGGGTGTCAAGACCGTTGCCAATCTGCTTTGAATATAAGTGGGAGAAATATTATTAGGTTCGTGTAGGTGACATTAGATGTCACTGTTGGGGAATTAATTGCCCGGATCTATTCGGGATGAATATTTAAATACAAATTTAATTCTAACAATTATTACTAGCATGAATTAATCCTATATTAATTCAAATAATAATTCAACAACCAATCATGCATATAAACAGTTCACATAAATCCTACGCATGCGGAATTACTACGGGTTTACGTGAACTAACCTCTCGGAGTGACAACCGTTGAGAAGATGAATCCCGTTCACAAGAACACACCAAAAAGTCTTCTCAAGTATTCCCTTATCCTTGTTCAACAATCCGGTGGTAGGAACTCGCGAACAATTTAACAAAAGGAAAAATAAAATTATGTTGCACCACCTTTGTGGATTTCTAATTTTTTCCAACACATGAAATTTCACTTGGGGATGAAAAATTCATCCCCTATTTATACACATAGGGGTGGTCGAAATTTTATGTGTGAAAATAAGATGGGAAAATCTTTTCTTGATCTCCAAGAAATCTTGAATATATCTCATATATTCTTTTCTCCATAATTAAATATTTCCACAAAATTCTACCTCCTAATGTTATGGTATTTTCGAAAAAATAAGGAGTAGGAATCCAAGATTTGGATCTTCTTGAATTTATGAGATATTCTTGTATTCCAAGAATACATATCTTCCATAATATCTTTTCAAGAAAATCAAGAAAATCTTTCCTTCCTTATTTTCTTCATTATTTTCGAAAATTTCAAGATAAATAGCCAAGTGGGAGATTTCTTGAATTTAATGAGATAAACTTGTATTCCAAGAATACTTATTCCTCATTCCATAACAAAATTCAAAGAAAATCTTTCTCCCTATTTTATTTATTATTTTCGAAAAATAGGAAAAATAGTCAACAATAATTTATTTTATTTTAAACTTTTTTTTTTAGGTTATTGGACATTATCTTTGGGCTACTTGAGGGCCTTTAGGAGAATTAAGATTGGACCTTCTAATGGACTTTGAATATCTAATATTGAGCCACAATATTATTCAAGCCCATAAATATTAATTAATCCCACTACATAATTAATATTGCACTATCCATCTTAACCCATATTACTATTAATATGGCTCCGGTTATTATTTCCGTGTTTAAGATTATCCACCCATTAATTAATTCAAGCCCTTTGAAATAACTTTCCTTTAATTAATATCTCTTTTTTTCCTTGGTCAAGGAGCGGTTCAACATTATTATCCATAAGGAAACTAATTCCACTTGCAAGATTTGGTATGATAAATCTTATGAACCTCCCAAGAGGGCAAATCAAACGAAGCGTTTCGCACACGATTCTTCTTCAGTATAAATCTTAGCAATCGCATGTGACCAGTAATATTGCCCAAGATATAAAGTATTGAATCTCATTGATTCTCTACCCGTCATAAGTCAAAGCAATAATTACTAGCCACAACGATCCTATTTAAGGGACGAAGATTAAGAAATAACGAACCACTGAGGTCTAATTCTTCCTAATTCAAGGTCTTTGAAGAATTTATCCTCCTCAGAGGTCCTATTCCTTTGCATCGGTCATGCACTAGTGTAATCTCTTGGTCAAGACAAGCCAATCGAGCCTTACACTTCAACCTTTCACGATGGATTGTTCATTTCCATCTAGGTCGTGAGCAGTACTTTTTAGTTACAAGGGATTTGTTAATTTAATCTTCGTGATATGGTATCACTAAATTAACTACAATGTAACACATCTTTGTTTATTGAACAATTATGCAATAAATATATGTAACATTCAATGATATTTAAAGCATCGATTGATAAATAATTTATTTCATAAATAAAGGCGTAAATTAGGTTTGGTTATACAAAGTAAAAACATACTTTCCAGTATAACCCCAACAATCTCCCACTTATACTCAGAGTTTTCTTTTAAGTATACTACAACATATCTCGTGTAGTTCCTAATACGTGACATCTAATGTCACCTACACGAAACTAATAATATCTCCCACTTATACTCAAAGCAGATTGGCAACGGTCTTGACACCCATTCCTTCCACATGTCTCTCGAATGTATTTTGAGGCAGACCCTTTGTGAATGGATCTGCTAGGTTATCTTCTGACGCGATCTTTGTCACCTCTATATGTCCTCTCTTAACGATTTCTCGTATAAGATGGTATTTCCTTTCAATGTGTTTGCTGACCTTGTGGGCTCTTGGTTCCCTTGAATTTGCAACTGCTCCGGAATTATCACAGTAAATAGTGATTGTGCGGGCAAATTCGGAACTACATCCAAGTCCACTAGGAAGTTCTTGAGCCAAACCGCTTCTTTTCGCCGCTTTTGCATAGCGACTCGTGATTCGGCTTCCATGGTAGAATCGGCGATGCATTTCTGCTTAACGCTTCTCCATGTCATGGCTCCTCCCCCCATGCAACCACACTACCGGAGGTAGATTTTTTGGAATCTAAGTCTGATTGGAAATCCGAGTCCGTGTAACCGATGAGGATTAGATTGTCTGACTGATAAACTAACATTCTATCCCGAGTTCTTTTCAGATACTTCAAAATGTTCTTAACTGCCGTCCAATGCTCTTTTCCCGGATTACTTTGATATCTCGCCACCATGCCAACGACAAAGTAGATATCGGGTCTCGTGCACAGCATTGCATACATAAGGCTTCCGACAACCGAAGCATAAGGAATGTCTTTCATGTCATCTATCTCTTTTTGTGTCTTAGGGCACATTTCCTTGGATAGATGGATTCCATGCCCGAAAAAGGCCTTTCTTGGACGCGATGTAATATATAGCCGATTTCATGAGTCCCAAGGATGATGTGCCGGCTTCCTTAAATCCTTCATATCAAAATATTTTGAAAGCCATGCCCTTACGTCTGACAGCACCTTTACATCGTCACCGATGAGCAGAATATCATCTACGTATAGTACTAAGAATACCAATGCAATTCCGACACGCTTCTTGTACACACAACTTTCGTATTCATTTTGATCAAACCCATAAGACTTTATTACTTGATCAAAACATTGGTTCCAAGCTCTGGATGCTTGTTTGAGTCCATAAATGGACTTCTTAAGCTTGCAAACTAGGTGTTCTTGGCCTTTTTCAATGAAGCCTTGGGGTTGTTGCATATAGATCTCCTCTTCAAGACTTCCGTTAAGGAAAGCCGTCTTGACATCCATTTGCCAGATTTCAAAGTCGAGATGCACAACAATCGACAAGAGAATTCGGATGGACTTGAGCATTGCTACAGGTGAAAAGGTTTCCTCATAGTCGATCCCCTCTTTCTGAGTATAACCTTTCACCACAAGCCTTGCCTTGAAGGTTTCCACCTTCCCGTCCGGTCCTCTTTTTCCTCTTGTATACCCACTTGCAGCCAATGGGTTTGACCCCATTAAGTGGTTCGACTAGCTCCCACACTCTGTTATGATCCATATAACACTTTTCGACTTCCATTGTTGTTTGCCAAGAAACTGCATCCTTGTCTTGGATTGCCTCGTCGTAAGTCCATAGGTCTGATTCATCTTGATCGGGGACTAAGTCCGAGGACTCTCCTATCCCCATGAATCTCTCGGGTTGTCTCACAACCCTCTCATTACGTCGAGGTTCCGGTTGTATAAGTGTGTCGTTTGGTATGTCATCTTGTACAGTTGGCACTGAGGTTAGCCCTCTAAGCTCATTTAAGGTAATCTCACTTCTGGGCTTTCTTTCGTTCATATAGTCTTCTTCCAAAAATCTAAAGTGGGTGCTTATTACCACCTTTTGATCCTTGGGACTATAGAACATACACCCTTTTGTTCCCTCGGGGTACCCTATAAACAACCTTAATTCTGATCGAGGATCCAATTTTCCGGCTTCCTTGTCCAACATGTAGGCCGGACACCCCCAAAATTTTCATGTGTCTCAAACTGGGCTTGCGCAGTCCACAATTCTTTGGGAGTTTTAGGAACCGATTTGGACGGCACCAAGTTCAGAATATAAGTCGTTGTTTCCAAGGCATGACCCCAGAACGACTTGGGTAGATCTGCATAACTCATCATTGATCTAACCATTTCTAAAAGAGTTCTGTTTCTTCGCTCTGCAACCCCGTTTTGTTGAGGGGTTCCAGGTGCAGTTAGCTGGGATACAATCCCTTCATCTGAAAAGTAGTTCAAAAACTCATCGCTGAGGTACTCGCCTCCACGATCAGATCGTAGAGACTTGATACGTTTTTCCCTATGATTCTCTGCTTGAGCCTTAAATTCTTTGGATTTGTCAAAGGTCTCAGATTTATGCTTCATAAGGAAAATGTAGCCGTACCTTGAGTAATCATCAATAAAGGTGACGAAATACTCATAACCTCCTCTTGCTTTAAATGACATTGGACCACATACGTCTGTGTGAACGATTTCTAATACTTCTTTGGCTCTATTCCCCTTGGCTCCGAATGCCCTCTTGGTCATTTTACCCTCCAAACATGATTCGCAAGTTGGGATTGGTTCAACTAGGAGTGAATCCAATGAACCATCTTCTACCAACATTTGAATCCTTTTTGGATTAATATGTCACAATCTAAGATGCCATAGAAGTGTCTTGTTCACGTCTGATGAACATTTTCTTTTATCGGAAATAGTCGATGTTTTGTAGGATGCATTTCGTGAGTGGTGTGCACAGTTAATTGTATAAAGATTGTTCATCAATGTCCCATAACAGATACACTCATCATTTCAAGAAATGATGTCATTCTTATTAGAAGAAACTAAGTATCCATTAACAGAATTTTAGAAACTGAAAGTGAATTCTTTCTAAAACTGGGAACATAAAGAACGTCTCTTAAAATTAAAACTCTGTCTTCAAAAGACAGGTGCACTTCTCCCACTACTTCAGTTGCCACTCTCGTAGAATCGCCCAATGTGATGAGGATCTCACTCCCACTAAGTTGTCGAGTCAGCTGGGACCCCACAACGTGAAACATACATGGTCAGCAGATCCCGTATCAACTACCCACGAATGAGAAGTATACGCCGCTAAACAAGTTTCAACAACTAGTGCGTGAGAATTACCTTTCTTTCCGACCCTTTTGGGGTTGGAACATGCAAACCTCCATTGTCCTCTTTCACCGCAGTTTAAGCACTTCCTCTTTGGATTTTCCTTGACACCACTGGCATTCATCATCTTACCATTGCCCTTGGCAACAGTTGAGTTTGATTGCTTATGGCTTTTGGTCCTCTTCTTTTTCTTGCCTTTCCTTGGCCTAGAAGATGAAGACGGACCACTTGCCGCCAAATCTTGAGTTTGGTGCCCCATCAACGTCTTTGCCGTGACCAAAGCTTGCAACAAATCAGCTAGCGAGGCCAAAATGCTCAAAACTTTTGGGCAGAGAGTGGAGTACCAAATCGATCTGGGTCTCCAGATCATAATCTGCACCTAGAAACTCAAGTTTGTTCAGATGGGCCATCTATTTTGAGGACGTAATCCCTTACGGGGTTTCTCTCCACCATTTTAAGCGATAATATCTCTCGCAAGGTGATCTGACGAGTCCCGCATTTTCGACTTGTCAGTTGGCTCATCTGATTTTGGTGTGTCAAGAATCCACTTGTGCTTTTGTGCAGTTAGGACAATCATAACTTTTCGTTTCCAGTCAACATAGTTTCCTATACGATTCTATTCACTTTAAGTATATTAACAGTGGATTAAAAGGTTGCGACATACTTAACTGAAATAAATAACAATTTGTATAAGCACAAATATATCACAAGGTTCGATCACATGTATCATATTAAAATCTCAAAAAATATGAACATGCATCAGCCAACATCTCAAAACAGTTTAAATAAGCCACGTGGGGTGGGTCATTATTTAAACACATTCAAGCAGGTTGCAAACAAAACAGTTTCAAACCTTTAATATCCAGATTAATAGTTGGCTCCCACTTGACCAATATAAAATTGACAGGGACTTCGGGGAAGTATATGCATATCAATTTTATACCTAAATAATAACCATGATTAAATGCAGAATTATTACTTTGCTTTGAACGAGCCTCGTGGGGAGGGTCATCGTCGCCACTAATAATAACCCACAATCATCCTTTCGGAATTTATTCATGTGAAATCTATCTTTTGGCCGTCCCGTGGGGGAATTTCTCCAAAAGAATCCACAAATAAATAAATCATGGAGGTCAAAATTAATTCAATTTTATTATCCAGAATAAAATTGTCAATTAATTGTTTAAACATACTTAGTAATTTTCGAAGGTGAGATTTTTCAAAACATTTTCTCATGCATCGCATATTTAAACACAATTTAAATAAGCATAAAAAAATGCAAAATATCAAAACAAAAATTAAACACATTGGGTACATATATCCAATTGTCACGGTTAAATTTTGTCATGTCTTGATCTTGAAAAATCGTCTTTATGGTCTTCATCGTTCGTCTCGAAAAGCTCTCACTCGACCGCAATATTTTCTTTAAAACGTCCTCCGTCTAGGTCCGAGACGACGTCCGGCATTAGGTAGCTCACGGCCAAAAACATACGTATCGTGTGCGTCGGCAGCGGCCAGATTTATTCGGCCGTCCCGCGAATCCCCTCGGCAGAATTTTAGCGCACGATCTGCGGCGTTTACGACGCGCCGCTTATCGCCCCGCCGCCCTTGATGGTTTGCCAGCGTCAGCCTGCGTCCTGCCTTCGACATCGCACCCCGATTGCCACTTTCTGCTTACAGCTTTCAGACTCATACCCGCCGCCTGTTCTCGCTTCGCGTTCCGTCAAGTGTCGCGCCCGCGTCCGCCGCCGCCAATCCGCCGGATTAGCGTACGCCGAAGCTCGAACCGCGCAGACACGAGTGCTCTCCGGGCAGCCCGTTCCGCGTCCTTAGCACTTTGTGCCTCGCCCTCGTGACGTCTGGCACTTGGTCGCTTTGGTTTTAAATTCTTTTCGTTTTCGTTTCGTCCGTTCTGATTTATTTATAAAAAATAAATAAACCTAGATCTAGAAGCCAGTCTATTACATTGATCAAATCAAATAAATCCTAATCTACTCGTGGATTTTTCTCACGAGGCAAAAAGCAATTCGAGCGAATCGAATTAAAAACCACAATTTATATGCATGCATAAATATAAACATTCATCAAATACCATGACAATTGAATACCTGCAAAAAAGATCTAGCAATTATACTATTCAATTTCAAATTTAATGAAAACAAATTAAATTACAATTTAAAATTCAGAGCCCGAAATCGAGGCTCTGATACAAGTTGTTGGGGAATTAATTGCCCGGATCTATTTGGGATGAATATTTAAATACAAATTTAATTCTAACAATTATTACTAGCATGAATTAATCCTATATTAATTCAAATAATAATTCAACAACCAATCATGCATATAAACAGTTCACATAAATCCTACGCATGCGGAATTACTACGGGTTTACGTGAACTAACCTCTCGGAGTGACAACAGTTGAGAAGATGGATCCCGTTCACACGAACACACCAAAAAGCCTTCTCAAGCATTCTCTTATCCTTGTTCAACAATCCGGTGGTAGGAACTCGCGAACAATTTAACAAAACGAAAAATAAAATTATGTTGCACCACCTTTGTGGATTTCTAATTTTTTCCAACACATGGAATTTCACTTGGGGATGAAAAATTCATCCTCTATTTATACACATAGGGGTGGTCGAAATTTTAGGTGTAAAAATAAGATGGGAAAATCTTTTCTTGTTCTCCAAGAAATCTTGAATATATCCCATATATTTTTTTCTCCATAATTAAATATTTCCACAAAATTCCACCTCCTAATGTTATGGTATTTCGAAAAAATAAGGAGTAGGAATCCAAGATTTGGATCTTCTTGAATTTATGAGATATTCTTGTATTCCAAGAATACATATCTTCCATAATATATTTTCAAGAAAATCAAGAAAATCTTTCCTTCCTTATTTTCTTCATTATTTTCGAAAATTTCAAGATAAATGGCCAAGTGGGAGATTTCTTGAATTTAATGAGATAAACTTGTATTCCAAGAATACTTATCCTCATTCCATAACAAAATTCAAAGAAAATCTTTCTCCCTCTTTTATTTATTATTTTCGAAAAATAGGAAAACTAGGCAACAATAATTTATTTTATTTTAAACACCTTTTTTCAGTTATTGGACATTATCTTTGGGCTACTTGAGGGGCCTTTAGGAGAATTAAGATTGGACCTTCTAATGGACTTTTGAATATCTAATATTGAGCCACAATATTATTCAAGCCCATAAATATTAATTAATCCCACTACATAATTAATATTGCATTATCCATCTTAACCCATATTACTGTTAATATGGTTCCCGGTTATTATTTTCCGTGTTTAAGATTATCGACCCATTAATTAATTTAAGCCCTTTGAAATAGCTTTCCTTTAATTAATATCTTTTTCCTTGGTCAAAGAGCGGTTCAACATTATTATCCATCTGGGAAACTAATTCCTTTGCAAGATTTGGTATGATAAATCTTATGAACCTCCCAAGAGGGCAAATCAAATGGCGTGCTATTCGCGCGATTCTTCGTATTAAATCTTAGCAATCGAATGTGACGATAATATTGCCCAAGATATAAAGTATTGAATCTCGTTGATTCTCTACCCCTCATAAGTCAAAAGCAATACTTACTAGCCCACGATCCTATTTAAGGGGCGAAGATTAAGAAATAACGAACCATTTGAGGTCTAATTCTTTCCTAATTCCTTTCTTTGAAGAATTTATCCTCCTGTAGGTCCTATTCGATTGCATCGGTCATGCACTAGTGTAATCTCTTGGTCAAGACAAGCCAATCTCGATCCTTACACTTCAACCTTTCACGATGGATTGTTCATTTCCATCTAGGTCGTGAACAACGTACTTTTAGTTACAAGGGACTGTTAATTTAATCTTTTGTGATCCGGTATCACTAAATTAACTTCAATGTAACACGTCATTGTTTATTGAACAATTATGCAAATAAATATATGTAACATTCAATGATATTTAAAGCATCAGTGATAAATAATTTATTTCAGTAAATAAGACAGAAATTCAGTTTGGTTATACAAAGTAAAAGCATACTTTCCAGTATAACCCCAACAGTCACATGAAAGGTTGAAGTGTAAGACTCAGATTTGCTTGTCTTGACCAAGAGATTACACTAGTGCATAACGACGCTACCGAACAGAACTACATGAGGATAAATTCTTCTTAAGATCAATATACAAGAATTAGACCTCAGTGGTACGTTATTTCTTAATCTTCGTTCCTTAAACAATATCGTGTGAAATTAAGTACTATTGCTTTGACTTATGATGGGAAGAGAATCAGTGTGATTCGATACCTTATATCTTGGGCAATATTATTAGTTACACGACGATCACTAAGATTTAATACGGAGAATCGCAGTGCAAAAGCAACGTCTTGCTTGATTTGTCCCTGGTGGGCTCGTAATCATTATCTTACCAAATCTTGCAAAGGGGAAATTTATTTCAGTATGGATAATAATGTTGAGTTGTCTTTACTCCAAGGACAAATATATTAATTAATATAAAGCTTGTTCAGTGGCTTAATTAATTAGTGGACTAAGATAATCTTAAACACGAGAAATAATAACCTGGAGCCATATTATTGTGAAGTCGTAATGTGGGTTAAGATGAATAGTTCAATATTAATTTTATAGTGGAATACATTAATATTAATGGGCTTGAATAATATTTTGGCTAAATATTAAAGTTTCATAGCTCATTGGAGGTCCAGTCTTAATTCTCCTAAAGGCCCCTCAAATAGCCCAAATTAAAGTCCAATTAATGAAAAGGAGAAGAAAATGTTATTGCCTATTTTTCCATGATATTTTCGAAAATTATGAGTAGGAGAGAGAAAAGATTTTCTTGATTTTCTTGGAAATATTTTATGGAATAAGTATTCTTGAGATATAAGTTTATCCCATAAATTCAAGAAAAGTTAAAGATATTTTTTCTTCCCTATTTCATCAAAATTTTCGAAAATAATGCAAGACAAGAAGGAGGAGAATATTTTGTTGGGAGATATTTTGGGAAATAGAATATATTGGATATATTCTAGATTGTATCTTGAGGAAGAAGCAAAGAAATTTCCTAATACCCAATTAACCTAAATTTTCGTCCCCCTCCCAGTCCTATATATAGGGGATGATTTTTTCATCCCCAATGCAATTCCATGTGTTGGAAAAATTAGAAATCCACAAAGGTGGTAGCAAAATATTTTTATTTTTCTCCTTTAAATTAAAATCGTTCGTTGAGAATCCTTCCACGGGATTACGTTCGTGGACGTGGGACATATTTGGGAAGACACTTTGGGTTGATCCATCGTCTCAACGGTTGTCTCTACAAGAGGTAAGTAATTACGTAACTCCTAGATTCTGCATGCTTAGGATTTACGTGAATTACATGTACACATGTTGCTTATTTGCTTGTTTAATTATTATGTTGAATTGATTTAGGATTAATTCATGTTAGTAATTAATTGATTAATTTAAATATGTATTTAAATTCATCTCGAATAGATCCGGGCACCCCTTATTTCCCAACACTTGCAACGTACCTCATATATTGAGAATGTCTGATTTATTGTCTAGGGTTCAATTAAGACCGTTAGTTTGACTAATCGCTCGATATATGAGGGTCTATGGGTCACACAACAAGTGGTTCCCTTTTATGGATTATAGTTGACAGATTAAATGTTAAATTCTATTTAATATTTAATTTATGGAGAATTAATTAATAATAGATTAATTGAGAATTAATTATTATTAATGTTTAATTAAATTGGATTTAATTAAATAGGATTCCCAATAATAATATATGAAATATTATTATAGGATTTAATATATATGGAATCAAATCCGTAGAGATTTGATATACATGGAAATTAAATCCGTAGAGATTTTATATATGGGAAATAAATATAAGAGATTTATTTTATAAGATTAGAGATTTTATTTCCTAATCAGGTTAGTTTAAGATTTAAGCTAGACCTCTCCTATATATATGAGCTCTTGGGAATTCACAAACAACGCTAATTCATTATTCTTTCCATAAGATCTTGAGTTAGAATTTTTCTAGCAAGTTCATCTCGGGATTCAACGCTGGCAAATCCGTGCAAGTCTGTGATCGGGGATTACGTGGATACCATAGTAGATAAATATGCGTACGATTTACTGTAAGATTTCTCTTTATGTTTATACGTATTTAATTATGCAATTATATGTTCGTTGTTGGGCTTTGCTACCCAATATTGTTGTACAGGGAAAGTAATAGATTGCTATAAAATATGCTTGAGACTGTGATGATCTATGTGGACCACAAATTGCGCCCCAAAATATACTGACACCAATGAAGAACAGATAAAACAAGGACCATCAACTCCTTCTCATATGTAGACTTAGCAGAGTTATGATCAGATAATGCCTTACTGAAGTAAGACACATGGGCGATGACAGCTATGCTAACTCAGTTCTTGAACTCTGGCAGCAAAGAAGGCCAGTGAGTCGAATCAGGGGCTCGAAATCTCACTTATCAGATTCCATTGTGGAAGACACCATTGGGTTGTCGGCTCTGCATCGATACTGCCTCCAAACCCCAACTCGAAGTGCCACAATGAATGCAAAATAGATTCGAGAAATCCAGAATGGCCTGAACTGGAGCTGTGGCAATAACACACTATAAAGTCTCAAAGGCAGCCTGAGATTCGGGACCATATACGAAGTGGCCATCAGTCTTCTTTTCGGAACAAAGTAGTCAGGGGCAAGGCGATTTTTCCATAGTCCCGAATAAAACGACGATAATAGATAGTCAGACCCAAAACCCACAAACTCCCTTCATCGACTTAGGTGTTGACCATTGGAGAACCGCCATCACCTTTGTCGGATCAATCTGTACCCCCTTAGTTGAGACTACATGACCAAGATAATCAATAGAATCCCCCCAAGAACACTTCTTGGGGTTAACAACAAACAATGCAGCAACTAAAATGCGTAAAACCTCACGAAGACACACAATGTGAGACTGCCAATCCGGACTATGTATCAAAATAACATAAAAAAAAGACCAACATATATCTTGGGAGTAATGGTCTGAATAGATCATTCATGACTGCCTGAAAAGTAGAAGGAGCGCGTTATGAAGACCAAAAGACATCACAACCCACTTATAGTGGCCCGAGTGCGTTCACAACCCTGTAATCGAGATATCTTCCGGAGCAATGTGTATCTAGGGATAACCCGTCTGCAAATCGAGGCGTGTGAACCACAAAGCTAACTCATCCAAAAGCTCCAGGATGATCGGAATGTGATACTTATCAGGCACAGTAAGCTTATTCAGCTCTCGATAATCAACATAGAACCTCCAGCTCCCATCCTTCTTATGAACCAAAAAAACCAGACTTGAGTATGACCCAGTACTAGTTGAATGAGACCAACAAACAACATCTCCTCGACCAAACTTTTAATCTCAGATTTCTGGATAGCGATGTACCTATATGGAAGAACAAAAATTGGGGCAGCCACGGACTACAAAGGTATGTGGTGATCAAAGTATCGAGACGGGGACAACCCTGACAATGGGGACAAACCTGAGGAAAGTCATCCAGAAGTCACTAAATATCTGGAGAAATAGTGTTCGCCCTGTTGCTGCTCAACAGGGTCGACTCCATCGACCATGAAATCCACCATGAGTCGATCTCATTCATTCTTTAGGAAAAAATCAAAGATATCTGTCTACATGTCAAGTTGGGATCCTCCCTTGAGGCAAATCTAATGGCCTCAAAAATCAAGTATCAACGTAAGGGCTTTCCAATTAGCACACACCTTCGCTAAGGGCAACGAGCCACGTCACCTCCAAAATAACATCCACGCACCCAATCGGAAAAATGAATGCAGTGATGAAGAATTGGGCAGATTCGAGAATTATTAGAACGTTCTTGCAAAGCTCCAATGTTTGAGTATTGTTTCCATCACCCAATATCACTGGAACTAAAATCGAATGGTCAATGAGTAATTTTAGAGAAATAGTCGCGTCCGATGGGATAAAACAGTGGGTTGTGCCACTATCAATCATAACCACTGCCTCATAATCAAGCACAATAGCCAACATCTTCATCGTTTGGGGCCCGTCCCATCCGTAGGCGGAGGGTAGCCGAGAGTTGTAAGCTATTGAGGTTTACATCAATGTCCTCAGACTAATCGAAGAAGGTATCTAAAGTCATGGCTTGTTCAATATCATCGTCATCCTCTAAAGAAAGCATAACACAGAGTGAGCGTTGAGCACAAATATGTGTAGGAGAATATGGTTCCTTGCAACGGAGGCAAAGACCCTTGTATCGAAAATCATAGTATTCATTTTGGGACATGTTATGAGTGGGACAGGGTGGCTGCTGAATCGAGCCCACAAATTCAGCCGGTGTGAAGGGATGAGATGGTGAACAAGGGTAAAAGGATTGATCAACATGACATACAAACCCCGAAGCATTGCAAGAAACCCCCAAAGAAGGAGAGTACGAAGACTAAGAAGCAGCCGACGAATTCCGAAATTGAGACGGTCTGCCGGAAAACTGCCACATTCTGCCAGTCTTATGCCACTACAATTCCGATTGCACCATCGCCCACCGAGCGAAGAACCCTTCATCATCCCTACACCACCGCGTTGATACAACCACCCATCCACTGTTCGATCGCCGCTCCAACTCGCCTTGCTACCACCGAAGCGCTCGCCCCGTGCGACATGCACAACAACCACACAATAACGTCACTACCGATGATTCTGCCGTGACCATCACCCCTATGTCGCCACGCTCATCCTCCGCAACACCAATGCTCCCAGCCTCCGCTACTACAATTCTTCACCATTATGGCTGCCGTCGATGAAGATCCCATCTGTGATGAAAACAACACTGATATTTGGCATGCTGCACTAGGCCGAAATATGCCTCTCACTGTGGAAGTTGTTTGGCCTTTAATTAACCATGATGATGAATGTGGAGCCTCATCAGCCTAATACTTATTTTGGGTGTGGTTTCGGACCTGATGCTCGTGTTGTGGTCTAGGCCACATTTGGGCTTGATCCTTTTAATAGTGATATTCAACTTCATGAAATTTTTGTTGTCCATGAGTTTAAGAATATTGGGCCTTTTAATTTTACTGATGGTCTGGATAATTTTAGTGAGTCTTCATTTTATGATGGACCACATATTCATGATGATGAGCAGCTCGTCATTGATCCCGTGTTTTCTACTTATGAGAAACATCATGATGCTGCCGCAATAATATTTTCAAAGATTATTCTGCTTTGCTTTCGCGAGCTCAAGAATATCCTGGCAAACGAATTTTTGAAGATTATTACACCTTGCTTTCGCGAATTTAAGGATATCTTGGCTCGTCTGCGCTTTTTTCTCCAGAATGATTCATTTAAGATTCGTCCTAGGATATTCTGGCTCGTCTTTTCTCCAAAATGACTTGTCAAGATTCGAGGACGAATCTCACTGAAGAGGGGAAAGATAATACAGAATGATTCGTCGCCTCTTCATATTATATTTTCTTTCAATAATTGTCCTAATTAATGTCGTTGATTTAATATTGTTATTACATTGATCCCATTCTTTGGGGGCAAACTCTATTGTGCACCATTTGCACCAAATTAATTTGGTGCAATTTAATTATAGGAGCTCTTTTTCTAATTTTTTTTAGTTTTAATTTTTTTTTTCAATTTCAGTTTGCTTTTAACTTTAATTTAGGTTTTTTTTTTTTTTTTTTCAATTTCAGTTTGCTTCTTCTTCTTCTTTCACATAAATTAACATTCACCTCTTTCACGGTGTAGAAACATCATTTTTAAATTATGTTTTAATTCACTGTGTGATTGTCTCACACAAGATATATTCATAACAATTTTATTTTTTTTAGTATAAATGATAGAAGCATGAAAATATTTCAAAAAAATTGAGATAAACAAGCTAAAGCAATGAGAAAACAAATAACATATATATATATATGTTAATGTTTATATATATACAAATATATACAGAGGTAGAAATTTGTCAAATTTTAAGAATGCATACTTGAACAAGTGTAGCTACATTTACTTCATAATGAAGAGGTGAACTTCACTCTCTAACAAATACTAACAAGGAGAATGGCTTAATATCAACAAATAAAAATTCTTCTTTTGTTCTTTATATTTTACTTTTCACCAATTTATTTTAAATTTTATAAAACTTTAGTAACAATATTCTTTTAGCACATTAATTGTCAAATTATTCGTCTTTTTACGATTTTTAGGCATACATATTGCATACATATAATTTAAATTCAGATTTAAAATATAATTTTAATTTTTTAAAATATTTATCAATTGTGTAATTATATGAGTTTTTTTTTAAATTTTAATATCATTTAAAATAATTAGTAGTTATAATGAATTTAGTGGTATACTTAGTTTTGTAATAGTGAGATACACATACTCTTTGTTTTGTAAAATTCATATACAAAATTAATAAGGGTCAATTTGTACATTAATAATAATAAATTTAATTTAAATTATTGTCATAGTCAATGTTATTAAATTTCATTAATTTTCAAACTGTGCATGGGAGAAATACTAATAGATGTAAGAGGAAGAGGACTTTTATTTCGTATTACCTTAATGTGATTACACAAACTCTTTAGATCGTCGATCCTTATGTCGTGTTCATTGGAACAAAAAATATTAGATAAAGTCTTATGTGCAATTGGTACACGAATTTAAGATACGTGCAGTCATCTCAACCCTACCCATGTACAATAGAATATTTTTAATATATTCAATTGATAAAACATTTTTTAAAATAAATTATTTAATTGCATACGTGTACGACGTACTTGGATGCACAAGATATCAACTCAAAACATTAATTTATCCTTAACAAACTGGCTCCCTTGTAAGCAAGGAGAGAGACACGAGGAATGCTGAAATTAGAAATGGCCAATCAAAACGAATCGCAAGTGATGAGGATTTCTGACAAATTCGATGACTCGACCGTTAAATACCCACAGTTGTCACTCTACGGTTTGTGCAGTGGACGCTCCAAAAGCAATGGACAATCAAGCCAAAATTACATAAATGGCCCAAAAATATCAAATTGTACAAGTCTTCACAGCATATCGCGCGCAGGACGGTTCAGTTTTGTCTATGCTACAGTACATCTCACAGCTCTTCAATATTTTAATGGGTTGTATCATATAATTTATTACTACTTCCGATTTAATTTTGTTTGACCATTTATTATAGATCCGAATTTTAAGAAAAATAATAAATATTAATATTAAATAATGTAAATTGAGTTTGGGGAATGATATGGATGTTAATTCAACTTTTAAAAAACATTATTTATTAATATTAAATTATATAAAATGAATTTAGTGTGTGTAGTAGAATGACATGTGATATAAATAAGTGTTGTTTGCAAGGGGTATTGTTTTGTAAAGAAAGTTGTTTTATTTCCCTTTTAGGAAATGATCAATCTAAATTAGGACCACTATTTACGAAAAGTGACCAATTTAAATTAGAACGGAGGGAATAAAAGATATAGTATAACACAATAAATTCTGACAAAAACTCATATGAGACGGGATACAACCTATCACAAATCACACCCACCTCTCCCAAAGTGTTAAAGCGTCATTGTTCGATTAATGCTCCGTCTCACCGTGAGACACTCTCATGTAAGTTGTATATCATAAATTATTATTGGACGCTATCTTGTAGGGCAGCATTTTGTACTATGTTATCCTACAAGACACTATCCTTCAATGTTTTAATGTGTTGTAACGTCTCATTAAAGCATGTAGTAAAAGTTATACTACATTATTGTGTTATACTATAACATAACAATATGAATAAGTATAACAAAGATAAAATTGATGATTTTTTTCTATGCTACTGCAGGGCATTGTCCTTCCTTGAGTGTTTTAATGTGTTGTGCGTACAACATAATAAAACAGTGTTGGAGATCAAGTCGAAATACCCCTCAAAATGTCCTATAGTACAAGTCCTCATAGCATTATGTACAACCATTCTGGTGCTTGGCTTTTTGCTTTGAATATCTACGAACTTTGGTATATGCTCCTCGCACCGGTTTATTCTTATCCTGTGCCTTTTTCACATCATTTTCTCTACAAAATCTCTCCCTCTCACCCACACAACAAACGTGAACCGCTTCTATCTTTCTCTCTCTTCCTTCAATGGCGCGAACCAACAGCTCGCCGCTTTTGCACCATAACAATAATCCTCTCTTCACCTTAAATTCCAAGCCCTCTCCATCGCCATTTTTCTCCAAGAGCTCCTATTACCACTCTAATTCTCTGAGTTTTCTGACTTCTTCTGTTTTTTCTTCGTCGAATCAGCTGCATGTACTCGCTCAGACGCCGAATTCATGTACTCCAATCGCGAGGGTTTCCACCGCGCCGGTGGAGTACGTGCCGCCTCCGGACTTTGGTTTCCAGAAGGAAATTGCTAGGCTGAAAAGGCTTAGGGAAAGCTTATCTGATTGCGCGACGTTGAAGGAGAAGTTGAGGACGATTGACTCGGATTCAAGGGTGAAGTCCTTTTTCAAATCGGTGAGGAGTGAGTTTGCAGGGGCGGGTTTGAGTGATTATGACTTGTATTTGCTGAAATGCGTTGTGGCCTCGGGGCAAGAGCATGTGTTGGGTGAATTTGGGGGAGAGTTGGTGAATGGTGAGCTTGAAAATGGGAGGAGTTCTATCAAAAGTGCTCTGTATGCATTGGCCGAGATGATTGAGAATTGGGACGTGAATGGAGGAGGTGGAAGCCAACGTCAAAAGGACGAAGAGAGAGACGCGATGAGGTCCCTGGTGAAGATGCTTGGAGAAGTCGAGCAGTTCTATGATTGCATTGGTGGAATCATCGGGTTAGTCTTATGATCAATTTATTTGATATGATATTTGGTTATTCTGGTCAATATAATTGAATTTTCCATTCTGTGATATATTTGGAAGAGATTATAGTTTGGGTGGATTGATATAGCGGCTGTTTAACTAGAGGCTTATGATATATATCAAGAGAGGTGCTGTGGCTTCTTTGGTTTTTTTACATGAATCCATTAGCATAGGCTAAGTACTTCTTGTCTTTATCGCATACTGCTGTTGATAGAGAAGATCACTGAAATTGGGGTGCGACTGTTCTTACCATGAGTTGCTATGCTGCATGTCAAAACTTAGGTCATTTAAACGAATTTTGTTGGTAATTATCAGCTTTTTGTGCTTATAGATTGTAGATTAAAGTTGGGCTTTGTCAATGGTTTTTAAGGAAAGTAATACTTATGGTTTGCCAGAACGCTCTGTCATTGGCCTTGTTTTCGTGTCATTGCTCATTGTTTTTATCTATTCATTTTGTTTCTTTCAACACACTGGACATTTTTATAACAGCAACATTGCGTTCTTGTCACTTCTTCAATGAAATAGCATTTCAATCTATTTGACAATCTCCCTCAATTTTTATACATTTATTCATTAGCACTTAATAAATAATGATGTAAAACATTTGCTTTTAATCTTCACTATTGTTTCTAATTTTTGGTTCAAACGACGATGCAATAAAATACACATTCCGAGGATATGAAATAATTTTTTACTTATTTAAATGATCTTAAAAATGTTTTTATTGTAGATATCAGATGTCAGTGTTAGAGCTGCTTGCGCAATTTGATCATGAAGGGCATAGCATTACGTGGTCAGAGCAGACAAATAAGTTATTGAAATGTCAGCTTGTGGAAACTCATCCTCCCTCTGTTGTTGATCTTTCTGAAGATACTGAATATGCATCGCAAGCTGCGTTTTGGGGGATTGAGGTCAGTTCATAATTGAGTTTTCTCCCGAGTTCAAAAACCTGGATCTAATTATTTGGTTTTACAAATGCTAACCCTATTTCAGGGTTTGCCTGACTTAGGAGAAATTTATCCTCTAGGAGGGTCCGCAGACAGGCTTGGCCTAGTACACCCTGAAACAGGTGAATGTCTTCCTGCTGCAATGCTTCCTTTCTGTGGGCGAACTTTGTTGGAAGGCCTTATAAGAGATCTTCAGGTATGTAAAATGTATTTATCTGGCCAAGAAATTTTACTTTTGCTTTTGTTTATTATAGCAAAGTGATTGATTATGAAATACAGGAGTTCTTTTAAAAAAATTATAAGTGATTATTATCAATTATGTTACGATCCCACATTGATTCCACATGAAAGTGTGGAAGGGTATATAAGTGGGAGTCAATCCTTAACCTTTGACCATGGTTTTGGGTTAAGTTAGGGCTCCCTAGCTTATATTCCTAACAATTGGCACTGTCTGTGGGAAAACTCGGGCGGGCTGCGGAATGGGGCTACCCGATGGTGGGCCCAGGGGTTGCCACCTCGGATGTGGGCCCAAGGGGGGTTGCCAACTGGGAATTGGGCCTTGGCATATGGGTTGCCACCTGGAGTGTGCCGTCCGTGGACGTCCGGCTTTAAGGGGGGGTCGATTGTTACGATCCCACATTGGTTCCACATGAAAGTGTGGAAGGGTATATAAGTGGGAGTCAATCCTTAACCTTTGACCATGGTTTTGGGTTAAGTTAGGGCTCCCTAGCTTATATTCCTAACAACTTAGAATTGCGTGTGTAAGTAATTTTGAGTGCTTTCGAATCAATGATTCTACTTAAATCTAGTAATCTTGAATCCATAATCTAAAAGCTGAAAAGGGTATGCTTCTACCTGATTATAGCTTCTCACTAATAATTTACTTTATTCAAATCTTTTACCAAACACTCAACATCTGCTTTATACAAATTTTGCAAACACTCATCACTTTCACCATTAAGCAATTTCACTTACTGAAAACATAATTTTGTAAACACCCCACAATGGTCCTGAGGGATTTAAACATGTCCAGTTGAGATTTAACTGACCAGAGCTTTACAATCTGCAAGGCTAGGGAGTTCTTGTACTTCAAGTTGTATGGAAAACAATGCATAACTCCTATTGCAATCATGACAAGCTCTGCGAAAAACAACAATTGGCATATTACTTCTCTTTGTGAAAGGCTCAGCTGGTTCGGACGAGGAAGATCAAACTTCAAACTTTTTGAACAGGTTTCATTTTGGTGCTAACATATTTCTGATGTTAATTTCATCATTGGTTTTGGCGTTTTTTGATTCAATTTGTCAATTGTAGCCTCTTGTTCCAACTGTTGCTGCAGAAGATGGGAATTGGATTGTTACTAGACCTTTTCAGCCCGTCTGTAAGCCTGGGGGTCATGGAGTGATATGGAAATTGGCCCATGATAAAGGGGTTTTCAAATGGTTTCGTGGTCATGCAAGAAAAGGAGCTACTGTCAGACAAATCAGGTTAGTTTCATTCTTATAATTTTTCTATTATTCTGAAATGGAATATCTACTAATACTGTGAATTTACAGTAACGTTGTAGCTGCCACAGATTTAACTCTATTGGCTTTGGCAGGAATTGGTCTGGCCCACAAAAAGGCAAGAACTTAATTGCTAATTATCATTAACTCCTTAAATAGCAGAAATGCAACTTTGTCATGTGTGAAGTTGTGTTGGGTGCATTAGGCTTTGTCGGGCTACTCAAAGACTATTTGGTGTTTAAGACTGGCAAAGAAATTACAAAAGGCCAAAAACTGAATTTGCTTTACTACTCTCTCCAAATAATTGGTCTATGAGTTCTATATATCTTTCATATCTGGGCAGACACAAATTTTACTCTGCTCTGTGTACTGTTAGATGCTGCTGATTTTTTTGCTAGATTTTTGTTCATTATAATTGTGTTTCATAACAAGGTGTTATATCCACCAAACAAGGATTACTTTTTTAGCAATGTCTTTTACTGTACCACTACATATATCACACTAGATATTTTGACAGTTCTCTTTTAGGCATTTAATTTTGTAACTTGCCTTGAGCATAGTAATGGTCGGAAGAAGCTCAAAATCTAATACAAATCATCATTAAGATGCCTTTTTTTTTCTTTCAGAAATTAGGATTTGCCTCATGCAAACGGAATTCTGGGGCAACGGAAGGCATCAATGTTTTATTTGAGAAGAATTTAGATGGAAAGTGGGCATATGGTTTCTCCTGTATCGAATACACCGAGTTCAAAAAGTTTGGAATCACTGATGCGCACCATTCTCCTAAAAGGTACTTTCGTACTTTTATTATGAGTACGCTATATCTTCAATGTTTTATTTTTATAATCTTATTTTTTTTCTCGTAGTACACATTCTAATACATGTTTTAATCAAATTTTCTTCATGAGGTAAATTGAATTATCTTTAAGACCATTATTTCATCATCACCAAAGCCCATTCTCACTACATGTGGGATCAGCTACACAGACTCTTGGGTTTATCACTCCTTTCGTGGATTATTTGGCAGTCTCTTGGGTTTCTTATTATGAATATTTCTAATGTATATATATCTACTGTTGAAAGCTCCTTATGGAGATATATTTCTGATTTCCTTTTTTTTCATTTTCTTTTCAGCTTGTTAATCATGTAATCACTTGTCTATAATATCCATGCTTTTGCAGTAAAGAACCAAGAAAATATTATGACTACCTAGTCATGGAAATTTTCATGTTTCTGCTTATGTTTAAAATGCCACGGCTTCCATGGTTTTCTTGAACAGAATGTCTTGAATAGTTCTAATCTGCAATGTCTTCCTTATGTTAAGTTTGCAGGCAGAGTTTCCTGCCAACACAAATATACTTTACGTGGATTTAGCTTCTGCTGAGGTTATTGGAGCAAGTAAAACTGAGAGCAGTTTGCCAGGAATGGTGCTTAATGTTAAAAAACCAATTACATATATGGATGAGTTTGGAATGAAGCACAGGTGAAAGTCTATATCTTGGGTTCTTTGTTTTATGTTAATACTGGTTGTGCTTTAACTACAACTACGCATGGTTGTTAATCTGACATTTGTTAGATAGTCTCTTTCTCAAAATGACTTAGTATTGGGGCAATATTAATGACATATTGACCTTCATGGACTACTTTTTAAAATGAAATCATGCCATGACATGTTTTTTGTCTGCGAACATACTTGTCCAACCCTATGAGTTCCACTTTGTTGCCACCGATATTGATTATGTATACTCTTAAGTCTTTACAGGGAATTTAGATTAAAAATATTTGCAGATTTACAATTTACTCAAATTAAAGTGTGCTGATTCTATAATGAAAGGAAAAAGTAAACCATGCTAGGTTAGAATTTGTTTGACGATGGTGGCATTTTCTTACTCTTTATACATAAGTTCTTAAATCTTGCATGAATGGGGTTCAATAATTGTAAAGGATTCTAAGCAAAAAAAAAAAAAATTGTAAAGGATTTCATTGTCTTTTGACTTGTTTGATCTTTTATAATCAGAAAATAATGAACAATGTCTAGGTCTCGTGATGGACATTTCGCTTGTTTAACCAGTACCTTCTTTATATATTATATGTTTTGTGGTTATACTCAGTCGGGTTATTTTCTATAATAGTTCTCTTAGCAATCTCCATTGTTTTGATCTGTTATAGTGTTCTTGGAGGCCGTCTAGAATGTACAATGCAAAATATCGCTGACAATTTCGCCAACATGTATTCTTCTCGACGTTTTAAAGGTGTAGAAGGTCTGGAAGTTTGTTCTATTCTTTGCAAATTATTTACCATTTTTGTCGTAACTTTTATGCTAACATGGTAGTTAATCTGGTTAAAACAATTTCAGATGATCTAGATACCTTTATCGTATATAATGAAAGAAGAAAGGTCACGTCTTCTGCTAAGAAGAGAAGGAAGCATGCCCACAAGTCTATGCAACAGGTCCAAATTGATACACAATCTGATGCTTATCTTTTGAAAAAATTGATAATATAAACACATAGTACACAGATAGATACATACATACATGCATACATTTATGTATGTGAGTATAAATTCTCATATATAATACACATAAATTCCTTCTCCTGGAATGTAATTGAGCAACGAGCTCAAGTTTCCCAAAGTTTTGATTACTAGCGGTGGTCTCAAATTTGTGGAAACTTGGCACGAGCTCTTTCAATATGCTCAAAGAGACTCTTACCAAAACTTACCATTGCAGACCCCAGATGGTGCTCTGTTGGACATATTGCGCAATGCTTATGATTTACTTTCTCATTGTGATATAGTAATTCCAAAGGTATTTTTTGAGATCTCTTTCAGATATTAAATTATATAATATTTCAAACCACAGTTTCATCTCGCATTATTTTGTGTGGTTGAAAATTATGAGAAGAGGCTGATATGCAAATTCTATTCTTGTTTTAACAGATTGAAGGTAATGAAGAATATGTTAATTCTGAACCCCCATATCTCATCCTCCTCCATCCTGCTCTTGGCCCGCTTTGGGAAGTTACGAGACAAAAGGTAATGTCAATTTTCTTTTCACTAATTCTCATATGCTATCAGAACTTTTAGGTGATGTTTGTTTTGGGTTTTAAAAACCAGGATTTGGGTTTTGAAATTTAAAATCGGTTCTAGATCGAGATTTTGAATACCGCTTTTAAAAAACCACCGCTATAACATCTATAAACCTATTATCACACTGTTCAATACAATCAATACTCTCTCCTTGAACTTTAATATTTTTACACTCAACAATAATATAATAATGCAAATTCATTCTCTCTTACACATTGATTTGACATAAAGTTAAATCTCATCCTACTGAAAAACTTAAACAAACAAACAACTCTCTTTTCAGGAGCCTTTGCTTTCTTCTTTTGATACTGTTGTTCCAATATCCATGGAACATTTCTGTGTTACCGATGATTTTGGATAATGAATAGAACTCGCTAAAAAAAAAAGAAAAAAAAAAAAGAAGATTTCAGAAACCGATTTCTAAAATCACTTAAATCCCAAAACAAACATCATCTTAAGCTCCTTGTAGAATGAAAAGCCTTGACAAGAAGCTCCTGAGGGTTAGGTGGTGAAGTGACCAGATTTTGTTTTCTAATTTTGCTCCTAAATGACATTCTTATGTTTCTGTTGTATTTATATTTTCTATCTTCTTTTGATCTTGAAACTTTTATTGGGGCAAAATATGTGTATTGACTGTGTTTTTGTCTATCTTCTCATTTTGGCCAGTTTCTGGGTGGTTCCATTGCAAAGGGCTCTGAGCTGCAAATAGAGGTTGCTGAGTTTCTATGGAGAAACGTTGAGGTAGTACACTTGTAAACATACAATTGTCGTTTCACTCATTTACTTGTTCCTTATCTGTATTGCTTGATGCAGCTTGATGGAAGTTTGATCGTTTTGGCTGAAAATGTTGTAGGCTCAACTAGAACTAATGAATTAGATGAAGCTATATTACACTATGGAAAGAGGTATTCCTATGCCCAGTTGTAATGAACAATGGACATGGATAGCCATATTATGTGCCCTCCCTAACAAAAGTTTCACTGATGCAGTTGTGCGAGGTGCAAACTAGAGAACGTTAAAGTTCTAAATGATGGAATAAATTGGATCTCGGGAGATAATTTGTATTGGAAGCATGATGTGCAGCGGTTTGAGGCCTTAAAGGTTGTACTCCATGGAAATGCTGAATTTGAAGCAAAGGGTGTTGTAATACAGGTCAGTTTGGTATTCCTGTACTAGTTTCCCATGATAAATACTTCTAAACACCAGTTGTGCATCGTAAAACTCAGTGTATTTTTAAATGGTATTAGTTGTTTACTAAAAGGTATTAGTTGGTCAGTATTAGCTATTTTTTGAAATAACTTCATCTCATCTAAAAGTCGGAACTTGTAGAGAGGTGTGTAAAAAATTCATATATATTAATTCCCTAACACTCCTCCTCACTCTTGGGCTGGATTCTCAACTCTACACTCTGGGGAGTCATTGATTGGACAATTTAATATGGGTGGAGTTTCTCTCTGCGGGATTTGAACCCAGGGCGTGGGCGTGAGCCAAAGGCTCTGATACCATGAAAACGTTTCATGTCATCTACAAGACCAAACTTGTAGAAAGGTGTGGAGTCAATTCATTTATATTAAATTCCCTAACAGTTTTCACTAAACAATATTAGTTGTGCACCAATTGCATGGTGCAGTTGGTGCACTCATTCCTATAGGCGTGTTATCCTTGCATTGGAAGCAATTTTACGTACACTGAACTTTTGCATTTCATACTATTGAAAATACTAAATTATAATTGTTGGAGAAAAAGGGACATCAATTTTAAATTTCTGTTTGGTAGCCCAAGATTAGATATGAAGAAACCCCAAAGATCAATTTGGGTTAGGACGAAGTTAAAGATTGCTGGGTTTTTGTGTGGTTGGTGGATTTTGACATTTATGGTGAACTGAGAGACTTTCAATATCAAATGGAAGGACACATTACTTATTCTGGATAAGTCATATAAATATTTTTGTTGGGTGATAAGAATTCTGATTCTCTGAAATGCATTTTTTTTTAAACAAGAAGAACATGACTGATGATTGAGCATTTTTACTGATTCCCTAAAATGATGGGTTTTTTTTTTTTTTTTTAAACCTTAAATAGCCCTAAAGTTAGTAAAGTGTGATATTTCTGTCAAATTATTGTATGCAGTAAAAGTATTGGTCTTCCACTGTTACAGTTACACATTTAATTATCCTAGTTAAACCACCATTTATAGATATTTATCATATGGCCTCTGAGATTACAATTCTTTAAAGTTTGAGTTTGAAAAAGATCATGTAACAGAGTTTACAAAATTATGAAATCTTTAATATTCAATAGTTAAAAAGAACTGGCCATAAGCTGGGAATTCTATCTATGATTAATTTTGTCACTTGTCTCAAAAAGTTGCATTGGTTGTATAAATACACAAAATTTCAACTATTTATCTGCTATGCAGGGAAATTATGTTTTTGATGTCCCAGATGGGCACAAATTGCAGATTACAGAAGGAAGTTCAGGTTAGTGTTAGATGTGTCTGGTTTAGCTGGTTTCTGTTATTGCAAGAGTTTCCTAATTCAATTGTTTAGTATTTTACTTTATTTGCTTAAATAACTATTTAGCCAAGTCATTATGGTGATTTATGTGGGATACAGAAACATCACGCTCATTCACTCTCATTTGCATGTGATATGTTTCAAGTGATAAATAGCATTAAATATGTCTAATAATTTCAACTTGCAATTGATATCTTCAGCGAAATAATTGGAAAGAACAGAATGTGATATTAGGTTCCAGCATATAGATTATGAAGCACATAGTGTTTGTGTCAAATCTATATATTACAAAATTCAAAGTATGAAAACATTTTGTCCTAGTGGTGCTCGAACTCAGGTCATAGAACCGTATCGGGCATGCCAACTGTTTAACAGTAAAAAAATAGTGCTTAGAAATATTTAAAGTTTGGACTTATGCCTGGCATGGGAGACATGCATAATGATATGGTAGGCTTATTTTCCGATGTTTATGGAATTCTTTATGATTTTTTTGTTCATTTTTCATCATACTCATAACCTTCCATGTTTAATCAAGATTTCTTTTAAATTGAAAGACTGGTATAGCAGAAGACACTTTTTATGACCTTTTTGTGATGTAGTTAGTGTTTGACTTTGAATGTATGTCTATGCATGTTGATGAGAACATATATTAAGCTTTAGCATATCTGTCGATTGGATTATTTAACATTTTAAAAACATACTACTAATTTTAGTATTTTATTCAATTTGTCACTTCAGGTTTAGATGTTCAGTTGATGCCTATTGAGGCAGAATGGATGGATAGTGGAACGTGGTTTTGGAACTATAAAACAAGGGGCTCACACATTGAACTAGAATTGATAGAGTTGTAAATATTAGGCCTACCTCACGTGGTTCACGGATAAATGCAATGGCCTGCAACAGTGCGACCATGTCCTGCCTGGTTGAACACAAGTTGAACCAACGGTCACAACTGTTGCTTTTGTAATCATATGTAAAGAACAAAATCTAATTAATATAGTTGTTAAATTCTTTCAGTTTTTCCTTGGTACTAATGTTAATTACAATTCCTTCATCTTTTATGCTAATTTTGATTGGTTTGGTGCTACTAGATTATTTCCTGTTGGTTTATATGCTAATATTTAATTAGCTACTGGGATTTGATGATGAAGGCATGGGATAAGGCTCTGTTGGCTAATTTTTACTTCTGTGAAACAGTTATGGTTTTACTCAGCATCCTAGCACTCGTGGAATCTCACAGGTAATACTGTTGTCTGTTGATATGAATTTGTTCACCCATATGTGGTTAGTAACAAGGCAAAGTCTTATGTGAACCAGTTTTACCATGCATCTGGTTTGCATTTTGTGTGTTTTTTAAACAGTATTAGTTGTTTTATTAAAAGGTATTAGTTTGATGGTATTAGTTGTATCATTAAAAAGTATTAGTTGTTTTACTATAAAGTCCTGACCAAAAAAAAAAAAGTTGTTTTACTGTAAAGTGGTAATTGCAAACCAGTTGTACAGGAACTGTTTTACATAAGACTTAACTCCTCTTCTTGATAATGTATTTTTCTTTTTGTCGGATCCGATTTATTAATGCAATTTCCATTGCTGCAATGAGTAGTCTTTACCTTGTATCTCTTCATATAGTATTGGTTATTTATCTTTCCCCATTCGTTGCACTAGCATTCACCTTCATCTTTGAACTTCACAAATTTATTTCAGATACTCAAAGTGAATAAAAAAACAGTATATCTTCTTATGCAAATGTACATTCTTTCTACTGTTACTTATCATCTTTTACATTATGTCTTCCATCAGGAATTGTGATTTACGAGCAGCATCTGTTGAGTATTCTAAGCAGAGCATCAGCTTTCCGTCGAGCTCTCAACGACCCATCGGCGGTTAATCTCTGAAGACAAGGAACACTAAACGGATTCTTCACAAGTGTTCGTGCAATTTCCTCTCCCCCATCCTTACACAGCCCCAGAAGAAGAGTAATCGAGTTCTCCTTCCCCTTAGAAGACCCAAATCTCAAAAGATCAATAAGAAGTGGTACCAAATTCCAACTCATTCTCATCTCCTCCAGTCCTTCTGTACACCCCAGAAGAAGAGCAAGCACAGCTAAGGCATCATCGGTGATTCCTGCCTTATCATCAGTCAGCAGGACAATAAGCAAAGGAACTGCCCCAGCAAGTATTACCTTTACTCTATTGGCATTGAAAACCGCAAGGTTGAAAAGTGCCGTTGCAGCATCCCTTTTTCCTGCTGTAGTTCCTTCACCAAGGAGCCCCACCAAAGCGGGAATAGCTCTCGGGTGGGCCCCGATTATTGTTCTAAACTCAGCTATTATTGACAGGCTGAAGATTGCTGCTGCTGCATTTTCTTTAGCCTCCATTGTTATCCCCATTTGTAAAACATTTACTATGCTGTCAATTGCTCCAGCTGCCATAATTAATGTTTTGTTGTTATCATATATTGAGAGGTTGAGCAATGCAGTTACTGCATTTTCTTGGATCCTCGAATCAGGTGAATTTAGCAGAGTCACCAGAAATGGAATTGCTCCTGCTTCAGCAATTATTCCACGGTTGTCCATTCCCGTTTTTGCAAGTAACCGAAGCTCGTATGCTGCCTGCCGTTGGATTTCCAGCGATCCCGTTGCTAGTTTTCCTACCAGAAATTCAGCCATCATTTTTATAGCATCTGCAGCAACTTTAGTTGCAGAAATATGATCGATAGCAGCCTTGCAAGATCTTCTCTTATAGCCACTTCTTTCCACCTCTGAAGATGACATGGATTCCGTTCTTGCAATCATGTTTTCCTGGTACCATTGGTGTATCAGACTTTTCAGAGCATAGTTAGGTATGAGGGCCATGTGAATCAGCTTCTGCCCGGTTTTCGGGCACGTATGGTGGCCAGAATTTATCCACTGCGCTATAGAATTCCGATCATAAGTATGCCCTGATGCTACAATCACAGGATCATGCATAAGGTCAAGTGAAATCGGGCAGCGCAACTCATCAGGTATGGAATGGGAAAATGATTGATCATGACGATTGTTCATGTTCATCGGCATTTTGCGCTTCTTCAAATCCTCGTGGGTTTTCAGATTTTCATCAATTGTAGATTTCGATAGTGAAATCAAGAATATGAGATTGTTGATATTAGCAACAACAATAAGGCCACCTGTGCCTGCTTGCTTCTCGGCTTCTGCCCGTAGTTTTGACATCTCCTCTTCATATTCCTGTGGGCTTCTTAAACCAATGCTGCTCATAATTTCTCTAGTTCTTACATCAATGAAGCCTTTGTTCTTTCGATGCATCTCAACCGTCAGTTGGAGAAGCTCATCCTTTCTTTGAGAATCCGCAAGATCAACACATAGTTGAACTCTTCTGGCTTGCTTGTGAAGCAGTTCAACCTGCTCTTTGGTATCTGCTGTTAAGTTTAGCAGAATCAGGGGGAGAATATCAAGTGCTCTAGCCATCTCCTTCACCAGTGTGTAGAATTGATTGGAGATGTGTTCCGTCTGCATCAGATTCCAAATTGCGCTTCCGTCCCTGAAACTCTCGAGCAGAATCTTCACTCTTCGTATAACCGAGTAGAGCTCGGTGAGACACAGGATTGAAGATGGTGGGAGTGGTTTCTGTATCTTTTCTTGAATCTCTTCGAACAATGAAGAAAGCAATGTGATTCTTCTCATCATTGTTGAGATGTTTTTTCTCTGTAGTGAAGGATTCTTTTCCAGAGATGAAACTTCAGTTGAAATTTGGAGCAGGGATTCCAGCAATGTTGTTGCTGGAAGAAACCCTGAGGAGACCATCAGACCACCATTCATGATCACTCTTATTCTTTTTTCATTTTCAATCTTGATAAAACAAGATTTATTTGATCACTTGTGTTTATTTGATCAACTGTTCATATGTTAATTTTTGAATGATTTTCTGGGAATGATTCAGTTTCTCTAATCTTCTTCATTTCGATGAAATAATATGGTAGATTATTTCACCTTTCTGTTTGTACTTTTGTGTAGATGACAAAAGATGGTGATTGGAGAGGGATGCTTCAGTTCTTGTGATACTGCCACTTGGAGGGCATACTGGCCTGCAGGTTATTTATATTCTCATATATATATAAAAAATATGTATTTATGTGTGTAAAAGTGGGATTGACTTGGCTTAATTAAAACATGTTTGGTTCCATCATATGAATATGTATATTAAATTGGTATAAATTGATGAAAGCTGCTCTTTGGACTTTTGTTACGTGTACTGCCTTGCCAAATCAAAATCTGATTCATATATTTGTTTTGAGATTGATGTTAAGCATTAAATATTTAAAGACAAAATGACTTTTTTTGTTCTTATTGTGGATTAGCTTCATACCAGGACAACTTCTTATGTAAGATCGACACAAATTGAAAGTTATCATACTACTCGTTAGTTTAATTTTCCTTTTTCTTTTTAACTAGTTGCTAAATTTTCATTTCTCTCTCATAAGACGGTTTCATAAATCAATGTCTCGTTTTCCTTCTGTCCATTTGTCGAGTGGGTCTCATGTGCACCAGGTGCACCGTGCACTCCATAGTGTATTTTTAGAATTATGCAACTTATTGCACTGAAGTATATAAGTTTTTTACATTGAACCGCGCAATTTGTTTCCTATATTAATAGTTGCACGGTTCAATGTAAATAAATTGTATATTTCAAACAGATTGAGTCATGTGCGGATCGAATTGAGTCAAACATATTTTTTTATAAATTTCGCGCTAAGGCAAAATAGCTAAATTTGCTCTGAGGTCTATGTTACTATATGGACAAACATTTATTACTATAAGTACATATATGTGTTACTATCAGAACAAATAATATATACTTGTTTTTTTAGTACACATATTTGTCTGTAAAATATTGAAAATTATGTTATTATACACTCATAAATGTGTTATTATAAAGAAAAATATGTGTTACTGAAACCAAACGACAATCTCTCAATTGCATCTGCTTCCCCTACATTTTTTATTTGCTTCTCATTCTGATCTGTGATCAACTGTCTTGAGTAAATTATCAAACCACCAAATTACATAATTTAATTAGTAAAATAAACTTCTTTTTTTTCGTCAACACATAATTGCTTTTGCAATAACACATATTTTCTTTTATCGTAATATAGATTGAGAGCACGTTTTTTTGCTTTTTCTTTACATGATTTTTTTGGAAAAATTCGTTTGATCCGATTTAACACACGCAGATTTTGTGAATTTTCAGCTCCTTCCCATTTAAACTAATATTTTGTGAAAATCTTCTAAGTGTAATTATTTCAAGGCAAAGTATTATAAACAGTTTATGCACAGATCATTTTATCCTATTACTTGTAAAAATTAATATTATTAGTCTTAAGACCAACACCATTGTCTGTGAGAACCAATACTTCAAATACTTAGGGAGTGGGGATACATAAGGTATTAATGTTTTAGAATAATATAGAATTTAGTCAATCATTTTGATCCGAGTTTTGTTGATTCCATGATCTGTATGAAAAATAATATTACTGTTAAGGGAAACTTGTTTGAAGAATAAACACACTTGCATGTCTCAAGTGAAAAAGGATGTTTTTTCTTGTTGAAAATGATACATTAAAAATAATGAGGCAGGTTGTATTACATTATATTTGGACAGTGTAATTTATGCATACTACTCATTTCGTTTAAAATTAATTGCTGTTTTAGCATGACATTTTGTTTAAAATTATAATAATTTTTTGATGTTTTAACATTTTTCATCCTTTTTTCCAAATTTTACCCTTACGGGTACTATATCGTGTAATAATAACAAGGTAACGTCTAATAACACACGAGTTTATACTTTACACATTTAAAATAAATTTATGTTTAAAATGCCCTAAATATAAATAGACTAAGATACCCTAATGTATACTCCTTATCATATTAAAATTTTAAAACATTTTTTACTCAATACACCCCAAATCTAAATTCATATACATCATCTTCCCCAATTCATTTATACCATTCTTGAAATTTGAACAAAAAACATAAACCTTAACCTTCCAAGATTCCTACATCTTGAAGACTCATATCAAATAATAGATAAATTGAGTTTTTGTAAATTTTCTTATGCATTTCGTAAATTTAAATGATAGATATATAAAGTTTTTACGTATTTAGTGTTAAAAAAATTGCGACTGAAAATCGAAAAGTAACAATCGATCAGAGCTGACTTTTTGTTTTGTCAACTAGTGTGGTTGACATTTTTCAAAATCGACAAGAATGGTTGACATCTAAAAATATTGGCAAGATTTGTCGACCTTTCTAAATTTTGGCCAGTGTGGTCGACATTTTATAGGAGGGGGTAAAATAGACTATTTAAGTTGAGTAAAATGTAAAAATTAAAATAAGTGTGTAGAGTAATGGGTGTGTAGAGCAAAAATTTGTGTGTGATTAGCCTTGCCTTTTTATTTTCACAAACTGGAAATCTATTTTACTCGCCACTAATGCAAAAAAAAAAATTTTGTAACCATTTTAGCGTTAACCGTTATTAAAATATTATTTTATCCACTTAGTCAGTTAGTATCCTAGAATTTGCTCTTACTCGTTCCAAAATCCTTACCTTATTCCATAAAAAGAAAATGTATAGATATTTCAAAACTTCAACTTAAAAATTTAAAATATGTTAGTGATTAGTGTTTTCCTTTGTAATAATAAGTAATAACCATATTTGGATGGAGAGAAAGAGAGTGCATGAGAAGCATATTTGGATGATAATTTTGAATTTCTAGGATTGCTAGAGATGTTTAGTCATTAAAATAACAATTCAATTAGCTTTGGTGTGATTTGATGAACCAGTTTTTCTAACTTATTCATGTCTCCCTTAAAATAGGTTATTCATGCCTCCATGTCCCCGGCGCAGCAGTACGCCGACAGGATGCAATTAAACGCCGTCACATTCGGCCGGACGCCTCCACCACGCACCACGCGGCGGGCATGTCCCTCCGGTTCTTCGCGAGCGCGCTGATGATAGGGCAGAACGTGATCGCCGAGGCGCCGTGGTTGTTCATCGCCATTGCCTCCGCCACGCGCAGCGCGTCGTCAGTGTGGCGCTGCCGCGCGAGCTGCGCCACGAGCGCGTCGTGCGCGTGTCTTCTGGTGGACCGCGGATCTAGATCGTCGAGGGCGGAGATGCTTGCTGCGATGAACTTGAATGTGTTGGGGGTGGAGAGACGGCGGCGCACGGCGGCACTGATGAGGTCGTCGTAATTGGCGGCGGGGTATGGGTGGTATAGTAAGAGGAATTGACGATGGTGTTAATTGATTGAAAACAAACATTTTATTGAGCCTGCGAAGATGAATCATTTGCATTAGGGTTTATGGCGAAGAAGGGGAGAGTCATTTGGCATTATTTTTATTTACCTTAAAGGTGGACGCCACATAAGCGAGGTAGTCAGAAACCCCATTTTGGACTTTAAAACGACGTTGTTTTGATTTTTTGGCCAATTTAGGACCAAAATTGTACACTATCAGAAAAATTATAACTAAATCGATAAATTTAACTTTTTTTGGATTAAATCTATATTGATAGATAGTTATGGAACCAAGTATAATTTTAATTTCTTCTCAAATTATGTTATACACTAGCAATTTTGTTGTGCAACACACATATTGAATTATATTAATTTTTAAATGTGAGATTGTGTAATGGGATGAATTAATTTACAATAAAATTAAAATTTATTTTGTTTACCTACTCATTAATCTATATTAATTTCTTCTACTCTTATTTTTCATTAATATATAAAGATTTATATATATATATAAAGATTATATATATATGAATAAGGGTGAGTATACCCACTTTAATAACTAAAAAAAAGTTTGACAAAAACTTGTGTAGACCTGGTTCATACTATGAACCCGGGTCAAACCAGACTCATACACACAAAACGGGTCATATATATACAATCCAAGCCCATTTCAATCAATTTATTTTCACGTCATTTCCCTTTCTCCTCTCTCCCACTCACGGCCGTGCGAAACCACTCCACGTAACTGCTCTGCGACTCTTCGTGCGACGGCAACGGCGACTACTCTGCGACGCGATGACGACTCCACGACGGAACTCGACGATTTTTTACCGATCTACGACGGAGCGTGGTGTTTCAGCGGTAGAGAAATCGTGGTTGATGGGGATTGTACGTGTGGTGGTTGGCCGCGACGTTGGCGGCTGTGAAGTTGCGTAAGAGTGACGGAGTGGTGTGGTGATGGGTGGCATTGGAGACTAACAATGTGAAGAGGGAAAAGATGGTGAAGAATTAATTGATTTCTGAATAACAATGAGAGTTTTTTTGAATAAGAGTGAGAGTTTTATAGAATAACAGTGATAGTTTAATAACATGATAGTGAGAGTTTTATAGAGTGATAGTTTTATAGCGTAATAGTGAGAATTTTATAGAATAACAGTGAGAGTTTTTCTGAATAACAGTGAGAGTTTTATAGAATAACAGTGATATTTTAATAAGATGATAGTGAGAGTTTTATAGAGTGATAGTTTTATAGCGTAACCGTGAGAGTTTTATAGAATAATAGTGGGAGTTTTTTTGAATAATAGTGGGAGTTTTTTTGAATAATAGTGAGAGTTTTATAGAGTGATAATTTTATTTTATAGCGTAACAGTGAGAGTTTTTTAATAACAGTGAGAGTTTTTTTGAGTAAAAGTGAGAGTTTTTCTGAGTAAAAGTGAGAGTTTTTCGCAATCGCGCTATTAATGTCCCTTACACCTTCATCTTCATTGCGTGGATTAATGAGCGCACGACGGCGCGAAGGCCGTCGTTGAAGCTGATCGTCGCCGCGACATTGTCGTGGCCAACACCTGCAATGTGTTCTCCTAAGACACGACGGATTATGGAGTCAGGTTGTTGGTTGATGTTGTGAGGAGAATCAACGAGCGATGGGTTCGTAAGGCGACGTTGGCATGTTAGCACGGCAGAGAACAACGCGAGGAATGAGAGTGAGACGAAAATTCGGGTCAACCCATTCTCAAAATGGGTCATATTAAATTAGGGTTCATAGTGTGAACCTGATTCACATGAGTGTTACTCAAAAAAGTGTATACCCATTTCAATATGAAAAAAAGCAATATACCCAATACATATTTTTCACCCAAATATACCCTCAAATTTTAAATTGGGTCTCATCACTAATCCCCCTACCCCCAAACCGTAACCCCCTCCCCCATTTATTACAAAATTTTGAATTTGGTCCCATCAAAATTCATTACTCTTTCCATGGTGTTTACGTTTATGTGCATCAAATTAAACTCTTTCCATTAAAATTTATTTTTCCATCAAATTAAACTCTTTCCATTAAAAAAAATCTTATATTCTAATGAATGAGTATTAAAAAATATTTCAAAGAAAATTTAATTGATTTGTGTATATCTCCAATTGATATGAATATTGAGAAAATTACTTTTTGATACAAAAATCTCCAACACATTACTCTTAGGTGCAAGTTACTTTTATAATTATTACTAGATGCAAAACTTAATACACAATACCCACGATACCTTTTTCTTCCAATTAACCCACAAACATCACACATTACCCTCGTATTATATTTCTCTCCTCTTCTCTCTCTTCCTCTCTCAAAACTCCCCCAACCCCTCAACCACAAAACCAAACCAGCGGCTCCACCAGCACCTTCACACCCTCTCCCTCACGAGGCGCCACAACATACTAACCAGATCGAATTCGATGCCGCCTACAAGACTCCATCACCGCCTCCGCAACCGCTCTCTCTATTTCTCTCCCCCATTATCTCTTCGTCTTCAATCTTCCAAAAACCAGACGGCGGCGATGGCTTGTGGTGTATCGTCGCCGTCGTCGCCCCATTCTCCTAAGCCCCAAAAATATAAACCAGACGGCGGCGATGGCTTGTGGTGCATCGTCGCCGCCGTCGCCACATTCTCTTAAGCTGTCGCGCGCGACCCCTACAGCGGCCTTTACCACCACCGCCTTCATGTGCGCCGCCGCCGCAGCCTCCGCCTCCGACGAACTATCTCCTTGCGAGGAAGAAGACGACGGATCTGGTTGATACAAGGATTTTTCGCAAAAGTGGTTTGTAATTTTTTGGAATCTGGTGTTTGTAGAGAAGGTATGGCATAACACTATGGTTGTAGCAATCTGGATCTGGGATTTTTTGGCTTTTTTTTAGATTTTGATGAACATGTTCATGTATTTGATGAAAATGTGCATGTCGAAAATGATTATGAAAGTGTGTAAATTTAAAAATTTTAGATATGTAAAATTTTACAGTTTTTCAATTTTTGATATGAAAATTTCAAATTATAATATTTTTCTTCTTTTATTAAATTTTTATGAATGTCTAATTTTTTTAAGTATGTTTAATATGTATTTTATGTTTATTTCACAAATCGGCGCGCAGGGAGGCAGGGGGGCATCGTCGATCTGGATTTTTGAGGTAGGGCGCCGTCGCCGATCTGGATTTCTGGCGGCGGCGGTGGGTGCTGGTTTAGGTTTTGTGTTTGGGGCAGGTGGGATTTTGGGGCTGAGCGTGTGAGATGAGAGAGGTTTGAATGTTTCCTCACAATATATTTTCTTTCCTATTTTTAAAATGTTTCCAAGCCCTATTGTAGATGATGAATCTGAAAAATAGAAGGAAAAAATGAATAGGACAATGAAGAGTGAGTGTAATTTAACTGGTAAGAGTTGACTTCTTTATTTTTATGGAGAGTAGCAAATTTTCGGTGCAAGAGAGTAAATGTGAGGAAAGAGAAATGGTAGGTGTAGGGGGATTGTACTTTCTTCTGCATTGATTTGACCGAAGCAAGGTTTGGAAAGAGAG
The DNA here is from genome assembly GCA_037126765.1 of Stenogyne calaminthoides. Classification (NCBI taxonomy): domain Eukaryota; kingdom Viridiplantae; phylum Streptophyta; class Magnoliopsida; order Lamiales; family Lamiaceae; genus Stenogyne; species Stenogyne calaminthoides. The sequence goes on from JBBCBC010000009.1 coordinate 9,772,037, forward strand.
AGAAGAAGGGTATAAGGATCACGTGACCCAAGTCCACCACATCAAAAAAAAAAAAAGGTATAAGGGTCTTTTCAGGGACTATTTTAAACCTGATACTAATTATAAAAAATCTTTGTACCTAAAAATAATTGGGCATTGGTCTCGCACCAAAAAGTAATCCACTCATGAATATTTGTATATTTGAAAAATAAAATTTTGACCAAATTTCAATTCTATTGTGTATATACTGGGCAATATCATAAAAATTATGCTCGGTATCAATTAATAAATACTAAATATTCTATTTACTAGTAATTACTTAGAAATGCTCCTAAACACTAAAATTTATAAACTGTCATAATTTATAATAAAATAATAACTGGTTAATAAAAATAATTAAATACTAAAAATTTAAGCAATAAATTATAAATAAATATAATTAATTATTAAATAATGAATAACCCTAAACACTATAAATAATAAAAATATTTATAAAAGTTAATAATAAATAATAAGACTTAAATATTGAATACTAGAGCTTAAGTGATAAATAAATAATAACTAGATTTTACTAATGCAAAACACAACGAGTTAAACATAAAATAACACACTTAATTAAAAAGAATAGTCGTTGGAGTTATTTTTAACCTTACAACACAATAGTTCTACATTTCTTAAAATTAAAAATACTCACGATATGCTCTACATTTCTTGAATAAAAGATACTCCCACAATGGTTCTCTGGTAAAAAGTCGATATGAGTATGAATGCATAACCACCTACACCAAATTATTTAACAATTAATACATTAGAATATATAACAAAAAATAATTTGGGTAGGAACAAAGGTACCCAGTTTAAAGTTTATTGCAATAATACCAGCGATTAGCATTTCATGAACTTTGTTTTGAGCAACTGCGTTTATTATGTCCAGGTTCTCTGCATATGGAATATATACTTTCTAACAGCAACCCTCCTGGGAGCTTCAAGGAGGTTGGTTGTGGTAGTTGATTCTTGGCACGTGGAACGAACATGAGATTTCCGTCTTGAGGTTGATGTTTCTAATCCAGATGATCGTCTACTTTGTCGTGGTCGTCCAGCTTGCCTAGGTTGCGTAGGCGGATAACACCTCATGGAGTTTACCCATTCCGGGTTGTCCCAGTGGTTAGGGTGAGGCACCGGCACAATCTTACCTCCCCACATACCTTTAAGGCACTCAGTCTTGTAATAGTGGTTGACAAACTCACTAATGGGGTAATTAGCATATCTATAAGATTAAAAAAATAATTAATGCACAACACACCACACGATTTATATATAATGTATAAGAGGTCAGACAAATATCAATATGAGTACCTAATAGCCGCAGCAGCATGAGTACACGGCATCAACAACCCCTGAAACTCTTCACAATCACATTTCCCATGCATCAAATCGACAATGAAGAACTCTGAAAAAACCGACACCTTGTATTGGTTATCTCCCAAACTCGTGACAACTAGCTTGCTTGCTTGCATCTTGACATCAATCATTTTCTTGGAAACTTCTGGACAAAGAATCTGCTTATGGGCCCATGCTGCATCACGTCGTTCAGTGAACGAAGACTCAATAATTGTTCTCACACATTCAAGCATAGATACAACTGGAAGCCTCCGAGCCCAAAGAAACTTTTTATTCCAAGACTCAACATCATTAGAGGTCATAAATTCATAACGTTTAACTGGGAAACATACTCGGGCCCATCATTTAGGATCCGTAGTGTTGAGCTTATGCATTAAACGCCCACTTGGATCAGCACGCTCTAATGTATCCATGCAACTGACTTGATCGGAATTTTTGGTTAAAAATATTTTCCTACTCCCCCGCAAGAGTACGGGATCGTCGTAGTAGTGTAAGTAATTTGACCAAGTATTTATCGAACCCAAGAGACTAGAAGAGGAGTGGACCCCCAAAGTTATACGTATCCATGGTATTATAGAAGCGATAAAAGTTTTTTTAATTTTAAAAGCAAGTTAACTCAAGTATCAATTTTCAACTAAAGACAAGAAGAATTAAAACTAACAATTAACTACTAATCAAGTAAAGTAAGAACAAAAAGTAATTAAGTAATTAAAACTAACTTTCGAGGGAAAGTGCAAGGGTGAGAGAATTGCTTTGGGTGTTTTCCTTATGTGGGGTCACTAACAAGTTCACAAACCAACTACTCAATTATGTCATAAGTGGTGATTTAGCTAGGAACAATCACTAAAATGTGTAGACCAATCCTTTTTGAGACCTAGGTGAACTACGTGAATTAACTAGCACCTAATTAATCTCATAATCTCCTAAGATTGTGACTAAAAAGTTTCAACACGGTTACTAATTCCTAGACATCGTCTCCTCACCAACCTCATAGACCTCTACTCGATTAATGTTTATTGTTGTTGTTCTAGCCACTAGTCAACTTTTGATTGAACTAGCTACTAAGTAATATCAAATTACTCAAATTGAGACTCAAACTCACAACCTAATCATGCATATCCAACCCTAGTTGTAATACACAAAAATAAGAATGCTAGCTAATAGAATCAACAAGATATTTTAAACATTAAACCCACAACAATAGAAACTATAGGAAATCACTCACATAGACATAATCAAGAAATTAGTTCACATACCCATCAATTTCCCCACATATATCCAACACCCAAAGCAAATAAGCTTAGCTCATGGTTCTAGAAGAGAAACTCATGACTAAAATGAAGAAATATGATAAACTCATATTAAAATGATGATTAAACAAGAGATTATAGAAAGATATTAACTCAAAAGATGAAATAGATAGAAAACTTGAAATATAAAACATAAACTCCTTCAATCTTGCTTGTAAATGCAAATAGTTCTTAAATCTAGCTAAACTATGAATTTCTAAAGAAATCTACACTAAAGACTACTTAGAAAAATGAAAAATATCACTTTAAGACACATGATGGAAGAAAAATGCTCAAAAGCTTAAACCCTATAAAACTGTCAAAAAACTCCATACTGTCTTTTTCCTACTGTCGAATTCCCTCTGCCTTTCGTGTCTCCTCCCCCTCGCTCAAAGTCGCTGCTTCTCTTTTAAATCGTTGAAATGTTGGCTACAAGTGTAGACACATTTTCTAATTCGTGGGCCCACTAGCAGCTGACTTCTTCGAATTTGTTGCGGCTGGTAGTTGTTATTTCAATTACCAAAATTCATGGTGGGACCATAGTCAATTAAATAGGCTGTTGCTTGGTCACAATTCCTCCAATTAATTGCAAATGAATGCTGATGGGCTTGGCATGTGGCATATGGTATTAATGGGCCTCCTTTTTGTGTGATGGGCCGCTGAAATGGGCTGAACAATTGATGTGGGTCCTTTTTTTCTTGAATTCCCCGAATTGGGCCGAGGGAGCATTTTCTGTTGCGCATCATTTTTTGTTTCATTCATAACTTGAGATCCCGACCCCGATTGAGTTGATTCTTTTTCCGTTGGAACCCTCTTTTCAATGCGCTTCTAATGGTTCAACCCTCTTCTCAAACATCCTTTTAAATCAGATCAGTTTTGCACCACTTCTTGCTCGTTTTCACTCGTTTCCTAACACTTTATCTCATTCTCAAATAAACGGGATTAGTAGCACTTATCATCACAAAATGACCATAAAACAAGCAATTATGACCCTCATCAGCAACTACAAAAAAAAAGTATGACCAATTTCACAACACAAACCTATATATAACGAGATTATCAATGCATACATATAAGTAAACACAAAATATACCTAAGGTATTCCGAATGACGATGAGTGTATGCAGCCTGGTAAAATTGTTGAACCACATGCTTCCCATATTTCACTAACTTTTGTTTCAGATGATAATAGCAAAATCTGCGTTTGGCTTCAGGATATACTGCAGCAACAGAGTGAATGATGCTCGCATGCTGATCAGAAACAAACAACAAATGTGGGGGACAATCATAAGCTTCTCGTAAGCAACGAAGAAACTATGTCCATGATTCATTGCACTCAGCATCACCAACACCTATAGCCAAAGGGAAGATTTGTCCTTTCCCATCCCGTGTAACAGCTACAAAAAGCATTCCACAATACTTTCCCTTCAAATGGGTCCCGTCAATCACAATTACTGGTCTTCCATATCTTTTAAAACCATCAATGGATGCTTTCAATGCAAAAAATGCATATTTAAATACGTTCATATCATCTGTTAATAAGTTGGTATAAGAGCCATCATTAGCCATCTTCAACTGGTAAAGGTATCCGGGCAACTTATTAAATGATGATGTACCATATCCGTACAATGTGGCAATAGCATGCCCTTTGACCATACGTGCAAGCTCGTAATTGACTGAGAGCCCATGCTCTCGTCTCTAAGCTAATTCTGGATATATTTTGGGGTATACTTCAAAGTGGACCCCATAAATTTCTTAGCAAATATTCTGCCAAGAAATTTAGCATTCATGGACGTAGGGGCAATGACATCCGGGTTAAGGGTACAAGTATGTGGAATTGTCAATTTTACCACTTGCCATACATCATACTTGCATGTTCCATGAAGAATGAATTTGCATTCTGAATGCTTACACTTCAAATACCATCTACCTTAGTCCGCTCTCTCGACCCAATAACGAACCTTGTTTTTCAAATGGTATGCTCCGACAACATCCTCCATCTCACTCCTACTATTAAAGTGATATTCATGCTTAGCTGACCAGTTGTCGAGTCTGAAGTAAAATGTTGTGCGGGGTGATCAGGACTTAAGGAAGATGGAAGCTCTGGAAGGCGTCATTCAGTAACCGTAGGTTCAAGAGGGCACCTCGTATCAAAATAAGTACAAAAATTATGGAATTCCCTGAGGCACTCCTCATGTAATGGCTCTTCATCTAACAAATCATCTTCATCATCAAAAGTGGAATGTCGATCTCCATCATCCCTGACATTAGACTCGGACCGAGAAGTGTGATCTTTTGAAGCAGAACCAAAAAATTGATCATTTGGAACTTGACTAAGGAAACTTGAGGAACTGTACTAGGACCGATATCAGTGGCATGAACACGAGTATTTTGTGGCATATGCACAAAATCTTGTTCTATTCTCTCGTACTCGTATGTAGTTACATTACCACGGTTGTTTATTTTCTTTAGTGACACACACACAACGAGATCTTGATTCTTGTACTTACGTAAAAATAGTGCAATATCATCGTTTGTACTTAACTTCCAAAGAATAATTTTCCCTCGCAATTCAGAAAAAGTTTGTACCCGATAGCCCCATTCACTCATATCCCTTGCACCGATCCATGTATTTTCTCCAACATACTAGCATATGTTTCTGGAGGATTCACCCAAACAAGGATGTTATCAATTTCACCATTTGTATATTGTAATTTTTCCCAATAACCTCCATAATGAACCACCATAAATTTTGTATTTTCATTCATCTACAATTAAATTAACCAAAAAAGAAAAATAAGATTTATAATTTTATGAATATGATTTCCACGTATGATTACCACTTTTCAAATTTAATCTCTAAGCACCTTTCATGGCATACATACGTATAATTTTTTTTAAAGAAACATATATACGTATAAATTTGAATGAATGTAGAAACATCTATTAGTCCAACATCTATTAGTCCATTTTTTTATTACCACAATCGCCATTTTTTTATTACCATCGTCCATCTATTAGTCCAACATCTATTAATCTCTAAATTTGATTAATTTGATTACCACAATCACCATTTTTGAAAAGTTGAATGAATGTAGAAACATCTATTAGTCCTACACAAACTCGCTACATATATATATTATGCATGCAAAATAGATATATTTAATAATTAAATGGTAATTTTTTCACTTTAAATATATTTACTAATGAAATATATTATATATTTTTTCACTATAAGAATAAATAGTTAAATGAGAGTGTCAAATCCAATATTTTTTACGCAAAAAGTTTACAAAGATAATTATCTTCTTTCTATGGAGGTTTGGAGTAATAATATTGAAATACTAATGTACATTTGAGTTAATAGCATTTAAAATGAAAAAATAAATTTGTAAAGAATTTTTTTTTCCACACCTAAGAACACCGTAAAAGGTGATAATATCATGCAACTTTTTTCACAAAAAAAATCATATATTGTATAATTCATGGATTAAAATTATACTATTATCAAATAAATAAATAAAAAAACACCACAACAAGTATAAAAAAGATAGATTAAAAAAAATACCTTTAATTTTCTTTATTTGATGTCTCAGAAGTCAAGATAAAATTTGTAAGCCCATTGTTATGTATGAGAGAAAAAATGTATACGAAGAAGAAGAAGTAAAAAGTGGTGAACAATTTGTTTATTTAAATTTTGATGAGTGGGAGGAAGTTAATTTTGGTGGGTGAGAGGGAAGTAAATTTTTTAGAGGGGAAAGTGTATTACCGTGAACTATTTGCCTAAATGTTGCAGATTTTGTGTAGAAAGTATTAAGTATGGATAAAGTTATTAAAGTACTAGGAATATAAATAGTAAATGCATTTAATAATTGCCAAAAATAAATACTATATTAAATGTTAGAACAAAAGTTAAAACTTGCATAAGAGAAATGGGAGAGTGGACGGCCTGACCAAAAATTAATTTGATGACTTCTTGCAACAAAATAATATTAATGTGGATACCTACATATATATATGGGTGTAGTCAATGTTTTCATAACCGAACCGGTGATCGAACCGGACAGTCCACCGGTCAGTGGTTCAATCGGTCGGACCGGTTCAACCGGCGGTTCAACCGTTGAAATGATTTCTGCCTAATTTTTTTCAATATTTCTTATATTTAGTTAAAAAATAAAATAAATATACACCTATAAAAATTTAAACATATCTAAGAAAACACAATTGAGTCATGGTCATAATAAAAAAACAACACAATAATATGAGAGAAAGTAACTTAAAAGGGAAAAGTGAACCTTATATTTTTATCCCACATCAAGTACATATTAAAAGAAAATGTAAGAGAAAATAAAATCTCATAATTTTGTCCCACATCGAAAATGTTAAAAGAAAATGTGAGAGAAAACAATATAAAAGGGGAAAAGTGTACTTCACCTCATATATTTGTCCCACATCGAAAGTATTGGAGGAAAATATGATAGAAAGTATTATAAAAGGGGGTGAAGGTGGAACTTGATACATATATTTATCCTACTTCATAGATTTATCCCACATCGAAAGTGTTGGAGAAAAATGTAAGGTGAAGTATTATAAAAGGGGTGAATGTGGACCTTGGTTCATTTTATCCCACCTCATACATTTATCCCACATCGAAAAAAAAAAAAAAAAATGTGAGAGGAAGTATTATAAAAGGGGTGAAGTTGGACCTTGGTTCATATTATTCCCACCTCATACATTTATCTCACATCGAAAGTGTTGGAAGAAAAATGTAAGATGAAATATTATAAAAGGGGTGAATGTGGACATTGATTCATTTTATCCCACCTCATACATTTATCCCACATTGAAAGTATTGGGAAAAAATGTGAGAGGAAGTATTATAAAAGGGTTATCCCACCTCATACATTTATCCCACATCAAAAGTGAGGAAAATGTGAGAGAAAGTAGTTTAAAAATATATATTTTTTTAAAAAGGTGAAAAACGATTTTTTCCGGTTAGGCGGTTCGCCGGTTGAACCAGTTTTTTCCCATTTTGACCGGTTCAAACCGGTTCAACCTGAAAAGTGGTTATTAGAGTGTTTTTTGACCGGTTTGCCGGCCGGTTCCCGGTTCAATCGGTTGAACCGGCCGGTTCAAACCGGTTATGAAATCATTGGGTGTAGTGCAATTGTTTAATTGTTTGCACGACTTTTTATAATGTACTAAATTCACCACAAATACAAAAATATACAAAATGATATTAAAATTCAACAAAAAGTTTATATAATCTAAAATAAAAGTATTTATATTCAACTCATACAATTAAATTAAATAAAATATCTTTAAAAAATTAAGTAATATTTTAGATATGAATTTATTTTTTATGTGCAATATATATGTAAATTTTAAAAATTCTAAAAGATAATTAACTTGCTATTTAGTGTGTTATAAATAAATTTAAAATAAAATTATTATTGAAGTTAGTAGTGTAAAATAAAAAAGTTGGATTGATAAACTTAAACCACTCTTTAATGGAGAGTGAGACTTACTATTGTACCACATAGCAAGTGAATTTTACTTGCTCCAATAAGTATTATTTTTTTCTCTATATTACTTTTACTTTATTCAAACTATGTTTTAAAAAGCGGTTTGGACCGGCCGATTCGATCGGTCCGACCGCTACTCGGCAGCCTTGCCGGGCCGCTTCTAGACATTGGACCGCTCAACGATCGAACCAGCCTCGAACCGCCCTAATCGGTGAAAAATGGCATGAACCGCTGACCGGTTCTACCGCTCGACTGACGGTTCAACTCTGTTCTGAGAGAAAATATGAGTTTTTCTTTTTGCAATTTGATCGGTATTCCAAGCCTAGACTAATTGATTTTGCTCAGACCAATAAAGTTTTAATGCTCTTCCTCATCTCCTCCGAACGACGCCGGCTCCGCAACGGACTCCAGCGGTGGCAGACTCTTCCCCCGCGAACAGCACGACACCCCCACAAAATCCAGTTTTATATGCAAATTTCAACCTCTCTCTCCCTCTCACTCTAAGTGTCTGTGACATTATTATTGAGGGATATTCAAGACACAGCGAGGGGTAGGGAATGAAGAAGTATTTTTGGGTAGGCGAGATCTAGGGGTGTGGGTTCAACTTTAATATAATATAGGGGCAATGCTCTAAGGTACAAATTCAACTCCCTTGTGATTCTAAAATACAAAAAAAATTTATTGCGACTCTAAGGTACAAAAATATGTCCAAAAAGTCTATACTACCCTTCAACCCCTTTTTTCCCCATTTTTGGGACCAACCTGCCTGCTACCATTCTACCTTTTTTCTGCTAAGTGTTAACCGCCCCTCCCTCGCCGTTGCCACGAAATCATTTGTTCTAAAAATGATGTTTCACTATGTATTTCATAATCTAGATTAATGATACGTGGAATGGACAAAAATATCAAACGGACCACCATAATCCTGAGTCCATGTATTAAAGATTCAAGAGGTTGAATAATTCTGGAATACGAAAAAGTGGCACAGAGGAATTGAACTGGAGTCATTCCCCATATTGCATCTAATTAAAAAATTGTGGACCCCACGTCAATTCAAAAAATATTCTCTTATTTCCTGTAATAAAAAATCGCGGACCCCAACTACCCACTTGCCCAATTTCACTTTTCGATCAATACCAAAAATCATGTCAATTTCCCTTTTCATCTTATTTCCAGCAACATGTCTCATTTCCTTGAAGAGTTGGTATGCTGTGAATTTTATTCACCGTGAAATTGATTTTTTTTAAAGATATACTATTTAGTAATAAAAGTCACACATTTTAATATTATAAGTCACACACTTTAGTTATCACTACAATACTCTTTACTATAATATAAATCAAAAGTTACATACTTTATAGTAAAATGTCACACTCTTTAGTAATATAAGTCACACTCTTCAATCAATTTCACTGTAAAACTTGTTCACACTATATTTTGTCTTCCTTGAAAATACGTGGTCCCTACCACACCCCTCCTATTTCCCTTCCCTATTTAATTGACGCCAAGCATATAAATGTATATTAATTAAAACCCAAAAAATATGCCATTTTTAGAAAATATATTCTTTTTTTCTGTATTGCTAAGTTGATTTTGAAGTGCATTTTTTTTAAATTGTATTTTGAATTAAACACAGAAGTGGATATTAATTAATTTTCTGAAAATAAATTCTTTTAATTTATGTACTGTTGGAACGATTTTGGAGTGCATTTTTTTTTTCAAAATTGTATTTTGGGTCAAGCCCAGAAGTGCATATTAATTCATTTTCAAAAAATAAATTCTTTTAATTTCTGTATCGCTGGGCCGATTTTGGAGTCCTTTTTTTTCAAATTTGTATTTTAGGCCAAGTCCAGAAGTGAATATTAATAAAATTTTAAAAAATAAATTCCTTTTAATTTCTGCGCCACTGTGCCGATTTTGGAGTGTTTTTTTTTCCAAAATTGTATTTTGAATCAAGCCCAGAAGTGCATATTAATAAATTTTCAAAAAATAAATTCTTTTAATTTTTGTATTGCTTGACCGATTTTGGAGTTCTTTTTTTTTTCAAAATTGTATTTTGGGCCAGGCCCAAAAATACATATTAATTCATTTTTAAAAAATATTTTTTTAATATTTATGCACTTCTGAGCCGATTTTAGAGTGCTTTTTTTTTCAAATTTGTATTTTATGTCAAACCCAGAAGTATATATTAATTAAAGTCCAAAAAATATACATTTATAAAAAATAAATTTTTTGAATTTCTGTACTTTTGGGCCAATTTAGGAATGCATTTAAAAAAAAATTACATTTTGGACCAAACCCAAAGTGCATATTAATTGAAGCCAAAAAAAAAATATACAATTTTCAAAAAATACACAACTCTACAGTTTACAAATAAAGCATATCTGATGGAAACCTTATACATATCACACAAATCTATTTCAATGGAAAAACCTAAAAATTAAAAAACAAACATTTTACAAATTAAAAATACAATATATAATTACAGAAACTAAAAAAATTCCCAAAAAATACAGAAAATTACAAAACAGAAATCACAAAAGGTCATCTTCTTCAGACGTCTGCCGCCGCCGCCACCCACAACCACCACCGTGACGAAACCTCCGCCGTCAGAAGCGCCCCTAATTACAGAAACAAACAGAAAATCATAATCTGCATCAAACCCTAATTACATAAAAACAAAACGAAAAACCCTAATTTGCATAAATCGCCGTCGTCGCTCTGTCGCCGTCTCACCACGCAGATCCGTCGCCGTCGCCCAACCACAACACTCCGTCTCAATTGCCGCCACAAAACCACCACAACACCGTCTCAACCGCCGCAAAACCACCGCTCAGAAAAAACCATCGCCGACGTCAATCCACCGCCACAAAAGAACCCTCTCGCCATTTTCAGTTTTGTGAGAGGAAGATTTTGTCTAACGAAATGAGAAATGAGGGGAAATAGAGAGTGTACAGAGAGAGTTTCAACTTTTTGACTAATGGAATGAGAGAGAAAGAGGTTTAGGTTAGAGTGTGAGAGTTTGAATTATGAAATGAGGGATGAGAGGGGGACCGGCTATTTTGTGTGGCAAAATTGTAATAAAATTTGACTATAAGGGTAAAATAGTCTCATTTTGCACCTTAGAGTCACTACCCAAAATTATTGTACCTTAGAGTCACATGACTCTATCTCCTTACTCTAAGGTCCACTACTTTTTAGTCTCTACTCTAAGATGCTAAAATTGGACCAAAATGTCTAAATTACCCTTATTGTAGGTCCCGAACGGGTTTTATGAGGGCAGAAGTCTAGAGGGGAGGGGTGAATAGACTTCTGAAATTTTTTTCGTTCAGATTAGGTGTGATTGCAGTTTACCTGATCAGAGTGCAAGTGAATCAGTTTGGACTGATATCCAACTTACTGATCGCCTGAGGGCAGATCATTTTGGTGTCTATCAGTTTAACTGATTGTGCGGAAGCTAGTTTATACCCGTGTGAAAAACCATTTTATAACAAATCAGATTCCGAAGATGTTTTCAATCAGCTGACTATGGAGTCAATCTAATCAGATCAGTAGCTTGGTGCAAGCTGATCCTAACTCAGAATATGTATGCAGATTTAAGCAAAGTTGTGTGCAATAGTGTAAAGCAATTAATCAAACAGGTAAATGCACACAAGATTTATAGTGGTTCGGACAACCAGCCCTACGTCCACTCTTCCCTATCACAAGGGGCACCAACTTAACCAACTTGGACTTAGTTTATTGTGTTAGTCCAACACATTACACCAACAGATATTTATAGAGTTCTCACTCAAAGATCCCAGAAATCAGAACTAGAAACCCTAGTCTGAAATCTTGCAAAAACAAACTTAACCTAACTTTGGGTTTTGGTAAAGGTTTGTTAATTTTCCAACTGGAAATCTATCCTAGTATTTGTGTAGCCTAAAAGCTAGAGGATGAGATTTTTGTGCTAAGAACTATGAGATGAACACTTAGAAAATTAATCTTCAAGGTTGTGTTCTTTGTGCGGAAATTTTGTTATAGTATGAGCTTCTTGATAATTTCCGTCGTCCTCACTATGAACAATAATCCCATATATATAGACCTCGAAATCAAAGAGCCGTTGGAGAGCAATTTGAATTTTCGGCTATATTTGGTAGATTTGCAGGATTGATTTGACGTGCTCAGGGACGGCATGGCCGAAAGCGTGAATAGTGTCTTTTGTAGCCGTTTTGACTTTGCAGCGCCGAATCCCGCAGTGTCAGCCTTTTTACGTACGTGTCACGCTCTCATTGGTTTAACAAGTACAACACTTCAGCGTTTGTTCCACCAACTAAAGTTTGACATTCTTCTTGTCCTGAAGATACGTATGATCTAGTGTAACATCTAGTTAACACCAGGAGTGGGTTGACCTGATCAGATAACTGATCCGTCTACCTGATAGAGTCTTCTGATGCAGGTTGTCTTAGCACAACTTGCAGACTCGGCTGATGTAGGTCTTCTGGTCTTCTTGAGTCATCTGATCTTCAGGTCTTCTGAACTTGAGCTTTATGTCTTCACCTGATCATCTGATTTCTTCTTGTCTTCTGACTTGTTTAGTCTTCTGATCATCTGATAATTTGACCTGACCTATACATATTGAGTTCCCCCTCAATATGTGACCTATCTTTTACATCAGCTATCTATACATTTCAGCTGGTCATCTTAACCTAATTCTAAATCATCAGTCAGCTAACAGATCTGACTGATCCTATTACAACCTGTTTTGGAACTTCCATCAAAACTTATTACAAATTTCCCAATAATTTCCCCATTTTTGATGGAACCAAAACACTTAATCAGAAAAACAGATAACATAAATAGAAATGCAGATAATGTAAAACGGTGCACACTTCAGAAGACAATGAGATGTTGTCTTAGAATCAGAAAGATAGAATATTTTATTCAGATAGGTGTGAGCATTACAGATTACATAAAATGTACCTATCATCTGATTCCAAGTTGTCTTCTTCACATGTACTTGAACTTTTGAAGTTCTTTGGGAATACCAAACAACTTGTACATCATTTGCATCAGCTTGTCCAGATCTTCTCTTCTGTTGATCCCTCCTTTCTCGGCAAATTCATAGTAAGCATTCTTGAATTTGAGAGTATCAAGCTTGTTATCTGGACGCATAGGTGGGAGAAGTTGTTCGAAGGGAGGAGCTTCAGGTATCAATGTCATAATCTTCCCTTCCTTCATCACAATCTGGTAGAAGTCTGGGTACTTCGTTTCTAACCAGTTCCGGAATTCATCATCATTTTCAGCCTGGTCTTGATGAATCGGAATTCTTTCCAAGATGTACACATCACATAACCATTCTGCTCTGATCTGATCCCATTCTGGAAGCAGATCTAACCGGGCACAGAGGATGTCTTTAACTGGTGCCGGAAATGCTTTCTTTTCCCAAGCAATATCCTCTACAGCAGCTTCTATCTTTCTCTTCCTCCGAATGTATGCAATGTTTAGACCTTTAGCTTCTGCCAACTTCTGCTTCTTAATGGCAGCTTCTTTTACTCTTTGTCTGTTTTGCTCTTGAATTTGTTCAGGAGACATCTGGCTTTTGGTAGAGGATATTTTCCCTTGTCTCTAAACTTCAGCAGTAGATTTCAACATCTTGCCCTTACCTTTCTTTCTCTTCAGAGTTTGCTCAGGTTCATCTTGTTCGTCTTCTTCTGCTAGTTTCTTCGCAAGTTCAAGGCTCTTGGCCTGATCATCAGAATCCTTCCTTTGCTGTACAGAAGAAGAGAAGTCTTCAATCTTATCTACTCTGGTAGTAACATCAGAAAGGGTTATCTTCTGCTCAGTGATCTCCTTCCTTTGATCCTTAAGCTCTTTGTTATGTTGCTCCACAGTCTCTTTTAGTTCAACAACATCAGGTGGAGTAACAGGATCAGCAGATGGAGTTGCTTCAGGCAAGTCAAATACAGTGGCTTCTGGTAAAGACGCAATGGTTACCATCTGCATTTGTTTTTCTTCTTTCTCTTGTCCTTCCCCCTTTTTGGTTGCATCAAAAAGTTTGGACAACCTTTTATTCAGAGCACTAAACTGCCTTGTCATCTCCTCCCTGAGTTCCTCAACAGCAAGAGGAGTGATCTGAGCGGTTGCAGAAGGTGCGGGGGCCAGAAATCTTTTAAGAGCAAATTCAATATCCTTCCTGGCACGTTCTGTAGAAGCCACAAAATGCTTCCAACCCAGATCCATGTGAGTGTCAGTCTTCTCCAGGGATGCCCAGACACTTTCTAGTAGAATCTGTGTTTCACTAAGCATGTCTGTTTGAAGTTTGAGTTTATCAGACTGGAGATTGAGCTTCTCAGCAAGAGGGTTAACCAGTTGCATCACATCAGAAAGGATAACATTATGCATGTGTGTGAGCTTCTCAACTGTGAGTTTCCGTTCTCTGTCAACCAGATTCTTTTGCTCTTCTTCAAAACGCTTCATCAGATCTGTTGTGAGAGCTGTGAATTTTTCTTCAATGGCTGCCTTTACCATCCTGAATTTTCGCAGAACTAAGATCTAGGGTATCGGAGCTCAGCATAGCAGTCTGGTCAGATGTTGATGCCTTGTCAAGTTGGGTCTCATCTGCAGCACCCACTCTTGGTTCATCGGCAGCTCCCTCAAGATTTGTATGGGAAGGAGGTTCTTCAGTCTCCTCATTTTCTTCAGCAATCCCAAACCTATCATGAATTAACCACCTGATATCATCATCAGAGGCCAACTCAACAACACTCTCAATCTCAGAACTCTCCAAACATTTCATCTCCAGATCCACAAAAAAGTCAGAGCCTAGAGATTCCATGAGGATCAGAAACTCCTCGATGCTCTTCAATCTGATATCTCTCCAGAACACAATCTCTTCTATCTGGTGCTGGATGCCAGGATGTTGATCCAAATCTGGGCACAGATCCAACAGATACTCCTTTATATGTTGCTTCATAATATTTATAATAGGGCTTCCTGATTCAGGTGAAGCAAGCACGGTTCTGGTGTTGAAAGGATTGTGAGAGATGGACATACGTATGTCAGATCTCTCAGGTTCTGGTATCTTTTCTGGAGATTGGGGGTGAGGTGGGGATATATGTGGTTCACTGGTTGTAGGTTGTTGAGGTTCAGGTTCGTTTACCACGGGTTGAGGGGGTTCAGTGTTTTGTACTGAGGGCTGAGGGGTTCAGTTTCAACAACTGAAGGCTGAGGGGGTTCAGTTTGTTCAAGTTCAAGGGTTGGGGGAGTGGGAGATTTGGGTGAAGGGGGTGGTCTGACTGGTGAGGGTGAGGGTGAGGGTGAGAATGTTTTGTGGGGAGAGGGTGGTGGTGATAATGATTTTTGAGGAGAGGGCGATGATGATTTGGAAGTGGGTGTAGGTGATCTTTATTTCTGAAAGATTTTGCTGAGAGACAGAGAATCAGATGGTAATTCTCCCTCAGAGTGCTCCACTTCTGTTCCTTCAACAGTTCTCTCTCCTTCTCATTCTCCTTCTCCTTCGAGCATCTGCTCGTCCCTACCTCCACTTGCAGTGTGCTCAGAACTGACTACAATCTCCTCTTCTGATTCAATCTGAATCAGCTCCTCTGTTCTGTGAACTTGCTGAGCAGGACTAGGAACTGTCTTCAGAGGAGAAGTGACTCTCTTCTGACGTGTCTGTTGAGCAGCTGGTCTCTTGGCCAGTTCTTTCCTCTTCAACCTTTTCTCTGGGATGGTCGTTCCCTGCGCTTCTGATTGTATCGAAGATGCAGTTGCCTTTTCTTTTCCCTTCCCTTCTCCCCTTTGTTTGGGCACATAGGGAGTAGGATGATCATCAGACTGGCCAGGCAGAGACTCATTCCTGCCCAAGATGGCCTTGTGCTTTGCTAGATACACCTTCGTACCATTCTCATTCCATTCATAATTGTTTGGCAGCTTATCTGATAGAATGATCGAGACTTTGTGCATGAAAGAGCACTTGGATGATAAGAACACTTCATTCCTCTCGTTCAGATCGAATTTCCCTGTCTCTTTCCGCAATCTTGTCTTGAACATGCCCAACCAATCCATATCAGGTGTTTTCTTGATGATTGCAGTCATGACACTGATCTTATAAGAGGTGACAACATCAAGACTGTAGGTTGAGCACATAATCACCTTCCGTACAACCTCGAAGAGAAGGCGATATTTCCTCTTCAGATAAGGAGCTTTCACATTCAGTATATGATCCTTATTTGCTGGTCTCAACAGCTCGGCTTCAAGAAAATCCTTCGCTCCTACATCAGTTGTGAAGGTTTCTGGATAAATGCTTCCTCGACTGAGACCAAAGATTATCTGAAGATCATCGTCTGTGACTGTTACTTTCAATCCTCCAACAGAAGAAACCATATCAGCATCAATATCCTCGTTCTTCTGTAGATTATATAAGAACTCTAGGGCTTCATGAGTGTGGACTACGCTTTGATGTCTATAGTAGTATTGTTCAAGACCACACGCCTCGGGCACTCCAGAATTTCCAACGATTCAGGATCTGAGGTGACCAAAAATACTACATATTTATCATCAATGATATCCTTCTTCATTGATGCGAAATTGCAGATCTTTTTGCCTTGGCCATTTCGTGCAACAAGATGTGCCATTTATGTATAATATGCAAATTGATATAAGTTTGAGTGAAATATGTCAATAAACTCAGTCAAACCAATAATCTAAACATAAATTAAGCAAATAAGCATATAGATCAGTGCATATAACAAATATAAATTACAGACACACATCAGCACGATTTGTAAACCTAATAACCATTAGGAGTGAATTTATGAAGTACTTAAAAGAAAATTACCAGATATTGATTCGTAGGTTTGAATAAACGTGAAAATAGAATCAATCGATTTTGGAAAATAAGTTCTGAAGATTTTTGAAGGTTTGATCTTTTAAGAAACTGATAAGTAGAAAGAGTGGAAAGAGGTTTTCGGAGAAATGATTTGGGTTTATATTATGCGAGGGAAACCTCTTTGCACAACTTCCCATAAGTACTCAAGTATCCATGTTTTGAAATAAATGGCTGAGATTAATCGGTCGTAAAGTGTTTTAATCGCGTGGTTGAGAAAAGTAGTCTTCTCGTATTTTGGACGCAAAAACCCGCAATAAAACGCATTAAATACATATTCCCATGTCCGCATTTAATGTTTTGCAGTGCATTCGTCACAAAGTTAAGAGAACAGTAGTAAAAGCCAATTTATTTAAATAAGACATATATAAAATGATCAGAAAGAGATAAATAAGAAACGTATCTGACTGATTGATATTGTAATCAATCAGTTACCATTGTGATCTGATCTGGTTGGCTTGATTAATGTTGACATTACTGATGGTAGCCTATCCCTTAGTATTTCCCAACAATATTCCACTCATCTGATCAGATTCCTGTTTGATCCAATCTGATACTTATCTGATCCATATATTTGATACACTTATCTGATCCACTTCAGTATTTAGTAATTCAGTACTTCAGGACTCAGGATTTCAGTTTTCTTGTTTAGGCCATTCTGATGTTCAACTGTATTGAACTTCAGTCTTCTTCCATTCAGGCCACTTTTCCTTGGGATTTGTGTCATACTCCCACAAAAGCCTTAACTTCGGGGAGTCAAAAAGTCACCTCGATTCCCTAAGTCGACGTGATGTGACAGTTCTCAATGATGGTCTGGATACTTTGTGATATCACACGCCGTAAACTCATCCAACCATCATTCGGGTTCTTCTTACGCGTTGTCCTAGCGATGCTAATTTCTCTAAAAGTCCTTGAGAAATTAATTTTGCACTTCTACCCCTGTTTTTCTTCTATAAATAGATCTGGGGTATTATACACACAACATAAACCATTCACCTTCTTTATCTTTAACTTATACTCCATGTTTTCCTGTGAACCCTTATTTCCGGTGAAACTTCCGGCAAAAACCTGCAACCCTTTTCAAATGATTTCAGCTTCTCAAATCAACCTTGTCCTTCCCTTATCCCTGCTTTCATCGTTATCGAAGAATACCCATACGATTATTGCCAAGCTTCTCTACCACCGAGGCGGCGGATCTACTAACGCAAATGAGAAGACACTTCTCCTGACAGTATGCACCTTGTGTGCCTATCGAGATGACGGAATTAGCATCAACAGACCCAGTCTGATATGTAACATGGTTTTGTTTATACGATCCTGATCAGACATGATCGATCTTGATCAGACAAAACCCAATATTTGCATGCGACACTTGTGTCCATGTGGTTTTGCACCACATCTTTGGCACTTGTGTCCATTTAACTGCTGGAGAGCCCATTGATTTTAGGACCAGGGACTTCTGGCTTAGAAATCCTTCAATGCCGCTCTCGCTCCTCACTCAGAAGCTCTGAGGGTGGCTTAGGATTATTTCAAAGCCTCTCTCACCCCTTTTAGGGTTGGGGGTTTTTAGGGGCATTTGGCTCTAAAATCTTTAAAGCCTCTCTCACCCCTTCTAGGTTTAGGGTTTATGATTTAGGGTTTATGTACTGACCTCCGGGTCCTTTTGTACTTGTAACTTGTAATGAATATTCGACCTCCGGGTCTTTATTAATGAAAAGTTCTATTATTTCATTGTTGTGTGTTTTCTGTTTCCTTATGCGATTGAAGCTTTAATCTTATGTAACTTGCTTGTTGAACATTAGCTTAATCGACTTACAAAGTATGAAACAACCAAACTGATCAGTTTCTTGACTGATCTGATAAGACTATCTTTGATCAGTTCCTTGACTGATCTGCTGATCAGTTGAGATACCTTACTCAACTGATCATTCTTAACCTGGTTAGTCTCTCAACCAGCTGGTTCTGGAGATCAGTCCACCAAACACTTCTGGTGCATTTTCTCCAAGATCCAGAAGCCCTAGCTCATTACAGAGTTCTCTGAATCTGACTTTAGCTAGAGGTTTGGTTAAGATATCAGCTTTCTGCTTATCAGTATGGATCTTTTCTATTATGATATTCTTGTTTTCAACATGATCTCTAATAAAATGATGTCTGACATCCACATGCTTGCATCTTGTATGTAAAATAGGATTCTGAGTGATTGCAATAGCACTATTACTGTCACAGAATATAGGTACGTTCGTAGCTATAATGTTATAATCCCTTAGCTGCTGACTAAGCCAGAGTAGTTGGGAGCAACAGCTTCCTGCAGCCATGTATTCTGCTTCAGTAGTAGATGTCGCAACTGATGTCTGCTTCTTTGAAAACCATGAAATCAGTTTACTACCTAAAAACTGACATGTACCTGAGGTTGGCTTCCTGTCAATTCTGCAACCTCCATAATCAGAATCAGAATACCTACTAAGCTCTAGATTATCATTTGATGGTAAAATAAACCAAGGTTTACTGTCCCCTTCAGATACTTAAGAATCCACTTAGCTGCTTCCAGGTGGCTTTGCATTGGATTTGCCTGAAATCTGGCACATACACCTACTGCAAAAGTTATATCTGGTCTGCTGACAGTCAGGTATAGTAAAGATCCAATGAGAGTCATGTATTCTTTCTGATTATTTTTCTAACCATTCTCATCTGGATCCATATTGAATCCAGTCATCATAGGAATTCTGGCTTCCTTACAGTTTTGAACTCCAAACTTAGCCAATAAACTCCTAGTGTACTTCACCTGGCAGATGAATATCCCTTCTGTACTTTGCTTAACTTGTAGACCCAGAAAGTAACTCATCTGACCCATCATGGACATCTCGAACTTCCCTTGCATCAGCTTGCTGAATTTATCACATAAACTCTTGTTGGGAGATCCGAAGATGATGTCGTCCACATAAATCTGAACCATCAGAATATATTCTCCATCTTCTATTCTGAATAAGGTTCTGTCCACTATTCCTTTAGTGAAATCACTGTCTATCAAGAACTGAGAAAGTGTATCATACCAAGCTCGAGGAGTTTGTTTCAGGCCATAAAGAGCTTTTCTTAAACGGTACACCAGGTCGTCTTTTTCAAAGCAGGAGGTTGTTCAACATAAACTTTCTCAGCTAGTACCCCGTTTAAGAATGCACTTTTTTTCATCCATCTGATACACAATAAACCCTCTGTGGGCAGCATATGTCAGAAACAGTTGAATGGCTTCCAGGCGAGCGACTGGTGCAAAGGTCTCATCATAATCAATTCCTTCTGATTGTGAATACCCCTTAGCAACAAGTCTTGCCTTATTTCTGGTTATGGCATTATTCTCATCTCTCTTGTTCTTGAATACCCACTTTGTGCCAATCACATCTTGATGGGTTGGTCTGTCCACCAGTTTCCAGACCTGATTTCTTTCAAACTGTTCCAGTTCTTCTTGCATGGCTAAGATCCAGTTTGCATCTTTTAGAGCTTCTTCTACTTCAGTTGGTTCCTTCAAAGACAGATAACAACAATACATGGCACTTTCACCAATCTGATGTCTAGTTTTAACTCTATCAGGTGGGTCTCCGATGATCAGATTAGTTGGATGACTGGTTATCCAGGTCCTTCTTTTCTGATTTTCATCAGTTTGGAGAACATCATCCTCTTCTGATAGTAGTTCATCACTAGTGATTGAGAGTGGTGCAGAATTATGATCCACTTGACATGGACAAGTCTCAGCTGATGTTGGACTCATCATGTGTTGATGTTCCGTCCGAGGAACTTCGTGTGTTCCACGAACAGATGGTTCAATTGTTCTTCGCCTCAAATTTGCACCGAACTTCTTCATTGACAATTGTACGTACTTTAGGGTCTGATTGACCTAGTGAATCAGTAAGATCAAGTTCTGGAACATACATTGTTACGTGATCTGATCCTTTCTCCTTGATACTTAGCTGATCCATTTTCTGTGCATCAGGTACCGGTTGATCTGGTACTGCTTGTTCTGAGGCAAATTTCTCTTGTTCAGAAGATGTCTCATCAAAGACCACATGAGGTGTTTCTTCCACAACTAGGGTTCGTCTGTTGTAAACCCTGAAAGCCTTGCTGGATGAGGAATATCCGAAGAATATACCCTCATCTGACTTGGCCTCAAAAGTCTTCAATCGACTCTTCCCATTGTTGTGTATGAAACACTGCACCAAAAAAACATGGAAGTAAGAAACACGAGGTTTTCGCCCTTCCACGTTCATAGGGTGTTTTGTAGTGAGCCTTAGTCGAGAGAGAGCATCCGTTTCGAGTGTGGCATGCAAGATTGATGGCTTCGCCTTTAAACGGCTTGGTGTTGCATGTTCAGCTAATATAGTGCGAGCAACTTCTTTGAGTGTTCTGTTTCTCCGTTCTGCTACTCCATTTTGTTGTGGCGTTCTTGCAGCTGATGTCTCATGTTGTATACCAAACTTAGTGCAAAAAAATCAAGAATAAAAGAATTGTAAATTTTGTACCTTTATCCGATCCGATTTTTCACTATAATCGACACCCTTCTCATTTCGTAATTTCTTGAGCTCGGGTATCTTTGTTGTTGTCTCATTCTTCTTATACAAGAATACAACTCGTAAACTTGGAATAATCATCCACGATTACAGAGTATATTTATGGTCACGAGATCGACCGGGTGTAATCGGGTCCAAATAAGTCCATATGGAGCGATTTGCAATAATCATCGATGTCGGGTGGTCGAGGATTCCCTTGAATGAGGCTTTAACTTGTTTTCCCTTCTGACATGCAATACATGTCTGATCCTTAGAGAATAATTAATTCGGGAGTCCCTCAACCAAGGACATCCTTGCTATCTTGTTAAGAGTCTTAAAGTTCAGATATCTCATTCTCTTATGCCAGAGTCAACTGCTGCTTTTGGAACTCTTAACAATCAGACATGCATTTCTTGGACAACTGTTCCAATCTCCTGTATATATCGTTCATTTCCTTGAACCAGTTAACAAAATCTGTTGAGTGGCTCGATTCTTGATAGTACACTGATCAGTCGAGAACTCAACACTGAATCCGTTGTCCCAGAATTGTGAAACTGATAACGGATTATGCTTTAAAGCTTCGACATACGAGACTCCAGTAACATGTACATCATCATTCTCTAAGGTTCCAAATCCTCTGGTAAAACCAAAGTTATCATCACCAAAGAGTACACGTGGGCCTTCTTGTTCTGTGTAAGAGCTAAGGAGATGTTTGCTTCCAGTCATGTGACTTGAGCATCCACTATCGATGTACCAGATAGTTGCTTGTACACCTCCCTTGTTGGCCAAACCCACTCGAACCTGCAATCAAATCAGGCTTTAGGTACCCCTTTTGGATTGGGTCTTGAGGGGTTAGAGTTGGTTTTAGGGATCCATACAAACAGGGCACTTCTATTGTACTCAGATAGATCAGAAGGCCTGATTTGTCTCCCATAAACATCTACATAATCATACATCTCTTCATATGTATTCTAATCAGTATGATTATTTGTGCTAGCCTTGGGTGAATCCGAAGACTTGGGAATTTTTCTTGTTGTTTGTCTTCTTTTAACCTAGTGGGGCTCAGGTGCAGCAGCCCTAGGTTTCTGATTGTAAGGGTAGGTACGACTACTACCATTAACAGATTCATATCTTTTTGGCATTGATGGTCTTAGCAGTTTACCTTTAGCTTGCTTGTTAGGCAGCTGACCCTGATTAGGTTTCAGATTAGATTTCCCTTTGAGAGGTTGTCTCTTCTGATACCCAATCTGTTGATCAGGTTGAGGTCTCTTTAGAAGAACTGGGTTCTTCTGTTGATTCCTCGGCTGATGCTTGATCAGTTGGGGTCCATTTTTGTTCCCTTTCTGATTGAGCACTTGCCTTACTTGTTCAGCAGGTCTCTTTCCCTTATCAGATACATATTTTGCTTTATGTGTATCTATATCAGAAACTCGTTTGATTACACTTTTCTGAAGTGAATCATATGGGGATTTTGAGGATGTAGAAGGGTTTTCATACCCAATTCTCTTCTTATTAGTTGTCGTACGAAAATAGTTGTTCATATCCTGAACGGTTTTAGAAGATTTCGTGAAAACCTGTATTTTTTTACGTAAACTATCCTCAGTTAATTTCAGACTCTCATGTAGTCGGAAGAGTTCATCAAACTTGGCTTGTAGGATTTTAAAATCATCAGCTTGCTGCTTATTGATAGCTAGCTGTTTCTTAATCTGCTTCTCATGATCAGAAGAATTATCTTTCAAAACTTTCAGTTCTTCAGTTATCTTTTGAGCAGCTTCAGCCGATTTTAGTTCAGCTTCTTTACTGACAACATTTTCCTTAACAAGTTGAGTATTTTCAATCCTTAGCTTATCGTTTTCAGCTTCCACTATTGTATAAGTGTCTACTGCAGTAGAGAGTTCGTCAAGCAGTTGCTCAGAATAGAGCTGCAAGTCAATCTCTCCAGCAGGTGTGCTAATCATAGCTGGTGTAGAAACTGAAAGAACAGAAGGTTTAGAGGTTACCTCAGATTGGTTTTCCTCCTTAGCCATGAGACAAATGTCTTCATCAGATGAGAACATCAGATCATCGTAGTGGTAGAAATCATCAGTGTTGCTTATCAGACAGAAGTTCTTTACCGATGAGTAGCCAAAATCCTTAGAAGGCAGATAAGAATCATCGATCCCAGATGTATCAACAACCATGGCTTTTCTGTCTCTGTATCTTTGTTCTCGTCTGTTCCGCTTGTCTTCTCTTCTTTTGGAGTCAGGTCTGGGCAATCTGCACTGTAATGACCTGGTTTCTGACAGTTGAAACATGCTCCACGCTCCACGGAACTCCTTCTGCCAGGTGAGTCATTTCGTCTATAGAATCTGTCAGGTGACTTACCTTTCTGATTGTAGTCTGAGTTTCTCCTTTCATCAGGTCGATCATCTCTTTTCTTATTCTCATTTCGTCTATACATTTCAGCTGGTCATCTTAATCTGATTCTAAATCATCAGTCAGCTAACAGATCTGACTGATCCTATTACAACCTGTTTTGGAACTTCCATCAAAACTTAATACAAATTTCCCAACACTTATGCATAAAATAATATGTGTATTTCAGATTTAAAATTTTGGGGCAATTATAATAAGGTGTTATTTATAGAGTGTTCTTACTCTTAGGTACCACCCTTTTTAACTCTTACTCCTATGTTCATAAAAGAAAGACTTAAATGCCATTAATTTCTTCAACAACCAATTTGTAGTCATGTGTAATTTTTTAAATTTGACATTTTTCTGCACTCCACATTTTAGTAATTTTGTATTTTAAAATTTTAAAAAATTGTAGATTTTAAAGTTTGAATTTTACTAAACTTTTTTAATTGTATATTTTTTTATCTAATTGATTTTTTTATTTATCTGCTCTTTTATTTAATTTTTTTTCAAAAATAAAAAATATTAGCCAAAAAGTTTGCATATTTAAGATTTTAAATTTTATTAATTTTTTTTAATTATCTGTAATTTTTAATTAGAAAAAAAAATTCTACACACCCGTAAAAAATTCTGCACACCCCATAAAAAGATCTGCACACCATAAAAAAATTAATTATCTGTCCTTTTATTTAATTAACTTTTTTCAATAATAAAATATTAGCCCAAAAAAAATCTGCACACCCAAAAAAATCCTGCACACTCCAATTTCTTTTTAATCATCTATCCTTTATATTTAAAAATGTTGCACACCTCAAAATTCTGCACACAAAAAAAAAAAAAATTTTGCACACCAATAAATAATTCTGCACACCCGTAAAAAATTATACACACCCGGAACAAAAACACCTTGCAAAGTTGAACAAATTGCGCAGGAAGGTAAATTCTAACAAAAAAAATTTACAAAAGGCACACCTATTTCTTATCAAGAGTCAAAAAAAACAAAAAAAATCAAATTTACACTGAAAATAATATTCTGGATCCCCTTGCTTCTCCCATAGGTTGCACGGATACGGGTACATCAATATAAGTATACGGTGCGGGTACTGGGACATATATTTTAAAAAATAATTGGGTAAGATACGGTCTGGGCACGATTATACTTTTTCAAATTATTTTTTATTTTTATTGTGTATATAAATATTTTCACAATTTTTTTGAAAATATGTGTCTTTGTAACCTATACAATTTTTTAACACCTAAACAAATATAAAATCAAAACGAGATGAACATTGTAATAAAATATGTGAACGACTAACCGTTTGACAGTAGTGTGACTGTGTGAGCAATAGAGAGAGTCAATTTTTTTTTACTATTTTTGGGCTAATTTAGGTTAATTTAATATAAAATAAATTTATTTCAAGGCAAAAAATAAAATAAATTTTACAAATTTGACCTCACGTGTACCCTATTCGTGTCCGACACGTTGATCAGTCGTGTCCGACATGATATCCAAAATTATTATTAATATTTTAAATTGGGACACGCCACGTGGCTTATTGGGTGTGTATCCCACACATATTCGCGTACCCAAGTACCCACGAAGTATCCGACACTGTATTATTCAAAAATTTCGAGTACCCATGCATCCTAGCTTCTCCCTCTTGCACCAAAATCATCTTTCTCCCTTGTTCCATAAATTGCATTGATCGATCCAAAATTTTCCATTTTATAAGATCAGTGAGGGATTCATCTACAAAGATTTCCATATTAAAATACCAATTAACTAGTAACAATTTTGTATTTCACAAACAAGTAGAAAATTCAAACGAAGTCGAGTCATGCACACTGTAAAAAAATATCCGCACACTCAAAAAAAAATCTTTACACCGTAAAAAATTTTGCACACCCCAAATTTTTTTAGTCATCTTTTATTTAAAAATTCTACACACCCCAAAATTCTGCACACCCGTGAAAAATTCTGCACACACAATTTTTTTTAATCATGCACGCCCGTAAAAAATTCTGCACACCCAATTTTTTTTAATAATCTGCCCTTTTATTTAAAATTCTGCATACCCCACAATTCCGCACACCCATAAAAAAATTATGCACACCCGTAAAAAATTAAGCATCTATAAACATATCTAAAATTAAAATTACATCACCATTCAAAAATAAACAAATATTCTGAAACTACAAAAAATTGCAACAATATTCAACAAATCTGCAATAAATTAACCAATTCAGAGCCGCCACTAGCGTCGACGATCTATTGGAATCGACATAGTGGCAGATCTGAAGGAGCGGCGACACAAACCAGATTCGCCCCAAAATCGACAAACCCGGCCACCAGAAACCCGAACACCACCACCGACTTATTAGCCCGAACTCAGGCAAACTCATTAAGTTGAGTCCCACCACCACCACTGTCTCCTTCGCAAATCGACAAATAGACAGCTCCACTGAGTTGAGTCCCACCAGATCCCTCTCTCCCAAGCACCACCACCACCACCACCACGATATCTACAAGAAAAAATAATAATAATTGAAAACAACCCCAAATAATTTGCAACAACCACAATCATAGAAGAACTAGGACTTACCATCGTCGCTCCGACAACAGTCATTCGTCGCGTCTGTAGCGAGCGAAACTGGCGGCATGCATGGGTATGGGTCGACTGATAATGTGGAGAGAGGGGGTATGTGTTTAATTGGTGAGTGAGAGGGTATAATGGTCCATTTTTGCACCTTAGAATACTATCAAAATGTGGTAGTACCTAAGAGTAAGAGTTCTTAAAAAAATGGCATTTGAGATTAATTTTCCCGATTATTTAATGTATTTTATGTATTACATCAACCTATAATTTTCAAAGCTAGATACTCAAAACATACGGATCTTATGGAAGCTATCGTGATCTTCCTTAAACGTGATCTTCCTTAAACGCCCGAAAACATGTCTGGAGTCTACCATATGGTAAAATCTCCTCTTACTTATCTTACGATAGCAACGTCCCGATTAAAGAACTCATCCTCCCATCTCGAGAATGAGATGTCTCGAAACTCAAGGACATTTTCCTGCCATATAAAGTGGACGCTATTATCCGAACTCCTATCAGCAGAAATGATATTACGAAATCTTGCTACTGGAAATACGAGAAAAAAGGTTACTACTCCGTTAAGACAGGCAACTGGAAAGCCTCACTAAAGACGAGACTCGCTCAAACAGAGGCATGCCCCTCCAATACGGTTCACTTAACGGCTTGGTAGACTACCAAAGGTTCGGATCTTTATCTGGAAATCCGCCCACGAAATCATCGCCACAGAAGCAAACCTTTTCCTTCACCATGTGCCACGTGCGCATAATTGCTTCTTCTATAACTCCTCATGGGCCGAAACCAAACACGCCCTCTTCTTATGCCCCTGGTCAAGAGCACATGGAAAGAGACCCCATGGTGGCAAACCATTAAAAGTTCTCTGCATGGGAATTACATAGACATCCTACAGTGTAATGCCAAAGGCACCTCCCATGACGATTTCGAACTCTTTTGTATCACTCTCTGGGGAATTTGGAAGGAGAGATGCAACATGCAATACGGAAGAGATAGAGGGATCATGATGAACACTAAACCATAAACCCTTTAAAATTGAGTGGACGAGATCCCTCCTCGAGAATTTCTGCAAGGCCAATACAAAAATTCCCAAACATCCTCCTAACACTGTTAACTACTACAAACCCATCAATACTGAGTCGCAGTGGCACGGCCCGACCCTCTACGTGGACGTAGCCTTTAATGAAGACTCTTTAGATTTTGCGGTGGGCTTCACCATTTTCAATCATTGGGGTAAAATCTTAGCGACTGGCTGCCATAAGATAAACCTGCCAGGATCCGATTTGGCAGCCGAGATCACTGCGATTCATGATGGGATCAAGTTCTGGCAAGACAACAATTGTGGCCCCATTCGCATCTTCTCCGACTCAACCGATGCAATCGCAGTTACTAGAAATCAAGATAAGTTTTGGGGGTCAAAAGAAGATGTTGTGGAAGAAGCAAGGCAAATACTTCTGAATACCGGAGCGGAAGGTGTCTGATATTTGCCTAGATTGGAGAACCTAGTCGCTAAAAGAGCTACAAGATCTTCCCACCCTCAAGTTTGGGCAGGGGTTGACATCCCTCATTGGATTATGGACATTGCTCGTAGTTGATTTCACTCTCTCCCTCGAGCTATTCGTTTTTTCCCTAAAAAAAATATATAAGTCACACTACTTAACCAAATTCGTGCGTCAGTACTTTGTCACTAATTATATGCCATTAATTATATAATCGGATCCATTGCGGATTGAATGAAAAAAATACACAACTAGGCACAATCAAAGTGCAAAATTACAGAAACTCCCTCTTATATAAAATCAAAACACCAATTTTATCAAGATAATTCAAAACCCCCTCTCCTACGAACCATCACCAACTGCTAAACCCCTCTTCATCATCTCCTCCACCACCAACTCCCTCTCTGCAACTCTTTTCAAATTCTTCAATCTCCTTTCCAGAAACTCAAACAGCTCCACATCCAATTTCTCATTATATCCTGCGAATATTCTCACGAATTCCAACGCCTGCATATAATACCCACAATCCATTATCCCCTTTACAATGTGCACGTACGTTGAAAACAACGCCGGAATCCCTTCCTCCACCGCCCTCCGCATCACAACCAAAGCCTCCTCCACCTTCCCCGCCCTACACGCGCCGAGCACCAGCGCGTCGTACGTCAGTGCGTCGCCCTTCATCCCCTCCGTTTCCATTTCCACCAGCACGTCAGCGGCCGCTGCCACGTCGCCGTCGCAACAGTGCGCCGTCAGGATGTAATTTAACGCCATCGCGTTAGGTCGGACGCCACACGCGCGCATCGCCTCCACCACGCGCCACGCGCCGGGCATGTCTTTCCTCTTCGCGAGTGCGCTGATGATAGGGCAGAACGAGATCGCGGTGGCGCCGTGGTTCTTCATCGTCACGCGCAGGGCATCGTCGGTGCGGTGCAGTCGCGCGAGTTGTGCCACGAGCGCGTCGTGCGCGTGCTTTTTGGTGAACCAGTTGTCCAGATCGGCGAGATTGTGGAGTAGATCGTCGAGCGCGGAGGTGTTTGTTGCGATGAACTTGAATGTGTTGGTGGTGGTGAGGTGTCCATCGGCTATGCGGTCGGAGAAGAGGCGGCGCACGGTGGCGAAGTCGCCTTTACGGCCGGCGGCGTCGATGAGGGCGTCGTAATTGGCGGAGGAGGGAGCTGGCTTGCGAGTTGCGATAGGGGTGAGGGTGGTGAAGTTACGGGTGGGGATGATGGCGGCGATTGAAAAGCTTTTATTGAGCCTCCGAAGATGAATCATTTGAATCATCAATTATTAGGGCTTATGGTAGGATGAATTCACGAGTCAATTCGGGATGCCCTTTTTCTAAACCACCCAATTTTAAATGTTTAAGTTCAACAGAGGTTTGTGGTCTTATTCACGAGCCAAGATATTTACCCATATTTTGAAACCCAAAATGTAAACAACAGTTTAGCCTATACTAATTGCCATAAACAAAGCAAAAAGGAAAAGTAAACCAAGTCTTATATAGTGTGAAACTTATGTCATTGTATTTATAAATTGAAACCGTTATTTTTATTATTAATGCCTATAACATCTAATGCTATGATCTCAATTTATAAATGTAATGATATCAGTTGATAAGTACAATAATATTAATTTGTAAGTGTAGTGGTATAAATTTCATATATTATGAACAAGCAAAACAACACTAATGTATTTCATATAAAATGTACAAAACACTCGTGTGTTTCAACAAATGCATAGAACCTTTTTTTATGTTATTTCTCCCTTAATGAGACTCTGTATTGACTCAAATACAAAAGAAAAAATAAAAATTTCCTATATTAATAAGATGTAATACTATATTATTTTTTATTAAGATTTGTAACTTAAGAGTTATTTTGTAATTCTTCTAAACGTACTCTAGATTTGGATCTAGCATAATGTATTTCATTTAATTGTCTTTGCACCTTTGTTTTATCAACAATGACCATTGTACACTTAGACGATGGTTAATGTTTCAGTCAATATGATCATTATACATAGTCTTGTAGTTGTAGATGCTACAACTAGAGAAATACACTTCCTCTAGCCCACCATGTTTCATCAATAAGCTTGTACAAATTTAGCATCGTGCAACCAATAATTTTAAGGTGAAAAAAAGAGAAAAAAAATGTCATTTTTTAAGAAAGAAATAGAAGCTATTGTTCAAAACAAGAAATACATCAAAGATGGAACTCACTGGGGGAAGAATGCCTGAGTTTCCATATTATATATAGTGTAAATTAATATTGAGTGTTTCCCATCAGCCACAATCAAGGTGGAATTTAGTAAACTATATGTATATTTTATAGAATTAATTGGGTTGCATTCAGATAGAAGGATTTGAGTACGCCATTATAACAAAATCATTGATGTTTGATTTAGTATTTCAAAACCAGTTTTGTGATTTGAAAATTCAAAGACGGTACTATTTTGGAATTTTGATATTCGATTTTATAGGTATTCCAATATTTGGATGGCATTCTCAATCAAATTAACATGTCTTGTACATCGCTGATTGCTAGTCGCATTCTCAATCAAATTAACATGTTACTTGAGCCTATTTGTCATGGTCTATCAATTTTATAGCTAGTCTAGAATTAGAAAGAGAAATTTCTTATATTTGCAGTCTCTTTAAATTTTTTAAGTCTTGTGTTAATGTTTTCTTGACTCATCTCATACAATACAAAGCCAAAAATAAAGTGATGGAGGTAATATATAATTATTATGCACATGCATTAATTTTATCAACTATTCGAATGTATTTATGAATATTTTAATTTAGGAAGATGAGGAGTATGTTTTACTTGTTAAAATAAAGGGACTTCAACCATTAGAGCACTGGGAATAATTATACTCAAACCTAATTGTTTCCCCTTATTTTTTGTAAAAACAGGTTGACCCGCGAAAACCTCTATTACTTAATTTATGTTATTTTTACTTGTGAAATCACACAAGACCAACTCATTATGTAATACAATGTAGAACATCAAAAAAGTAACAATGATTTCACTCGTTCGACTCGTATCATTATACACAAGAAATTCTCTATACACACTTGATATATGTTATTGCATTAAGCCTGTAATATGATGTGATCTCTTATATTGCAATATAATACAGACAAATTTAGTTCTACATATATTTACTAATAAGTATACTTTCTTACACTTGTTATTTGGGCAATTGGGGTAATTTACTCTTTTCAAACTAGTAAAAAAACATAATTAAACCAAATCGAAAAAGCACAATTAGAAAAATCGAAAAAGCATAATTAAACCAAATTAGTACATAAAATCCATCTACAATTTTCTCAATGCTTCCATTCCTACTGACCTATTTGGACCCGCGACTGAAACCCAAGCACAAACCCACCTTCAGAGTTCAGCCCGCAACTTATTAAAATAATTATGAACCTCTTGCGCAATCATCCTCTGCATGAACCTCACCAAACACCCATTCTCCACCGTCGATTCTCCATCCTCCCCCAAATCCCCTTTCACCACTGCCTCACCCGCAGGTGACTCTATCACACCCTCCCCGGGCGGCAAAAGCGTAAGCGTAAGCCCATCACGGCCCAACCCCAAATCCTCACCCCCACCGCAACTGCTCTGCTCCCGCGTCGCACGCGAACGCCACCTCTTGAACCCGGACTCAGACGACTCGCTCCCGGACTCATCCCGAGTCACCACCGAGTCGCCGCCGAGTCGGCCCCGCTTCCGCCGGAGAGTCGAATTCCAGTGGTTCTTTATCGCGTTGTCGGTCCTGCCGGGCAAGAGGAGGGCGATGGTGGCCCACTTGTTGCCGTTGGCGGCGTGCGCCTCCATTATCAGGGCGTCCTCCGCCGCCGTGAAGGGGCGGTGCTGCACCGCCGGACTCAACTGGTTGCACCACCGCAGGCGGCAGGATTTGCCGGAACGCCCCGGAATGCCGGTGCTTATTAGGGACCAGTTTCTGGGGCCGTGCTGTTGTACTAGTTTGATTAATGTGGCGTCTTCTTGTGCATTCCATGACCCTTTAATCTTTTCTCCACTCTCCATTTTTTTCTAAAAAGTGTATCTATATGTCTCTCTCTCTTCGTATATATATATATATATATATATGGGGAAATAAGGGGGGTTTTGATGCATGATGTGATGATAACTGTTGTGAGGGGAGGAGTTGTTGGCATGAGCCTTAAACTGCTCGCACATAAGCGAAACCACTTCCATTTTGTTGGTTACATTTGTGCATGGGTGAAAAAGAAACAAAAAACAAACTCTCTCTCTCTATATAGATTTTATTTGAGTATTAATAGTTACGTGCATCAATTATACTGTTCAATTAATATACAATTATAATACTATTCAATTAATACCGTTCAACAAAAAAAATTAAAATTATTCAATAAAAACAACTAATAATATTCAGTAAAAGTAACTAATATTATTAAAAAATACACATCAATTGCACATTATCATTGGTGTACATGAAAATTTGTCTTTTTATTTCAAACATAACTAACACGAAATTATATCATATAAGGATTATATTTTTTTTCGTCAAAAAAAATTAATGAAGTGTTTTTTTTTTAAAATATAGTTGGTGGTAACTGAATGAAAGGGTTTCTCCAAGAAAATACGAAAGTAGTTATGGGAAACGGTTTAGAGTGCGACCACGAAGCTATGGTTGTTAGTTTTCAATATTTTTCAAGTTTTCATCTCAACAACTTCTTATCAACAATACTTGTCAGTTATTATTATTAATAATAATAGAGTTGTAAATCCCCACATCTATTTCCCAATCTTTTCTCTCCTACGTGCCTAAATACAAATCTTTCATTTTAAGTTTCTAATTTTCTCCTAATTTTACTTTTCTTAATTACTTTTGACAGTTTTTTTTTTTAATATGTGTTAACAATCAACGGTTTTTTTTCTTTTTCAAAAAACATTTTTGTAACAAAATTTATAGATATTTATGAAAACAACAATACTTCAAACATCAGTTTTTTTTTTTAAAAAAAAATGTGTTAACAATCAACGGTTTTTTTTCTTTTTCAAAAGAATATTTTTGTAAAAAAATTTATAGATATTTATGAAAACAACAATACTTCAAACATCATACCTATTCTTTATATCTTCATTTCTAAAATCTGTAAAAAAATATCCACCATCTTCTTTCTTTTATTCATTATCATGTACTCCCTCCGTCCCGCAATGACTTGAACACTAGAATTGGATCGCAAACCAAGGAAAGTGGATTAAAGTGGGTTTGAGTGGAATAAAATAAAGGTGTTGTGAGTGTATAAATATTATATTTGTTTCCATTTTGGGAGTGTTCAAGTAATGTTGAGACGTCCAAATAAGGCAAGTGTTCAAGTAATGTTAGGACGGAGGGAGTACTCCTCTATTTCAAATTTTAATCAATATTTAGATCTAATTTTATTTTAACCGTTCTAAATTTTAAATTTTCTCAATTTGATTATTATTTTTTCAATCCCGCATAATATGCGGGAATAAGAACTAGTTATTTGGATATTTTTCTTTTCATTCGAATTGATTGAGGAGTAACTCTCTTATGAAATATTGCACATTATGAATATGTGTAATATAATATATTTTAGGTATGATAAGATAAATTTGCGGGTCGCAGTCGGATCATGTGCGGGTCGAACGGGTTGAGCGGGTTGGGTGGATCGCTCCATAAATTCGGTCTGACTACGTGACATATATTTATAGAATAATATTTTTATCAAATTGTGTTGTAGCCTAATGGGTCGGGGTCTATTGTTAATGTATTTAGTTGCAGATTAGTACATTATCATTTTTTTAAAAATGTGCATTATCATTCTTCATATGTTACTGAATGGATAAGTAAATGTTACTATATTGTTATACTGAAAAAACTTCATATCTTACGTAACACGCGCGTATTAAAATATAATGTAACACGTGAATGTTAACAAGGTAACACACATAGGTCACAAGGTCATTATTGTTCATATGGTAATACATGAGTATTCATATAGTATTACAAAGACATGTATACAGTGTTACATATTACTAAGAAACATGTGTTACCACATGAACAAAAAAGTGTACCCTATGAAGAAAAACGTGTTACCACATGAACAAAAATTAGCACAAGCGCGAAAAAAAATTCCTAGTCCAAAATTATAAATTTAACACTACAAAAAATGCGGTGTTTATCAATGATTTTTAGCGACGGTTCCATCAAATGTCGCTATTAACGACGATTTTGTTGACGATGTCGGTCAGACGGTCAAAGTCACCGGATTTAGCGACGGTTACCAAAACCATCGCTATTAGCGATGGAATAGCGATAGTTCAGCAGTGGTAAATTCAAATCGTGTCAAATTGAGGTGATTAACGACGGTTTAAATTGTCGCTAAAGTTGGACCCGGGGCACGAAGCGCCTCAACACTTGATCCACCTCCCTGACCGGGTTAACGATGGTGGTTTGAATTTATCGACGGTAAGGACCGTCGCTGTTAGCGATGGGAATTAATTAACCGTCGCTATTAGCCACGATTATTAATTAGTCGTCGCTAAATCTGTCGCTAAACTTCATTATATAAACAGAGTTCAGTTTCTTCTCCGACATTTTTTTTTTCATTTTTGGCAAAATTTTGCGCCACCGCCGTCCGTCCTTCGCCGTGAAGAGTGTCCTGATTTGTTCACATTTGTCGCAGTCTTCAATCGTACGATAAGTTTTTTAAATTTTTACCGTTTATTTTGATTTTACGTTCAATTGTTATATAGAGTAGAAATTGAATTATTGTATGTTAGAAATTATATGTTAGAAATTGCATTTTGATTTTACGTTGAATTATTATTGTATGTTAGAAATTGTCGTATGTTATATAGAGTTGAATTTGAATTATTGTATGTTAGAATTACGTTCAAATTATGTTAGGAATTGAGGCTGAAATTATGTTAGGATTTGAATTTATATATTCTCTTAGTTTATGAATTATGTTATGAATTGAAATTAAAATTATATTAGGAATTGAAATTATATATTATGTTAGTTTACGAATTATATTAGGAATTAAAATTGAACATATGTTAGAAATTTAGTCAATTTGTTAGGAATTAGGATTATGTAATTTATGTCAAATTATTTGATTGGTTAGATTGTTAGTCAATATGTTAGGAATTGGAATTGAAACTTGTTGGTTAACTAGGAGATGAGTTTTATATAATACAGTTGAGACTCTGTCGAAATTTGGACAAGTTTGTTAGGAATTGGAATTGAAATTTGTTGGTTAGATTGTTAGTCAAATATGTTATGAATTTGTTTTATATAATGCAGATGAGTACTAGTCGAGGTGGACGTGACAGTGACAGTGGTCGCGGCAGGCAGCGGCGCTGGTCGAGGAAGTGGTGGTGGTCGTGGCAATGGTCGTGGTGACGACCAGGTTCCTCAAAGCACCAGGAGGAAGAGGATCTTGAGACATCAGGTCCACCTGCACCCCGCCCATGACGGGTCCATCTCGCAGCACCCGCCTCCCGCCCACGACTCATGATCATCTCCAGTAGGGTCGAGCTTAAGCTCGGCCGCTGTTCATCGTGGCTCAGCCTCCACTGCTCGGTTGGCGATCGATTTGAGCTCAGGAAAGTAAGTTATAACTTTTACTTACTAATTTGTTTAGTTATACAATTAATTATTTAATTATACTTATTAATTTTTTAATGTTTCAGCATCACACCCGGTCACGAGGCTTCATCCATAACCACTAACTTCATCTTGCGAGTTGAAATTTCTATAGGGGCCCACATTTGGAGAGGCGTGTCTGAACAACAACGCTAACTCTACTTTGACGAGTTTAGGGTACGTACAATAATTGATTACTTATTTTAATTTAATTATATATATATATATATATATATATATATATATATATAAATTAATTAAAGTTTGTGTTAATGAAATGCAGAAACAGTCGAAGTGGATGGAGGGTCTGACACCGGCCGATTTCTACAAACTGTTCTGTAAGTTACCCAAGCCCGGTACAAGGGCTTGTTTTATAGGTGGCATGCCGGGTGGAAGGATGAAGGCCTGGATTTGACGGAGCAGATGGAGCCAGGTGTCTGGGAGTCGATTGTGGGGGTTTGGAGCGATCCCGCATACCAGGAGATGTGCCGGAAGAATAGCCAAAATCGCTTGAGCCAGCAAGGAGGGAATGGGGGTGTAACTGTGCACACGGCTGGATCCCAGTTGATTATGGAGCACCACATGGCGGAAGTAAGAAATTTATCTATTTAATTATATAATAAGTTCATAATTAATATTAATATTTTTATTTGTTAACAGGAACAACGTCTCGAACGCCCTCTAAACCCCCTTGAGACGTTGGGACTCGACCACCCCTACGATGAGGAAGCAAGGACCTCCATCTACAGCCACACGACCCACGTATACATAAGTAATTAATGTCATATTTCATAATTATTACACCTGAAATTAATAATATTTATTTTTTACAGAGAAAGGTGCGAGAAATGGTCGAATTTGCAAGCCAGGCCCAGACGGGTGAACCGTCAGGTTCAAATCCACCATCTCCAGCTAATTTGACTGAGATCTATCTGGAGGAGGCCGACACCGCTAGACAATGGGTACTCGGGTATGGTAGGTTGTCTGCCGCCCTAATCGTGTAGACACAACCCTACTCGTCTCAGCCCTCTATTACTTCAGCTCTGCAGCCGCCTCAGCAGAGGGCTGAGGAGGTTAGGGAGGGGCTCAGGGTCGAGCTCAGAGAAGAAAATGCAAGGAAGTGGCAGCGTATTGCGGCTCAACTGGATAGTCGAATGGGTGTCCAGCCAGGTTATTTCCTCGATAACCTTTCCAACGACGAGGACGACGACCTTGGTCTAGGCGGTGGCAGCGGACGAGACGGAGGTGGTGGCTTGGTCATTAGCCGTGGTGGTGGTGGCAGTGGCGGTGGTGGTGGTCATGGAAAAGAAGGGTCGCGGTGGGCGATGGTGGCGATGTGGCAATGGCAAGGGGCCTGAGTCGGGTGGTGGTGGCGGTGACGGTGAAAATCTTTTCGATGCTTCTTTTCTATTCGATAATTTTATGACTAATCTGGGGGATGATGGTGTTGATGATATTCAGGATGATTTTTACCCGGGGCGGTGTTTCTTGAAACTTTTTTTTTTTTAATTCATTAATGAGACTCTATGTTTTTTTTTATTATTTATTGTGAACAATTTACTTTTATGTATGTATAATGTTTATATCGTTTATATTTTTGTTTTACAGGCTAGTATAACTTGTTTGCACTTAAAAGTATTATTTGTTTAAAAGAAAAGTATAACTTGTTTAGATGAAAATTATAACTTGTTAAAATACAAAATTATTACCTGTTTAAATGAAAAGTATTACTTATTTAAATAAAAAAGTAGTACTTGTTTAAATAGAAAAGTATTACTTGTTTAAATAGAAAAGTATTACTTGTTTAAATAGAAAAGTATTACTTGTTTAAAAGAAAGGTATTACTTGTTTAAAAGAAAGGTACTACTTGTTTAAAAGAAAGGTAGTACTTGTTTAAAAGAAAAGTATTACTTGTTTAAAAGAAAAATATAACTTGTTTAGAGAAAAAGTATAACTTGTTTAAATAGAAAAATATTACTTGTTTAAATGAAAAGTATTACTTGTTTAAATAGAAAAGTATTACTTGTTTAAAAGAAAGGTAGTACTTGTTTAAAAGAAAGGTAGTACTTGTTTAAAAGAAAAGTATTACTTATTTAAAATAAAAGTATAACTTGTTTAGATGAAAAGTATAACTTGTTTAAATAGAAAAGTATTACTTGTTTAAATGTAAAGTATTACTTATTTAAATAGAAAAGTATTACTTGTTTAAAAGAAAGGCAGTACTTGTTTAAAAGAAAGGTAGTACTTGTTTAAAAGAAAAGTATTACCTTTTTAAAAGAAAAGTATATTACTTGTTTAAATAGAAAAGTATTAATTATTTAAAAGAAAGGTAGTACTTGTTTAAAAGAAAAGTAGTACTTGTTTAAAAGAAAAGTATTACTTGTTTAAATGAAAAATATTACTTGTTTAAATAGAAAAATATTATTTGTTTAAAAGAAATGTAGTACTTGTTTAAAAGAAAAATATTACTTGTTTAAAAGAAAAGTATTACTTGTTTAAAAGAAAAGTATAACACTTGTTTAGATGAAAAGTATAACTTGTTCAAATAGAAAAGTATTACTTGTTTAAATGAAAAGCATTACTTGTTTAAATAGAAAAGTATTACTTGTTTAAAAGAAAGATAGAACTTGTTTAAAAGAAAGGTAGTACTTGTTTAAAAGAAAAGTATAAAACTTGTTTAGATGAAAAGTATAACTTGTTTAAAATGAAAAGTATTACTTGTTTAAATGAAAAGTATTACTTGTTTAAATAGAAAAGTATTACTTGTTTAAAAGAAAGGAAGTACTTGTTTAATAGAAAGGTAGTACTTGTTTAAAAGAAAAGTATAACTTTTTTAGATGAAAAGTATAACTTGTTTAGATGAAAAGTATAACTTGTTTACATAGAAAAATATTACTTGTTTAAAAGAAAGGTAATACTTGTTTAAAAGAAACGTAGTACTTGTTTGAAAAAAAAGTATTACTTGTTTAAAAGAAAAGTATAACTTGTTTAGATGAAAAGTATAACTTGTTTAAATAGAAAAGTATTACTTGTTTAAATGAAAAGTATTACTTGTTTAAAAGAAAGGTAGTACTTGTTTAAAAGAAAGGTAGTACTTGTTTTAAAAAAATAAATTAAAAATACAAGTTTAATATAATATAACTTAATTTAAATTTATATAACAAAAATTATTATATTAAAATGTGATTGAATCAATAAATAAGATAATTGAAATAAAGAATTTTTAAAAAAAATTGTAAAAAAAATAATTTTTTAGGACATATAGAATTAATTTCATTCAGTAAACACAAGAAAGCAAGTGCCCGAAAGTTGGTTGATCCATTCCAGCGCCCCTAGTCCAAAGGTTGTTGGTCCCCTTGGGAGCGAAAATTTGTCTGATTTAATTGGGAGGCTTGGTGGCTTATATTGTTGGAAAATTAGGGGTGCCCGGATCTATTCGAGGTGTATTTAAATTAATCAATTAATTACTAACATGAATTAATCATAAGTCAATTCAACATAATAATTAATAAACAAATAAACATCATGCGTACACGTAATTCACGTAAATCCTAAGCATGCGGAATCTAGGAGTTACGAGATTACGTACCTCTTGTAGAGACAATCGTTGAGACGATGGTTCAACCCAAAGTGCCTTCTCAAATATGTCCCACGTCCACGAACGTAATCCGGTGGGAGGATTATCAACGAACGATTTTAATTTTAAAGGAGAAAATAAAATATTTGGCCACCACCTTTGTGGATTTCTAATTTTCCAACACATGGAATTGCAATTGGGGATGAAAAAATCATCCCCTATTTATAGGAGTAGATGAAAATTTTAGGTCATATGGGCATTGAGAAATTTTCTTGTTTCTTCCTCAAGACACAATCTAGAATATATACAATATATTTTATTTCCCAAAATATCTCCCAACAAAATCTTCTCATCCTTTCTTTTATCCCTTATTTTCGAAAATATCATTCAAGTAGGGAAGAAATAAGATACTTTTTCCTTTCTTGAACTTATGGGAAAAACTTGTATCTCAAGAATACTTATTCCACAAGAAATTTCCAAGAAAATCAAGAAAAATTCTTTTTCTCTTTCCTACCCTATTTTTCGAAAATAATTGTGAAAAATTAGGCAAAATATTTTCTTCTCTTTTTCATTAATTGGACTTTAATTTGGGCTATTTGAGGGGCATTTAGGAGAATTAAGATTGGACCTCCAATGGACTATGAAACCATAATATTCAGCCAAAATATTATTCAAGCTCATTAATATTAATTTACTCCACTATAAAATTAATATTGAACTATTCATCTTAACCCACATTACGACTTCACAATAATATGGCTCCCGGTCATTATTTCCCGCGTTTAAGATTATCTTAGTTCATTAATTAATTAAGCCACTGAACAGACTTTATATTAATTAATATCTTTGTCCTTGGAGTAAAGACAGCTCAACATTATTATCCATACCGAAAATAAATTTCTACTTGCAAGATTTGGTATGATAAAGATTCTGAGTCCACCAAGGGGACAAATCAAGCAAGCGTACTTGCACGCGATTCTCCGTATTAAATCTTAGCAATCGTCATGTAATTAATAATATTGTCCAAGATACAAGGTATTGAATCGCATTGATTCTCTTCCCATCATAAGTCAAAATAATAGTTATTAATTTCCCACGATCCTATCTAAGAGACGAAGATTAAGAAATAACGAACCACTGAGGTCTAATTCTTGTATATTCAGTACCGAAGAATTTATCCTCCTATAGGTCCTTTTCAGTTCATCATAATGCACTAGTGTAATCTCTTGGTCAAGACAAGTCAATCTGAGCCTTACACTTCAACCTTTCATGATGGGTTGTTTATTTCCATCTGAGTTGTGAATTTGTACTTAGTCACGAGGAACTGTTAATTTGATCTTCTGTGATCTGGTATCACCAAATTAATTACTACGTAATACGTACTGACTTTATCGAACGGGTATGCAGTAAATATATATAACATTCATTCATATTTAATGCAACATGTGATAAATAATTTATTTCAGTAAAATAAATAAGAAATTCAGTTTGGTTATACAAAGTAAAAGCATACTTTTCAGTATAACCCCAACATATATATGAGATGCTTGGTGGTTGGGTTCGAGATGGTCCAACGACGGTTCTTGCCGTCGTTACTAGAGACGAATTATGACGTCTCTACACCGTTGCTATGTTGCGACGGCGTTAAACCGTCTTTACTTAGCGACGGTTTGGAAATAATTGTCGCTAAATGTTAGCGACGCTCGATTTCTGTACGGTTGACAAACCGTCGCTACTGTCTGTAGCGACGGTTTTTACCGTCGCTAAAATCGTCGTTAAACCCCATCTTTTTTGTAGTGTAAAGAACAAGGTGATGTGTTACTACATGTACAAAAATATGTTAGCCTATGAAGAAAAATGTATTACCACATGAACAAAAACCAGTACAAGTGTAGAAAATAAAATCCTCAGTCCAAAATTACAGATTTAAAGAACAACATGAGAAGAGTGGAGAATGATATGAAAGACTATGTTAGAAAATTGAGAGGAAAAAAAACGGAAGGACTTGTAAATTTGCGAGGATGAGAAAACTGAAGAAAATGAGAAGAATATGGAATTTTTTGAATAAGGAAGAAAAAAAAAAAAAAAAAAGAACAAGAGAAGAGAAAGAAAAATCTAACAAGATCCGTTTAAGCCCGTGAGATCCGTCAGCACTAAGCCTGACTCGCCTGCGAATGACCTGACCCGCAGTTTTTTTTTTTTTGGTTAGTTGTGTGAACTTTCACTTTGCGCTCATTTCAGTGTAAAAATGTAAATATAATTTTTATTTTTATTTTATTGAGCTGAGCAGGAAATAAAGATTCTTAAAAGACATAATTCATGACTTACTGAGAAAATAATACAGTCTTAAAGAAATTCACAACGAAAATGAAGCAGTAGAGGATGATATGATTGCAAACTTTGTAGATGTACCATTGACCCTTTTTTATATTTGTTAATTGTTGATTTACTTATATGAATCAATTTGAGTTTGTTGGTTTAAACATTGAGGCTCAAGGAGTTTTTCTTTTCGGTGATTAATTAAAGAAATATATAATAGTATTTTGTAAGATGAAGTCAAGAATCCAATGTTTGAAAATCATTTGTTGAGCTTCTGTTGCTACTTCTACAGCTCCAGGAAACTCAGGGTATGTTTATTTCGGAACTCATCTGCATGACTCAGAACTTTGCAATCCAAGACATCATTTAGGCAGGTCCCCTTACACTTTGTCCAGCTTGCAGGAATGCGGAGGAAACATCAAACCATCTTTTCCTTTCATGCCCCGCGGTATCGAATTTGTGGAGTTATTGCTACAGCTGGCTCGGTGTTGCTCTTCCCCAACATAACAGTTTGGAACAACACTTCCTCATGCACTATGGTCTCTTCCGAGGTAAAAAAATGTTCGAAAATTGCAACGTGTATTTGGTAATGTGTGGTTTGGTTGATCTGGAAGACAAGGAATAAATTGGTATTTGAAGGTGTGGAGTTCATCACAGAAAAAATCATCGAAAAACTAAAAGGAAGAACTTGGAGTTGGCTCTCAGAAATAAAACCTCTTTCTAGATAATTCATGTTTCGAAAAGTGGCTCTGTAACCCTATGTCCAGTATTAATGTTTTCTAATTCTTTTGTACAACACTACTGCTCCTTTAGCACTGTTTCTGCTCTAGGGATTTATACTCAATAAAATAATTACCTTTCTTGATCAAAAAAAATAATAATCACATACTAGTTGGAGATTTCCACATCCATCTTTCAAACTCACTCCTATAAAATATACCTATACACATATTTCCACAAAATTCAATATAATCATATCACCACTTTTCTTCCACCCACTTATTCTCATACTTTTCTCTCACTCAATACAATATACTATGATAGCGCTCCTCAGATGAATAGCGCCCCTCCGTTGAAGGTGTATCATCGGCGGAAACCGAAGACTAGTTCGCCTTAAGATGTCTATGCTAGTTTCTATTTTTATCGTTTAATTATTTCTTTCCTGTTTAGACATTGAGTATCGAGTCCTTGTTTATTTCCTTTTGTTCATTGTGTCCGGCCCATGGGCAATGTGTCAGATATTATAAGCGACGGGCAATTTGCCCTAGCGGATTATCAGAGATTATTCTTTTGCAACCTTTGGCTTGTGGCAAGGTATATCCTTGTGGATCCTCATCTCGAGGGTTTGGTTCTTGCTTGTGTTAATTTGCGCTCAGTGATTTGTTCTAGTCTATCAATTGGTCCGACCTGCCGCTCTCCTTCAACATGATGAACACACGTTCTGGGAATGAGAAGGAGCGTTTGGAATCAGTGGAGAAATCATTGAGCGAACTCCAAGTGGCGGTGACTGAGCATATCACCGCCTCCGCCGTTTCTCACGCGGAATTGGTTAAGAAGATGGATTTCATGATGTCGTCGATGATGGGTCACCAGGATACAGGATCATCATCGCTCGGGCAGGGCTCCCTGTTTGGCGACGCGAGTGTAGGCTAACCCTTTGTGAGCGGGGCCAGCAATACCTTTCCCCCGGGCTACGTCGCGGTCAAGAGCAGAGAGCTTCCCTTGTTCGACGGGTCCTACCCTATGGCTTGGCTTGCCCAAGCGGCCCAATACTTCCTCGTGCACAAAACACCGGCCGCCGATCGTGTACAGCTTACCCTAATAGCCATGTTTGGGTGTGCTATGTTCTGGGCTTAGTGGGCTTTGCGTCGCGCACCCGAGATGAGTTGGGAACAATTTTCTCGGGAATTGGTGGAGCGGTTCAGTGACAGCTCCGCTAAGAACGCATACGAAGCTATGCAAGCTACGTGCCAAACTGGTTCCTTGGAGGACTACTTGGCCCTTTTTGAAGAGCGTGTAGCCCAACTTCTGACCCTTCTGGCCGAACAGTACTTGGGTATATTTTTGGAGGGTTTGAAGCCACTGTACGAGACAGAACTTCGGATGCCGAAACGGGGGATGTTCATTCGGCCATCCGGGCTGCCCGGCGAGTGACTCGCTCGTTCGTGTTTCCCAACTAATTTTCGAGACCAGCATTTCAGACTAATTCTAGCCGGTCTCCTTTGACACTTAAGGGGGAACTTCCGCAAGTGCGACGTCCACATCGGGCTCGCAAGGGTCTGTGACACAGGGGTCGCAGGCTTCGTCTGGAGGTTCTACGGGTCCTCGCCTAACCAGAAATACGCGCCACCTGTTGGCCGAGGAAGCTAGTGAATATCGTGTCAAGGATAAGTGTTACCGTTGTTCTCTACCATACAGACCCTTGCACAAGTGTGATGCCAAATTTCTGAACGTGTTGATCGAAGCAGCCGAGGATGATCAGGAGGTTCACGTTTTGGAGTTTGAATTCGATCCGAATACCTCGCACATTACTTCGTTGGCCACTGTTGACAAGGAGTACGCTGAGATTCAGTTATCAAATCTGTCCTCCAACGGGTTTGATGGTGCGACCACTATGAAGTTGTTTAGCCGGGTGGGTGATCGTCTTTTGCTCATGATGATTGATATTGGAGCCAGTCATTGTTTTATTCAGAAACAGTAGCGGCTAAATTGGGTCTACCCATCATTAAGACGTCCGATTCGTAGGTGATTTTGGGGGACGGATCTCGCGTCAGCATGCAAGGGGTGTGCAGGAATGTACCCCTCACGCTCGATAGTCACACTTTCCTCATCGAATGTCATGTGTTTCCTCTCCGTGGCATCGACTTGGTACTTGGGGTCTCTTGGTTATCCACGCTGGGCGACGTCACGGCGAATTGGGCAAACCTCACAATGAGTTTTACCATAGGAGGCACTTTGGTGCAACTGTTCGGGGACCATCACTCACTCGGCGGGCTTGCACTCCGAGTGACCTTAACACCCTGGAGGCGACGGACAAGGCATGGGTTTTGTGGACCATTAACTCATCACCAACCCCTCTTGCGTTCGGCTCCAACGAGTCCTTATCCACTTCACATCAGCAAGATTTATATGGCTTGTTGTCGGAGTTTGCAGCTGTAACGCAGCCCCTTCCGGGACTACCACACTCTCGTTCGAATGATCACCGGATTGTTTTGCACTCAGATGCTGGCCCTGTATCAGTGCAGCCTTACCGTTACAACCAC
Source organism: Stenogyne calaminthoides (assembly GCA_037126765.1). Classification (NCBI taxonomy): domain Eukaryota; kingdom Viridiplantae; phylum Streptophyta; class Magnoliopsida; order Lamiales; family Lamiaceae; genus Stenogyne; species Stenogyne calaminthoides. The sequence continues at coordinate 9,816,973 of JBBCBC010000009.1, forward strand.
GCTCAAAAGGACTAGATGGAGAAATTGGTAGACGAAATGCTAACAGCTGGTATAATTAGACCGAGTTCGAGTCTGTACTCCAGCCCCGTCTTGTTGGTCCGAAAGAAGATGGTTCGTGGCATTTTTGTGTGGATTATCGGGCCCTGAATAAAGTGACCATTCTGGATAAGTAGCCTATTCCGGTGATTCAAGAATTGTTGGATGAGCTACATGGGGCACGCTATTTCAGCAAACTCGATTTGCGCGCTGGGTATCACCAAATCCGGGTAGCACAGGAGGGCATTCCGAAGACTGCCTTTCGCACCCACTCTGGCCACTACGAGTTTATGGTTATGCCATTTGGTCTTACGAATGTGCCCGCTACATTTAAGAGCCTTATGAATGATATCTTTCGCCCATGCCTTTGTCGGTTTGTGTTGGTATTTTTCGACGACATCCTCATCTACAACCCATGTTGGAAATCCCATGTCCAACACCTCCACCAGACATTCCGTACATTATTAACTCACTCTTTAGTCATCAACCCGAAGAAGTGCACTTTGGGCAGCTTACAGTTGGAATATTTGGGGCACATTGTTTCTTTGAATGGGGGTTCGAATGGACCCGGGTAAAGTAGTGGCGGTTGTTGAATGGCCTCGTCCAAACTCGCTGAAAGGGGTGTGAGGTTTTCTAGGACTGACGGGTCATTATCGGAGATTCATAAGCAACTACGGTAAGATTGCAAGTCCCCTTACCTCGTTGCTCAAGAAAGATGGGGTGGCAAAATTACATTGGCCGTCGGAGGAGGAGACGGCCTTCCAAGAGTTGAAGGCAACCTTGACGTCCGCGCCAGTTCTCCGTATGCCAAATTTTTTGAAGAGCTTCATCATCGAATGGGATGCCTCCGGGCGAGACCTAGGGGCTGTGCTAATGCAAGATCAACAGCCCATCGCGTACTTTAGTAAACAATTCGCGGGTCGTACATTATCTCGTTCAGCGTATGAACGGGAGTTGATGGCATTGGTGTTGGCGGTGCAACATTGGCGACCATACTTGCTCGGACATCGTTTCACTGTTCGGACTAACCAGCGTAGCTTGAAACATTTATTGTCACAACCATTGTCAACGCCGGCACAGTAGAATTGGGCTGCGAAGTTATTGGGGTATGATTTCGATGTGGCTTATAAAGAGGGGGTGAATAACAGGGCTGCTGATGCTCTACTACGCCGGGATGAAGACGAAGAATTGTCGGCTTTGTCTATCCCTCATTGGTTGGATTGGCCAACCCTTCTCGTTGAGGTCAGGGTAGATGCGGGCTTAGCACGAATCATTGCGGACTTGGAACTGGGTCGCTCAACACCGAAACATTTTACTTGGGTCCGCAACATGCTGTGGTATAAAGGAAGGTTAGTTATCCCGAAGTCCTCTCAATGGGTATCCAAACTGTTGCACGAGTTCCACACCACTTCAGGGGGCGGTCACTCCGGGGCTCTTCGAACATACAAACGTTTGGCCACTTTCGTTTATTGGCAAGGAATGATTCGGGTTGTGTTAAAATTTGTGGCTCCTCAACCCGTTACCGATTCCGACTCAAGTTTGGGAAGATATAAACATGGATTTTATCACGGATTTGCCTCGATCGGGCGGGGTCAACTGTATTCTGGTCGTGGTTGACCGTTTTCCCAAGTACGGGCACTTTATCGGTCTCCGACACTCGTTCACGGCCAAATCAGTGGTCGAGGTATTCATGAAGGAAATTGTGAAGCTGCACGGGGTTCCGGGTACCATTGTTTCGGACCGAGATCTGTTGTTTTTGAGCTCTTTTTGGCGGGAATTATTCAAGACTTTAGGGACCAAGTTGCGAATGAGTTCAGCATATCACCCGGAGATGGATGGTCAGACGTAAGTGTTAAATCGGTGTGTGGAGACTTATTTGCGCGGTTCTGCTTCAGAATGCCCCAAGCAATGGGGTAAATGGTTATCGTGGGCTGGGTTTTGCAACAACACAGGTTTTCAATCCGTAGCGGGTACTACTCCTTTCGAGGTGGTTTATGGTCGCCCTCCTCCTCCTATCGCACTGTTCCGTCACGGGGAGATATGGGTTCTCTTGTTGGCCGATACATTGCGGGAGCGCGATGTGATTTTACGGGACCTCCAGGTGCACTTGGAACGGGCACAGCAGCGCATGGTTAGAGAGGCGAATAAACATTGTCGTCCTCTGGAATTCGCGGTGGGGGATTCCGTGTATTTGAAGTTTAGGCCCTACCGCCAACGTTCTCTTTTTAAAGCTGGTGCAGCGAAGCTGGCGCCTCTTTTCTTCGGGCCATTTGTGGTGGAGGCGCGCGTGGGGAAATCTGCTTATCGTTTGGCTCTTCCCGCGGGTTCACGAATTCATCAGGTGTTTCACGTTTCCTTGTTGAAACCCGCAGTGGGCTCGGTCGTGGCTTCTCCCACTTTGTCGGAGGATCTCTTGGAGGTGGACCCTTCTTAGTTGCCTGACTTTGTGGTGGCGGAACGCCAAATCAGTCGGGATGGCGTACAGGTGCAGTAGGTTTTGATTCGTTGGAAGGATCTGACTAGCGAGGACGACACGTGGATGGATGAGGTAGATATCAAGGGACAGTTTCCTGATTTCAGCCTTGAGGTCAAGGCTGCTTCGGGCGAGGGGGCAATTGATAGCGCTCCTAAGATGAATAGCGCCCCTCCGTTGAAGGTGTATCATCGGCGGAAACCGAAGACCAATTCGCCTTAAGATGTCTATGCTAGTTTCTATTTTTATCGTTTAATTATTTATTTCCTGTTTAGACATTGAGTATCGAGTCCTTGTTTATTTCCTTTTGTTCATTGTGTCCGGCCCATGGGCCATGTGTCAGACATTATAAGCGACGGGCAATTTGCCCTAGCGGATTATCAGAGATTATTCTTTTGCAGCCTTTGGCTTGTGGCAAGGTATATCCTTGTGGATCCTCATCTCGAGAGTTTGGTTCTTGTTTGTGTTAATTTGCGCTCAGTGATTTGTTCTAGTCTATCAACATCAATCACTATTACATATTGATTTGACATAAAACAAAAATCACACCCTACCAAAATCTCAAAATAAACACATGACTTCCCCGCACACCTAAATCCTGAAACAAATATACTGTCATAAGATTGAAAATTCCTAGAAATTTAGGGCAAGTTGGCTTGGATTCGTTTGTTATCGCATTTTCTTCCTTGTTTATTAGTACGGTGACGTTTGCTACAACTTAGTTTATAAAGTTGATGACCATTTCAGCGAATACCAAGGTAGATGTTGTATTGAACACCATGCGATCAACATGCATACAGGACTTGCAAGCTATCACCAGATTATTAGGGGTATATGTCATGATTTTCTATGTTGTAAATGCAATATTTGGGTTTTTATTAGAATTATTATCTATATTAATGAATTCTTTTTTTTTTTTTTTGGCAAAGACTTTTATGATCCTAGTTGCACCGTGTAACTAAAGTGCATTTTTTAATATCATAGTCCACTTTTACTCTTCCATTATTTTTTTGTGATGGTATATATTCATTAATTAAACAAATATATATATATATATATATATATATGGTATCAGAGCCATGAGAGGTAGGGTATATTTAGGTTATATGGTTAATGATTCAATACATCTTAGATCCTTATGAATATGTTCCGTTTGAAAGATACTGTCAAAAACAGTATTACTCAGGAATACAATATTCCTAAAAATCTTGATTTATTAAATAAATAGACTATTCCTAGAATTGAACCTAAAATGGTTTACAAATTAGGAGCTTTTGAAAAGCTAGGTTTTAAACAAATTGTTAAAACCACTAAATCTTCCATAACTCTTCATGAAGAAGAGATGGTTATTAAATTACTTAGTAAAATTGATATTTTACCTTACAAAAGAACTCATAAGTTCTTACATATTGGTTGTGTTAAGGTCGCTTTTAGACCGCTCACCTTAAATGGTTTACCAGAAAGCTTTCTTGCTTCTCTTAGAGATGGCAGAAACCTTAATTGGACACAATCCCTAATGGGAATTATAGAGTCTAGCTTGGCTCTAGGACCTGTCTATTTTGACGTCTATCCTAATTTATCTCTATCTTTATCTGATAGTAATATTCTTGAAGCTTTAACATTAAATGTTAAAACCCATGGTTATAATTACATACCAGGTACTGAAGTTATATGTATCTGTTATCGTATTTATTATAAACCTTTATTTACACTAAATCCTATGTGTAAAAGAATTAAAAAAGATAATAATGAGACTATTCTTATTGAAACAAATTTTGGTAAATCAAACATTACTACCAGAAGATCCATTAAGTGGAAAGAAATTATTTTTCCTGAAAATTGGATTATAGAACAATCTGTTCCTAAAATTCCTATTGTTAATAGTGATTTTTAACATATTACTCAAAGTAATGATGGTACAATTAGTATTGGTTTTCAAAATAATCAAAAAAGACATTCAACTTCTCATTCTAGATCAATGTCTAGTCATTCTTTCATATTTCCTTTGATAAAAATTAAATAACGTGCATATATACATATGAATATATTTTCATACCATTGAGATTCAAATGAAGCCCTGCTGCAGATTCCAGATCCAAAGCCTTATTATTAGTTCCCCAAACATGACATAATATTTCAGTTATTCAAATGCACAAATAGTTCGTATAAATTTTGTATGAAGAAGGTTGGAAATACATACTTCATCACCCATCTCTTTGTCGTTACTAATCCACACTTTCGATTAATTTTTTGTTTGCAAGAATGAAATAAGACTGCCTTATTTTATGAACTTATATAACACAAAGAAAATCGCATCCACGTAAAAAAAAATACCGCGTCATCTAATTATTTATAGTATAAAATCAAATAACATATGGTAAATAGTATCAATTATAATTTTAATTTTAATTGATACTGATGTGATATTTACCATATTTTACTAAATAAGTAAAACTTAAAATATATATTTTTCATCGTAATAAATTTTGGAAATAAATACAAGTTGTGGAGTGAAGGGGATAAGTTAGTGGGGCACTAGAGATACGAATTGTGAAGAATGGTTGACTAAGATGTACTAGACAATTTGGAGGAGTATAAATATAATTAGATTTTTAGTTATGTATGTTTTTTTAAGTCAATAAATTATAATAATTTCTAATATAATCAATTACAATAATTTATTCTACCACCAGGCACATGGCAACATCATTTCACCTCGCTGTAGACCGGAACGTCAATCACCACAAGATGGGGACCACCTGAAACTGCAACTCGGAACCGCAACCGCACCACAATCGGAACCGCAACCCAACAATAGGGGGGCCACCACCCCACAAGAGGAGAACCACCACAAGAGGGAATAAATATTTCTTCTCCGTGTCTCGAACCCGGGACCTTAAGATCTCAGGTGGTGGAGCTCTAATCACTTGAACTATCCACACTTGACTTAGTTATGTATATTTAGTTCCCGCATGTTACGTGATATTTTTTTTAAATCAAAATAAATAATAAATTTAATAATAAATTAAAAATATAAATATGTGCAAAAACACACTAGCTATATGTAAATTAATATTTTTTTTATATTATTTATTAGTATATTTGATCAAACGGTTCACGGAATATAAAATTGGCTTTCCAATTATTATTTATTCAAAAAGAATTATATTCTTTTTATATGGAGTCTAAACGTATAAATCAAAATAAAATAAATCAATTAATATATAAATTTTTTTTTTTTAAAATCAACTCCATATTAATCAAGAATTTTTGGTCCAAGGTAAGTTTCTCATATTTTGATAATTAATTAATAACATTAATGATATAATTTGGTTAAGTATTCTTAAAAAGATATTCAAAATAAATAACAAATTTAATAATTAAAAATATAAATATGTAAAAAAAACACACTAAACATGAATTAATAGTTTTTTTTTCCTTAAAAAAATGAGTGGGTTTCTAGTACACCAAAATGCACCGTGCACTCATGCAAATGAATGACTCATTTAAAAAAATATTTGCTTCATTGAATATATTTGGCATGTTTTGTAGATATATGGATAAGGTTGAGGTGAGTGCACGGTTCTTAGACACGTACACCAGTTGCACATGAGAATTTGTCAAAAAAAAATTGGACGCATGGTGTAAATTGAAAGTGTTACTAGCTAAAATATTACACATTCACCACATGTATATAGAAAATAGATTTGGATCACTACCTTGTTATATTTTCTCAATTTAATAATATACAAAAGTTACTGAAAATATTAATGTGGAAGTGGATTTAAAATTTGATATGTATTTCACAAATATTAATTAATAACACTTATGTGAACCAGGTCATACATGAATTATATTACTGTTATATAAAAGCTATTACTGCTTAAAAAATGCTAAACAATAATAATTTGTGTGCATAATAATAATGTTTTTTATGCATAACAATAGATTTTTTTTTACTATATTGAAAAGTTAGAGTTCACATTGAACTCGGATCTACCAAAATTTTTGTTAATTAATATATTTAAGGGAAAGAGAAAGATATGAGTAAGAAAATTAGTTAAATTAATATGAGAGATTTGATGATCTTAATTTGTTATAGTACTATAATTAATAATTACATTAATTATCTAAATTAATTATGGAATGCTAACTAAACAATTTGGCTCCGATTCAATTGTGATCTCCATATCAAATAAATGGAAACATATATTGTATGGTGTGAAAATTTATACTACTGGATTAGCATGTGAGTGTGAGACACTCAGTCAATTCAAGATGTGGGATGTTTCACGAGCAAGGAGAAAAAAAAATATTATTTCATAATTATCTACCGTTCATTTTTCGTCCCAAAAAATTTAAATGTTCAATTTTAATCTCATAACTAAATAAATTGTCCAATTTTGGTTCCAATTTTTAAAAAAAAAATCATGAACAATCAGTGGTGGATCCAGGATATAAATTTTGAGGGGGCGAGAGTGTAAAAAAATGCATGTTTTAAGTCTAATTAATAGATATCAACACTTATATAGTTATAAAATTTTACACATACATACATATATAGCTAAATAATGAGAATAATTACACATATTAATATAATTATACACATGTATTCATATATATACATTGAAAAATAAAAAGTTTGGGGGGCTGCTGCCACCCCTAGCCCCCCCTTGTATCCGCCCTTGTGAACAATGTTGTTTCGGCCACGTGCTAGTTACGTGCAGGTAAAATTTGGGTGTTTTCGATACCATCGCAAATGTGGACGATGACATTCTTTTTCTTTTAATTTTTTTATGTTTTTTAATTAATTAAATTACACAAGTGTAAATAACTCAATAAATTAAATGAAAACTCAAATTTAAAATATAAAATTTTAAAAATGACAAATATTTACTAGCATGGGACTTCAGTGTGACCAAAAACAACGTATTTTGCGGTTTTTTATTGAAAATTGGATCAAAATTAACCAAATAATTTAATTATGAGATTAAAATTGGATATTTAAATTTTTTGAGACGAACAATGAATAGTAGATAAATTATAGAATAAAAAAAACCTTTTTTTCTCCACAAGCAAGTATCAAATAGGCGCAAGGTTGTAGAAAGTAGAGACTATAATAAGTTTCATATAAAATTAAATCAACAAACAAGGTAATAAATCAGATATGAAGCTAAGTTAATTAGCAATGACATACATTTCAAATACTCCCTCCATCAAATTTTAATTTTCTATATAGAGAAGGTTTTTTGTGTCAAAATAGTATTAACATCATTTTGCAATAACCTATAAAAAATAAATATCATAGTCCAATTTTATCATTTATTAATTTTTTGCAACGGAATGTATTAATTAAACAAATTTACTCTATGAGAAGGTCTTGTGTGAAATATTGCACACTAGTGTTATGTGTAATACCACACAAATAAATAAAAAAGACTGAAAATTCGAGGGTTGGCTGGGGCGGGTCGGGCGCGGGTAGGACGCAGGTCGGGGCGCGGGTCTGGCGGACCAATATATATTTATTAAAGGATATGTTTATCATATATGTGTTGTAGCCTAGTGGTTCAGGTCTGCTGTTAAGGTATTTGGTTGCAGGTTCAATTCTTACTGAACACATAATTTTTTATTTTTTTTGGTCAGGTTTTTGTGTGTTACTAAATCTATGTTTAAGTGTTACTACATTGTTATATTGAAATAACTTCATAAACTTCATATCTTACGTAACATGTATTAAAACATAACGTAACACATAAATGTTCATAAGGTAACACATTTTTGTTCATATGGTAACACATGAGTATTCACATAGTAATGCGACATGTATACAATATTACATATTACTAAAAAAACAAGTGTTACTACATGAACAAAAAGTGTTACCCTATGAAGAATAATGTATTACCACATGAACAAAACCAGTACAAGCGCGAAAAGAAATCTCCAGACCAAAATTACATATTTAAACAACAACTTGATGTGTTACTACATGAACAAAAGAGTGTTACCCTATGAACAAAAGAGTGTTACCCTATGTGTTACTACATGAACAAAACCCTGTACAAGCGCGAAAAAAAATCATCAGTCTCAAATTACATATCAAAGAACAGTGTGAGAAGAGAAGCTTTATTCAATCAAATTCCATACAACAACAACAACAAAAATATCAGAAGCAATATTAATTTATTCAAATCTTACAAACTAATTAGAAACACATATCTATTTCTTCATATCGGAGACGGTCAAGAGAACGCTGGTAAACCTGAGCACCCGTCGGAAAAAATCTGGTAGATTGCGAAAGAAGGAGAACCTAGATCGCGAGGAAGAATAAACAGCGAACGCAGATCCGAATGGGATGGGCCTGACCCGCAAGAAATAAAAAAAACCCTAATTTAGGCTAATTGCACATATCACTTGTATGCAATATTATATACAAGTTTTTGCGTTACTCTATATATATACATATAAATAAAAAGGTAACAACATCGCATTACACGTACATATAGAATAACATAATTGTTTCTTTATGAATTTTATTCCAACCTTATTTAATTGATACTAATTTTTTGCAAGATGGATATTTAGAATCCAATAAAATACTCAATATAACCAAGTAGATAGAATCTATTGGGGAAACTCCGTCCCCCATTCATAACAAGGGAAAAACGAAACAAACGAGAAATAAATGAAGAAACAAAACCACAATCAACAACACAAGATTTTACGTGGAAAACTCCAAAACCGGAGAAAAACCACGAACCACGAAAGAAACATCACTATATGATAAATTTCTACAATCATATAGATTTTTCCTCTCTCGCTCGACACCCCTACACTATTACAAGTCTACATGACTCTCACCTTCTCACAAATATGTGAAAGAAATTTAATTAGAATCAAACACTAGACTAAAGTGTATTGACCGGTGCACTTGTAATAAAGACCCAAAGGCTCCTTATATAGGATTTGGAAGTCCCCTTTCTTTATTCTCATCCGATGTGGGACAAAAATTCTTCTTTTATTTTAACACCAAACCCAACAATCTCCACCTTGGTAAAATAAAAAAAACTCCACCGCCTTCGCCCACAATCCATTATCCTCACCGATAATCATGATTCTTACACCAAAGAACCATCATTCTCAAAACCGAGAATAAACCTACTCCACCATATGAGTAGAACACTTAGAATAAATCATTCTAAGAATTTTCAACCACTTAGAATCAACCATTCTAAGAATTTCCCTCGGCACATGTCGAAAAATCTGTTGAAAACTATGTTGTTCCTTCTAGCTTATGGCTCCCCTAAAAGTCCTTCAGCCATCGACATACATTCACCACATACCTTGCATCCATGTCAAACCAATGCACATGCGATCCAACTAACATTATCACATCCTCATCCATGGTAGTTGGGTATGCCAAAAGGATGTTCATTTCCTTCTAACAGGAAATAATTTTCGATCAAGCATAATGTTAGTTTCAAAAACTATTTGCCACAATCGCTCCACCTTGATCGATAACCCCTTGTGTAACCCAGATTGCATCATCACATTGATCTTTCCACCATATTTCTCTATGTCACCACTTCATGAAACTTGAAGCCCTTGACATACCGTTTCTCCACCCCCAATTGAATAACTGTCTCTCAAGAGGCACCCGGACCTTCTCAAAAAATCTTTTCTGATGTGGAAGATCAGACTACGCTACAACCACAAAGTATACTCAGAATATCAAGAGACCTGACCCCGGGCTCTGATACCACTTATTGGGGAAACTCCGTCCCCCATTCATAACAAGGGAAAAATGAAACAAACGAGAAATAAACGAAGAAACAAAACCACAATCAACAACACAAGATTTTACGTGGAAAACTCCAAAATCGGAGAAAAACCACGGACCACGAAAGAAATATCACTATATGATAAATTTCTACAATCATATAGATTTTTCCTCTCTCGCTCGACACCCCTACACTATTACAAGTCTACATGACTCTCACCTTCTCACAAATATGTGAAAGAAATTTAATTAGAATCAAACACTAGACTAAAGTGTATTGACTGGTGCACTTGTAACAAAGACTCAAAGGCTCCTTATATAGGATTTGGAAGTCCCCTTTCTTTATTCTCATCCGATGTGGGACAAAAATCCTTCTTTTATTTTAACACCAAACCCAACAGAATCGTGCTACTTTTCTAGAGATGAAGCCCCATAGTAGTTTCCAACATCAACACCTACATATATGTTTAAGCAAAAAGAAATTAAATCAACAAAATAAATAAGACTAGGTCTTGTATGTGTAGGAAAATGTTACACCGGAGATGACTGAAAATAAATAAAATAAACAACAAACAAAATTACTCGAGGCTCGTGAAACACGATTTCCTTCAAATGAAATACGTCCCTCACTCTCGGTGCTAGTGACTCTTGGAACGTCCGCTTCCCAGGATACAACAAGCACAACAAAAAATTTAGCACCAATATTCTGCTCTAGCGAACCGAAAATCGCCTGAACTTGTACCACCGGAGGGCCAACGAAAATGCAGGAGATATGTGTGTAGCAAAGTGCTGGAATAGTATCTGTATGCTCTCAAATTCGTTTTTTTTTTCTCCATTCTGAACCACTCTTTATATAGAGCTTCAGAAAATCAAAACGGTTGGATGGCCTTTGATGAGCCATAAACATGGTTGACCAGAAACTGCTAAAATTCAAATTCGATTCTTAAATTCTTTGTTGTAACCTTTCATGGCAATGAATTCCTGATCCAGAAACTGCCATGCAGAATTTAAATAATTCAAAACTTCTCATTTCATTTCATTTGACCTTGAGCAGTTACATGCACATGCAGGAAAAATTAAAATAAAATAAAAAGGAAATAGAAAATCGTTTTGCCCGTCCGCCACCAAATCGGTGCGACATCGTGTACGCAGGTCGCGCTCGCACACAAGTTCACGCCCCGAAGGCAATTTCGTCCATGATTTGCACCCCACCCCCCCACATGCGCTCCCGCGTGGAGGTTGAAGCATAATCAAGACAAGTATTTACAACCCCCACATGGTTTGTTAGCTTTATACCCTTTCACTTCCTTTTCATTTTCCAATGTAAGATGAGAATTTCACATTTTCCCTCCTCTCCTTTCCCTACACAATTTCCAAGTTACAATTACACCATTTTTCATTCAAATTTTCAACAGTCACCCACATGAATGGGAAATCATACAGACACCAAAAAGAAAAAAAGTTTGGTGATATAACTCAACGTTAGAACCTTGCACAGGATAGGTAGGTGTTACCCTTTGAACCTTCCCTTGTGAATGTACACTTAGTTTACTAGTTAGATAGTAGACGCAATGTCTTTGAACTATACACAGTATTGTGTAAACGTTAATGTACCCCACTCAAGGTCTTTTTAATGACATCCAGTTCTCTGTTATGTTCGTTTTGGCCATGAATATTCGCCTGGTTCTGTAAGAGTATTTAGAAATATGCCTTACAATATTTCCTTCGAAGCTGCCCCACTTCTCTCTTACACAGGTGATTTATCTTAAGAGTATCTCAAAACTCTTCTCAAATCATTAATAACCTTCTGCTAATCCTCACTACACATCACTATCACATCTATAGGCAATGTGCTCTTGGGAATTATCCCCCACATTACAGTGATGCACGAGTTTAGACGATTATGTTGTCCTTTTGAACCTAGTTCTTGGGATCTCCAGTCAGCTAGGTGTTGGAATTTAGAGGCACGTAAACACGTAATACATGCGCAGCGGAATTAAACAGTTCACCAACAACGAACATATAATTGCATAAACGATTACGAATAAATATAACAAGAAATCTTACAGTAATTCAAGAGCAGATTTCTCAACTATGGTATCCTCGTATCCCCTACACAGACTTGCACAGATTTGCCAGCGTTAAATCTCGAGATGAATTTGCTAGGAAAATTCTACCTTTAGATTTTATGGAGAGAATTTGAACAACAGTTTTATGGATTCCCAAGAGCTCATATATATAGGAGAGGTCCAGCTTAAATCTTAAGCTAACCTAATTAGGAAATAAAATCCCTAATCTTTATTTGAATAAATCTTTAGATTTATTTCCTACATATAAAATCTCTACGGATTTAATTCTCATATATGTCAAATCTCTACGATTTATTTCCATATATATTAAATCCTACAATAATATTCCATATATTATTATTGGGAATTCCTATTTAATTAAATATTAATAATAATTAAGTCCAAATTAATCCATTATTAATTAATTCTTCATAAATTAAATATTAAATCTAATTTAACATTTAATCAACCAACTATAATCCGTAAAAGGTAACTACTTGTTGTGTGACTCATAGGCCCTCATATATCGAGCAATTAGTCAAACTAACAGTATTAATTGAACCCTAGACAATAAATCAGACATTCTCAATATATGAGGTATGTTGCGATAAACGTGCAACTACCTGTAACTGTAACATGGGTTATTGTGATTTCCTTCTTTCATTCACGAATACTAGATTAGTCTTGAACATGATAAAGTGTCTATTCAAATAACTAAATCAATTTATCTCTAATCACTAATTGTTCACTCGTGTCACACTTGGCCACAAAGTCCAAGTTGACATGCATTGACCAATGACTTTAATCCAATTATGATGAGAAGATGAGTATTCTCTCTAAATCCACTTTGAGGAATGAATCCTTTTCTTGGCTCAACTATCACGCACATGCACTTTGTGATGAACCCAATCCAAACCATATCTACCCATGGAAGGGTGCAAGTGTCGGTCATGGTCAAAGTTCATCACTCCACACATGTCGTGCGTATTGACCTCAAGCCAAAAGAGTATCACATCGCTCCCACTAACTGAGACATCCGTAGACACATATAGTGGAACTACATCAAACGGTTTCTCGGATGGGTATATCAATACCCTGTAAGGTATTTGTGCATCCATCATGAGATACCTAGTATATCGTAGTAAGTGAGATCTTACTACACTCTCTAAGAGTATGATGCAGATCGCACACCAATCTCCATTGCATCATCAATATCTCATTCTTGATGATCCTCGATTGGGGCTATTTGAGAATCACGCTTAAGTCATCTGAGTTCTCACACACTCAATGACAGCAGTGACTCAAGGGAACACAGATAAGAACAAATGCAAACAATCAAACATAATATCCTAATAAGTGCAACACCATATATTTAATATTAAATAAATAATAATATTAAACCAACACTGAATATTATCTGAGTATTATGTCCTTACAATGGATTGTCTCTAGGACACTAACACTAACACTAGGTAAGGTTATCCTTCACCTTAACTCTTTCTGTTAAGGCTTTTAGTCCCATTCCTGTAGAAGATGTCTCAACTAACTCTTGATTTAAGCCCTTGGTTAGTGGATCCACAATATTATCTTTAGACCTCACGTAGTCTATTGAGATAACTCCAGTTGAGAGTAGTTGTCTAATGGTATTGTGTTGACGACGAATATGTCTTGACTTACCATTATACAAATTACTTTGTGCTCTTCCAATTGCAGCCTGACTATCACTTTGAATGCATATTGGTGGCACTGGTTTCGTCCACACTGGAATATCTTCCAAAAAAATTCTAAGCCACTCGGCTTCTTCACCACATTTGTCTAGAGCTATAAACTCAGACTCCATGGTGGATCTTGCAATTACTGTTTGTTTAGAAGATTTCCATGATATAGCTGCACCGCCAAGAGTGAAGACATATCCACTCGTTGACTTAGTGTCTTTCATATTGGATATCCAATTTGCATCACTGTAACCTTCTTTTAGACTATTACAGCTGGATATTTCATATAATGCAGTCCATAATCTCGTGTATGTCTTAAGTATCTAAGTACTCGTACAATAGCTTTCCAGTGACTCTCACTTGGATTACTAGTGTATCTACTTAGTTTGTTTACTCCATAGGCTATATCTGGTCTAGTACAACTCGTTAAGTACATTAGACTGCTATCACTCTTGAGTACTCCACTTGACTCACACTTTCACCTTTATTTTTAACTAGGTGTTGACCATGATCTATTGGAGTTCTAGTAAGACCTGAATCGTCGTTACTAAACTTCTCTAGAATCTTGTCAATGTAGTGAGCTTGACTCAAAACAATTCCTTCTGAAATCTTATGGATTTTAACCCCAAGTATTACATCAACAATTCTCATATCTTTCATGTCAAATTTTGAATTCAACATGTTCTTAGTGGATTTTATCATTTTATCGTTACTTCCAACGATAAGTATGTCATCTACATAAAGACACGTGATTACATACCCATCTATTGTCTCTTTTATGTAGACACATTTATCACATTCGTTTATTCGAAATCCATGTTCCAACATGGCATTATCAAATTTAACGTGCCACTATTTTGGTGCTTGTTTCAAACCATATAAAGACTTCACCAATTTACACACTTTGTTCTCTTGCCCGGGAGCTGAAAAACCCTCAGGTTGTTCCATATAAATTTCCTCAACTAAATCACCATTTAGAAAGGCGGTTTTTACATCCGTTGGATGTATCTCAAGATTTCTCAAAGTAGCTATTGCTACTATTAATCTTATTGACGTAATTCTCGTCACGGGAGAATATGTGTCAAAATAGTCAAGACCTTCTTTTTGTCTATAACCTTTTTAATTACAAGTCTCGCCTTGTATTTATCAATGGTCCCGTCAACTTTCATTTTCCTTTTGAAAATCCACTTATAACCTAGTGGTTTACTTCCCGGAGGAAGGTCCACTAACTCCCAAGTGTGGTTTTGCAAGATGGAATCAATCTCACTTTGAATTGCCTCTTTCCATAGAGGACCCTCAGAAGAATTTACAGCTTCTTTGATGCTTTGAGGCTCACTTTCAAGCATATAGGTTAGAAAATCCGGACCAAAAGATTTTTCTACCCTAGCCCTTTTACTTCTTCTAGGTTCAACCTCTACTTCTTCAACAATATTTTCTATTGTTGTATCTGCATGCATTTTTTAAGTACTAGCTTCAATGCATGTTTTCCAAGGAAATATATGCTCGAAAAATGAAGCATTCCTTGATTCCATAATCGTATTTTTATGGATATCATCAATTTTAGATTCATGCACAATAAATATATAAACACTACTGTTTTGTGCATAACCGATAAATACACAATCAACAGTTTTAGGGCCTATCTTCACCTTTTTAGGTGGGGGAATAACCACTTTTGCAAGACACCCCCACACTTTCAAATATTTGTAGGATGGCGCTCGACCATACCATAGTTCATATGGACTTTTATCTATTTTCTTTCAACACTGCTTCTCCCCACATATTTTAAGGCAAACCGGAATCTAATAACATTGCATTTGTCATTTCTTTTAAAGTCCAGTTTTTACGTTCCGCAATACCATTTTGTTGAGGTGAATAAGGTGCAGTAGTTTCATGCTTAATTCCATGTTGTGCACAAAATTCAGCAAACGGAAATTCATACTCGCCACCTCTATCACTTCTCAACATCTTAATCTTTCGATTAAGTTGATTTTCAACTTCATTTTTGTAAAGAACGAATTTATCAAAAGCTTTGTCTTTACTTTTTAGAAGATACACATAACAATATTTTGTGTTATCATCTACAAACGTGATAAAATATTTATTTCCACCACGTGTTTGCACAGGTTTTAAGTCACACACATCAGTGTGAATTAAATCAAGAGGTTCACTATTTCTTTCAATAGTTTGAAAAGATGATTGAGTCATTTTTGCTTCTACACAAACCTCACACCTATGATTTGTGTCTATATTGAGTTTGGGTATACAATTTAAGTTCATCAACTTTCTTAACGAATTAAAATTGACATGTCCTAAACGTCCATGCCAAGTAATCGATGACTCAATCAAATAAACAAAAGTAGACGCATTCTTATTCATGTTCTTTTTTATAGTCATTACATTGAGTTTGAATATGCCATTACACTCATAACCTTTGCCCACAAACACACCATTCTTGGATAAGATAACCTTATCCGACCCTATTACAATATAAAATCCATGCTTATTCAATAAAGATCCGGACACCAAATTTTTACGAATGTCCGGAACATACAATACATTAATTATGGTCAATTCTTTCTCACTAGTGAATTTCAGCACTATTTTGCCTTTGCCTTTGACTTCAGAAGTTGTTGAATTCCTCATGAAGAGCTTCTCTTCGGTCACAGTTTCATCAAGGGAGTTAAACAACTCCTTAGATGAGAAGATGTGGCGGGTAGCACCTGTATCAATCCACCATTCACATGGGTTTGAACCCACCATGTTCACTTCGGACACAACAGCAACAAGGTCTTTGCCATGCACCATGTTGACTTGTTCCTTCTTCGGTTTTTTACAATCAGTCGCACGATGACCGGGTTTATCACAATTGTAACACTTCCTGGTGAATTTATTTTTAAATTCTTACGTTTTCGGTCCCAATCTAGCATTGTGACCAGCACCATCTTTCTCTTTTCCTTTGCCTTTATACTTCGAGTTTTGGCCTTGTTCAACTACATTGGCCTTGTGCTCGAAGCTTCCACCATTTCGTTTTTCAGAATTCTTGCTATCCTCTTCAATACGAAGACGAACAACAAGTTCTTCCACATTCATCTCCTTTCACTTATGCTTCAAGTAGTTCTTGAAATCTTTCCAACCGGGTGGCAATTTTTCGATAATCGCCGCCACTTGAAAAGTTTCGCTCAACACCATGCCCTCGGCATGAATATCATGGATTATAACCTGTAAGTCCTGCACTTGTTGAACAACAGGTTTAGTATCCACCATTTTATAATCAAGAAATTTACCCACGATAAACTTCTTTACACCGGCATCTTCGGTTCGATACTTCTTGTCAAGGGCCTCCCATAACTCTTTTGCAGAAGGAACCCAATGTACACATTGTACAACTCATCCGAGAGACTATTCATTAAATAGTTCATGCACAAGAAGTCACAATGTTTCCATGCATCAAGTGCATTCACAGCTTGAAAGTCTTGTTTGTTTGGATTCTCGGGCAAACGAGGAGGGTCTTCCTTCAAGAACCTAGCAAGATTCAAAGTTGTTAGGTAGAATAACATCTTCTGTTGCCACCTTTTGAAATTCATGCCGTTCAACTTCTCGGGCTTATCATGATGGTTGATCGGTATCTTAGTCCCCATGATTGGAATCGAAGAGGAAACAACTGCTGGGATGGAAGCAGACCCAGTAGCTGGAATGGAAGCAATCACCGCTGCTGGAATGGAGGCAGAAACTGCAGCTGGAATGGAGGCAAATGCTACGGTTGATGGAAGAGCAGGAGCGGATGCCGAGGATTGAGTGTTGTTGGTTTCAGCCATCTCGAAGGATATATTTCGTTTTAAGACTGTAGGAAAATGTTATACCGGAGATGACTGAAAATAAATAAAATAAACAACAAACAAAATTACTTGAGGCTCGTGAAATACGATTTCCTTAAAATGAAATACGTCCCTCACTCTCGGTGCTAGTGACTCTTGGAACGTCCGCTTCCCAGGATACAACAAGCACAACAGAATATTTATCACCAATATTCTGCTCTAGCGAACAGGAAATCGCCTGAACTTGTACCACCGGATGGCCAATGAAAATGCAGGAGATATGTGTGTAGCAAAGTGTTGGAATAGTGTCTGTATGCTCTCAAATTCATTTTTTTTTCTCCATTTTGAACCACTCTTTATATAGAGCTTCAGAAAATCGAAATTGTTGGATGGCCTTTGATGAGCCATAAACATGGCTGACCAGAAACTGCTAAAATTCAAATTCGATTCTTAAATTCTTTGTTGTAACCTTTCATAGCAATGAATTCCTGATCCAGAAACTGTCATGCAGAATTTAAATAATTCAAAACTGGTCATTTCATTTCATTTGACCTTGAGCAGTTACATGCACATGCAGGGAAAATTAAAATAAAATAAAAAGGAAATAGATTTAAGGCAAAAATCATTTTGCCCGTCTGCCACCAAATTGGTGCGATATCCGTGTTCACAGGTCGCGCTCGTTCACGCCCCGAAGGCAATTTCGTCCATAATTTACACTCCCTATGCGCGCCCGCGTGGAGGTTGGAGCATAATCAAGACAAGTATTTACAACCCCCACATGGGTTGTTAGCTTTATACTCTTTCACTTCCTTTTCATTTTCCAATGTGGGATGAGAATTTCATCTTTTCCCTCTTCCCCTTTCCCTACACAATTTCCAAGTTACAATTACACCATTTTCCATTCAAATTTTCAACAGTATGCACCTAGGTGCACCGTGCATTCATAGTGCATTTTAGAAACGAGCGACTTTTTATACTGAAAATTTCAACTTATTTATATTGAAGTGTGCAACTATTAATATAAAAAAATAGTTGCACAATTCAATATAAATAAGTTGCACTTTTCAATATAATAAATTGCACATTTCTAAAATGCACTATGAGTGGACGGTATACATGGGTGTACATACATGAGACCCACTCAATAAATAAATTGTTAAATGTTTCAATGCAAACTTACTTTGTCACTCAGGGTCTTCCTATACGTCTCGAGAATTCTGTTTTCTTCTTCTATTTTAGCCGCACATTCCATCAGTCTTATTTCTTCTCCCATTAATGCAACGATCTACGAATACAAATTTTTTTTTTTTAATATATATAATTTAACACCAATTTAAGTATAATTTAACATTAATTTATAAAATCATCTTTACCTTCTTGTTCAGCTTAAACAAAAGGGCTTTCTTTCTTGCTATTGACCGCTTAGTTGATTTTTTTCACTGATTGCTTACTGATAATTTAATACCACACGAACAAACATGTTACATAATATTATTGTTAGGAAAATTAAATAAAAAGAATTAATTTTACATCTCTCTACAAGTTCGGACTTTTAGATGAGGCGGAATTCTTCCATGATATCAGAGCCTTCAGGCTCACGACCAGATTTCGGGTTTGATTCCCGCTAAAAACAACTTCATCCATATTAAATTGTTCACTTGATGGACGAAATTCTTTCAATTATACTACATATTATGTGTAGAATTTTTTTTATTTAACAATTTTTTTATATGAAAATGCCCCCTCAAATTAAAAATATATACATATTAATAATATTATTATAATATATAATGAATTCCAACATCTCTTTTTGTTTTGATCATTAAGGCCCCGCTTGGTTCAGAATACTAAATTCGAGTGTACAAATTAGAATGGTATTAATTACCATGGTTGAATGGTATTACAATGCTTGGTTGAGTGTAATATGAAATGTTTTTTTAAATAAATCAATTGCTTGGTAGATTGTAATAGAGTTATACAATTTATAAAATCTGCTTGGTCGGAATTAATAACTAAAGATACTGTTATAAGATTACAAAAACACCCCTTTGCACAATTACTCATATATAAAAGTCCTAATCATTATTCAACTCCAATTTTGTTCCTTGGACATTACCTCTTGCAGAGCAGACGATTTCTAGGGTTTCGTCGTCACCGATCAAAATTTGGCATCGCCACTCCAGGTTAGTTCAATAGTTGGTTTATATGGATCTTTGTGGTTTTTCTCTTTTTACGTGTGTTTAGGGTGTTTGAAACCATTTGGGTAACGATTTTGTGGTCATTACGATGATCCAACACGCAATTTAACCTACATCTTCATTTAGGGTATATAATCTTCTAGTTAACTGATAAACATGTCATAGAGCTCGCAAAATGTCAAAAATAATGACGACTAAAATCAATAATGCCCATTTGGCTATACTTGCGATAATTTTTCAGCATTTAGATATGTATAAATGCTTCACTTCGTGTGGTATCTTATTTGTGCATGATATATTCGAGTTTGCAGAGATTGATCTATTGTTTAGTTTTTATGAGATATAGATATATATGATGTCAGGATACACAGAGAGATACATCAATAATTATGCATATTATTGAACATGTGGCATTGATGAGATAATATATGTTATAATCTGTATGGTTTGAGCCAATTTGTAGTGTACATTCATGGTTGATGAATTGGTATGTATGTGACATATGTTTATGTTTTATTTGACATTGGTTTTATTTAATTATTGGTTTTGGTAGGTTGTTGGAGGAACAAAATTGGAACGAGAGGAAATGGTGGTAGAGGAAGAAATTGTTGGAGGAACATTGCGGTGGTGGATGGAAAAGGAAAATGGAGGTGGTGTTGGGATATTTTAGTTTTGATTAAATGCCAAAACATTATAAAAGAGGAAGAAATTCAGATAACAAGTTATGGAACAAACAAAGGAACTCATGAAATCGAGGCCGAAGATTCGAGGTGGTGGATGGAAGAGTGAAAATGGTTTTAGACCTGGGTAATTGCAAAACAAAAAATGGAAGATTGTTAATAGAAATTTAAATAAATGATTACTACACAAAATGAGTCGTCTTTGTATATTATCCTTTGGAACTTTAAGCCCATTTGGGTAAAAATCGATTCGATGAGCAAGTGATTTACGAATCGATGAACAATGATTTCAAAGATGACGATGATCTGAATAGTGACCGTAAATAGAATCGAATCGAAGCAATGAGAATGATCGATCGATCAGACCGGTGATCAATAAGAAGATAACAACATATATGGATGTGAAAAGTCGCAAACAACAAAAGGAAATAAATAAATTTGAAAATCCGGTAATATTCAAATCCACAAACTCCGAAAGTGAAATTAAAAGCAAATATTATGGAAATTACCACCCTTTCTAGATTCTAAATGTTCCCTTGTCACTAGTTCCCACAGAGATTTTGCACATGCAAATATGTACCATCTAGTTGGGAAGCACCAAGACAACCCTAACAAATACATAAGAAAAAGTGATAGAGTCATATGGATTATAATAATTTCTAAAAAACAATAAGATATGATTATTGGTTAAGTTGGTTTTATTGCCCATGAAGGGAAGAACCATTCCCCACTATAAAATTGTGTGTTCTTCTTGGATTAACTTGTCATATGCATTCGTTTATAAAGCATAACACACACATGAGTGGGTTCATTTTTTTATATAAGAAAAGGTAGCGTGCAAATGGGTTTTCAAAAGCAGGACCATCACCGGGTAATTGCAAAACAAAAATGGAAGATTGTTAATAGAAATTTAAATAAATGACACAAAATGAGTCGTCTTTGTATATTATCCTTTGGAACTTTAAGCCCATTGGTCAAATTTAGGACTAGAACTTTTGCTTTTTGTGAAATAAATAAATTTCAAATCGAATTACAAACTCCCAAAAATTTATGGAAATAACACTAGATCTAAATAGACCCCATATAATGACTTGCACATGCAAATATGTACCATCTAAGCACCCTCCTAACAAATACATAATAAAAAACAAAGTCATATGGATTAAATGATATGTTAGTATTTTATTACCTTGAACCATTCCCATCTTGGATTAAGAATCATTGGGTTCAACTAAGAAAAGGTAGTGTAGCTTCAATAGAGCTTTGAGGACTATGTTGACGCTTGTAGAGTCTGTTTGGCCAAACCTTTAGTGGTCAAAAAATACTTTGCTTTTTGTGATGGGCCAGGTTAAAAAACATTGATGTTCATTCCATATAACGGCGGTCTCTTAAGCCTCCTAATTCTCTCAATAAAAAACAAAGTGTTGCAAAAGTGTTCGGTCCATTCTTAAGTTATTTTGTTCGAGCTTTATAGTCTATTCAAGTTAGTTTTAGATATCATTCCATAAATCTGGAGATAGGCTCAATCCATTGTCTTACCCTTTTGTTCGATTTATTTGTTAGTGTTAGTGTCCTAGAGACAATCTATTGTAAGGACATAATACTCAGATAATATTCAGTGTTGGTTTAATATTATTATTTATTTAACATTAAATATATAGTGTTGCACTTATTAGAATATTATGTTTGATTGTTAGCATTTGTTCTTATCTGTGTTCCCATGAGTCATTGCTATCATTGAGGTTGTGAGAACTCAAATGACTTAAGCATGATTCTTAAATGGCCTCAATCAAGGATAATCAAGAATGGGATATCGATGATGCAATTGAGATTGGTGTGCGATCTACATCATACTCTTAGAAAGTGTAGTAAGATCTCACTTACTACGAGATACTAGGTATCTCATGATGGATGCACAAATACCTTAGAGGGTATTGGTATACCCATCCGAGAAACCTTTTGATGTAGTTCCACTATATGTGTCTACGGGTGTCTCGGTTAGTGGGAGCGATGCGATACTCCTTTGACTTGAGGTCAATATGCACGACATGTGTGGAGTGATGAACTTTGACCATGACCAACGCTTGCACCCTTCCATGGGTAGATACGGCTTAGATTGGGTTCATCACGAAGTGCATATGCGTGGTAGTTGAGCCAAGAAAAGGATTCATTCCTCAAAGTGGATTTAGAGAGAATACTCATCTTCTCATCATGATTAGATCAAAGTCATTGGCCAATGCACGTCAACTTGGACTTTGTGGTCAAGTGTGACATAAGTGATCAATTAGTGATTAGAGATAAATTGATTAAGTTATTTGAATAGACACTTCATCATGTTCAAGACTTAATCGAGTATTCGCGAATGAAAGGAGGAACTCGTAATAGCCCATGTTTCAGTTACAGGTAGTTGCACATTTCCTCGCAACGTACCTCATATATTGAGAATGTCTGATTTATTGTCTAGGGTTCAATTAAGACCGTTAGTTTGACTAATCGCTCGATATATGAGGGCCTATGGGTCACACAACAAGTAATGATTGTTTACTAATTATAGTTGATTGATTAAATGTTAAATTAGATTTAATATTTAATTTATGGAGAAGTAATTAATAATTGATTAATTTGGAATTAATTATTAGTAATATTTAATTAAATTGGATTTAATTAAATAAGAATTCCCAATAATAATATTTGGAATATTATTTTAGGATTTAATATATATGGAAATAAATCGTAGAGATTTGTCATATATGGAATTTAAATTCGTAGAGATTATATGTGGGAAATAAATCTAAGAGATTTATTTAAATAAAGGGGATTTTATTTCCCAATAAGGTTAGCTTGAGATTTAAGTTAGACCTCTCCTATATATATGAGCTCTTGGGAATTCATAATACGTGAGTTCATATTTTCTCCATAAAATCTCTAAGTTAGAATTTTCCTAGCAAATTCATCTCGGGGATTCAACGCTGGCAGATCTGTGCAGATTAATAAACGATTGCTACTTGGATACCATAGTTGAGGAATACGTGTACGAATTGCTATAAGAATTATGTTTACGTTTACTCGTATTTAATTATGCAATTAACTGTTCGTTGTTGGTGAACTTTAAATTCCGTTGCGCATGTATTACGTGTTTACGTGTCTCTAGAATTCAACAGTGGTATTAGAGCTCCAGGCTCTTGTTTATAATTGCATTAAAATTGATTTTAAATTAAAAAAATTAATCGGTGGGGGGAACGGTTATTAGATAAACTTCACCCCTTTGTTCTTATTTGTTCCGCCCGGCTTCGTCTTCTTCACCCAAATTTCTAGGGTTTTCCCCTTATTGAGGTTTCGCCGCCGCACTGCAAATTTCAACGGTTCTCGACCGGCGGTACTATGTCGCATCACTGAAGGCCGGTGCTAGGCACCATGCCTCGCATCGCGTGCGGTAGCCCGAGGTCCGATTCATGACGCCGTCGTTGTCTCCGACGAGATTCCGTCTTAGAGACGTTCTTGTTCCGCCTCGATTCGTAGTGGTGTGCCACCGATTCCCTCCGATTTTGATTCTCGCCGCTTGAATGCTCTCGGGGCTTGGCCGGTGTGCCCGTCTCGATGCATTTCAAGGCGGTGCATCACCGGATTCGGGAGAGTCAGTGGCGACGCGCCGCCGACTCGATCGCCTTCTTTGACTTGCGATCTAGTTTCGAACCAGTTTCGCTCAAAAGAAGTGTGGCACCGCGCATCCCCCTCCGCTCTCCTTGTTCGCGATGGCGAGCCGCCCGCACGCTAGGCGTGACATCGGTGGCTCACGTCGACTCGATGGCCGTGTTCCGCCGCATCGCTGATGCTCAATTTCCTCTCCCTTGATGCGTCGAACATTGAATCTGGACTATTCTGTTTTGGTTCTTATTTCGAGATTCTTGGGTTGATTAATTTGATTAATTGTGATGAAATTGAAATTCTGAAATTTTGGTTGATTTGGGTGTTTGGATCTTTCGGATTGGATTCGATTTGGAAAGGTGATGATGTAGGAGGGCTGTTTTGTAAATTTGATTTGAAACAGGCCCTCCCGTGTAAATTTTAGAAATTTCACCTGAGCCCCCGGAAACAAATAAATTAAAACTAGATTTGGAATTTTATTCGATTTAATTCTGAAATTAAAATTGGTTGGACCAAAACGATTAATTGGATTAATTATTTTAATAATCTTAAAATTGAATTTTAAATGGAATTAAAATTCGGTTTCTTAAAATGATTTATTAAAACCCACTGTTAACTTGTTTACTCGCTTAAATTAGTTAATGTTTTTAAGTCCGCATTATAACTGTTTGGGTAGGCGGCGCCCAATAATTGTGGGACCGTATTAAATGCTTGGGTAGACGGCACCCAAATATTTGTTAGTCCGTATTTGTCATGTTTGGGTAGGCGGCGCCCGTAATTGCTCAAATGTGACTTAGATATCATGATGGATCTCGATTAAGCAATTAATACCCCGCCTTTAAAAACGTTCCTCACTAAAATATGGTTTTCTCATTAATTTGATAAGATGTCTTCCATCAAAATTAAAAGTAAACCGGAGATTTTGTTCCAATGAGTACTTAAAGACCCTCGTCTTTTGCTCGGATCTACATCTAACGGGACTTTTATAGGGACATGTAATGTCGACGCTTGATGGTTGTAAACCAACTTAACTTTGTTTCGCTAGCCCTCGCGGGGAACAAAGGGTAAGTGACATCAGTCGAACTAGGTTCGACAAACTAGGAGTTACAGTTTTGCAATTGGTTTGGAGACCTACCAGTTATGTTATTGTAATGATCAGCCCTCGCTGGGATTATGGTGGTAGTAATGTGGATCCTAGTCCATTATGATTTATATTAGATATAAATTCGTACTTTTCCGATGAGGTCGTTAAGTATGTGAAAATAATGGAAACAAAATAAATTTAAAGGCCATATTTATTTTGATTGTTGAATATTGATCATAGAAATTATGTGTTTTAATTCCCGTTTTATTTTATTTCTCTAGGATTGTTGAAATAAATAACTTGTCATTGAGAAGCGTTTTGGAAACGAATAAATTGGTTGGGAAAAACATTCTCGACGGGCACCGAAACGTTCGTTTGGTGCTCAGGCAAGACAAGATTGAGTACGTGTTGGACACGCCAATCCCTGCTACCCTGGAGGCTGGTACTGAAGAGGCTGAGGCGTTTGACGCCGCAGCTCAGAAGAAGCATCAAGAGGATGTTTCCCAGACTCAGTGTGTTATGCTACTCGGGATGACTCCCAAATTGCAAAGGCAGCATGAGAAGATGCTTTCCTTCGAGTTGATTAAGCATCTGAAGGATCTTTTTTATTCTGAATCTCGTTCCAAGATTTATGAAGTGATGAGAGATCTGTTTAGATGCCGATTGTCTGAGGAAGGGAAGGTTTCTCCTCATGTATTAAATATGATTGGGCTAATCGAGAAACTTGGTCGTCTGGGCATTGAGCTCAATACCAATGTTGTTGTTTTTGCCATTCTTCAGTCACTTCCCGATTCATATTCGAGTTTCGTAGTAAACTTTAATATGAATAAGACGGAATCGACTATGCCCGAGCTGCATAACATGTTAAAGACCTTTGAGTCTTCCACTGCTAAGGAAAAACATGTGCTCATGGTGAGTGCATCTACTTCTTCCGCTCCGAAAGGAAAGAAGAAGCGAAGGGGCAAGGCAAAGAAAGGCTCCAAGCCAAACTTCCTTAAGCCCAAAGGTGGAATTCAGAAGAGGGAGATGGTGGATAAGGATGTATGCCTCCACTGCAAGTAGAAGGGACATTGGAAGAAGGACTGCAAGGTTCTTGCAGCTGAAAAGAAGACACAAGGTGTCTCAGCCACTGGAACAGGTATGTTTGTTGTTGAGATAAACATGTCCACAAATGATACTAACTGTTGGGTATTAGATACCGGTTGTGGCTCACATATTTGTATAAATGTGCAGGGTCTCAAGGATAGCAGGGCAGTTAGGCCGGGTGAAGTCGCTTTACACGTTGGGAATGGAGCAAGAGTTGCCGCTGAACGTGTTGGCGTTTACGTTTTAGATTTACCCTCTGGTTTTAGACTTGAACTGAATAATTGTTATTTTGTTCCTTCTATCACCCGTAACATTATTTATATTCCGATGTTGGATATTGAAGGTTTTTCCTTCCATTTTGCAAACAATAATTGTTGGTGATGTGTATGGAAATGCTCCTTTATCTAATGGTTTATATTTGTTGCATTGTGGACATAACATTCTTAGTATACAAAACAAAAGACTCAAACTTAGTAATCATGAAAACCCGACTTACTTGTGTCACTATAGACTTGGTCATGCAAATGAGAAAAGAATTGCAAGGCTAAGAAAGTTGGACTACTTAGCCCCATTCGACTTTGAATCTTTTGGAAACTGTGAATCTTGTCTTAAGGGCAAAATGATCAACAAACCCTTTTCTGGGAAAGGGGTTCGTGCCAAGGAAGTTCTAGAGTTGATCCACAGTGATGTTTGTGGACCATTGCCCACTCTAGCTAGGGGTCACTTCGAATTACTTCATAACTTTTACTGATGATTTCTCTAGATTCGGGTATGTGTATCTGATGAAACACAAATCTGAATCTTTTGAGAAATTCAAAGAGTATAAAGCTGAAGTGGAGAAGCATCTTGGTAAGAGTATTAAGACTCTTCGATCAGATCGAGGAGGAGAATATCGTAGCCATGAATTCATTGATTATCTAAAGTTACATGGAATACAATCACAATGGACTCCTCCCGGCACACCCCAAATGAATGGAGTGTCTGAGAGGAGAAACCGAACCTTGTTAGACATGGTAAGGTCCATGATGAGTTTTTTCCTCTCTTCCAACATTCTTATGGGGATACGCACTTCAAACCTCAATTTACATTCTGAACATGATTCCATCCAAATGAGTTGAGCATACGTCATACGAGCTATGACATGGCAAGAAGTCAAATTTCTCTCACATGAGAACGTGGGGCTGCCCTGCGTTTGTGAAGAAAATGCTCACTGATAAGTTGGAATCAAAAGGTAAAAAGTGTTACTTTTTGGGATATCCTAAGGAAACTAGAGGATATTATTTATATCTCCCTGAGAAACAAACATTGATTGTTTCTAGGCAGGCCAAATTCCTTGAAGAAGACTACGTCTTCAAGGAACAAGGCCGTAAGACGATAGAACTTGAAGAAATTCAAGAACCACAAATTAACAAGGAGACTGATGTCTTGTCAAAGCAACATGACAAAGAATCAGTGAGAGCATTCAGCAGCTCACATGGTGGAAGTTTATCACTAAGTGATCATCTTTCATCCAGTGGGAGCGTAATTGGAGTTGCATTGCCCGAGCAACGAACTCCAAGTAGGCTGAATGAGAACATCATAGTTCAAACTCCTGCTCAAGAGGCATCCAGGAGTGCTCAAGGAGCATCCGGAAGTGTCGCTCTTGAGGCCTCCCCGGTCGACGATGAAATCGTTGTACCACAAAATTTTCATGATCAGAATGTGCAGCCTGAACAACCACAACTCCGTAAGTCCACAAGAGTTCGCAATCCGATCACCAGATACTATGGTTTCCTCGTGGAGGAACATGATGATGTGGAGATCCCAGATAAAGACGAACCTAGAACTTACACTGAGGCAACATTAGATGTTGACTCAAAGAAGTGGCATGAAGCCATGAAATCCAAAATGGACTCGATGTACGTCAATCAAGTTTGGGACTTGGTTGAGTTGCCAAAAGGGGTTAGACCTATAGGTTGCAAATGGGTCTTCAAGCGTAAGACTGGTGTTAATGGCAAAGTACAAACCTATAAGGTTAGGTTGGTGGCAAAAGGTTATAGTTAACGCGAAGGCATTGGTTATGACGAGACTTTCTCACCAGTTTCTAAGATCAAGTCCATTCGAATTTTACTTGAAACAGCGGCACACCTAAATTATGAGATTTGGCAAATGGACGTCAAAACAGCTTTCCTCAATGGGAACATTGATAAGGAAGTGTTTATGACTCAACCTGAAGGTTTTATATCAAAGCCAAAATATAATCTTGTGTGCAAGCTTAAATGATCTATTTATGGATTGAAGAAAACTTCTAAGAGTTGGAATATCCGATTTGATGAGGTTGTCAAGTCATTTGACTTCATTAGAAATTCGAAAGATTCGTGCGTCTATCGGAAATGCAATGGGAAGAATATTGTGTTCATAGTTGTGTATGTCGATGACATACTCATTATGGGAAACAATATCCCACTCATGCAGTCCGTGAAAGAATGGTTGTCAAAGACCTTCATGATGAAGGATCTTGGTGAAGCCTGCTACATCTTAGGGATCAAGATCCATAGGGATAGATCCAAGAAGATGTTGGAGTTGTCACAGTCCACCTATGTAGACAAGGTGTTGAAGCGATTTGCGATGGAGAACTCTAAGAGAGGTTCTCTGTCGGCATGTCATGGGAAAAAGCTGTCTAAGAGGATTGTCCTTCTACGGAAGCTGATATCCTGCGCATGAAGGATATACCATATGCATCTGCAATTGGATCCATCATGTATGTCATGACCTGCACTAGGCCAGATGTGGTCTTCGCTGTCAGCACCACTGGTAGGTACCAGCAGAATCCGGGTGAACCTCACTAGATTGCTGTCAAGAACAATCTTAAGACCTCAGACGTACTAAAGATTGATTTCTGGTCTACAGAGGACAGTCAGAGCTGGTTGCCACTGGCTATGCTGACGCAAGTTTCCAATCTGACTGTGATGATTACAAATCTCAGTCAGGCTATGTGTTCACTCTCAATGGTGGGGCGGTTAGTTGGAATAGTTCCAAATAAGATACTACCACGGATTCAACAACCGAAGCTGAGTACATTGTTGCGGCAGAAGCTGCCAAGGAAGTTGTCTGGATAAAACAGTTCTTAAGTGAACTAGGGGTAGTTTCAAGTGTCAGCAGTCCAATAAAGTTATATTGTGACAATACTGGTGCGGTTGCGCAAGCTAAGGAACCGAGATCCAATAACAGAAACAAGCATGTACCGAGGCGTTATCACTTGATAAGAGAGATAATCGCTAGAGGAGAAATAGAGTTAGAACGTGTCCCCACGGAGGATAATCTTGCTGATCCTTTCACCAAGGTTTTGAGTGTTCATGTACACACTAGACATTTTGATGGTCTATGGGTTAGACATGTAGGTGATTGGCTCTAGTTCAAGTGGGAGATTGTCAGTGTTAGTGTCCTAGAGACAATCCATTGTAAGGACATAATACTCAGATAATATTCAGTGTTGGTTTAATATTATTATTTATTTAATATTAAATATATGGCGTTGCACTTATTAGAATATTATGTTTGATTGTTTGCATTTGTTCTTATCTGTGTTTCTATGAGTCATTGTTGTCATTGAGGTTGTGAGAACTCAAATGACTTGAGCATGATTCTTAAATGGCCCCAATCAAGGATCATCAAGAATGGGATGTTGATGATGTAATTGAGATTGGTGTGTGATTTGCATCATACTATTAGAGAGTGTAGTAAGATCTCACTTACTACGAGATACTAGGTATCTCATGATGGATGCACAAATATCTTAGATGGTATTGGTATACCCATCCGAGAAACCGTTTGATGTAGTTCCACTATATGTGTCTACGAGTGTCTCGGTTAGTGGGAGCGATGCGATACTCATTTGACTTGAGGTCAATACGCACGACATGTGTGGAGTGATGAACTTTGACCATGACCAACGCTTGCACCCTTCCATGGGTAGATACGGCTTAGATTGGGTTCATCAAGAAGTGCATGTGCGCGGTAGTTGAGCCAAGAAAAGGATTCATTCCTCAAAGTGGATTTAGAGAGAATATTCATCTTCTCATCATGATTAGATCAAAGTCATTGGCCAATGCACGTCAACTTGGACTCTGTGGCCAAGTGTGACATAAGTGATCAATTAGTGATTAGAGATAAATTGATTAAGTTACTTGAATATACACTTCATCATGTTCAAGTCTTAATCGAGTATTCGCGAATGAAAGGAGGAAATCGTAATAGCCCATGTTTTAGTTACAGGTAGTTGCACATTTCCTCGCAACGTACCTCATATATTGAGAATGTCTAATTTATTGTTTAGGGTTCAATTAAGACCGTTAGTTTGACTAATCGCTCGATATATGAGGATCTATGAGTCACACAACAAGTAATGGTTGTTTACTAATTATAGTTGGTTGATTAAATGTTAAATTAGATTTAATATTTAATTTATGGAGAAGTAATTAATAATAGATTAATTTGGAATTAATTATTATTAATGTGTAATTAAATTGGATTTAATTAAATAAGAATTCCCAATAATAATATTTGGAATATTATTGTAGGATTTAATATATATGGAAATAAATCGTAGAGATTTGTCAGAATTTAAATCCGTAGAGATTTATATGTGGGAAATAAATCTAAGAGATTTATTTAAATAAAGATTAGGGATTTTATTTCCCAATAAGGTTATCTTGAGATTTAAGTTAGATCTCTCCTATATATATGAGCTCTTGGAAATTCATAATACGTGAGTTCATATTTTCTCCATAAAATCTCTAAGTTAGAATTTACTAGCAAATTCATCTCTTTAATTCAATGACGGATGGATCATGCAGATTATTAAAACGATTATTACGTGGATATCATAGTTGAGGAATTAGGTATGCAATTCTTTGTAATAATTTTATTTACGTTTACTCTTATTTAATTATGCAATTAACTATTCGTTGTTGGTAAACTTTAATTTCCGTTGCGCATGTATTACGTTTTTACGTGTATATAGAATCCAACATTATTTAGTATTAGGTGTGCTTTTACAACGCAAATTACCTTCTTCTGATGTAATACACGTTCTACCAATAAATACACCAAAAATATCTTCATTGATGGGGACAACATTGTTCAATCCAATGTTTTCAAAATCGGGTTGAGTCAAGCCGTGGTTGAGCAATCGAACCCACGCAGAACCCGATTAAAAAACACATATATAACCGGATTTTCAGGTTGAATCCGGTTGAACCGGTCAAAAACCTTGATTCAAGGAAAAAAATCCGTTTTTTCTATTTTTTTAAAAATTAAATTATTAATTTATATTAAATATTTAAAATTTTAAATCTATATTCTCTCACATTTTTTCTCCAACACTTTCGATGTGAGATAAATGTATGAGTGGGACCAAAATTAATAAAATATGATATGAAAAGTTATAAAATATATATTTAAATTTTTGTAGGTGTATATTTATTTTGTTTTTTTAACTAAACATAGAAAACGGTGAACTGGGGTTGAAATCGGTCGTTGTTGAACCGGTCCGAAGTTGAACCATTGACCGGTGGTCTGTTGAATTCGACCGGTGGTCTGTCGGTTCGGTTATGAAAACATTGGTTCAATCCACAACTTTTCACACCAAACAATATGTTATCTGTGTAGTGGCAGATATAATAACTAGTTTAAAATCCTAAAAATTACTTTGATCAAACTACACAAAGATGACATCCAGATTGGACAAAATCAGTCAATTTAAACACCTCAAAAGAAATACGAAAGCAATGACATCAATTAAACACATAACAAAAAAAAAAAAAACTACTAAAACAATACAAAATTAGATCCAACTGAATTATGTATATAAATCTAAACTTTTAGCTAAACAATCTTTAAACAACACTAAATCCGATACAAAGAGTAAGATGTGATTTGATTTAGTTGAAATACACACAAACTGATGTTTATCAACACCAAATACTACATGATGTTATGTCCTACATTTGAGTCAACAGCTTGGAAAGGAACAAGTGCTTCAACAAGGTTCAATGATACACAGATTATATATTATTTATGCCACTTTGTATTGATCTGCACCATCAGTCATCAATGGAATGTAGATAAACAAGCCCAAATCGTCAAATGAAATCCATACCACACATTAATAAACCCTAAAACCGAAAACTAAATAAAGAATGAAATAGGGTGTACCTCCCTAATCGGATGGAAGCCCAATACAAACGACTAATATTTCAGCTTCAGATTCACCCACGCATAAAAAATCTTATTTTTTGCTACAAAGGGCATCCCTGAATCAAATTGATTTTTAAGTAATTATTGACAATATGAATAAACCCAAACAAAAATTTGATTATG
This sequence comes from Stenogyne calaminthoides, assembly GCA_037126765.1. Lineage (NCBI taxonomy): Eukaryota > Viridiplantae > Streptophyta > Magnoliopsida > Lamiales > Lamiaceae > Stenogyne > Stenogyne calaminthoides. The sequence goes on from JBBCBC010000009.1 coordinate 9,849,917, forward strand.
TAGTATCTGCCAAATCATGTGGAAACCTTCAGATTCACCAGGATGCTCATTCGAATCTAAGACGAACAAACACAACTGCATACAAACGCGGCGAATGGAAATGATATTTGAAAAAATCTGTGTGCAATCGTGTGGATCAGTACGATTTATGAATAATTCGTATGGATCTAAAAAATTTTACTCGAAATATGTCCTACCTGAAAAATCAATTGGAAACACAACAAAGACGACATATATTCGGCTTCAGATTCGACGGGCTTTGATAATCGCCACCATACGATTCTCGAATTTGAATGATAAATTGTTCGACGAATGAGAAATAATACCAACAAAAAAATAGGGTTTCGTCGTTAGGAGATGAAGAACATATGAAAGTTTCAGATATGAAAAATGACACATGAAATTAAAATTGAGGGGTTTTGTGTTTGAATTTGGAAAGGGCAAACTTGGGTGATGAATTTTTACTGTAGAACAAGCATTCGCCAATACCATGGGGTGTGGTATTGTTTTGCCAAGTGTGAACAGTGTTTTCAGCGGTAATATCAACCGGGTCGGAGTACTAAAAACGGGTCAGCATTAAATAGATACAACCTACCAAGCAGTGTACTAATGTATTAATGGGCCTAGCAGTAAAAACATGATTTAAAAAATATATTGTACCTTCTCATCACTTTTCGAGTGGCCTTATAAGCCTCTCTCTCATCTTTTAAGGGTACGTTTATTTTGAGCTTGAGGTGGATGAACAAATTCGGATGAGGAAAAAAAGTGGATGGGGGAAATTATGTGAATAGTAATCTCTTGTTTGTTTTGAGTTGGATGTAGTAGGAATGGATTGAGCTTTATGTCAAATCAATATTTTTTAATTATGATGATGTATTATTTTATTATTGTTAGTTAGTGTGATAATGATTGTATGAAAGAAAAGTATGAGAGATAATGAATTGTTATAAGAAAAGTATGAGAGATAATAAGTTGGTGTAAGAAAAATAGTTATGTGATAATTTTAGGGTATAGATGTATAATAGGGGTGAATGTGTATTTGAATGGAGGATGAGATGTTAAAATTCAAAAAGTGGACGGGACGGGGGGAGGTCCATCCCCCATCCGGACCTCCCCGGCTGAAAACAAACACCACCTAATTGATCCACCACAATCCTTGACTTGTGCCATTGAAGAATTCAGTCCATTTACTAAAAAAATAAAAAAGAATAAAACGTTAAAATTCAGGATAATTACTACTCCCTCCGTCTTGGGAAGACTCTCTGCCAACTTTTTTTTCGCAGAGATTAAAAAAATTTGTTTTATGGGGGTAATAATAAATTATACATTTGTAAGGTTATAAGTTGAGAAGAGTGTGTGTCCATTTTTTTGTGTGCTAAGTCTTCTGGAACGGAGGGTGTTGGGATATTTTAGTTTTGTTGAATTATGCCAAAAACATTATCAACTTGTGTTTTTGAAGCTAATCTACAGATAACTAGTTGAGGGGGAACGAGAGAACAAATTGAGGGGGAACTCACGAAATCAGACGTAGATGATCGAGATCGCACGCAGGTCGCAGACCAGACCGACGAGATCGAGATCGATGAGTTAGATGAGTTCCGAAGTTAACCGATGAAACAGGCAAAATCGTAAAAGAAGAAAAGCTAAAGCCACCGATCGGGAAGATCGATGACCAATGCACCCGACGATGATCGTAAGAACAATGAGAAATGATATGGTGATCGAAGAGCGCATAAGCCGATCGAAAAAGAAACCCACCGTAAGATCGTAAGAGAAGGTTGCGACGATCGTAAGAGAAAGGAGATAGACCGATCGAGATCGATATGAAGATGAGCGATGATCAAGATCGACGGATTGAGATCATATGTGCTAAACCGATATGTTAAACCTAATGTACCGACTGATGTTATCCCGAGATGTTGATTCGAAGATGTCGATCCGACGGCCGAAATCGATCGATCGCAAAGAAGAAATCGATACTTTCGTCAAAAGTGACTCGAAGGTCGATGTCCGATTCGAGAATCGAACTCGTCACTGAGTGTCGATTATGCCGATCGACAAGGTCATTTGAAGAGAAGTCTTGAATCAAGTATCGCGAGGCTCGAGGCTCGAGATGAGAAAATCGAGACTCGGATAAACTCGAAGACTCGAGAGAATCAAGACTCAATATGTCTCAAGACACCGAGACTCGAGAGAATCTGAATGATTCCAAGGCGAGGAATCGAGGAATATAACCTTAGATTAGAATCACCGACGTGGACTAATGAGAGGGAAGACAACCACTGAAGAAGAATCGGCCAGATTTTACAAGAATAGTATGGATTTGAATGTGATTCTCTCCAACGGTAACATTCAAATCCACACTATAAATACAAGGTCTTTCATCATTCTAATATGTGGATCGTGGAGATTATAGCACGAGATGCCACTGAGCCAAAGAGAGTTATACCCAAAGCATTCTCACCCTAGAACACAAGTCTGTAGATATACAAATATGTTCAAGAGTGTTCTAAAACTCAATCTAAGCAACCCACGATGTATCCTAAGCTTAGAGAGATTTTCCCAACCTTAGCATTGAGGCTAAACAAATGTAAGGGAAAATCTCAACCTAGTTGGAAACCAAACAAACCCTACCCAAATCGGTCGGTTAAGTTTGTAGGTGAGTGTGAACCCAGTAAACATCTAGCAATCCCCGAAAGGGAGGGTAGGCAATCCCGGAAAGTGAGGGTGATAAGTCCCGTTGGAGTGTGAACTCGGTAAACATCTAGCAATCCCGAAAGGGAGGGTAGGCAATCCCGAGTGAGGGTGATAAGTCCCGTTGGAGTGTGAACTCGGTAAACATCTGTAGGCAATCCCGTGGAGGGTGATAAGTCCCGAGGCGAACCCGAGAGGGTGATAAGTCCGTTGGAAGGAATTTTCCTAGGAAGCAGGAAGAGTGGATGTAGGAGCTTGAGTCTCCTAACAACTACTATCTTTGTTGTGTTCTTTATTGCTTTATGTTCTTATATTGTCATATGCATTCGATTATAAGCAAAACACAACACATGAGCTTAAAACGCAAAAATCTGTAATCACCATTCATTCTCCCCTGTTTTTATATGCATTTCATGATTATTTCGCATTTCATGGGTTTTCCACCGGGACTATCATAGGGAGTACTATATATTTATTAAAAATTTCAAATTCTAACAGCATAGATGAAAGATTGTAGAATTTAGGGGCTAATTTATTGAGTTGTTACGATCCAATCTAAGAATCCTCTCTCCTAAAAATCAATAATTTGCAAATTTATTTGGATTTTAGGATTCTCTTATTATTTATTGGCCAATGATGACGATAAAAATTAAATAACATGCATATATATAGATGAATATATTTGCATACCATTGAGATTCAAATGAAACCCTGTTGCATGTTCCAAATCCAGAGTCTTGTTGTTAGTTCTCTAATCATGACATAATTTTTTCAGTTATTCACATGCACAAAAGTTCGTATAAAGTTTGTATGAAGAAGAAAATACGTATAATATACGCTGGTAAAAAATACATAATTTATCACCCACCTCTCTGTCGTTGCTATTCCACATTTTTTATTAATTTTTGTTTGTAAGAATGAAATGAGAATGTCTTTGTCCAGGAACGTATATAATACTAGAAAATTGATACTGTTACTTAATATGGTAATGATTTACTAAATAATCTTAATTGATACTGATATGATATTTACCATATTTTACTAAATGTTTAAAATTAAAAAATATATTTTTTATGTTAATAAATTTTGGAAATAAATACAAGTTGTGGAGTGGAGGATAAGTTAGTGGGGCATTAGAGATGCAAATTGTAGAATTGTTGACTAAGATGGACTAGACACTTTGGAGGGAGTGACTCACTCTCCACTACAAAGCCCAATTACTATCAGGTCCAATTACTATCAGGCCCATAGATTCTTACTAATTACTTGCAGCTCTAAAATATGTCCTAAAATGACACTACTATCCTTGATATCAGACTTGTTGACTCGGTCAATACAGTAGCCAGTCAAAATCAGACAGAAAAAGGACAGTCCTTTTTCACCTTTTTCCTTCATCATGTTTTTTGTTTTTCACAAGGTCTTCGATTTTGCTGTTCTTTGAAGATTTCGATTTTTTTGTTTTTGCCGTGGGTTATGATTTTTGGTCTTTCTTTCAGACTTATACGATTTTTCTGTAAAGGTTTCAAAATAGTGATGTTTTGGTAAATCCCAACAAGATTGCAGAAATTACATACATTACAGAAATTAAAATCTAAAAACATTATAGAAATTACAGAAACTAAAATTTAAAAAATCTCAAAATTACATATCATATCCATAAAATTCATAAACAAGTTCATAAAAAAATATGAACAAGTTCATAAAAACATGAACGTGTTCATAAAAAAAACATGAACGTGTTCATAAAAAAACATGAACATGTTCATCAAAGAAAAGCCTAAAAAAAAAATCAGAACCCCAGATCCATCTTCATTTAAATCCACCTTCCCCAATATGCAGATCCATCTTGAATAAAACCACCATCTGCAGATTCAAGCTTCTTCTCACCATAAAACCATTTTCAGATTTCCAGACCTCACAAAAAATCAACATTTAGCTCAAATTCCTCTTTCAAAACTCTTTTTTCTCAACAAATAGCATATCCAAAATCATCATCGCCATTCCTCTTCTTTTCACAAGAAACAAATCGAATCCCTTTTCCAAAAAGTTAGTTTCTTGCAAGGTTTCATGAAATTTTGTTCTCATTAAAATTAGAAAAAAATCAGATCTTACAGCGTTGGGTAGTGTGTCGCGGCGGCGGTGTGGGATGGGTCGCGCCGCGGCTGTGCGGGGGCGGCGGAGGCAGAGCGTCGCGGCGTCGGGGAACGCGCCGCGTCGCGAGGGAGTTCGATCTGTGCGACAACAGCGCCGCGGTGGTAACGTGTCACAGATGTGGCGGCGGTGATGGTGTCTTGCAGGCGGCGTCGATTTCGATCTGGTGGGGGTGTGGCGGCGCCGCGTGAGGGGGAGTTCGGCCGCTGATTTGATTTCATGATTTTGTGGGGGTGTTTGGGAGCTTTGAGAGAGAGAGAGAGAAGAGGAGAGAGGAATAGAATGACGGTAAAATGTGTGAGGTTTGTGGGTTTGTGGGAATATAAGGTTATTGTGGGTATTGTGCATTAGGTTTTGTAGCTAGCAGTAATTATAAAAAGTGAGTGGAGCTAAGAGTTATAGTATTGCGCCTTTCTATAAGTGATTAATTCCTTTGGAGGAGTATAATTATAATCAGATTTTTATTTATGTGTGTTTAGTGCCAACGTGTAATGTGATTTTTATAAAAAAATCAAAATAAATAATAAATTTAATAATTAATTAATAATATGAATAAGTGTAGAAACACACTAAATTAATACTATGAATTAATAATTTTTCCTACTATTTTTGCTCGAACCGTTCATGAAATAAAATTGGTATTTCAAATATTATTTATTCGAAAAAAATATATTCTTTTAATACAGAGTTGTAACATATAAATCAAAACAAAATATACAAATTAACATATAATTTGAAAATATATTTTAAATCAACTCCACATTAATTAAGAGTTTTTATTATAAAATAAGTTTCTTATTTTTTAGCAATTAATTAATAACATTAATAATGTAATTAGGTCAAGGGTTCTTAAAAAAATATTCAAATAAATAATAAATTTAATAATTAGAAATATGAATATGTGCAAAAACATACTAAATGGGAATTAATAAATTTTCACAGTGTCTATTATATTTTTGCTCAAACGATTTCGTGGAATAAAATTGGTATTCCAATTATTATTTATTCAAAAAATTTATATTCTTTTAATATAGAATCGAAACATATAAATCAAAATAAAATAAGTTAATTAACAATATTTGGAGATATTTTTTAATCAACTCCACATTAATCAAGATTTTTTTGGCTCAAGGTAAGTTTCCCATATTTATGACAATTAATTAATAACATCAATGATATAATTGATTGCAATTAATTGGTTGGAAAATCACCCCAATTATTTTAAATTAACTCCACATCATTATGTCGCCTAATACAATTAATAGTGACATGACTTGGATGAACATCTTCTAAAAATGACACATTATCCAATTAAACCTTAAACGATAAAAAAAAAAAAAAAAAACTATATGTTAGTAATATGGGGAGATAGGAAGATACATTTATTTAAATTAATGATCTATTTTCAATATGAGGAATGATCACCGGGTGAATCATCCCTGGGGTATAAGAATCTTGTGATTAAAATTACTCTTATACCCTTAAATAAAAATAATAATTGAACATAATTAAGGACAAAATAGTTATTTAATACACCTAAAAGTTGTCACCCTAGGGTGAATCACCCCGTATAGCAAAGCCCAATACTTTGAATATAAAATATCAAAGCATGAAATTTTGTTATTTAGTATAACTCATGTATGAATCAAGTCTATACATGAACTCTATCATTATTATGCATAAAAAGTAGTATTATTATTGTGCAAAAAAATTATCATTATTTAAAAATTATTTTATATTTCAAATAATAATATTTTTCATACATAACAGTGATAATTTTTTAATATAACAATGATAATTTTTATATATAATAATATTAATAAAAAATAAAATTTATCATTAACTCTGGTTTCACACTAATTTTTGTCTTTATTATTCTTATCTTTGACTGAAAGGTGTACGTCAAGTAATTTATCCATTAACATCAACCAATCCAATTCAATCAAAAGTTTGATTTTATTTAAGTTGTTTGAAATCAATTTACTTTCAATCCCGATGTTTACACTTTCAAAAATATTTTCTCTGATTTGTCTACGTAATCAAGATCGAAGATTTAAACTTTAAAAAAAATTCCAAAATTCAGCATATTAAACCGGATTTTTTTAAGAGTTAGTTGTGAAATGATTTCAAACATCTTAAGTCCTATTGGTGGGCATATCTATTTTTCACAATCACTTTTTCATGTTTCAATTATATTTTACTTTCTGAATTTTTAACATATTGATCCTGATCACAAAATAATTTAAAAGTAAATTAATCACTATAGCACAACAATAATTTAAAAGTAAATTCACCATTATAGCACATTGATATCAATGTAATTTTCTTATTACTTAAACAACATTACTTTTTTTTTTTTTTTTGTATTGTATCACGTTCAAAAATCAATTATTTAATATTTTTAGAATTTTAGGAGTTTTACTAAATTATATTACCACTTTTATGAAAGAGTATTACGTTTTGCATTTAAATGATATCATGTTTATTATTTTGATTCTTTATATAATTTATATTATAATTAAAATAAATAAATCGAATTTAATTAATATAGGTTCGAATGAGTTCATGTGAGTGACAAGTTTAGAGGGGCGGGTTGAATAGATATTTAAAAACTTTTGAAATGTACAACATGTTTGGCAGATTATGTTGTAGAGTGTGGAGTGAAATCAACTTGGTCTGATATTCAACCTACTGACAGCTCTGAAGCTTATCAGTTGGACGTCTATCAATCTAGCTAATGTGTGGAAGCTGTTTTTAACCCGTGAGAAAACCTTTTTCTAAATTAACTCAGAGAAAGACAAGAATCAATTGACTTGGTGTGCAGAATGATCTGATTAGCAGACTTGAAGTCTGATCTGGTCTGATCCTTTGAGTTATGCATGTTGTTTTAGTACTAATAAGAATGTTAGTTAATCAAAACGGTAAACAACAAGCAGTTTTTATAGTGGTTCGGAGAACTTCTCCTACGTCCACTATTTTCTATCAGCAGGGAGATTTCACTAACAAACATCTTAGTTGTAGTGTTAGGCACACTTTACAAAAGATCTCCATGATCAGCAAATCAGATTTTTACAGAGATCTACCTCTATCCCGATTTATAAGCTAGATAAGACTAACTTACAAACTTGCCTACAAACTTCCTAACTTGTTTGTTTAGGAGGGGTTTGTTTATGTTTCAATTAGTGAAATACCTCTTACAAAGATTCAACCATAAGGTGGGTTGAGGATATTTCGATCTAAGTTTGGTGGGATGAATACTAAGTGTATATATATATGGATATTTGCTTGAGTGTTCCTGCGGAAATTTCTTAGTAGCTTGAATGCTTGATTATTTTCGTAATGAACTCTGAAGAAGTTCATCCCTATTTATAGAGCTGAGATTCAAAGAGTCGTTGGAGAGAAATTCGAATTTCAATCTATATTAGGTAAGGTCAGGTATAAAGTGATGTTTGTAGGGTGGTCATGCCATAAGCGTGAAACTTTGTCCTTTCTAGTCGTTTGACCCTGATACTTCATATCTCGCTCGTCAGTCAAAGTACATACGTGTCGATCTCTCATTGGTTGACAAGTACACTTATGTGGCACTTAGTCAGACCTTTATCTTCACATTCCTCTGGTCTAATATTGTATAACTTGATATTTATTCTTCATGGATTTCTAACTCGAGCTGACTCTAATTGAGTCATCTGACCACGTACAAGTAGTAACATTAGACCAGTCGTCTGATTCAAAACTAACATAGAACAGTCTTGAGACTCTGTTGATTTCTTCAATAGATAGGTCTTCTGCTCTTCAGTTGTCTTGTGTTCTTCGAATCTTCTGATCTTCACAAGACTGGTCTGATATAATAAGTTCCCCCTCAATATATGACATAATTCTAATTGCATCAACTGTCTTACATGGTCAACTGGTTTCCTATCTGATCATCAGTCGACTAACAAGTTCGACTTGTCCTATTACATGTGTTTTAAAACTTTCATAAAAACTATAAATTTTCCCACCAATTAAATACTTAAAGTATTTAATTTAAATTTAATAAAATAGTATTTTCAATCTCGTGTATTATGCGGGGCCAAATACTAGTTTTCTTCTATTAATTGATTATTATACTTCTCAATATATATATATATATATATATATATATATATATATATATATATATTGTAAGTGAGAGACTAGGGGTGTAAATGAGTCGAGCCGGCTCGCGAAGCTACTCATGCTCGACTCGTAAAAAGATCAAAATCGACTCTACCATAATCGAGTCGAGTCAAGTTCGAGCTACTCGAATAGCTATCGAGTTCGAGCTCATAAATACTCAGCTCGAGAGGCTCGCGAGCCTAATCGAGCTTGCATAATAATTACTATTATGCCATCAATTTTACTAAATATATATATTTATATTTTAATAATATATTTATATATTTAATTTTATAAAAGTATATAGGTAATCGAGTCGAGCTCGAGCCAAGTTCGAGTATATCAAGTTTTTGCCATTAATTTTACTAAATATATATATATTTATATTTTAATAATATATTTTATTTTATATTTAATTTTATAAAATTATATAGGTAATCGAGACGAGCTCGAGCTGAGTTCGAGTATATTGAGTTTCTTCTTGAGTCGAGCTCGAGCTAAGTTCGAGTATATCGAGTTTCTTCTCGAGTCAAGCTCGAGCTTAAAAAATTAGGCTCGATTGAGTTCAAGTCGAGCTTCGACTATTTTAATCGAGTTGAGTTCGAGTTCAACACTACTTAACTCGACTTGTTTACACCCCTAGGAGAGACAAGAGCCTCCCATAGGGGTGGAAATATCACCCCGACCCGCCCGACCCAAGCTATTTTGGTCGCCCCGCCCCGTACCCGTAGTGATATGAGGTGGGTCAGGGTATCACTCAGGACCAGTGCCCCTTCCGCGCCCCATTTTATATATTAAAAATCAACATATATTTTATATAATATATTAAATACAATATATTTCTAGATTTTTCATATTTATTAATATGTAAATAACAATAATGTAACTTCATAGACATTTTTAGGTCAATATGAAATATAATATGTTAATTTTAATAAAAAATTTATATTGATATCAACATCTTAAATTGAAATGTATTTTTATAAAAATACCTACTTAAAATGGGCCTCGCCCCGCCCAGTTTAGAGAGGGCGGGTCAGGGTATGTAAGCAGGGACGAATCCATAAATTTTTCACCGCGGGGGCACAAATAAAAAGTATGTCTCATGTGGATTCGGGTTCATGAGAATTCTCTTTTTTCGAGTGTTACTATTATGCTTATGAAATGTCATCGATGTATGTACAGAGTATCACTGCTTAAAAATACTTAAGTTTTAGTCATTGACACTGTGTTTGTGCTTCGTATGCACAAAAATAACACTTTACATATACAATAATGATACTTAAAATTAAATTTTATGTAAACCCGAGTTCAAGGAAGTTTGCATGATTTACTCACTATTAACAATATTAAAATGTCCACTTGAAAATGAGATTGAGGATTAACATTGTGGACATATTTAAAAAAAATATATAATACAAATCAATATGATTTGTATAAAATATGTATAATAGTAAAAAAAAAAAAAAGGTGTATGTAGAAAATGAGATTTGGAATTCACGTATGTAGTGCTTGTATTAGATGGTGTTGGGCTTGAGTAGTTATTGTTGCCTATTGGGCCATTAGTTTATTTATTTTAGTCCATTTTAATTAATATTAAAAGCCTTACATTATATAATATGGGTATCCAACTAAAATAATTGATAATAATTGTGGGGTGCCCCCCCCACACACACAACAAGCAACGTACATCTGTATCTGTTAGGAGTGAAGAAAATACCCAAAATATTCGTATACCGTACCAAAAAAATATCGATTTTATCGAAATTTCGGTACGATAACGGTATGAAAATATAGAAAAAATCGGTATGCCAAAATATCAGTACGGTGATCGGTATGTAATATTGACATACCAAAAATTTTGGTATGCCAAAATTTCGGTATACCTAATTTTCGATACGACAATGGTATGACATTTTTCAGTATCGAAAATTTCGGTACGGTAACGATATGGCGAGAAAAATTTTGATATGTTGTACCGCCCATCCCTAATCTCTGTGATAGCCTAACCCCCCCTCTCCCAATTGCCATCCCTAGCTCCCCACCATATATGTTTATCACTTAGGGAATGCTTGGTTTGGGGTTATGGAGGTAAGGTATGGGAAAGGAATGGAAAATTAGTGTTTGGTGCATGGGTATCATACCCAACTTTATAATTTGATACCTCAAAACCAAGAAATCCTCCATTCCTTAGGTTTTTGAGTGGTATGGGTATCATTTTCATACTTAAATACACAAATTAAATTATTTTTTCTATTTTTCTCTTAAAAAATTATTTGATCAAGTTTTTTCTTTATATAGACAAAAAAATCAACAATGTAATGTCCATTATAAAAAAAAAAAAAAAAAAAGAACTCAAATTTCATTCCATTCCTAAAAAATATTGAACAAACCAAACAAAATCAATAGTTATTATAGTCATTCCTCATTATCAACCAAACAATACAATTATATGGAACATATTCATTTCATTCCCCACTACTATCATTACCATTCTTTTTCCCATTCCTCGTAACAAACCAAGCACCTTAGTTTTTGAGAAATTTAGTTTTTTTTTTCATGTAAAAATCCTTCCCAAATTTAGGCTTTTTTTCAAATTCGTGTTGCAAAACGCTTAAAAAAGGAAGAAGGAGTTGCAACGGATCCGACCTGATAGGAACCTGGATTATAATATCGGAAAACAACAAATATAATATAAAATACATTGGCTTATTTTAACTATAATGTTTGTCGTGGCCTAATGGTTAAGCCAGTTTTTTTTTCCTACAGTAGGTTGCATATGTTTAACTCCCCCTCAATAGCCATCTCATTCTTTTAACCCCGTTCAGCGCTTTTTCCATTCTACTTTTTAGATATTCAATTCAATTAGATTATAACCTCGTGTATTACGTTATTTTATAATTTTATGTGATCTTATAAATTTATATTGTAAATATTATTATATAATTATACTATTTTAATTAAATAATTATATATGTGCGTGTATATATAGAGAGATATCATCTATATTTATATTGATGCATAAATAAGTAATTTTATCAATCAAATTTAAAAATACTAAAGAATCTTTTATATAAAATATATCATTGATTTTTATATATATTTGAGTGTGTGATTTTGTAGGATTTAAGGGTATCTTTGGAATGAGCTACACTAATCTAGCTTGAGGATTTTACAAGCAAAAATATGTTTGTTTGTATGATTATACAAGTTAGATTTCAAAATTCACAAAAAATTTAACCTATAATATCCACACTCTTTTACATTATCTCTAATACTTTTTATTTTTCTAATAATACACACTTACTAATTTTTATCACCGTGTAATATGCGGGATTGAATAAAATAATCAAAGTTAGAAAATAAAAATATTGAAACAGTTAAAAAATAAGATTAGACCTGAATTTTTTAAAATTAAAATTCAAAAATTAAAATAATGAAAGAACGAAGAAAAAAAATGGCGGTCGATTTTTTGGGGTGGTTAAAATAAGATTGATCTTAAAATTTTAATGAAAAAATAAAATAAAATAAAATGCGAAAATTTAAATTTTGAAGTAGTTAAGATTTTTGATATATAATTAGAAATTAAAAAATACAAAATAATTAGAAAATTAGAATTTGAAAGGTAGGATTTTGGTTATGCCACATGGGAGGGAGAAGTTTCTAAAATAGATATAAAGGAGATTTTTCATAATCACTTAATTTTTTACCATATTTTTTGCTCATCAATCTTATCCTACAACATCTTCAACAAAACGTACCAAAAAGTCAAGCTCATCTATTTACTAATTAGGATTTTCTCTATACCTATGTAGCCCGAAATAAACAAATTTACTTAATAGTATAAGATTTTAAAAAGTATGTAATAGATAATTGATTGAATGTTGAAAATCCCTTATCTACTCATTGAATCAATCCTTATCTATATAAATCATTTATTTCAAATTCTGCAATTCTATGAAGAATTATTTATGGTATAATATTTTATCTTCAAAGTTTATATTGTTCATTTTTCTTTTCATCTCTACCCTTAATTTTTATGTGTTTGACTTATTTATGATATAATTTTTAATCTCACCATTCATTTGTCTAAGTTAATTTATGCCATCCAATTTCTTTAAGTTATTATTCTTTATTAATTTATTTTTCACGTTTTTCTTCTTAAGTTTCTCATGCCTCTATATGGTCTTGGGATTTTCTCACAGTTTCTATATTCCTTTATCTATCACTAGCACATAACTCTACGTACTACATGAGATCCAAAATAATATTTTTATTATTAATTTTAAATTAAATATTTTAAATATTTAATTAATTTTATTAGTTCAATTACAGGTATATATTTTTTATTTTAATATTGTTTGTGCATATTTTCATTCATTTTTTATTCTAAATTACTTCCTCCCATTAAAATTAGATATCATATGCATTTCAGTCTTATATATTATTTACATAATACATGTTGTTTTGACATTTTCACCCCCCATTATCTCATATATACCCCCGTGATTACATTTCATGGTTATTAATTTTTTTTATTTTTCTACAAATATGTTGTGTGAATAATTCTCACGGCCAATAGTAATTATTATTAGAAATATTTAATTATAAAAAATTAAGGTTAATGTTGGCATAAAAATTTAAATGACCATAAAATTTAATTATTATGGGTATATTGTTGGAATTTAGAGGCACGTAAACACGTAATACATGAGCAGCGGAATTAAACAGTTCACCAACAACGAACATATAATTGCATAATTAAATACGAGTAAACGTAAACGAAATTCTTACAGCAATTCGTACACGGATTCCTCAACTACGACATCCACGTAACAGTCGTTTATAAATTCGCACAGATCTGCCAACGTTGAATCCCTGAGATGAATTGACTAGGAAATTTCTAATTAGAGATTTTATGGAGAAACAATTTCTTGTATTCAATGAATTCCCAAGAACTTATATATATAAGGGGGGTCCAACTTAAATCTTAAGCTAACCTGATTAGGAAATAAAATCCCTAATCTTGTAAATTAAATCCCATAGATTTAATTCCCATATAAATAAATCTCTACGGATTTGATTTCCATGTATATTAAATCTCTACGGATTTGATTTTCATATACATCAAATCTCACAATAATATTCCATATATTATTATTGGGAATCCTATTTAATTAAATCTAATTTAATTAAATAGTAATAATAATTAATTCTAAATATAATTATTATTATATTCTCCATAAATTAAATATTAATATCCAATATAATATTTAATCAACCAACTATAATTAGTAAACAATCATTACTTGTTGTGTGACCCATAGACCCTCATATATCGAGCGATTATTCAAACTAACGGTCTTAATTGAACCCTAGACAATAAATCAGACATTCTCAATTTATGAGGTACGTTGCGAGGAAATGTGCAACTACCTGCAACTGAAACATGAGCTATTACGATAACTTCCTTTCATTCACGAATACTCGATTAAGTCTTGAACATGATGAAGTGTCTATTCAAATAACTTTATCATATTATCTCTAATCACTAATTGATCACTTATGTCACACTTGGCCACAAAGTCTAAGTTGACGTGCATCGACCGATGACTTAGATCCAATTATGATGAGAAAATGAGTATTCTCTCTAAATCCACATTGAGGAATGAATCTTATTTTTGGCTCAACTACCACACACATGCATTTCGTGATGAACCTAATCCAAGTCATATCTACCCATGGAAGGGTGCAAGCGTCGGTCATGGTCAAAGTTCACCGCTCCACACATGTCGTGCTTATTGACCTCAAGTCAAAGGAGGATCGCATCGCTCCCACTAACCGAGACACCCGTAGACACATATTGTGGAATTACATCAAACGATTTTTCGGATGGGTATACCAATACCCTCTAAGGTATCTGTGCGTCCATCATGATACCTAGTATCTCGTAGTAAGTGAGATCTTACTACACTCTCTAAGAGTATGATGCAGATCGCACACCAATCTCAATTGCATCATCAATATCCTATTCTTGATGATCCTTAATCGGGGCTATTTGAGAATCATGCTTAAGTCATCTGAGTTCTCACAATCTCAATGACAACAATGACTCACGGGAACACATATAAGAATGAATGCAAACAATCAAACATAATATTCGAATAGGTGTATTGCCATACATTAATATTAAATGGATAATAATATTAAATCAAACTGAATATCATCGAGTATTATGTCCTTACAATAGATTGTCTCTAGGACACTAACACTAACATATATATGATATAATAAAGGGAGAAAATGTCAGAACGATATTTAAATATTCTAATAGACTAAAGAAACATTAAGAATAATGAGAGGGAATAATTTAGAATAAGAAATGAGCGAAAATATGCGCATACAATATTACAAAATAAAAATTATGTCTATTATTGAATTAATCAAACTAATTAAATAATTGAAATATTTAATTTAAAATTAATGATATAAAAACTATTTTCAATCTCGCGTAGTATGCCGGGTTACATGCTAATGATATTGAAAAATAATAAGAGGGAATATAAATTAATAAATTATGGAGTGATATTTAAAAATGAATTGTCTTAGAGGTATGAATCTTCCAATAAATGTCTTCAGAAAAAGATGAGACGAAGAAAAACTGGATACAAACGAATAAAGTCATTGGCCAGAAACGATAAATTTTTTTTGGTAAAAGATAAGAATTAGAATACTTATATTAACTCTATTCTACAAAGAGGCACACTTGCGTGAGACCTTCTCATGGTGAGACGGAGTGTAATTTGGACATTGACGCTTTAACACTTTTGGAAGGGTGGATGTTAATTGTGCTAATTTGTGCATCGCCTCGTACATGAGACCGTCTCATACGAATTTTTATCTTCTACAAAAGGTTGAATGACATAGATTAAATTAGAAAAAATAATATTAGAGATTAAAAATTATATTATTAATAATACCATAAATAACTTCTCATAAAAATCCAAAGAATTTGAAATATAGCAACCACATGAATAGGGGGTGATTCATAATTAATAGATAAGAAATAAATGGAAGGTAGAGATTAAAATTTAATAATGAATTATTGAGATTAAAAAATTAAGAAACTAATAATAATACCACAAATAACTTCTCAAAAAAATTCAGAGATTTGAAATAAAGTCATCATATGAATTGAAGGTGATTCGCCTTTAGTATATAAGGAATTCTTCGATGCACGTATACATTATATCAAACACATACTACATAATTTATTATAAGAAATTAATTGAAATATGCCGTACAATATTAGAAATAAAAAATTACGTCTATAACCGAATTAATCAAACTAATTAAATATTTGAAGTATTAAATCTAACTTAATAATATAAAAACTATTTTCAATCCCACGTATATGCTAGTTGTGTGTAAAGTAGAAGATGTAGTATGTAAAGTAAAACTTATTTTTTAATCTCCCATAATATGTAAGAGTACATATTAATTGTGCGTAAAGTACAAGAGTGTTGATATATAAATATATAATTGACAATATATTAAAAACTAGAGTAACACTCCTATGAACCAGGTTCACACTATGAACTCTAATTCAATATGACACATTTTGAAGGATGAGCTGATATCACTAATATAAAACTCTCACTGTTATGCTATAAAACTATCACGGTTATGCTATAAAACTATCACTGTTATTCTATAAAACTATCACTGTTATTCTATAAAACTATCACTGTTATTTAGAAAAACTCTCACTGTTATTTAAAAAAACTCTCACTGTTGTTCAAAAACCAATGAATTCTTTACCATATTTTCCCTTTCACTGTCATGCCAAGAATTTGATTATCACGTATTTGTTTCTTTTAAAAAAAAAATCAAAAGATGATAAAATGAGTTGAAAACGAAAGCAAAGAAAACTCACAATCTCATAAACAACTATGTTACAACATGATAATAAACCCAAAAAAGGCAGGCTACGTAGATGAATCAAAATGTTATGTTCTTTGATATTCAACTGCAAAATCTTGTGTACATGAATCAACTTTATGAAAATAATGCCAGAATCAAGTGAAATTTCAAATCAAAGAGAACAAAAGTAAATCATGAGCCCATCATTCGACTAATCATGATTCTCCGCCGGTGGAACAAATGGCAGCGGTGGAAGAGGAACAAACGATAGCGGTGGAAAAGGAAACAACAACGGTGGAAGGAGAACAAATGAAAACGAAGGAAGCATCGGAAGAGGGAACGACAACGGCAAAAGCGATGGGAGAGGCCAAACGGCAGCGGACATTCTGCGGTGGGAGAGAGGAGAAGGAAAGACGCTGCGAAAGAACAAAAAGAATGGTCTTGGTTTATATTTGACCCGCTATGTAGTATATGGGCCAGGTCTACACAAGTTTTTGTCTAAAAACTATGTTCAGAATAAGAAAAATAATTATATTCTAGATATTATAGAATATAATTTTAAAAAAATTAAAATTTTATACTCAAATTCGAATAAACAAACAAAAATTTGGATCGAATTCCCAAACCATACATGAAGGGGGTGTTTTGAATCACTTAAAACAACTTCCAGAAACACTTATTTTCAAAGCTTCATCTCACAACTTTTGAAAATAAATGCTTTTGAAAACTGTTTTAAGTGTTTCAAAACACACCCGAAGAGCATTTTAAAAATCTAGCCTTTTCATGATCAACCCCTTTCTCCAATTTTTTTGTTTGACAGGACCCCTTTCTCCAATTTTATCAGGTCTGTCGCAGCAAAATTACCTTTTCAGTGTTTGGATTTGAATTTATAAATATATATTTACATTTTACATGTACAGTGTATGTATATATCACCGTCTATAAACACTCTTCTTTTCATGGTTTCTGTCTCAAGAAGAAGCCCCTCTCCTCTCTCGCTCAAGATCTCTTGCTTCTCTTCTAGAACGTGGAGGGTACCGGGTATCTCTCCAGATCTCGGAATTATCTACTGATAAGCCGTCGTTTTTGCCTTAGATCCGGAGCTTCGACCTCGAAGCTTTGATTTCTCTGCAATCATGGCGGCAGCCAATGCTCCGATCACCATGAAAGAAGCCCTCACGGTACTCCCAGCTTCCTCCATTGGTTACTTGCGGTTTATTTTGATTACTTCCTACTCAATTTTTCTCATTTTAAACTATGTGGCTGCTAATTTGAACCGTTTTATCTGAATTTTGCGGAGTTGTTGCTAGATTTTACCCGTCAGTAGAGTTCTCCACTGCAGGAAATTGTTCATTTCATGTTTCACTGTTTTTTTTTTGCTTACCTTAGTTACAGATCTATCAGCGTTGTTTAAATGTTACTTGTAGTTATAGTTTTTTGGTTACTAGAGTTGGACTTTGACTGTACTTGAGATCGTGATTGCAGTTGACTAGCATAGGGGTCAATCCGCAGTTCATTACTTTTACAAACGTGACGATGGAATCAGATAAGTACATCTGCGTTCGTGAGACTGCACCTCAAAACAGTGTGGTGATTATTGATATGAGCATGCCAATGCAGCCCCTGAGGCGGCCTATCACGGCTGATTCTGCGCTTATGAATCCAAATTCTAGAATTTTGGCACTAAAAGGTGAATGAATTCTACTGAGCATTTGTAATTGATTAACTGTTTGCATTTGATTGTGGTGTTCATTATTGTTATTGAAAAGTGTCATTTTGATGATCTAAGTTTGATTAGTTTGTGGGTGTTTAATTTGTCTGATTAGCCAAAGCAAGTCCATCTAGTAGTTTGCATGACCTTTGAAATTCTGCTTGAGATTGCTACAGAAAGATCTTTTATGGGCTATTCTGTTTCTCTGAAATTGACTTGGTATCTTGTAGAAATTGAAAAAGGAAATGGATTTGGAGGATGTATGTTGTAGTTAAACTAGTGAAGATTAGAACATGCCCTGTGCATGAGAATACAAAATAGGGAATGTAGCCAGGACAATCTGAGAAGGATTAGATAATGATATTTGTCCCAGCCCTAGTTATGTTTAAGTCTGTTGTAAGTTATTGAAGGCTTCTCCTTTTACCTATAAGAGACTTGGTAGGAGCAGTGTCAACTACAATGATGACAAACCTTGATAGGTGTTGAAAAGTGAAAAGGAGATTCTAAATCATTATTCTGTTCACAAAAAGAACGTTAAGGTGACGGCTTCCTATTCGCCTTGAAGCTTTTTACTCTACTTTTATTTTGTGGAAGAATCTCTTCCTTGTACATAGTCAGGGTCCGTGTGTGAGAAATATTAGAACTCATCTGTAGCAATTTTCTGAAACATATCCTACTGTTGAATTTATTTTACACAAATACTCAGTTAAACATTGATGGTGAAGGGCTAAAGGTAATACCATCCAACAGAAGCATTAACGGAGATAAAATAATCAGTTTGTTATATGATTTATTGTGCTTCCTTTAATCAATATCCTACTGAAATATTAGTTCCCTTGATGAAGCTCAACTTCCCGGAACCACTCAAGATCACTTGCAAATTTTCAACATTGAGGCCAAAGCAAAGATGAAGTCGTATCAGATGCCTGAGCAGGCAAGTTCACATTGCCTTGAAAAGTTTAATTACTTAAAAGAAAGCGGCATTTGGTTTGATGGAGCTTTGTTATGGCTACTGTATTTTGAAGCTGGCTTATCTGGATGGTTTGCTTTCTGACAGGTTGTATTTTGGAAGTGGATTAGCCCTAAGATGTTGGGTTTAGTCACTCAAACCTCAGTTTATCACTGGTCGATTGAAGGTATCATTCCATCGTCTGGTCTTTTGATATAACCACGTGGTTTCACTTTTTTTTCTGCTCTTTCTTTCTTATTGAACTTCTTTCCATCTCATAGGTGATTCGGAACCTGTAAAGATGTTTGATAGAACTGCCAATTTAGCAAACAACCAAATAATCAATTATAAATGCGATCCTTCTGAAAAGTGGTTGGTTTTGATTGGGATTGCTCCTGGTTCGTCCGAGGTGCGTGATTTCCCTTTTCTTTGGTCAACTGAAATTATTAGATACTGATTATTGTGTTTACGAAGTCAATATTATTTTTTAAATAACTTTTTATAATATATTGTGTTTTCTTCATTAACTACTGCATTTTTGGCCTTTTGCTTCTTTATAGATTTGTTTGCCTATCAATTTTAGTATCTTCAATTTTTATATAAATTTAATGGATGATTGTTTCTGCGTGCACCATATTTTTTCTTTATATTGCAGTTTGCATTTTCTAATGCACTAAAAGCACCATTCATTCATTTTTTGGTCTTTGTTTTTAGAAGACTTAGCGTGTATTGTAAATTGGAATGATGGTGAAAAGTAGGGGACATAAATGGGATTTGTACCTACTATGAATAATTTCCAGTGATGGTAGTTGTAATTTCTCTTGCTATATTTTAGCTAGAAAATAACATTCAAGTTTTTCACTTTATTTTATGTTATGTATACAGAGTAGTTCATGGAATTAGATTAAACATGCTTTAAGATACAAAAGGAACTGGTTTTGGCTTAGTTGCTAATGTCTTTCTTGATTAGGATTCTCTCTTTGCATCTTTTGTATCTTGACCCCAAATCGTACCAGACCTGAAATTCTGGAAATGATATATTTGAACAGATATACTCCTGCTTTATTTTTGTCTGATTATTGATTTAGCATGAGTATTTTGCTCGATATAAATATTCCACGACTGGAACTCTATGATGACATATTGAACTCTTTCTTTAGAACCAGTGATATTATATATTTGCTGATATATAGGTATTACTTTTGATCTGGTGTACTGGTCTTGTAGCTGGTACAGCTTTGTCAGTTGATGTGGTTCTCTTCTTCCAATGTTTGTCCAAGATTGTCTGACTACTTTAATATCATTGATAGCTCTTTGGGCGTTCCTATATTTTTTTTAATTTATTCTTTCAGGCACAATTTTAACATTTCTCAGAAGTTGATTATGTATGGTAAATATATATTTCAGAATCACCACTGTTTAGATGCAGATATTTCTTGAACTATTCTTTGGCGTTCCTCTTACAAATATCTTACTGAGATGAAATTCCTCCTTAGCGGCCTCAATTGGTCAAAGGAAATATGCAGCTGTTTTCTGTGGATCAGCAGCGGAGTCAAGCTCTTGAAGCACATGCTGCATCATTTGCTTCTTTTAGAGTATGCATTCATTCTCTAGATTCATTTGACAGTTTATTATTTCTGTCCTCAAAGTTAATATAATTTGGTCCCTTGAACAGGTTGCAGGGAATGATAAGGACTCAATTCTCATTTCTTTTGCCTCGAAAACCTCTAATGCTGGTCAGGTTGCATCTAAGTTGCATGTTATTGAGCTTGGTGCTCAGCCAGGTGAATATATGTTTGGTTTTATCTATATCCTTTCCTACAGTTTTTAAAACAATACTTCTGGGCAGTGTTTTACAGCTTATTATTATTATTGCTAATTGGTTGATTGAACTCGAAAACTTTTGTAGGGAAACCTTCTTTTACTAAAAAACAAGCAGATCTGTTCTTCCCTCCAGATTTTGCTGATGATTTTCCAGTGGCCATGCAGGTATTTTTATTCTTTGAGGCTTGAGAGACTTAATTTTCTCTTGAAGTTGAGTCTAACTGTGCATCAAGCCTTCATGTCTTAATACTGCCTTTGGATTGTGCAGATATCACATAAGTATAGTCTTATTTATGTGATTACGAAGCTTGGGCTGCTCTTTGTATATGACCTAGAAACTGCAACAGCCGTATACAGAAATAGAATCAGCCCAGATCCCATTTTTCTGACATCAGAAGCTTCATCTGTTGGAGGTTTCTATGCAATTAATAGGCGAGGGCAGGTTTTACTTGCTACTGTAAATGATGCGACTATTGTGCCTTTTGTTAGCGGCCAAGTATGTTTATTAAATTTTGCATTGAATGCATATTCATACTTGTTTTCTTTATTAGACATAAAATCATCAATGGTTATTGCCAGTTAAACAATCTGGAACTTGCTGTCAATCTTGCTAAAAGAGGAAACCTCCCTGGTGCAGAGAATTTGGTGAGTTGATTTTGTCTTATGATGCTCTATTTATCTTTAATTTATAGTATCAACGGCTTAACATTGTTCATCATGGGAGTATGCTTGTAAGTGAAGGGTTCTGTCTTGATTTATGGTGGCCAGAGATAGTTAAAGCTGTACTATACACTTGAAGTACTTTCCTTCTATTTTCGTTTTTTGTTTATGAAAGGATTAACAAGGAGAAACTTATAAGAATAGTTTCTATGTACCCTGTACTATATGCATATCATAGTCACCTCCAATATATTGAGATATTCTTATGTACTGATATTTTTCATCATTTTTTTCATTATTCATGATAGCTCAATCATTTTGGGACCTTCTTAAGTGATCTATGTTTTTTTTTAGGACATGCTTGTACAGGATTAAGGTTTTTAACCCGATGTTTATCTTATAAATAGGTTGTCCAGCGTTTCCAAGAATTGTTTGCTCAGACCAAGTATAAGGAGGCAGCGGAACTTGCTGCAGAATCTCCCCAAGGCATCCTTCGGACACCCGACACTGTTGCCAAATTTCAGGTTATCTCTTGACCTTTCTTTATCAATTATTGTCTTATCATTCCTCATATCACCAATGCCCATTTGGAAATTTGCCTGAGTTGCAATGCCATTAGAAGCTTGACCATTTCTATTGTGGGATGACAATTCACTAGTATAATCTTTTTTTGTTTTTTAGAGTGTTCCTGTTCAAGCTGGGCAGACACCACCATTGCTGCAGTACTTTGGAACCCTGTTGACAAAGGGAAAGCTCAACGCATTTGAATCTCTGGAGTTATCTCGTCTTGTTGTCAACCAAAACAAAAAGAATCTGTTGGAGAACTGGTTGGCTGAAGATAAACTGGAGTGTAGTGAGGAACTGGGAGATCTTGTAAAGGTTAGATCTACAATCTTAGTTTGGAATATCTTCAACAAGCTACAATTCCACTTCTTACTGTGTGACATGAACTTTTGGCTTCCTTGTCTATTTTGTAGACTGTTGACAATGACCTTGCCCTGAAGATATATATCAAAGCTAGAGCTACACCAAAAGTTGTGGCAGCATTTGCAGAGCGTAGAGAGTTCGACAAGATCTTGATATACTCAAAGCAGGTCATTTGCACAATTGGTGCTACTATCGTACTTTTTTTTTTCTTTTATCTGCTTCAGCACATTCACAATGTCTTATATTTATGGGTTGCCATGTCATTTATTGCCATTATTATCCTCCTGGTGTGCAATGGTTTTAAATGAGAAACTGTGTTCATAATACAGGTCGGATATACCCCAGACTATCTTTTCCTTCTGCAAACAATTCTCCGGTCTGATCCACAGGTATGTATGGATCTGTGCAAATTGAACTCACTTTGTAATTAGAAACTTTTAATGATTTTCTGGTGTGTTCAGGGAGCTGTCAATTTTGCCCTTATGATGTCTCAAATGGAGGGAGGTTGCCCCGTTGATTACAATACCATTACCGATCTCTTTCTTCAGGTTTGTATGTTATCTTCTTTGTTTGTAATTATTGTCTCACAATGCTGGCTTATGCCATGTGATTCATGTTTTATGTTTAAAATTCTTCATATCTAACATCTTTCTTTATTAACCATTTATCGCCAGAGGAACATGATTCGTGAAGCAACAGCATTTCTGTTGGATGTTCTGAAACCAAATCTTCCAGAGCATGCATTCCTGCAAACTAAGGTCAATCAATAAATTTTTGATCCTCTTCTTAATCAGTATCAGTTTATGCATGGAATCATGACTTCCTGTATATTTCAGGTCCTGGAGATCAACCTCGTGACCTTTCCTAATGTGGCAGATGCTATTCTGGCAAATGGAATGTTTAGTCACTACGACAGGCCTCGCGTCGCGCAGCTTTGTGAGAAAGCAGGTCTCTAC
The DNA here is from genome assembly GCA_037126765.1 of Stenogyne calaminthoides. Taxonomy (NCBI): domain Eukaryota; kingdom Viridiplantae; phylum Streptophyta; class Magnoliopsida; order Lamiales; family Lamiaceae; genus Stenogyne; species Stenogyne calaminthoides. The sequence goes on from JBBCBC010000009.1 coordinate 9,873,849, forward strand.
GTGCGAGCACTTCAACATTATTCTGAGCTGCCTGATATCAAGCGTATCATTGTGAATACTCATGCAATTGAGCCACAGGTTACTAAATCTAGTTATTACCTCCCTGTTCTTTTAATTGTGTCATTGTTAAGTGCTAATAAGGTAGTCATTTCAGGCTCTTGTGGAATTCTTTGGTACACTTTCCAAGGAATGGGCACTAGAGTGTATGAAAGATCTTTTACTAGTCAATTTAAGAGGAAACCTTCAGATTATTGTCCAGGTAAGCTACTGTAGATCTCATTGTGATGTTTTACCCTTTGTTGAATCGTGATTCTCCATTGTAGATGTTGTGTTTAAAGATTCTTTTTGGATATCAAGATGATACTTATTTTGGGTTTTAAGAACCAGGATTTGGGTTTTGAAATTTAAAACTGGTTCTATTTTGGGATTTTGAAAACAGATTTTAGAAAACTGTAACTACAACACCTATAAACCTACTAAGTACTATCACAATTTCCAATACAATCAATTCTCTCTCCTTACACTTAAATATTTATTTAAATATTAATTCACATCATTCTATCACACTCCACAATAATATAATAGTACACCTTCATTCATCATTTGACATAGAAGTTAAATCTCATCCTACTCAAAAACCCAAAACAAACACACACCTTACTATTTATCAGGATTTCAATATCCACCTGATTTCGAAAACCAATTTTTGAAAGTCACTTAAAACCCAAAACAAACATCACCTAAAGCTCTTGGAAAATGTGGTAGTAAGTGTCAGTTAGTTGGATTGGTAATAAGTTGGCTATACTTACTATTAAGTTTTATCCAGGTTGCGAAAGAATACTGTGAACAATTGGGTGTTGAAGCATGTATAAAGCTCTTTGAGAATTTCAAGTCATACGAAGGACTCTACTTCTTCTTGGGGTCATATCTGAGTTCCAGTGAGGATCCTGACATTCACTTCAAGTACATCGAAGCAGCTGCCAAGACTGGACAAATTAAAGAGGTCGAGCGTGTAACAAGAGAATCGAATTTCTATGATCCCGAGAAGACCAAGAACTTTTTAATGGAAGCAAAACTCCCTGATGCCCGACCTCTGATCAATGTGTGTGACCGTTTCGGTTTTGTCCCCGACCTCACACATTACTTGTACTCTAACAACATGCTTCGTTACATTGAAGGTTATGTGCAAAAGGTATGCATTTCAATTGAAGTTTTTCTTTACTGCATGAAAATTTGTTTCACACAAGACTTGTGTTATTGGATAGGTTAATCCAGGAAATGCTCCATTAGTTGTTGGGCAGCTCTTAGATGACGAGTGCCCGGAAGATTTCATTAAAGGCTTGATCCTTTCTGTCCGTTCTCTTCTTCCCGTTGAGCCTCTAGTGGAGGAGTGTGAAAAAAGGTACCTTGTACTCATAAAATCCTCTTCTGGGTCTTTGATGATGCCTTTTCCCTTTGACATCCTCACTAGTGATATATGTGATGCAGGAATCGACTTCGCCTACTCACTCAGTTCTTGGAGCATCTTGTGAGCGAAGGAAGCCAGGATGTGCATGTCCACAATGCTTTGGGAAAAATCATTATTGACAGCAACAACAACCCAGAGCACTTCCTCACCACCAACCCGTACTATGATTCACGTGTTGTGGGTAAATACTGCGAGAAGCGTGATCCCACCCTTGCTGTTGTTGCTTATCGGAGAGGGCAATGTGATGATGAGCTTATTAATGTTACAAATAAGAATTCTTTGTTCAAGCTGCAAGCCAGGTTTGTGATTCGTGTGGCTTTAAGTGATGTTTGTTTTGGGTTTTGAAATCTAAGGGATTTTTCAAAATCTTGATAAATAGTAAGGTGTATGTTTGTTTTGGGTTTTTAAGTAGGGCGAGATCAACTTTATATGAAATCAATGTGTAAAAGTGGATGAAGTTGTATTATTATATTATTGTTGGTGTGGTTGTAATTATTGGATGATGTGAATTATGATTTAAATATATTAAAGTGTAAGGAGATAGAACTGATTGTATTGGAAAGTGTGATGGTTTGAAAACCGGTTTTGAAAATCGTGAACCAGAACCAGTTTTAAATTTCAAAACGCAAAACAAACATCACCTTAGTGCCTGGTTAGTTAGTTCACATGTTCGGTAGGATTTCATCCGCTGCTTTTATTTTTGCAGGTATGTGGTTGAGAGGATGGATCTTGATCTCTGGGCTAAAGTTCTTGATCCAGAAAATGAATTTAGAAGGTTGCTCATCGATCAAGTTATATCCACTGCTTTGCCAGAAAGCAAAAGCCCAGAGCAAGTTTCTGCAGCTGTCAAAGCGTTCATGGCTGCTGATCTTCCTCATGAACTAATCGAGTTGCTTGAAAAGATTGTCCTTCAGAACTCAGCCTTCAGCGGGAACTTCAACCTGCAAAACTTACTCATCTTAACTGCAATCAGGGCCGATCCATCTAGGGTTATGGATTACGTTAATAGACTTGATAACTTTGACGGGCCAGCTGTTGGAGATGTGGCTGTGGAGGCCCAATTGTACGAGGAAGCTTATGCTATTTTCAAAAAATTCAATTTGAATGTCCAGGCTGTTAATGTGTTGCTCAATAATATTCGAGACGTTAACCGAGCCGTAGAATTTGCATACCGTGTTGAAGAGGATGCTGTTTGGAGTCAAGTGGCTAAAGCGCAACTTAGGGAAGGACTAGTGAGCGATGCAATCGAATCATTTATTCGTGCTGATGATATAACTCAATTTTTGGAAGTCATTAACGCTGCAGAAGATTCAGAAGTTTATCATGACCTTGTGAAGTATCTTCTAATGGTGAGGCAAAAAACAAAGGAGCCCAAAGTAGATAGTGAGCTTATCTATGCGTATGCTAAGATTGATAGACTGGGTGATATTGAAGAATTTATTCTTATGCCAAATGTTGCCAATCTACCTAGTGTTGGTGATCGCTTGTATGATGAAGCTTTATATGAGGCTGCAAAAATTATTTTTGCTTTCATCTCCAATTGGGGCAAATTGGCAAGTACACTAGTGAAGTTGAAGCAATTCCAAGGTGCTGTTGATGCTGCGCGGAAAGCTAATAGTGCAAAGACATGGAAGGAAATATGCTTTGCTTGTGTTGATGCTGAAGAGTTCCGTTTGGCCCAAATCTGTGGTCTTAACATCATTGTACAGGTACTTTGAAGTTTTTTTCCTTCTCTATTAACTGGTATCTGTTAGGGATGTTAACAAATAGAATCGAAGCGAATGTTGCAGTATTCGATTTGATTTGTTAAACTATTCGAATATTCATATTTGTTTAAAATTTGAATTTTAAATATGACTCATATTCGATTCGAAAGTGGTATTTAATTTATTCAATAGTGTTGACTATTCGATTCAGAATGTATTTCTCATATTTTTCAAAAATTATTGTAAAATCTACTTTTTTTTCCTAAAATTATTTATATTTTATTCATTGATCTTTCAGAGATAAATTATATAATTAACTATTTATTAATTATACTATATGTTACTACCTCCGTCCCCCAAAAGTATGCTCAGAGGGTTTTTACATGTTTTACGAAAAGGTAGATTAAGTCCATTTATGAATAACATAATTAAATGTGAGTAAAGTATAATGATAACTTGAGTAATTAAGTGTTTTGTTGGACTATAAAGATTAAAAAAATTGTGTCCGTAGACTTGCTTAATCTACCTTTCCGTAAAACATGTTTCAGCCCTCTGAGCATACTTTTGGGGGATGGAGGGAGTATTAATTTTTCATTTGAATTCATAATATATTTTAATTATTATATTAAAAATAAATATATTAATTGAATATTCTTGAATGTCTAATCAAATACAATGATGCTCATACTTGAATACTTTTCTAATAAAAAAAAAAAATTTGTTCAATTCGATTCGAATATTTCGCACTCAAATCTAAATATTCGAATACAAATACCGAATTAAATAATATTTGATTCTGTTATGACCCTCGTATCTATTGTCTGTTACATCATTTGGTGATTTTTATAGGTTGATAACCTGGAAGAGGTCAGTGAGTATTATCAGAACAGAGGATGCTTTAACGAGCTAATATCACTTATGGAGAGTGGTTTGGGATTGGAACGTGCACATATGGGAATCTTTACAGAATTGGGTGTCCTTTATGCGAGATATCGTCACGAGAAACTCATGGAGCACATCAAATTGTTCTCCACTCGTCTTAATATCCCGAAACTGATCCGAGCATGTGACGAACAGCAGCACTGGCAACAACTAACTTACTTGTATATTCAATATGATGAGTTTGATAATGCTGCAACCACTGTAATGAATCATTCCCCAGAAGCTTGGGATCACATGCAATTTAAAGATATTATCGTCAAAGTTGCTAATGTGGAACTCTATTACAAAGCTGTGCACTTTTATTTGCAAGAGCATCCTGATCTCATCAACGATGTTCTGAATGTCCTTGCCCTTCGCGTTGATCATACCCGTGTTGTGGACATAATGAGAAAGGTTCGTACTTAATGTAGTAATTATTTCTCACTCCATAGTCCTAGCTGCAACATTATTCTTATAATTCTTTTGCCCTTCTCTTAGGCGGGCCACCTGCGTCTTGTTAAGCCGTATATGGTAGCTGTTCAGAGCAACAACGTGTCTGCTGTGAATGAAGCTCTGAATGAGATCTATGTCGAAGAGGAGGATTATGACAGGCTACGTGAATCCACTGACTTGCATGATAACTTCGATCAGATTGGCCTTGCTCAAAAGGTGATTGTGATCTCATATCATACTTTATTCTGTTAAATAAATGATGATATTTACATGTATGCATTCGTACGTGCCTAGCAGATCGAGAAACACGAGCTTCTTGAGATGAGGCGTGTTGCTGCTTACATTTACAAGAAGGCAGGCAGGTGGAAGCAGTCGATTGCCTTGTCAAAGAAAGACAACCTGTACAAAGATGCAATGGAGACAGCTTCACAGTCTGGCGATCGTGAACTTGCAGAGGAGTTGCTTGTATATTTCATTGAACAGGTATGAGTGATGTTATTATGTATATAATTTGTGTTTTTCTCTAGAAAATATATACTACCGTTTTATAAAAAATTAAGGAACTTAAAATGTAGACATTTTACCCTCGATCAATTGAAGAGCTAAAGGAAAAATTGATTTATGGTATATGAAAGTTGAAAGATATGAGAGATAATTGAAGAATTAAAAGTATGAGACGAAGAATAAAAAAATTCCCTATTTTTTTTTAAAAAAAACTAGATCTTTTAGTTGGGGGTAAATTGGGAACAATTGAGGGGAAAACAGTTAAAAGGACAAATAATTTAGGAACAAAAATGTGAAAAGATACCTATTGCGAATGGAGGTAGTATATTATTTTTCCATATGTTTGGTTGTGTTCCCCTGGTACCAGTGCACATCTAAACATATCATGGTTCTTGCCATGTAAATTCTATTTTAGAGTTATGCACAGTGCAGGATACATCCAATATTCATGCCCTGTAAGCTTTGAACTCTCGGTGATTTGATGTGGATACACTTAGAATCTTTTGACATTGTTAAGAAATTGTGGTCCATGCTACTATGATATTCTATTATCTTGAGCGAAAATTGGTGCTTTATTGATTTTAGAAGATCCCATATCCCATAATTGCCTTTTCAAGAATTTAATAAGTGCTTTAAAATTGGATGTCTTAACATTGTTTTTTTTTTTGTAGGGCAAGAAGGAGTGCTTCGCATCGTGCCTCTTTGTTTGTTATGATTTAATTCGCGTGGATGTTGCGCTTGAACTTGCCTGGATGAATAACATGCTCGACTTTGCATTCCCATATCTTTTACAGGTACTGTTGGTCATTACTTCATTACCATGCTGGTTGTGTTGATTACTGCATGTGTAATAATATTTTGGAATATTATTTGTGAATTTCATCCATTTATTATGTTTTTGCCGGTCATGTTTTGAAATATACAATTTTTTTTATTCTACACCTTCCTGTGCAGTTTATCCGAGAGTACACGGGCAAAGTTGATGAACTAATAAAGGACAAAATTGAGGCTATGAAAGAAGTGAAGGCTAAAGAAAGTGAAGAGAAAGATGTTATCATGCAACAGGTATATTTATTTTGTTAAGTTGTAGTTAGTACTATATATGAAAATGATTTACTGCACTTCTCCAAGACTTGATCTAGGGGTGTAAATGAGCTAGTAGAGTCGAGCAGTGTCAAAAAACTTGAAACTCGACTCGAACTTGATGAGCTCAATTCTTTTGAACTCGAGCTCGACTCGATAACTTTCATACCATTAATTAGAGATTTTTTATTTATTTATAACTAGAGTATATATATGCAAAAAAAAAAAGTTTGAAAGGTCAAATGTTGACTTGAACCAATGACCTCACGGCATAGGTAGTGGTGTTTTAGCCACTTGAGCTATTCCACTTCATTATTAGAGTATATTCGTAAATAATAGAATATTATGGGTAAAATAGAAAAATTATGTGAGCTCGATTTGCGAGCCTGAAGAGCTTGACTTGATTAAATTCGAGTGAATATCCAGCTTTTCCAAATCGAGCATGAGTAGTCCTTGAGTCGACTCGACTCACTTACACCCTTGAATCAATTCTTTATAATGTGTGCAAATTTCAAGTGTTGTTGGAATTGTGGATAAGTTCTGAAGGTCTGTTTTGGTTGGCTATTCGGTGCAGAATATGTATGCCCAATTACTACCTCTTGCCTTGCCAGCTCCTCCTATGCCGGGCATGGGAGGTCCAGGAATGGGAGGGGGTTATGCCCCCCCTCCACCCATGGGTGGTGGAATGGGCATGCCAATGCCGCCGTTTGGCATGCCACCAATGGGGTCCTATTAATCGATCTGTTGATGCTTAATCGATAATCACTTAATCTGAAATTGTGTTTCTTCTGTGGGAAATTGGTGGGGCATAAAGACCAAAGGCTTGCTTCAAGTTGGAAAATAGTTTGATCTGTTGTACAGTGTGGATATATTTCTTTGTAATATTCTTTGTTAGCTGAGGCATTTTTTGGCAGCTTTAGGTAAAGCTGAGGATTATTTGTACTTTATATTAGCAAGTGACAATGAGACATTTTGTACTGAAGTTTTGAATGTCTTTTTGTGGTTTAGTTTTGATTTTTGTAATTATCTGATTCTCTTCGGACAAGACACAATTTTGGTTGTTACCAGCAAGGTCTAGTGAAAATTGTGTACATTAATTTTTGCTAATGTATTTTCTGTTAAATTTGTATTTTCATTTTGAGTTATTATAAAACCTCTTTGTGAATGAGTGCCTCTTCTGGCATTGCCTTCATTTACCATATAAGTATTTGGTTCAAATTATTTGATGAGAATTTGTTTTTCCTCTATGCCCCTGTAATGAAATAGATGCACTGGAGAAAGGGGGTTGTTGGTCCCGGTGTAAACGAGTCTTACACGTGTATGGGGGAATCTGGCGTGTTCAAATGATTTTAAAACTTTTTTCTTCGGAGGTCGGATGGGTCGGGTTGTCTTGATGATGATTTGGCGCGGAAACCTGATCTCGCGAGTCAAAAGTCTCACCCGAGCCGCTTTGACGCCTTTTAGATAATCCCAACTGAGCCTGAGTTTTCAGAGATCATGAGCTTGCTTGAATAGTTACTCAGATGTGCGGAATAGTTGACCCTAAGTTTATACTCGTTTTATGCTTTGCTGAAAACCTTACTTTTAATGGAATAATGATTAAGGCTGTGATTCAGTTAGATGCAACTTCAGTGGATTGATTCTAACTGAATATCAGTGAAAATATGCTTTCAGTTAAAGATATGCAACATATAATCAATGCAGTGTAGAAAGCAAATAACACAGCAAGTTATAGTGGTTCAGAGACTCAAGCTCCTTCGTCCACCATCTCTGACCTTCAGAGAAATTCCTTAACCACTTCCTAAGGTTTTCTGACTACCTCTATAGTTTGCTAACCTTTCTATTTTGAGCTTTCTGACTACCTCTGTAGTTTACTTACTCAAAACACACACAAACTTTTTGACTATCCAAGATAATTTACTAACTTCTTCTCAGAGCTTTTCGACTACCTCCTAGTAGTTTACTAACTCTTTCTAACTCCAACTCACCAACAATCACACTCAAACTACCTTACAAAGGGTTTGGGGTTTCTTGGTTGGTTTCAACTAGGATGAGATATCCTTTACAATAAGACAATGCAAAATTTAGGATATCCCTACTAAGTTTTGGATATATCTTATCAAAACTAGGCTTAGTGAATGAGCTCTCTTCAATGTAAAGCACTTGGGAAATTCTTGGGTTTTCGAGTGCTTCAACTTGCAATAATAAGTTTGAGCTCTTGAGTTGCTTACAAATTTCCCGTAACCTTCAATGTAGAGGGTCACAAGTATTTATAGGCAGTCACCAAGGTCACTCTTGAAAAACTATCCGTTGGAAGAGATAGCTTCATGAGTTTCCTCTTATGGTGTGTGATAAACGACTATTTTTAGGATTTGAATACTCCTTAGCATGTTTTAGGCAATATGCCTTTATGCAGCCAGTCACCACTTTTTGCGATCTGAACATAGTATTCTTGACATGCTTGATGACTGTCGCTTTTCGATGTCGATAAAAAGTCTGATCTTTGTCTTCCTCTGATTGGCTCTTGTCTTCAGTAAATGTAGACAAACATAACGGCTCTTTTTGGTCAATATCTCTGAGTGATATAACCTTAACAACACTTAGTTTTAGTTCCTTTTGTCTGCATGTGAATGTCTTTGGGCAATATCTATTTTTCTGAGTATTCACGTTTTTCTCAGTTTTATATCCTTCAGATAGATATTATTGATTCCTCGGAACATTTAGGTTATCTTGAGCATTGATGAGATTATCGAAGTCTTGGTAACTCATCGTGTCTTGATATCTTGACCTTGATCTTACGAGTCTTGAGTCTTCTGAGTCTTCTGAGTCTTCAGTGTCTTGTCTTCAGAGTCTTCTGAGTCTTCAGAGATATACTGATTGATATACTGAGTCTTCATCTTTGAAGTCTTGATTTCTCGATTTCATCTTGAGTCTTCATCTCGAGTCTTGATTTCTCGATTTCATCCGAAGTCTTAAGTTTTCGGTTTCATACCGAAGTCTTGATTTCTCGATCTCATATCGAAACTTGGGTTTTCTCGATTTCATCTTTGAAACTTTAAACTTTAAACTTATCGAGTCTTCAGAATCTAACCTGATCTATATCTGCTGACTATACATGGTGCATATAACATCCTGAACACTCTAAAACTGAATCCTGACTCATCTATCAAGATTTATCCTGAACATGTCATACACAGGGGTTTTGGGATCTAATCAAAATCTTCTTTATTAAATTCATCTCCCAACATGGGTGTTTACATTGTTACTGTTAGGGTGTTGCACCAATTTTGGAATAATTACTAATATAAAATTCGCTCTTAAAAACGCGTGCAAACAGTAAATGTGGCAATGAATTTGGAACGGAGGGAGTACTTCATTCGTCCCATAATAATTTGTACACTTTTCTTATTTGGCGTCCCACAATAACTTGCATATTCCAAAAGTTGAAATCATATATAAACTTCACCCTCACAATACTTACAATTTTGCACAAAATGTCATTACTTTTAAGTTCACACATGTACACAATTCAACTCATTTATACTTTATACATAAAGAATTATAAAATTACCCCTCAAAATTCTATTCATTACTACACTTCCTTTGTTTTGTATGCTCACTATACATCACAAGTAGTAGTAGTAGTAATAATACTAATACTAATAATACTAATACTAATACTAATACTAATACTAATAATAATAATAATAATAATAATAATAATAATAATAATAATAATAATAATAATAATAATAATAATAATCTATACTTATATAAAAATAGCAAAGTCTATAAAATACATGTTCCCGCCCACTTTGTTTTTCTCATTATTCTCTCTCCACTTTTCACAACTTACTATCACACTCCCACGTTAAATAATTGTCTCATAAAAATAATAAGCCCAAAACTGATTACCATAAAAATAACAAGCCCAAAATTAATTATAAAAGCCAAAATCTAACTATACAAAAAGAACATTAGGATAAAATCAATCTCCCAACTCCCTCTTTCCACTTTCTCCACTACAATCAAACATGTTGCAGAAAATAACTCCAAAGTAACTCCTTCTCCCCACTTTCTTCACTTTCTCCACTACATACTATAAAAATCAGTGGAGAAATCACATCTTCGAAACAAGAGTGTACGCTATTCTCCACTTTCTCCATTACAAATCACATATTCGAAACACTAATATTCTTAGATTACATTTTCAATTTATTTTGCAGATGGCCCCTCTAATCAGATTAATCAAGGAGATCGATTCTTCTAAAACTCAGTGGGCTCTAAAAATTCGACTCATTCGAGCATATAGAGTACCTGCATTAGGAAAAAAAAACATCAATGTCTTGAGTGCATATTTCACGACGAAGAGGTATGAAAATCGATATTTCTATTTTAAAAATATGTCCCATAAGCACATTAACATGCAAAATAATGCATTAATTTGCTTATTCCAGGGAACAAGAGTGCACGCTACAATTAACGAACCGTTCATTCCCAGATTCGAGTAAAAGTTGGCAGAAGGAAGCTTATTCGCTATAAAAAATTTCGTGGTGACGGTCTTCAAGGACAAATTTAAAACAACAAGAAATCATAAGCATATTATATTCATCAATGATACCAATTATTGTTGAAGAAACCTATTTTTAGTCACGGTCAATTATATGTTGCTGTTTCACGAGTGACCAATCGGAAAGGACTAAAGATCTTAATTTATGACCAAGATGGTGAGAAGAATAGGTCAACGAAAAATGTTATGTACAAAGAAGTATTTCAAAATCTGTAATTTTAGTCTATCTATTTAATTTGTGTATTGTTTTGTACACATATTTGTTCTAAATTGAGTTTTATTCAATATTGGTGTACTCAATATTTTATTTACAACACAACAATATTAACAAAAGTTATATTTATTTCTACAATAAAAGAAAAAAATTGAACTATGCACAACATACTTTTTGTTAATAAATATTTGTTAGTAACAATTTATAAATAGTAAAGTAGTATTAACTATACATTAAAAAAATTCTTCAACTCTTCATCCGTGCATCGCACGAGTGAAATACTAGTAATAATAATAATAATAACAATAATAATAATAATAATAATCCTATATGGAGACATAAATACTAAAAATAGGACCGAAAAAATATATGACTTATTACAGTGTGAAGTTTATTTCTAAATATAACTGGTCCCAAGTCGGGACCGCAAATTTTTATTACTATAGAGAAGTTATTTCTATATAGAGTATTCATGTACTGAGTTTTTACTGTAATTACATATTTCAGTGCAATAAATCGTATAATTCTAAAATGAGTGCCACTAAACACACACCGTAAGACAAAAATAGATACTCCCTCCGTCCCACGTATAAATTTATACATTTACCTTTTTGCTCGTGTTTTAATGAGCGAATTGTTTATTAGTAAATGAAATAATAAAAAGTGGGTCTCATGTGCACCTGGGTGCATCGTGCACTCACAGTGCATTTTAGAAGCGTGCAACTATACAAAACATAAACATGCAACTATTCCAAACAGAAGCATGCCACTATGTTCCCATATTAACAGTTGCACTTTTCTGTGTAAATAAGTCGCACTTTTCAGCATAACAAGTTGCACGCTTCTAAAATGCACTATGAGTGCACGGTGCACCCGGGTGCTGTTGGAAAATATGGGGTGCCCGGATCTATTCGAGGTGTATTTAAATACATATTTAAATTATTCAATTAATTACTAACATGAATCAATCCTAAATTAATTCAACATAATAATCAAATAAGCAACAACAACATGCGTACACATAATTCACGTAAATCCTAAGCATGCGGAATCTAGGAATTACGAAATTACATACCTCTTGTAGAGACAACCGTTGAGACGATGGATCAACCCAAAGTGCCTTCTCAAATATGTCCCAAGTCCACGAACGTAATCCGGTGGGAGGATTCTTAAGAACGATTTTAATAAAGGAGAAAACTAAAATTATTTGTCACCACCTTCGTGGATTTCTAATTTTTCCAACACATGGAATTGCATTGGGTATGAAAAATTCATCCCCTATTTATAGGACTAGGGGGGGACGAAAATTTAGCCTTGTTGGGCTATTGGGAAATTTTCTTGCTTCTTCCTCAAGATACAATCTTGAATATATCAAATATATTATATTTCCCAAAATATCTCCCAACAAAATCTTCTCCTCCCTTCTTGTGTCCATTATTTTCGAAAATATCAAATAAATAGGGAAGAAATAAGATCTTTTACCTTTCTTGAATTTATGGGATAAACTTGTATCTCAAGAATACCTATTCCATAAAATCTTTCCAAGAAAATCAAGAAAATCTTTTTCTCTCTCCTACTCATTATTTTTGAAAATAATTATGGAAAAATAAGCAATAATATTTTCTTCTCCTTTTCATTAATTGGACTTTAATTGGGCTATTTGAGGGGCCCTTAGGAGAATTAAGATTGGACCTCCAATGGGCTATGAATTTATAATATTAAGCCAAAATATTATCCAAGCTCATTAATATTAATTTACTCCACTATAAAATTAATATTGAACTATCCATCTTAATCCATATTACAATGCTACAATAATATGACTCCCGATTATTATTTCCCGTGTTTAAGATTATCTAGTCCACTAATTAATTAAGCCACTGAAAAAACTTTATATTAATTAATATATTTATCCTTGGAGTAAAGACAACTCAACATTATTATCCATACCGGAAATAAATTTCAACTTGCAAGATTTGGTATGATAAAGCTTCTGAGCCCACCAAGGGGACAAATCAAGCAAGACGTGCTTGCACACGATTCTCCGTATTAAATCTTAGCAATCGTCGTGTAACTAATAATATTGCCCAATATATAAGGTATCGAATCACGTTGACTCTCTTCCCATCATAAGTCAAAGCAATATTTATTAATTTCACACGATCCTATTTAAGGAACGGAGATTAAGAAATAGCGAACCACTGAGGTCTAATTCTTCGATATTCAGTGTTGAAGAATTTATCCTCCTGTAGGTCCTATTCAGCGCATCATAATGCACTAGTGTAATCTCTTGGTCAAGACAAGCCAATCTGAGCTTTACACTTCAACCTTTCACGCTGGATTGTTCATTTCCATCTGGGTTGTGAATTTGTACTTAGTTACAAGGAATTGTTAATTTGATCTTCCGTGATCTGGTATCTGTTGGGAAAATAGGGGTGCCCGGATCTATTCGAGGTGAATTTAAATACATATTTAAATTAATCAATTAATTACTAACATGAATTAATCCTAATTCAATTCAACATAATAATTAATGAACGAATAAGCATCATGCGTACACGTATTTCACGTAAAACCTAAGCATGCAGAATCTAGGAATTACGTAAATACTAACCTCTCGTAGAGACAACCGCTGAGATGATGGATCAACCCAAAGTACCTTCTCAAATATGTCCCACGTCCACGAACGCAATCCGGTGGGAGGATTATCAACGAACGATTTTAATCTTTAAAAGAAAGAAATTTTTTTGGCTACCACCTTTGTGGATTTCTAATTTTTCCAACACATGGAATTGCACTTGGGGATGAAAAATTCATCCCCTATTTATAATACTAAGGGGTTCGAAATTTTTGCCTTAGGAATAAGATGGGAAAATCTTTTTCTTGATCTCCAAGAAATCTTGAATTATATTCTTTTCTCCATATTTAAAATATTCCACAAAAATCCCACCCCCTAATATTAAGGGAATTTTCGAAAATTCCAATTAGTTAGGAAAGAAATAAGATCTTTGACTTTTCTTGAATTTATGGGATAATCTTGTATTCCAAGAATACATATTCCATAAAATATTTCCAAGAAAATCAAGAAAATCTTTTCTCTCTTCCTACCCAATATTTTCGAAAATAATAGAGGAAAAATAAGCCAAAATATTTTCTTCTCCTTTTAATTAATAAGACTTTACTTTTGGGCTATTTGAGGGGCATTTAGGAGAATTAAGATTGGACCACCAATGGGCTATGAAGCTTTAATATTTAGCCAAAATATTATTCAAGCCCATTAATATTAATTTACTCCACTATAAAATTAATATTGAATTATCCATCTTAACCCACATTACGACTTCACAATAATATGGCTCCCAGTCATTATTTCTCGCGTTTAAGATTATCTTAGTCCATTAATTAATTACGTCACTGAACAGACTTTATATTAATTAATATCTTTGTCCTTGGAGTAAAGACAGCTCAACATTATTATCCATACCGGAAATAAATTTCCACTTGTAAGATTTGGTATGATAAAGATTCTGAGCCCACCAAGGGGACAAATCAAGCAAGCCGTACTTGCACGCGATTCTTCATATTAAATCTTAGCAATCGTCATGTAATTAATAATATTGCCCAAGATACAAGGTATCGAATCACATTGATTCTCTTCCCATCATAAGTTAAAGCAATAGTTATTAATTTCACACGATCCTATTTAAGGAACGAAGATTAAGAAATAACGCACCACTGAGGTCTAATTCTTGTATATTCAGTACCGGAGAATTTATCCTCATGTAGGTCCTTTTCAGCGCATCAGGATGCACTAGTGTAATCCCTTGGTCAAGACAAGCCAATCCGAGCCTTACACTTCAACCTTTCATGATGGGTTGTTCATTTCCATCTGGGTTGTGAATTTGTACTTAGTCACGAGGAACTGTTAATTTGACCTTCTGTGATCTGGTATCACCAAATTAACTACAATGTAACATGTACTGACTTTATCGAATGGGTATGCAATAAATATATATAACATTCATTCATATTTAATGCAACATGTGATAAATAATTTATTTCAGTAAAATAAATAAGAAATTCAGTTTGGTTATACAAAGTAAAAGCATACTTTTCAGTATAACTCCAACAATCTCCCACTTATACTCAAAGTCTGCTTTTAAGTATACTACATCATGTCTCGTGTTCTATGTGATATCTAATGTCACCCTACACGAACCTAATAATATTTCTCCCACTTATACTCAAAGCAGATTGACAATGCTCTTGACACCCATTCCTTCCACATGTCTCTCGAATGTACTCTGAGGCAGACCCTTTGTGAATGGATCTGCTAGGTTATCTTCAGACGCAACCTTTGCCACCTCTATATCTCCCCTCTTAACGATTTCTCGTATAAGATGGTATTTTCTTTCTATGTGTTTGCTGGCCTTGTGGGCTCTCAGTTCTCTAGAATTTGCAACTGCTCCGACGTTATCACAGTAAACCGTGATCGTGCTGGGCAAATCCGGAACGACGTCCAAGTCCGCTAGGAAGTTCTTGAGCCAAACCGCTTCTTTCGCTGCTTCACAAGCAGCTACATATTCGGCTTCCATGGTAGAATCGGCGATGCATTTCTGCTTAATGCTTCTCCACGTCATGGCTCCTCCCCCCATACAAAACACACTACCCGAGGTTGACTTTCTGGAGTCTATGTCTGATTGGAAATCTGAGTCCGTATAACCGATGGAGATTAGACTATCCGATTGATAAACCAACATTCTGTCCCGTGAGCTCTTCAGATACTTCAGAATGTTCTTAACCACAGTCCAATGCTCTTTCCCAGGGTTACTTTGATATCTCGCTACCATGCCTACGACAAAGCAGATATCCGATCTCGTGCACAGCATCGCGTACATGAGGCATCCCACAGCCGAAGCATAAAGGATGCCCTTCATGTCATCTATTTCCTTTTGCGTCTTGGGACACATTTCCTTGGATAGATGGATTCCATGTCTGAAAGGTACAAAGCCTTTCTTGGAATCTTGCATGCTGAATCGCTTCAAGACAGTGTCTATGTATGAAGCTTGCGAAAGCCCGATCATCATTTTCTTGCGATCTCGAGTGATCTTGATCCCTAGGATATGACCAGCTTCTCCAAGTCCTTTATATCAAACTGTTTTGACAGCCATGCCCTTACGTCTGACAACATCTTTACATCGTTCCCGATGAGCAGTATGTCGTCTACGTATAATACTAAGAATACCAAGGCAGTTCCGTCACACTTTTTATAAACACAACTTTCGAAATTGTTTTGATCAAAACAATAGGATTTTATAACCTGATTAAAACATTGATTCCAAGCACGGGATGCTTGCTTCAGTCCATAAATGGACTTCTTTAGCTTGCAAACCAGATGCTCTTGGCCTTTTTCAATGAAGCCTTCGGGTTGTTGCATATAAATTTCTCAGACTTAGACTCCAGGAAGTCAACCTCGGGTAGTGTGTTTTGCATGGGAGGAAGAGCCATGACATGGAGAAGCGTTAAGCAAAAATGCATCGCCGATTCTACCATGGAAGCATAATACGTAGTTGCTTGTGAAACAGCGAAGGAAGCGGTTTGGCTCAAGAACTTCTTAGTGGACTTGGACGTTGTTTCGGATTTGCCCAGCACAATCACGGTTTACTGTGACAATGCCGGAGCAGTTGCAAATTCAAGGGAACCGAGAGCCCACAAAATCAGCAAACACATAGAAAGAAAATACCATCTTATACGAGAAATCGTTAAGAGATGAGACATAGAGGTGGCAAAGATTGCATCGGAAGACAACCTAGCAGATCCATTCACAAAGGGTCTGCCTCAGAATTCATTCGAGAGACATGTGGAAGGAATGGGTGTCAAGAGCATTGCCAATTTGCTTTGAGTATAAGTGGGAGAAATATTGTTAGGTTCGTGTAGGGTGACAAGTACTTACAGGGGTTCAAGCGGACCCGACAACTTAGTGGAAGAGAGATCCTCGTCACGCTAGGCGATGCTACGAGAGTAGCAGCTGAAGCAGTGGGAGACGTGCACCTGTCTTTTGAAGACAAGAGTTTAATTTTAAGAGATGTTCTTTATGTTCCAGTTTTCGTAAAAACCTTATTTCAGTTTCAAACCTATTTGTTGATGGATATTATGTTCGTTTTAATAAGCATGTTACTGTTTTTCGTAACGATGTGGTTATCTATCATGGAACATTACGGAACAATCTCTACATTATTAACTGTGCACATCACACACACAATACATCCTATAACTCATCTACTATTTTGAGCAAAAGAAAACGTTCGACCAATGTGAACGAGACACTTCTTTGGCACCTAAGATTAGGTCATATTAATCCAAAAAGGATCCAAAGGTTGGTGCAAGATGGTTCATTGGAGTCTTTCCTGGTTGAACCATTTCCAACTTGCGAATCATGTTTGGAGGGTAAAATGACCAAGAGGGCATTTGGAGCCAAGGGGCTTAGAGCTAAAGAAGTGTTGGAGATCGTCCACACCGATGTATGTGGTCCAATGCAAATCAAAGCAAGGGGCGGCTATGAGTATTTCGTTACGTTTATCGATGATTATTCACGCTATGGATACATTTTCCTAATGAAGCATAAATCTGAGACCTTTGATAAATTCAAAAAATTTAAGGCTCAAGCAGAGAATCATAAGGAAAAACGTATCAAGTTTCTACGATCCGATCGTGGAGGCGAATACCTCAGCGATGAATTCTTGAACTACTTGTCCGAAGAAGGGATTGCATCCCAGTTGACTGCACCCGGTACCCCTCAACAAAACAGGGTTGCAGAACGAAGAAACAGAATGCTTCTAGAAATGGTAAGATCAATGATGAGTTATGCAGATTTACCAAAATCATTTTGGGGTTACGCCTTGCAAACAACGGCTTATATTCTAAACTTAGTGTCATCCAAATCGGTTCCAAAAACCCCTAGGGAGTTGTGGACGGGGCGAAAGCCCAGCTTAGGACACATGAGGATCTGGGGGTGTCCGGCATACGTGTTGGATAGGGAAGCCGGGAAATTGGATTCACGTTTGGAATTAAGGTTGTTTATAGGATACCCCGAGGGAACTAAAGGATGCCTGTTCTATGGTCCCAAAGATCAAAAGGTCGTAATAAGTACGCACTTTAAATTTTTGGAAGAAGACTATATGAATGATAGAAAGCCTAGAAGTGAGATTACCTTAGAAGAACTTAGAGGGTCAACTCCTTTGCCGACTGTACAAGTCGATATACCAAGCGTCACACCTACACAACCAGAACCTCATCGCAGTGGGAGGGTTGTTAGACAACCCGAGCAATTCTTGGGGATAGGAGAGTCTTTGGACTTGATCTCCGGAGAAGAATCAGACCCATGGTCGTACAACGAGGCGATCCAAGACAAGGATGCACATTCTGGGGTCCGCTTGAACCCCATTTGCCAGATCTCAAAATCTAGATGCGCAGCAATCGACAAGAGAATTCAGATGGACTTGAGCATGGCTACGGGCGAAAAGGTTTCCTCATAGTCGATCCCTTCTTTCTGAGTGTACCCTTTCGCCACGAGTCTCGCTTTGAAGGTTTCCACCTTCACGTCCAGTCCTCTTTTCTCTTATATACCCACTTGCATCCAATGAGTTTCACCCCATTAGGTGGTTAGATTAGCTCCCACATTTATTGTGATCCATTGAACCCATTTCGGCTTTCATTACAGTTTGTCAAGAATGTGCTGTTGGGAAATTAATTGCACGGATCTATTCGGGATGAATATTTAAATACAAATTTAATTCTAACAATTATTACTAGCATGAATTAATCCTATATTAATTCAAATAATAATTCAACAACAAATCATCCATATAAACAGTTCACATAAATCCTACGCATGCGGAATTGCTACTGGTTTACGTGAACTAACCTCTTGGAGTGGCAATGGTCTCGTCGATAAAACACACCAAAAAGCCGTCCCAAGTATTCCCTAGCCCTTGCTCGTCAATCCGGTGGAAGGAAGCTCGCGAACAATTAACAAAAGGGAAAATAAAATTTGTTGCACCATGTTGGTCCCGGTGGGAAAACCTATTTTGCGCGTGCGGAAGCAAGACGTTTTAATTTCGGTGCATATAAAACAGGGATGAGGGCAAAGTGCTCCAATTTTTAAACTTTTGAGCTCGTGTGTGTGCTTTGCTTACAAACGAATGCGTATGACAAGTATAAACATAAAGCAGTAAACAACACAGCAATATATAGTGGTTCGAACAACCAGTCCTACATCCACTCTCCCTCTCTAGGGAAATTCCTTCAAACGGGACTTATCACCCTCCACGGGATTGCCAATAGATATTTACCGAGCTCACACTCGAACTGGACTTATAACCCTCTCTCGGGTTCGCCTCGGGACTTATCACCCTCCACGGGATCGCCTACAGATGTTTAACGAGTTCACACTCCAACGGGACTTATCACCCTCACTCGGGTTTGCCTAACAACTACCTCACTTCACCACTGGGTTTGGGTTTTGGTGTTGTCTCCAACTATGGTGAGATTTTCCCTTACAATGGTTTAGCCTCAATGCTAAGGTTGGGAAAATCTCTAAGCTTATGATACATCGTGGGTTGCTTAGATTGGGTTCTAGAACACTCTTTGAATATATTTATATATCTAGAGACTTGTGTTCTAGGGTGGGAATGCTTTGGCTATAACGCTCTTTTGGCTCAGTAGCATTGTTGCTATCTTTTTCGCACTTCCACTATCGATAATGAAGGAAGAACTTGTATTTATAGTGTGGATTTGAATGTTACCGTTGGAGAGAGTTACATTCAAATCCATACTCTTCTTTTATAAGTTCTGCAGACTTTTCCAGTGGTTGTCTTCCTCTCGTTGGTCCACGTCCATTTGGATTCCAGCGGCTATATTCCTCGGCTTGATTGCCTCGGAACATTCGGGATATCTTGAGCATTGGTATGTTACCGAGTCTTGATAATCTTGTGTGCCTTGATATTTCTCACGAGTCTTGGTTCTCTGAACCTTGATTTTCTCTCGAGCCTTGGTTTCTCGAGTCTTGGGTTCTCAAGATCCTCATCGAGTCTTGAGATCTCGATTTCTTCTTGAGTCTTCGTAAACTAACTTTTTCTATATCTGCCGACTATACGGTGCGAGATAATATCCCGAACACTCTAAAACCGAATCGATTCATCTATCAAGATTATCCAACATGTCATACTCGGGGTTTTGGGATCTAATCAAAATCCTCTTTATTAAATTCATTTCCCAACAATTTCCTTTTTGATGATGTCAAAACCTATCTTGTTACAAACATATAACCTATACTGTGTTTTTTTTTTTTTCTATTACAAGAAAGGTAAATCTCCAATCAATTTAAAAACATTCAACAAATTTCTTTAGTAATGAATCTTTTCTAAATAGATCATTACTAAATACTTAAGTAATTTCTTATAGCATCATATAGTTTCCCTTATATATGAGCATATAATCAGATCAGAGACATTCAATCAGGCATATCAAAATAAAAGACATGTAAAAAAGATAATGAGGTATTATCTTTGAGCATAAAGATAAAAGTTTCATTGATTGTATGTTATCAGTTACAGATTACAATGAACTTATCAAAGAAATAAAGACACAAACATAAAGAATTACAAGTCTTGATCTTGGTCTTGATCTTACATCTTCCCTTTCGATTCCTCATTCCTCTTCTTCTCACGGACCTTGTACGATCAGGCATCTCGATACTCATGCTAATCGAGTTCGATTTCTTACGATTTCGAACATCCCGACCCTCGTGTCTCTTGACCTATCTTGAGTCTCGATCCACTTTATTTCTCGAGCCTTGATTTTCCTTTTTCACTCATGCTATCTGATTTCCTTTTTGCTTGATCTGATCAGTTCGACTGATTAGATCAACACATCTTTAGATCAACATATCGAGAATAAAGATCAGTCATTATATCGAGTTAGCATATCGGGTTTATCATATCTCGATCTCGATCACGCCCGATCTTGATCGGTCTCTTTTCATTTCATCTTCGATTTGCAACCTTTCTTACGATTTCTTTGGCTTTAGCTTTTCTTCATTTTCGATTACGACGACTCATCAGTTCACTCCGGAACTCATCTAACTCATCTGATCTTGATCAGTCTTGTCTGCAGCCTCGTCTGATCTCAATCATTTACTTTTGATTCCGTGAGTTCCCCCTCAAGTTGAAGTTCCCCTTTCAACTGATATAGACCGATATATCTGAATTGGTGACGTTTTCAAGCTCAGCTGATTTTCTTCATTTGATCAGCTTTGTATGTAATCAGATTTTTGTTGACCTAATCTGATTCTTCTCAGATTAAGACAATTCTTGGAAAATGTTACTGCCAGAGCTTAGTCTAGAGTAGTAGACTCTCTTCCCTAAGTTGGTGCGATTTGACATGCGTAGATATCGATACACTCGATATGTCAATCCGCCGTAACTTTATCCAATTATCGGTCGCGTGATTTTCTACATTTGTCCTTGTGATGCAAATTTTTCTAAAATAGGCTTTGAGAACTCAAATTTGCATCCGCCCCTTGCTTGGCCTCTATAAATTGGACCAATGTTTTACACAACATAACTCATTCACCATACATATCTTCTTCAGAGAATCATGTATCTGGTGAACCCTTGTTTCGGTGAGACTTTAAAACACTTTTACCCTTTTTTCCATGATTTCATCTTCTCAAATCAACTCGTTTCATCCCTTTTTCTTTTTTTTCATCATCGCCAACGATTTCACATACGATTGTTGCAAAAGCTTTCTACCACCACCTGCAATGGCCGGCTCTTTGTAACCGAGAAGACACTTCTCCTAACCGTATGCACCTTGTGTGTCTATCGTTATGACGTGACTACCATCAACAGACTTAGTCTGAAAATGAACGTGAGTTTGATATACGATCTTGATCAGACAACGGCTGATCTTCCTATATCAAACTCACCCTTTAACAGCTGGAGCGCCCTTTTACTCCTCCTTGGGGCTCCTGGCTTAAAAATCCTATTAATGCCGCTCTCACTCCCTTGGAGAGTCCATCGGTTCATGGCATAGGATTACCTTTCAAGCCTCCCTCATCCTGTTAAGTGGGGAAAATGAGAGCATCAGATTTAAAATCTCTCTCTTTCCTCCTCTTAATCACCCCCCTGTAGATCGGGTTTGGGTTTGGATGAAGGTTTAGGGATATGGCTTAAGGGTTTAGGGTTTAGAGTTATGTATTGACCTCCAGGTTTTCTTGCATTTGTAACTTGTAATGTAACCCGACCTTTGGTCTTTATCAATGAAAAGTTCTATTATTCCATTGTTGTGTAAAACTTTCGTTTCATTGGTACCATTTTGTTGATATCGGATCGAGAGATAGGTTTTTAAAAGAAAGATCTCGCTTTCGGTGAAAACATTGAAAAAGTAATCTTTTGAGCACCGCTCGATACCACTTGTTGGTCGATTGGGAAAACCTATTTTTTGGCGTGAAGGAAGCAAAGGCGTTTTAATTTCGTGCATATAAAAGCGGGGATGAGGGCAGAGTGCTCCAATTTTTAAACTTTTGAGCTCGTGTGTGTGCTTTGCTTACAAGCGAATCGTATGACAAATATAAACATAAAGCAATAAACAACACAAAGAATATATAGTGGTTGGGACAACCGGTCCTACATCCACTCTCCTCTCTAGGGAAATTCCTTCAAACGGGACTTATCACCCTCCACGGGATTGCCTAATAGATATTTACCGAGCTCACACTCGAATTGGACTTATAACCCTCTCGGGTTCGCCTCGGGACTTATCACCCTCCACGGGATCGCCTCTGAGATGTTTAACGAGTTCACACTCCAACGGGACTTATCACCCTCACTCGGGTTTGCCTAACAACTACCTCACTTCACCACTTTGGGTTTGGGTTTTGGTGTTGTCTCCAACTATGGTGAGATTTTCCTTACAATGGTTTAGCCTCAATGCTAAGGTTGGGAAAATCTCTCTAAGCTTATGATACATCGTGGGTTGCTTAGATTGGGTTCTAGAACACTCTTTGAATATATTTGTATATCTAGAGACTTGTGTTCTAGGGTGGGAAATCTTTGGCTATAACGCTCTTTGGCTCAGTAGCATTGTTGCTATCTTTTTTCGCACTTCCACTCATCGATAATGAAGGAAGAACTTGTATTTATAGTGTGGATTTGAATATTTACCGTTGGAGAGAGTTACATTCAAATCCATACTCTTCTTTTGTAAGATTCTGCGACTTTTCAGTGGTTGTCTTCCTCTCGTTGGTCCACGTCATTTGGATTCCACGGCTATATTCCTAAACTTGATTGCCTCGGAATATTCGGGATATCTTGAGCATTGGTATATTCTTGAAGTCTTGATAATTCTTGTGCCTTGATATTTCTCTCGAGTCTTGTGTTCTCTGAACCTTGGTTTTTCTCTGAGCCTTGATTTTCTCGAGTCTTGAGGTTCTCGTATCCTCTTCGAGTCTTGATATCTCGATTTCTTCTTGAGTCTTTAAACTAACTTTGTTCTATATCTGCCACGACTATACACGGTGCAGATAATATCCTAAACACTCTAAAACTGAATCCTGATTAATCTATCAAGATTATCTTGAACATGTCATACTCAGGGGTTTTGGGATTTAATCAAAATCCTCTTTATTAAATTCATTTACCAACACACCACCTTTGTGGATTTACTAATTTTTCCAGCACATGGAATTGTACACTCACAATTGACGTTTTTCGAAAATACACAATCTGTCGACGTTTTAAAATATTTGATATTTTATCGACGCTGATATTTTTCCGAAAAACTAATTTTCGTGTTCCCATGGGGATGAAACATTCATCCCCTATTTATAGATAGGTGGTGGCCGATTTTTTGTCATGGAATAGGGAGGAAAAAATCTTTTCTTGATCTCCAAGAAATCTTGAATATATCTCCTATATTCTTTTCTCCATAATTAAAATATTCCATAAAATCCCACCTCCTCTTGTTATGGTTATTTTCGAAAAAATAAGGATAAAGATTCCAAGATTTGGATCTTCTTGAATTTATGAGATATACCTGTATTGCAAGAATACATATCTTCCATAATATCTTTTCAAGAAAATCAAGAAAATATTTCTTTCCCTTATTCTTTCAAAATTTTCGAAAATAACATATAAATAACCAAGTGGGTGATTTCTTGAATTTAATGAGATAATCTTGTATTTCAAGAATACATATCTTCATTCCATAACAAAATTCAAAGAAAATCTTTCTCCCCTTTTATTTATATTTTTCGAAATTAATGAGGAAAAATAACAACAAAATTTATTTTATTTTTAAACACCTTTTTCAGTTATTGGACTTTATGTTGGGCTACTTGAGGAGCCTTTAGGAGAATTAAGATTGGACCTTCCAATGGATCTTGAATTATCAATATTGAGCCACAATATTATTCAAGCCCATAAATATTAATTAATCCCACTACATAATTAATATGGCACTATCCATCTTAACCCATATTACAGTCAATATGACTCCCGGTTATTATTTCCCATGTTTAAGATTGTCTAGCCCATTAATTAATTCAAGCCACTGAAATAGCTTTCCATTAATTAATATCTTTTGTCCTTGGTTAAGGAACAATTCAACATTATTATCCATACCGGAAACTAGTTCCACTTGCAAGATTTGGTATGATAAAACTTATGAACCTCCCAAAGGGGCAAATAGAAACAAGCGTACTTGCACACGATTCTCCGTATTAAATCTTAGCAATCGCATGTGACCAATAATATTGCCCAAGATATAAAGTATTGAATCTCGTTGATTCTTTACCCGTAATAAGTCAAAGCAATAATTACTAACCACACACGATCCTATTTAAGGGATGAAGATTAAGAAATAACGAACCACTGAGGTCTAATTCTTCCTAGTTTAGTTCTGAAGAATTTGTCCTCCTGTAGGTCCTATTCAGTGCACTAGACATACACTAGTGTAATCTCTTGGTCAAGACAAGCCAATCTGAGCCTTACACTTCAACCTTTCATGATGGATTGTTCATTTCCATCTAGTTCGTGAATGGTGTACTTTTGGTTACAAGGAACTGTTAATTTAATCTTCTGTGATCTGGTATCACTAAATTAACTACAATGTAACACGTACTATTTATTGAACAATTATGAAGTAAATATATGTAACATTCGATGATATTTAAAGCATCAGTGATAAACAATTTATTTCAGTAAATAAGACCGAAATTCAGTTTGATTATACAAAGTAAAAGCATACTTTCCAGTATAATCCCAAAAATCTCCCACTTATACTCAAAGTCTGCTTTTAAGAATACTACATCATGTCTCGTGTAGTTCCTAATACGTGACATATAATGTCACCTACACGAACCTAATAATGTCTCCCACTTATACTCAAAGCAGATTGGCTACGCACTTGACAACCATTCCTCCCACATGTCTCTTAAATGTTTCCAGAGGCAGACATTTGGTGAAAGTATACACTAGGTTATCCTCCAATGCGATCTTAGCCACCTCTTCATCTCCTCTCTTAACGATTTCTCGTCTAAGATTTCTTTCCTTTAGTGTGCTTGTTTGACTCGTGGACTCTTGGTTCCCTTGAATTTGCAACTGCCCCTAGCAAATATTGCTAGACAAATTCGGAACTTCATCCAAGTCCACTAAGAAGGTCTAGAGCCAAACTGGTTCCTTCACTGTTTCACAAGCAGCTACTTACCCGGCTTCCATGGTTGAGTCAGTGATGCATTTCTGCTTCACACTCGTCCATTTCATAGCTACACTTCCCAAATGAAAGCACACTAACTGAGGCAGATAGTTTCTGGAATCTATGTCTGATTGGAAATCCGAGTCCGTGTAGCGATGGGGATTAGACTATCTGACTGATAAACCAACATTCTATCTTGAGTTCTTTTCAGATACTTCAGAATATTTTTAACTGTCGTCCAATGTTCTTTCCCCGGGTTACTTTGATATCTTGCCACCATGCCAACGACAAAGCAGATATCCGGTCTCGTGCACAACATTGCATACATAAGGCTTCCGACAGCCGAAGCATAAGGAATGCCTTTCATGTCATCTATCTCCTTTTGTGTCTTAGGGCACATTTCCTTGGATAGATGGATTCCATGCCTGAAAGGTACGAAGCCTTTCTTGGAATCCTGCATGCTGAATCACTTCAAGACAGTGTCTATATATGAAGCTTGCGATAAGCCTATCATCCTTTTCTTGCGATCTCGAGTGATCTTGATCCCAAGGATGTGCCGGCTTCCCCTAAGTCCTTCATATCAAACTGTTTTGAAAGCCATGCCCTTACGTCTGATAACACCTTTACATCGTTCCCGATGAGCAGAATGTAGTCTACGTATAGTACTAAGAATACCAATGCAGTTCCGACACGCTTTTTGTACACACAACTCTCGAACTCGTTTTGATCAAACCCATAAGACTTTATTACATGATCAAAACATTGGTTCCAAGCTCTGGATGCTTGTTTGAGTCCGTAAATGGACTTCATGAGCTTACAAACTAGGTGTTCTTGGCCATTTTCAATGAAGCCTTGGGGTTGTTGCATATAGATTTCTTCATCAAGACTTCCGTTAAGGAAAGCCGTCTTGACATCCATTTGCCAGATTTCAAAGTAGAGATACCCAGCAATCGACAAGAAAATTCGGATGGACTTGAGCATTGCTACAGGCGAAAAAGTTTCCTCATAGTCGATCCCTTCTTTCTGAGTATAACCTTTCGCCACAAGCCTTGCCTTGAAGGTTTCCACCTTCCCGTCTGGTCCTCTTTTTCTCTTGTAATACCCACTTGCAACCAATGGGTTTGATCCCATTAAGTGGTTCGACTAACTCCCACACTCTGTTATGATCCATAGAACCCATTTCGGCTTTCATTGTTGTTTGCCAAGAAACCGCATCCTTGTCTTGGATTGCCTCATCGTATGTCCATGGGTCTGATTCGTCTTGTCCGGGAATCAAGTCCGAGGACTCTCCTATCCCCATGAATCTCTCGGGCTGTCTCACAACCCGCCCACTACAACAAGGTTCCGATTGTGTAAGTGTGTCGTTTGGTATGTCATCTTGTACAGTTGGCAATGAGGTTAGCCCCATTAGCTTATTTAAGGTAATCTCACTTCTGGGTCTTCTTTCGTTCATATAGCCTTCTTCCAAAAATCTAAAGTGGGTGCTTATTACCACCTTTTGATCTTCGGGACCATAGAACATACACCCTTTTGTTCCCTCGGTGTATCCTATAAACAACCTTAATTCTGATCGAGGATCCAATTTTCCGGCTTCCTTGTCCAACACGTAGGCCGGACACCCCCAAATTCTCATGTGTCTCAAACTGGGCTTGCGCCCGGTCCACAATTCTTTGTGAGTTTTGGGAACCGATTTGGATGGCACCAAGTTCAGAATGTAAGCCGCTGTTTCCAAGGCATGACCCCAGAACGACTTGGGAAAATCCACATAACTCATCATTGATCTAATCATTTCCAAAAGAGTTCTGTTTCTTCGCTCTGCAACCCCATTTTGTTGAGGGGTTCCGGGTGCAGTTAGCTGGGATACAATCCCTTCATCTGACAAGTAGTTCAAAAACTCATCGCTGAGGTACTCGCCTCCACGATCTGATCGTAGAGACTTGATACATTTTTCCCTATGATTCTCTGCTTGAGCTTTAAATTCTTTGAATTTCTCAAAGGTCTCAGATTTACGCTTCATAAGGAAAATATAACCTTACCTTGAGTAGACATCAATAAAAGTGACGAAATACTCATAACCTCCTCTTGCTTTGGTTGACATTGGACCACATACGTCTGTGTGAACGATTTCTAACATTTTTTGGCTCTATTCCCCTTGGCTCCGAATGCCCTCTTGGTCATTTTACCCTCCAAACATGATTTGCAGGTTGAAATTGGTTCAACTTGGAGAGACTCCAGTGAACCGTCTTCTACCAACCTTTGGATCCTCTTTGGATTAATATGTCCCAATCTTAGATGCCATAGAAGTGTCTCGTTCACGTTTGATGAACGTTTTCTTTTATCTAAAAGCTTGATTGATGTGTTATAGGATGCATTTCGTGAGTGGTGTGCACAGTTAATTGTATAGAGATTGTCCATCAATGTCCCATAACAGATACACTCATCATTTCAAGAAATGATGTCATTCTTATTAGAAGAAACTAAGTATCCATTAATGTAATTTTAGAAACCTCAAACCGAATTCTTTCTAAAATCGGGAACATAAAGAACATCTCTTAAAATTAAAACTCGTCTTTAAAAGACAGTGCACTTCTCCCATCGCTTCAATTTGCCCTCTCGAAGCATCGCCCAGTGTGATGAGGATCTCACTGCCACTAAGTTGCCGGATCAGTTTGAACCCGTGAAACAAACATGATTAGTGGTTCCCGTATCAACTACCCACGAATGAGAAGTATACACCGCTAAACAAGTTTCAACAATTAGTGCGTGAGAATTACCTTTCTTTCCGCCCTTTTGGGGTTGGAACAGGCAAACCTCCATTGTCCTCTTTTACCACATCTTAAGCACTTCCTCTTTGGATTTTCCTTGACACCACCAGCATTCGTCATCTTATCATTGCCCTTGGCAACAGTTGAGTCTGATTGCTTATGGCTTTTGGTCACCATCTTCTTCTTGCCATCCCTTGACCTAGAAGATGAAGACGGACCACTTGTCGTCAAAGCTTGAGTTTGGTGCCCCCATCAACATCTCTGCCGAGACCAAAGTTTGCAACAAATCAGCTAGCGAGGCCAAAATGCTCAAAAACTTTTGGGTAGAGAGTGAAGTACCAAATTCATCTGAGTCTCCAGATTATAATCTGCACTCAGAACCTCAAGTTTATTCAGATGGACCATTAATTTTGAGGACATAATCCCTTACGGGTTTTCCCTCCACCATTTTCAACGACGACATCTCTCGCAAGGTGATCTGACGAGTCCCGTGATTTTTGACTTCGTCGGTTGGCTCATCCGATTTTGGTGTGTCAAGAATCCACTTGTGCTTTTTGTGCGATTAGGACAATTATAGTTTTTCGTTTCCAATCAATATAGTTTCCATACTTATTCTATTGACTTTTTAAGTATAATAGCAAATGGATTAAAAGGTTACGACATCTTTGAATCGAAATAAATAATAATATGCATAAGCACAAATATATCACAAGGTTCGATCACATGTTTCATATTAAAATCTCAAAAAAAAATATGAACATGCATCAGCCAACATCTCAAAACAGTTTAAATAAGCCACGTGGGGTGGGTCATTATTTAAACACATTCAAGCATGTTACAAACAAGAACAATTACAAACCTTTAATAACTAGATTAATAGTTGGCTCCCACTTGACCAATATAAAATTGACAGGGACTTCGGGGAAGTATATGCATATCAATTTTATACCTAAGTAATAACCATGATTAAATACAGAATTATTATTTCGCTTTGAACGAGCCTCGTCGGGAGGGTCATCGTCGCCACTAGTAATAATCCACAATCATCCATTTGGAATTTATTCATGTGAAAGCTATCTTTTGACCGTCCCGTGGGGGGAATTTCTCCAAAAGAATCCACAAATAAATAAATCATGGAGGTCAAAATTAATTCAATTTTATTATCCATAAAATTGTCAATTAATTGTTTAAGCATACTTAGTAATTTTCGAAAGTGAGATTTTTCAAAACATTTTCTCATGCATCGCAAATTTAAACATAATTTAAATAAGCATAAAATAATGCATAAACATCAAAACAAAAAATTAAACATATTGGGCACATATATCCAATTGTCACGGTTAATTTTTTGTTGGGGAATGAGTTGCACAGATCTATTCGGGGTGAATATTTAAATACAAATTTAATTCATTAATTATTACTAGCATGAATTAATCCTATATTAATTCAAATAATAATTGCAACAACATATCATGCATATAAAAAGCCACGTAAAACCACGCGATGCGGAATCTACGGGTTTACGTGAGCGCATTCTCTCGGGATGGCAGTGACTTCGGTTGGACGGACTAACCAAAAGGACTTCCCAAGTATTCCCTTAGCCCTTGCTCAACTATCCGGTGGAAGGACACTTGTCGAACAATTAACAAAAAAAAAAAAACTTTGTTGCACCACTTATGTGGATTTGCTAATTTTTCCAGCACATGAAATTGTACTTGGGAATGAACTAATCATCCCCTATTTATAGGAGAGGGGTGGACGAAATTTTCAGTGAAAAATCAATGTGGGAAAAGACTTTTCTTGGTCACCAAGAAATCTTGAATATATCTCCTATATTATTTTTCCCATAATTAAAATATTCCACAAAAATCCCACCTCCTCTAATTATGGATTTTTCGAAAATAATATGTGCAAGAATCCAAGATTTGGATCTTCTTGAACTTATGAGATATTCTTGTATTTCAAGAAATACATATCTTCCATAATATCTTTTCAGGAAAATCAAGAAAATCTTTCTTGCTCATCATATTTTCTATTTTTTCGAAAATTACTATATAGATAAGCTAGTGGGAGATTTCTTGAATTTAATGAGATAATCTTGTATTCCAAGAATACATATCTTTATTCCATAACAAAATTCAAAGAAAATCTTTCTCCCAACATATCTATAAATTTCGAAATTTTGGTTGGAAAATTAAGCAACAATATTTATTTTATTTCAATCACCTTTTCAGTTATTGAACTATTTGTTGGGCTACTCAGGGGGCCTTTAGGAGAATTAAGATTTGACCTTCTAATGGATCTTGAATATCTAATATTGAGCCACAATATAATTCAAGCCC
Organism: Stenogyne calaminthoides; assembly: GCA_037126765.1. Classification (NCBI taxonomy): domain Eukaryota; kingdom Viridiplantae; phylum Streptophyta; class Magnoliopsida; order Lamiales; family Lamiaceae; genus Stenogyne; species Stenogyne calaminthoides. Next base: position 9,904,629 of record JBBCBC010000009.1, read on the forward strand.
ATAAATATTAATTAATCCCACTACATAATTAATATTGCACTATCCATCTTAACCCATATTACAGTCAATATGGCTCCCGGTCATTATTTCCTGTGTTTAAGATTATCTAGCCCATTAATTAATTCAAGCCATTGAAATAGCTTTCCGTTAATTAATATCTTTTGTCCTTGGTCGAGGAACGGTTCAACATTATTATCCATACCGAAAACAAATTCCACTTGCAAGATTTGGTATGATAAAGCTTATGAACCTCCCAAGGGGGCAAATCGAACAAGCGTACTTGCACACGATTCTTTGTATTAAATCTTAGCAATCACATGTGACCAATAATATTGCCCAAGATAAAAAGTATTGAATCTCCTTGATTCGCTACCCATGATAAGTCAAAGCAATAGTTACCAATCCCACGTGATCCTATTTAAGGAACGAAGATTAAGAAACAACGAACCACTGAGGTCTAATTCTTCCTTGTTCAGTTCTGAAGAATTTATCCTCATGTAGGTCCTATTCAGCGCATCAGTCATGCACTGGTGTAATCTCTTGGTCAAGACAAACCAATCTGAGCCTTACACCTCAACCTTTCGCGACGGGTTGTTCATTTCCATCTAGGTCGTGAATGGCGTACTTTTAGTTACAAGGACATTAATTTAATCTTCGTGATCCGTATCACTAAATTAACTACAATGTAACACGATTTAATTATTGAACAGATTATCAAAGAAATATATGTAACATTCAATCATATTTAAAGCGTCAGTGATAAACAATTTATTTCAGTAAATAAGTCAGAAAATTTAGTTTCGATTATACAAAGTAAAAAGCATACTTTTCAGTATAATCCCAACATTTTTGTCATGTCTTGATCTCGAGAAATCGTCTTCTTTGCCTTCATCGTTCGTCTCGAAAGGTTCGCCACGTCATCGGCGGCTTGAGCGTCATCGCCATCGGCCACCATGGCCGGAGTGCACTCCGGATCGTGTCGATGGCGCCCGTGGCACAGACACCTAGTTGACCGACGACATCGCCCGGCGGTGTTTCGCGCTTGCCGGGCAGATCTTGGCGGTCGGCGGTCAAGACGGATCTGCACATACCAAGACCGCCAAGACCGTGTTGCCCGCGTTTTACCGTGGTCGCCCGGCAAAGATCGCCTAACCAGCCCGCGCTCGCTGGGCGCTTCGACACGAGGCCGCCCGCCTCCCGGCGCCTGGCCGATCCGTCGCCTTTTCGGCAAGGCCTCGCCCCCCCGTCTTGCGCCCGCCGGGCCACGCGTCGCGCGTCGTCCTTGGCACAGCACATTCGCGCGATGCACGCGCTACGCCTTGATTTCGGATCTCATTTTTTTTAATTCTTCGTCTCCGTCTCCATTTCTGATCCGGTTACAATTTATTTACAAAAATAAATAAACCTAGATCTAGACTAGTCTATTACATTGATCAACTCAAACAAATTCTAATCTACTCGTGGATTTTCTCACGAGGCAAAACGAATTCAAACGAATCGAATTAAAAAACCACAATTTATATGCATGCATAAATAAACACATTAAATTCCATGACAATTGGATACTTGCAAAAAAGATCTAGCAATTCTACTATCCAATTTTAAATTTAATGAAAATGAATTAAATTACAATTTAAAATTCATAGCCCGAAACCGAGGCTTTGATACCAGTTGTTGGGAAATTAATTGCACGGATCTGTTCGGGATGAATATTTAAATACAAATTTAATTCTAACAATTATTACTAGCATGAATTAATCATATATTAATTCAAATAATAATTTAACAACAAATCATGCATATAAACAATTCACATAAATCCTACGCATGCGGAATTGCTACGGGTTTATGTGAACTAAACTCTTGGAGTGGCAATGGTCTCGTCGATAAAACACACCAAAAAGCCTTCCCAAGTATTCCCTAGTCCTTGCTCGTCAATCCGGTGGAAGGAAGCTCGCGAACAATTAACAAAAGGGAAAATAAAATTTGTTGCACCACCTTTGTGGATTTACTAATTTTTCCAGCACATGGAATTGTAAACTCACAATTGACGTTTTTCGAAAATACACAATCTGTCGACGTTTCAAAATATTTGATATTTTATCGACGCTGATATTTTTCCAAAAAACTAATTTTCGTGTTCCCATGGGGAAGAAACATTCATCCCCTATTTATAGATAGGTGGTGGCCGATTTTTTGTCATGGAATAGGGAGGAAAAAATCTTTTCTTGATCTCCAAGAAATCTTGAATATATCTCCTATATTCTTTTCTCCATAATTAAAATATTCCATAAAATCCCACCTTCTCTTGTTATGGTTATTTTCGAAAAAATAAGGATAAAGATTCCAAGATTTGGATCTTCTTGAATTTATGAGATATACATCTATTACAAGAATACATATCTTCCATAATATCTTTTCAAGAAAATCAAGAAAATCTTTTTTTCCCTTATTCTTTCAAAATTTTCGAAAATAACATATAAATAATCAAGTGGGTGATTTCTTGAATTTAATGAGATAATCTTGTATTTCAAGAATACATATCTTCATTCCATAACAAAATTCAAAGAAAATCTTTCTCCCCTTTTATTTATATTTTTCGAAATTAATGAGGAAAAATAGCAACAAAATTTATTTTATTTTTAAACACCTTTTTCAGTTATTGGACTTTATGTTGGGCTACTTGAGGGGCCTTTAGGAGAATTAAGATTTGACCTTCCAATAGATCTTGAATTATCAATATTGAGCCACAATATTATTCAAGCCCATAAATATTAATTAATCCCACTACATAATTAATATTGCACTATCCATCTTAACCCATATTACAGTTAATATGGCTCCCGGTTATTATTTCCCGTGTTTAAGATTGTCTAGCCCATTAATTAATTCAATCCACTGAAACAACTTTCCATTAATTAATATCTTTTGTCCTTGGTTAAGGAACGGTTCAACATTATTATCCATACCGGAAACTAGTTCCACTTGTAAGATTTGGTATGATAAAACTTATGAACCTCCCAAGGTGGACAAATTGAACAAGCGTACTTGCACACGATTCTCCGTATTAAATCTTAGCAATCGCATGTGACCAATAATATTGGCCAAGATATAAAGTATTGAATCTCGTTGATTCTTTACCCGTAATAAGTCAAAGCAATAATTACTAACCACACACGATCCTATTTAAGGGACGAAGATTAAGAAATAACGAACCACTGAGGTCTAATTCTTCCTAGTTCAGTTCTGAAGAATTTGTCCTCCTGTAGGTCCTATTCAGTGCACTAGACATGCACTAGTGTAATCTCTTGGTCATGACAAGCCAATCTGAGCCTTACACTTTAACCTTTCACGATGGATTGTTCATTTCCATCTAGGTCGTGAATGGTGTACTTTTGGTTACAAGGAACTGTTAATTTAATCTTCTGTGATCTGGTATCACTAAATTAACTACAATGTAACACGTACTATTTATTGAACAGTTATGCAGTAAATATATGTAACATTCGATGATATTTAAAGCATCAGTGATAAACAATTTATTTCAGTAAATAAGACCGAAATTCAGTTTGATTATACAAAGTAAAAGCATACTTTCCAGTATAATCCCAACATGTGCATCCTTGTCTTGGATCTCCTCTTTGTACGACCATGGGTCTGATTCTTCTCCGGAGATCAAGTCCGAAGACTCTCCTATCCCCAAGAATCACTCAGGTTATCTAACAACCCTCCCACTGCGATGAGGTTCTGGTTGTGTAGGTGTGATGCTTGGTATATCGACTTGTACAGTCGGCAAAGGAGTTGACCCTCTAAGTTCTTCTAAGGTAATCTCACTTCTAGGCTTTCTATCGTTCATATAGTCTTCTTCCAAAAATCTAAAGTGCGTACTTATTACAACCTTTTGATCTTTGGGACCATAGAACATGCATCCTTTAGTTCCCTCGGGGTATCCTATAAACAACCTTAATTTCGAACGTGCATCCAATTTACCGGCTTCCTTGTCCAACACGTATGCCGGACACCCCCAGATTCTCATGTGTCCCAAACTGGTCTTGCGCCCTGTCCACAATTCTCTAGGGATTTTGGGAACTGATTTGGATAGCACTAAGTTTATAATGTAAGCCGCTGTTTCCGAGACGTAACGCCAGAACGATTTTGGCAAATCCGCGTAGCTCATCATTGATCTGACCATTTCCAAGAGTGTTCTATTTCTTCGTTCTGCAACCCCATTTTGTTGAGGGGTACCGGGTGCAGTCAACTGGGATGCAATCCCTTCGTCTGGCAAGTAGTTCAAAAATTCATCGCTGAGGTATTCGCCTCCACGATCAGATCGTAGAAATGTAACGAAATACTCGTAGCTACCTCTAGCTTTGACTTGCATTGGACTACACATGTTAGTGTGAATGATTTCCAACACTTCTTTAGCTCTAAGCCCCTTGGCTCCAAATGCCCTCTTAGTCATTTTACCCTTCAAACATGATTCGCAGGTTGGAAATGGTTCAACCCGGAGGGACTCCAATGAACCATCTTGGACCAACCTTTGGATCCTATTTGGATTAATATGACCTAATCTTAGATGCCAAAGAAGTGTCTCGCTCACGTTAGTTGAACGTTTTCTTTTAGTGCTCGAAATGGTCGATGTGTTACAGGATGCATTTTGTGAGTGGTGTGCACGGTTAATAGTATAGAGATTGTTCCGTAAAGTTCCATGACAGATAAACACATCGTTACAAAAAATAGTAACTTTTCTATTAAAACGAACATAATATCAATCAGAAAATAGTTTAGAAACAGAAATAAGGTTTTTTCGAAAAATAGGAACATAAAGAACATCTCTTAAAATTAAACTTCTGTCTTCAAAAGACAGGTGCACATCTCCCACTGCTTCAGCTGCCACTCTCGTAGCATCGTCTAGCGTGATGAGGATCTCACTTCCACTAAGCTGTTGGGTCCGTTTGAACCCCTGTAAAGTGAAACAAACATGATCAGTGGATTCTGTATCCACTACCCACGTATGGGTAGCATACGCCGCTAAACAAGTTTCGACAACTAGTGCGTGAGAGTTACCTTTCTTTCCATTTCGCTTGGGTTTAGAATAGGCCGTCCTCCAATGTCCTTTTTCACCGCAGTTGAAACATTTCCCCTTAGCTGACTTCTTCACGCCACCCTCTTCCCTCACCTTTCCTTTGCCCTTGGCAACACTTGAGTTAGCTTGGCTTTTTGCCTTCTTCTTTTTCTTACCCCCTCTTGGCCTAGAAGAAGAAGATGAACCATTTGTCGCCAAGGCTTGGCTGCTCTCTCTCAATATTCCCTCCGTCGAGACTAAAGCTTGTAGCAGATCAGGCAGTTTGAACTTCTGATTGTTCATTTGGTAGTTGAGTCTGAACTGCTCGAAGCTTTTTGGCAGGGAATGGAGTATGAAATCGATTTGGGTCTCGATATCATATTCAACGCCAAGGATCTCAAGTTTTTTTAGGTGAGCCATCATCTGGAGAACGTGCACCCTTACGGGTGTTTCCTCCACCATCTTCATGGAGAGCATGTCTCTCATGGTGATCTGGCGAGCCACACGGTTCTGATGTTGGAACATCGCTTTAAGATTTACTATGATGTCTGCAGCAGTTTCAACGTTTTGGTGTTGGTGTTGCAACACATCTGACATTGAAGCCAAGATGGTACACTTTGCCATTTTGTTGGAACGCTCCCAGTCAGCATAGTCTTTCTTATCTGTTTTGCTGGACTCATCAGTTGGCTTTTCTGGTTTGGGTGTAGTAAGAACCTAGTTATGATGTTGTGTGGTGAGGACAATAGTAAGTTTTCGACACCAATCAACAAAATTCTCTCCAGTAAGCAAATTGTCTTTCAGTATATTAGACAGTGGATTAAAAGGTTGCGACATGATGAAACTGAAATAAACATCTTGTGTCAATATCCTTATCAACACAAAGAAAATCACATAATTCGATCACATGAATCATATTAAAATCTCAAAAATAATATGAACATGCATCAGCCAACATCTTAAAATAGTTTAAATGAGCCACGTGGGTGGGTCATCATTTAAATCACATTTAAGCAGGTTACAAACAAGAACAGTTACAAACCTTTAATTACAAAAATTAATTAATAGTTGGCTCCCACTTGACCAATATAAAATTGACAGGGACTTTGGAGAAGTATATGCGTATTAATTTTATACCTAAGTAATAACCATGATTAAATACATAATTATTATTTCGTTTTGAACGAGCCTCTTGGGAGGGTCATCGTCGCCACTAGTAATAATTCACAATCATCATTTTGAGAATTTATTCATGTGAAAGCTTTCTTTTGGCCATCCCTTAGGGGAATTCTCCAAAAGAATTCACAAATAAATAAATCATGGAGGTCAAAATTAATTTGATTCAAAACCAAAATAATTATATAAAACATACTTAGTAATTTTTGAGTTTGAGATTTTTCACAAGCAATTCTCATGCAAACATATTTAAACAAATTAAATAAAGCATAAGAAAATACAACAATAAACCAAGCAAAGCAGAAAATAAACATATTGGACACAAATTATCCAATTGTCATGGTTTGATTTTCCTTGACTTGATTTTGAAGAAACACCGTCTTGAATTTCTCCCACTAGTTCGTCTAAAAAAAAAATTCCGCCTCGAATCGCCACGCCAAGTAGCTCCTGGCAAGGGATGCACGCCAAGATCCGCCGGCCCCTTGGTCGAGCAATCGCGTCAGGCTTTTAGTGTTGGGGTTATACTGAAAAGTATGCTTTTACTTTGTATAACCAAACTGAATTTCTTATTTATTTTGCTGAAATAAATTATTTATCACATGCTGCAATAAATATGAATGAATGTTATATATATTTACTGCATACCCGTTCGATAAAGTCAGTACGTGTTACGTTGTAGTTAATTTGGTGATACCAGATCACACAATATCAAATTAACAGTTCCTCGTGACTAAGTACAAATTCACAACCCAGATGGAAATGGACAACCCATCATGAAAGGTTGAAGTGTAAGGCTCAGATTGATTTGTCTTGACCAAGGGATTACACTAGTGCATCCCGATCATTTGAAAAGGACCTCCACAGAGGATAAATTATTGATGATCAATATACAAGAATTAGACCTCAGTGGTGCGTTATTTCTTAATCTCCGTTCCTTAAATAGGATAGTGTGAAATTAATAACTATTACTTTGACTTATGATGGGAAGAGAATCAATGCGATTCGATACCTTGTATCTTGGGCAATATTATTAGTTACATGACGATTGCTAAGATTTAATACGGAGAATCGCGTGCACGTACGACTTGCTTGATTTATCCCCTTGGTGGGCTCAGAATCTTTATCATACCAAATCTTGCAAGTGGAATTTATTTCCGGTATGGATAATAATGTTGAGTTGTCTTTACTCCAAGGACAAATATATTAATTAATAAAAAGTCTGTTCAGTGACTTAATTAATTAGTGGACTAAGATAATCTTAAACGCGGGAAATAATGACCGGGAGTCATATTATTGTGAAGTCGTAATGTGGGTTAAGATGGATAGTTCAATATTAATTTTATAGTGGAGTAAATTAATATTAATGGGCTTGAATAATAGTTTGGCTAAATATTAAAGCTTCATAGCCCATTGGAGGTTCAATCTTAATTCTCCTAAAGGCCCCTCAAATAGCCCAAACTAAAGTCCAATTAATGAAAAGGAGAAGAAAATATTTTGGCTTATTTTTCCACAATAATTTCAAAAATTTGGGTAGGGAAGAGAAAAAGATTTTTTCTTGATTTTTTTGGAAAGATTTTATGGAATAAGTATTCTTGAGATACAAGTTTATCCAATAAATTCAAGAAAGGAAAAAGATCTTATTTCTTCCTATTTCATGAGATATTTTTGAAAATATTGAACAAGAAGGGAGGAGGAAATTTTGTTGGGAGATATTTTGGGAAGTATAATATATTTGATATATTCTAGTTTGTATCTTGAGGAATAAGGAAATAAATTTCCCAATGCCCAACTAGACCTAAATTTTCGTCCCCCCTAGTCTATAAATAGGGGATGAATTTTTCATCCCCAAGTGCAATTCCATGTGTTGGAAAAATTAGAAATCCACAAAGGTGGTAGCCAAATATTTTATTTTCTCTTTTAGATTAAAATCGTTCGTTGATAATCCTCCCACCGGATTACGTTCGCGGATGTGGGAAATATTTGAGAAGGTACTTTGGGTTGATCCATCGTCTCAGCGGTTGTCTCTACGAGAGGTTAGTATTTACGTAATTCCTAGATTATGCATGCTTAGGTTTTACGTGAAATACGTGTACGCATGATGTTTATTTGTTCATTAATTATTATGTTGAATTGAATTAGGATTAATTCATGTTAGTAATTAATTGATTAATTTAAATATGTATTTAAATTCATCTCGAATAGATCCGGGCACCCCTAATTTCCCAACAACCGCATCGAGCCTCGGTTTGAGCTCAGATTTAAATTGTTATTTAAATTATGTTGGCCATTAAATTTTATTGAAAATTGTATAGTAGAATTGTTAGATCATTTTTGGTGTATCCAATTGTCATGGTATTTAATGTGTTTATTTATTTCATGCGTATGAATGGTTTTAATTGACTCGCTCGAATTTGTTTTTCTCGTGAGAAAATCCACAAGAAAGGTAAGGCTATTTGATTTGTTCAATGTAATAGACTAGTCTAGATTTAGGTTTATTTATTTTTGTAAAATAAATTGTAACCCTAATCGAAGACTTAAGATGGAGGTAGAAATTAAAATAGATCCGAATCAGACGGGGACGCGGCGCGCTAAACTTGCTGGGTGGTGGCACGCTGACGCGACGCCGATAGCGAACGGGTTTAGCGACGGCGCCAGTGATCGACGACGGGCGAAGCAGCACGGATGCAAAGAGGGCGAGCTCGGGCGTGGCCGGACGCGGCACCGGGCGCTGGCGCTGTCGTGTCGCATCTTACGCTGACGCAGCAATGCGGCGGGCGATAAGGCGATGCGCTTAGTAAGACGGACGCATCGCTTCGGCCAAAGGATGTGGATGTGGGTGTTGCATCTCGGCTGCGAGCTACTTGGCGTGGCGTTTCGAGAATGAATTCTTTTCGAGACGATCAAGTGGGAGAAATTCAAGATGAAGTTTCTTCAAAATCAAGCGAAGAAAAATCAAACCATGGCAATTGGATAATTTGTGCCCAATATGTTTTTTTTTTTTTGCTTTGCTTGATTTATTGTTGTATTTTCTTATGCTTTATTTAATTTGTTTAAATGTGTTTGCATGAGAATTGCCCAATGAAAAATCTCAAATTAAAAAATTACTAAGTATGTTTTAACAATTAATTCGGTTATGAATGGAATTAATTTTGACCTCCATGATTTATTTATTTGTGAAATCTATTGGAGAAATTCCCCTAAGGGACGACCAAAAGATAGCTTTCACATGAATAAATTCTCAAAATGATGATTGTGAATTATTATTAGTGGCGACGATGACCCTCCCAAGAGGCTCGATCAAAACGAAGTAATTATTCTTTATTTAATCATGGTTATTACTTAGGTATAAAATTGATATGCATATACTTCGCCGAAGTCCCTGTCAATTTTATATTGGTCAAGTGGGAGCCAACTATTAATTTTTTTTAAAGAATTAAAAGTTTGTAACTGTTCTTGTTTGTAACCTGCTTGAATGTGATTTAAATGATGACCCTCCCAAGAGGCTCATTTAAAACTATTTGGAGATGTTGGCTGATGCATGTTCATATTTTTTTGAGATTTCAATATTAATCATGTGATCGAATTATGTGATTTTCTCTGTGTTGATCCGGATATTTACACAAGATGTATGTTTATTTTCAGTATCATCATGTCGCAACCTTTTAATCCACTGTTCCATATACTGAAAGACAATTTACTAACTGGAGATAACTATTTTGATTGGAAACATAACCTTATGAATGTCCTCACTTCACATGAATCCAAATGGGTACTTAATGCACCAAAACCCAAAGAACCAGCTAAGGGTTCTAGTATATGGGAAGAGATGGAATATAATGAATGAGAGCTGGCAAATGAATTGGTAAATGACATAATCTTGACACACATGTCGGATTTATTAAAACGCCTTCATCAAAGATTTGCATCAGCTGCAGACATTATGGGAAATCTCGAAGCGATGTTTGCACATCTGGCCCATATAGCAATCCAAAGCATTAAGCATAACTTGGTCAAGCTGAAAATGGAAGAAGGAATGACTGCAAAACAACACATTCTTGGGGTTATGGTTCTCTTTGAAGAATTGGCATATCTTGGCGAAAAATATGATTTCAAAACCAAAATTGATATCATTCTCAGTTCTCTGCCAAAGAGCTACGATCATCCTTATGTAACGTATCTAATGGAAGATATGGGGTTTACTGTGGATGTTCTTGTGAGAGCCCTTACATTGGTCGAAGAGGACAATGAGCGCAAGAAAGTGAACATGGTTACAAAAGGGTCCTCTTCTTTTTCTAGGCCAATTGGTGGTAAGAAAAATGAAGAGACAAAAAGGATTAACCAGTTCTATTCAAGCTTCAAAGATGAAAGTTTAAATACAAAGATCTGTTTGGAGTTTGGCGAAAGAGGACATTGGAGGTGGGCCTGTTCTCAATCCCAAAAGGAATGGAAAGAAAGGTAATTCTCTCGCACTAGTTGTTGAAACTTGTTTAGCGGCGTATGCTACTCATTCGTGGGTAGTGGATACGAGATCCACTGATCATGTTTATTTCACGTTACAGGGGTTGAAGCAGACCCGACAACTTAGTGGAAGAGAGATCCTCGTCACACTAGGCGATGCTACGAGAGTGGCAGTTGAAGCAGTGGGAGACGTGCACCTGTCTTTTGAAGACAAGAGTTTAATTTTAAGAGATGTTCTTTATGTTCCCGTTTTTCGCAAAAACCTTATTTCAGTTTCAAAACTATTTGCAGATGGATATTTTGTTCGTTTTAATAAACATGTTACTATTTTTCGTAACGATGTGGTTATCTGTCATGGAACATTACGGAACAATCTCTACATTATTAACTGTGCACACCACACACACAATGCATCCTATAACTCATCTACTATTTCAAGCAAAAGGAAACGTTCGACCAATGTGAATGAGACACTTCTTTGGCACTTAAGATTAGGTCATATTAATCCAAAAAGGATCCAAAGGTTGGTCCAATATGGTTCATTGGAGTCTCTCCTGATTGAACCATTTTCAACTTGCGAATCATGTTTGGAGGGTAAGATGACCAAGAGGGCATTTGGAGCCAAGGGGCTTAGAGCTAAAGAAGTGTTGGAGATCGTTCACACCGATGTATATGGTCCAATGCAAATCAAAGCAAGAGGCAGCTACGAGTATTTCATTACGTTTATCGATGATTACTAACGCTATGGATACATTTTCCTAATGAAGCATAAATCTGAGACCTTTGATAAATTCAAAGAATTTAAGGCTCAAACAGAGAATCATAAGGAAAAGCGTATCAAGTTTCTACGATCTGATCGTGGAGGCGAATACATCAGCGATGAATTCTTAAACTACCTGTCGAAAGAAGGGATTGCATTCCAGTTGGCTGCTCCCGGTACCCCTCAACAAAACGGGGTTGCAGAACGAAGAAACATAACGCTTCTAGAAATGGTAAGATCAATGATGAGTTATGCAGATTTACCAAAATCGTTTTGGGGTTACGCCTTGCAAACAACGACTTATATTCTGAACTTAGTGACATCCAAATCGGTTCCAAAAACCCCTAGGGAGTTGTGGACAGGGCGCAAGCCCAGCCTAGGACACATGAGGATCTGGGGGTGTCCGACATACGTGTTGGATAGGGAAGCTGGGAAATTGGATGCACATTTGGAATTAAGGTTGTTTATAGGATACCCCGAAGGAACGAAGGGATGCATGTTCTATGGTTTCGAAGATCAAAAGGTCGCAATCAATACACACTTTAGATTTTTGGAAGAAGACTATATGAACGACAAAAAGCCTAGAAGCGAGATTACCTTGGAAGAACTTAAGGGGCCAACTCCATTGCCAACTGTACAAGAAGATATACTACGCGTCACGCTTACACAATTAGAACCTCATCGTAGTGAGAGGGTTATCAGACAACCCGAGCGATTCTTAGGGATCGGAGAGTCCTCGGACTTGATCTCGGGAGAAGAATCAGATCCATGGTCCTACAACGAGGCGATCCAGGACATGGATGCGACATCTTGGCAAACATCAATGGAAGCTGAGATGGGTTCAATGGATTGTTGGGATTATACTGGAAAGTATGCTTTTACTTTGTATAATCAAAACTGAATTTCGGACTTATTTACTGAAATAAATTGTTTATCACTGATGCTTTAAATATCATCGAATGTTACATATATTTACTGCATAACTGTTCAATAAATAGTATGTGTTACATTGTAGTTAATTTAGTGATACCAGATCACAGAAGATTAAATTAACAGTCCCTTGTAACTAAAAGTAAACCATTCACGACCTAGATGAAAATGAACAATCCATCGTGAAAGGTTGAAGTGTAAGGCTCAGATTGGTTTGTCTTGACCAAGAGATTACACTAGTGCATGACTGATGCACTGAAGAGGTCCTACAGGAGGACAAATTCTTCAGAACTGAACAAGGAAGAATTAGACCTCAGTGGTTCGTTATTTCTTAATCTTCGTTCCTTAAATAGGATCGCGTGTGGTTAGTAATTATTGCTTTGACTTATTACGGGTAGAGAATCAACGAGATTCAATACTTTATATCTTGGGCAATATTATTGGTCACATGCGATTGCTAAGATTTAATACGAAGAATCGTGTGTAAGTACGCTTGTTCGATTTGCCCCCTTGGGAGGTTCATAAGATTTATCATACCAAATCTTGCAAGTGGAACTAGTTTCCGGTATGGATTATAATGTTGAACCGTTCCTTAACCAAGGATAAAAGATATTAATTAATGAAAAGCTATTTCAGTGGCTTGAATTAATTAATGGGCCAGATAATCTTAAACACGGGAAATAATAACCGGGAGCTGTATTAACTGTAATATGGGTTAAGATGGATAGTGCAATATTAATTATGTAGTGGGATTAATTAATATTTATGGGCTTGAATAATATTGTGGCTCAATATTGATAATTCAAGGTCTATTGGAAGGTCCAATCTTAATTCTCCTAAAGGCCCCCCCAAGTAGCCCAACATAAAGTCCAATAACTGAGAAATGTGTTTAAAAATAAAATAAATTTTTTGTTGCTCATTTTTTCCTATTTTTTGAAAATCATAAATAAAAGAGGGAGAAAGATTTTCTTTGAATTTTGTTATGGAATGAAGATATGTATTCTTGGAATTCAAGATTATCTCATTAAATTCAAGAAATCTCCCACTTGGTTATTTATTGTGAGATTTTTGAAATTTTCAAAGAATAAGGGAAAGAAAGATTTTCTTGATTTTCTTGAAAAGATATTATGGAAGATATGTATTTCTTGAAATACAAGTATATCTCATAAATTCAAGAAGATCCAAATCTTGGAATCTTGATCCTTATTTTTTTCGAAAATTCCATAACAAGATGAGGTGGGATTTTTTTGTGGAATATTTTAATTATGGAGAAAAGAATATATGAGATATATTCAAGATTTCTTGGAGATCAAGAAAAGATTTTTCCACATTTTTTTCCCCAAATTTTCGACCACCACCCCATCTATAAATAGGGGATGATTCTTTCATTCCCAAGTACAATTCCATGTGCTGAAAAAATTAGTAAATCCACAAAGGTGGTGCAACAAATTTTTATTTTCCCTTTTGTTAATTGTTCGCGAGTTTCCTTCCACCGGATTGACGAGCAAGGACTAGGGAATACTTGGGAAGGCTTTTTGGTGTGTTTTCATCGACCAGACCATTGCCACTCCAAGAGGTTAGTTCACGTAAACCCTTAGCAATTCCGCATGCATAGGATTTATGTGAACTGTTTATATGCATGATTTGTTGTTGAATTATTATTTGAATTAATATAGGATTAATTTATGCTAGTAATAATTGTTAGAATTAAATTTGCATTTAAATATTCATCCCGAATAGATCCGTGCAATTAATTCCCCAACAACTGGTATCAGAGCCTCGGTTTCGGGCTCTGAATTTTAAATTGTAATTTAATTTGCTGTCATTAAATTTGAAATTGGATAGTAGAATTGGTAGATCTTGTTTGCAGGTATCCAATTGTCATGGAATTTAATGTGTTTATTTATGCATGCATATAAATTGTGGTTTTTAATTCGATTCGTTCGAATTCGTTTTGCCTCGTGAGAAAATCCACGAGTAGATTCGGATTTATTTGATTTGATAAATGTAATAGACTAGTCTAGATCTAGGTTTATTTATTTTTTGTAAATAAATTGTAACCGGATCGGAAATGGAGGCGGAGACGAAGAATTAAAGAAAAGATCCAAAACCGTACGCGGATGACGTGCATCGCGCGAAACGCGTGGAAGGCACGCCGCGATGACGCGGACATCGCGATATGCGGACGGCACGACGCCAGCGTCCAAGTGATCGGCTCGACGCTACAGAAAGTGACGGGCGACGTAACACCACCATGGCGGCAAGCGGGCAGCGAAAAGAAGCCTTTGAGGGACGCCAGATTGCCGAGATCCACGGGCGAGGCGCACGGGCGCGTGCGACAGTGCAGATAGCGGGCACGCCGCTGTCGCCGCCGAAGTCTTCCGAGGCGTCTGAGAACGGGCAAAGTGTGTCGCCGAGGTCGATTCGACCAAGGGCTACGGATGGGGCGTGCATCCTGCGGAGCTACTTGGAGTGGCATTTCGAGACGGAGTGGGAGAAATTTAAGACGACGTTTCTTCAAAATCAAGCCAAGAAAAATCAAACCATGGCAATTGGATAATTTGTGCCCAATATATTTATTTTTCCGCTTTGCTTGATTTATTGTTGTGATTTCTTGTGCTTTATTTAATTTGTTTAAATGTGTTTGCATGAGGATTGCCCAATGAAAAATCTCACTTTCTAAAATTACTAAGTATGCTTAAATAATTAATTGACAATTTTATTCCGGATAATAAAATTGAATTAATTTTGACCTCCATGATTTATTTATTTGTGAATTCTTTTGGAGAAATTTCTACTGGGGACGGTCAAAAGATAGCTTTCACATGAATAAATTCCAAATGGATGATTGTGGATTATTACTAGTGGCGACGATGATCCTCCCCACGAGGCTCGATCAAAACAAAATAATAATTATGTATTTAATCATGGTTATTACTTAGGTATAAAATTTATATGCATATACTTCCCCGAAGTCCCTGTCAATTTTATATTGGTCAAGTGATAGCCAACTATTAATCTGGATATTAAAGGTTTGCAACTGTTCTTGTTTTGTAACCTGCTTGAATGTGTTTAAATAATGACCCACCCCACGTGGCTTATTTAAACTGTTTTGAGATGTTGGCTGATGCATGTTCATATTTTTTTGAGATTTTAATATGAAACATGTGATCGAATTTTGTGATATATTTGTGCTTATGCATATTATTATTTATTTCAGTTCATCATGTCGCAACCTTTTAATCCACTGTTCAATATACTTAAAGACAATTTGCTTACTGGTGAAAACTTCATTGATTGGAATCGTAAACTTACTATTGTCCTCACTGCACAAAGCCATAACTGGGTTCTCACTACACCTAAACAAGAAAAGCCAAAAGATGAGTCAACTAAAACGGTTAAGAAAGAGTATGCTGATTGGGAGCGTTCTAACGAAATGGAAAAGTGTACCATCTTGGCTTCTATGTCAGATGTGTTGCAACACCAACACCAGAACGTTGAGACCGCTGCAAACATAATGACTAGTCTTAAAGCGATGTTTCAACATCAGAACCGTGTGGCTCGTCAGATCACCATGAGGGACCTACTCTCTATGAAAATGGTGGAGGGAACGCCCGTAAGGGAGCATGTTCTCCAGATGATGGCTCACCTTAACAAACTTGAGGTACTTGGTGTTGAATACGACATCGAGACCCAAATCGATTTCGTGCTCCACTCTCTACCGAAAAGTTTTGAACAGTTCAGGCTGAACTACCAGATGAATAATCAGAAGTTCTCGATGCCTGATCTATTGCAAGCTTTGGTCTCGGCAGAGGCGATATTGGGGCAAAAGAGCCAAACCTTGGTGGCAAATGGACCTTCTTCTTCTTCTAGGCCAAGGGTGGTAAGAACAAAAAAAAGGACAAATGCCACAAGCAAGTGAACTCAAGTGTTGCCAATGGCAAAGAAAAGGTGAAGGGAGGTAGAGGAGTGAGCAAGCCAGCTAAGGGGAAGTGTTTTAACTGCGGTGAAAAAGGACATTGGAGGTCAGCCTGTTCCAAACCCAAAAGGAATGGAAAGAAAGGTAATTCTCACACACTAGTTGTTGAAACTTGCTTAGCGGCGTATGCCTCCCATTTATGGGTGGTGGATACGGGATCCACTGATCATGTTTGTTTCACTTTATAGGGGTTCAAGCGGACCCGACAACTTAGTGAGAGTGAGATCCTCATCACACTGGGCAATGCTACGAGAGTGGCAAAATTGAAGCAATGGGAGAAGCACCTTTGTCTTTTGAAGACGAGTTTTAATTTTAAGAGATGTTCTTTACGTTCGAATTTTAGAAAGAATTTAATTTCGGTTTCTAAACTTTACCTTGATGGATATTCGGTTACTTTTAATAAAGTTGTTACCATTTCTCTTTATGATAAATTTATCTGTCATGGAACGTTGTCGAATAATCTCTATACAATTAACTGTGACACCACTCACGAAATGCATCCTATAACACATCAACTATTTCCGAGAACAGAAAACGTTCATCAAACGTGAACGAGACACTTCTATGGCATCTAAGATTGGGACATATTAATCCAAAGAGGATCCAAAGGTTGGTGACAGACGGTTCACTGGAGTTTCTCCAAGTTGAACCAATTCCAACCTGCGAATCATGTTTGGAGGGTAAAATGACCAAGAGGGCATTCAGAGCCAAGGGGAATAGAGCCAAAGAAGTGTTAGAAATCGTTCACACAGACGTATGTGGTCCAATGTCAACCAAAGCAAGAGGACGTTATGAGTATTTCGTCACTTTTATTGATGACTACTCAAGGTACGGTTATATTTTCCTTATGAAGCATAAATCTGAGACCTTTGAGAAATTCAAAGAATTTAAGGCTCAAGCAGAGAATCATAGGGAAAAACGTATCAAGTCTCTACGATCCGATCGTGGAGGCGAGTACATCAACGATGAGTTTTTGAACTACTTGTCTGATAAAGGGATTGCATCCCAGCTAACTGCACTCGGAACCCCTCAACAAAACGGGGTTGCAGAGCGAAGAAATAGAACTCTTTTGGAAATGGTTAGATCTATGATGAGTTATGCGGATCTTCCCAAGTCATTCTGGGGTCATGCCTTGGAAACAACGGCCTTCATTCTGAACTTGGTGCCATCCAAATCAGTTCCCAAAACTCCCAAAGAATTGTGGACCGGGCTCAAGCCCAGTTTGAGACACATGAAAATTTGGGGGTGTCCGGCCTACGTGTTGGACAAGGAAGCTGGAAAATTGGATCCTCGATCAGAATTAAGGTTGTTTGTAGGATACCCCGAGGGAACAAAAGGGTGTATGTTCTATGGTCCCGAAGATCAAAAGGTGGTAATAAGCACCCACTTTAGATTTTTGGAAGAAGACTATATGAACAAAAGAAGACCCAGAAGTGAGATTACCTTAAATGAGCTAAGGGGGCTAACCTCAGTGCCAACTGTACAAGATGACATGCTAAACGACACACTTACACAACCGGAACCTCGTCGTAGTGGGAGGGTTGTGAGACAGCCCGAGAGATTCATGGGGATAGGAGAGTCCTCGGACTTGATTCCCGGACAAGACGAATCAGACCCATGGATATATGACGAGGCAATCCAAGACAAGGATGCGGTTTTTGGCAAACAACAATGAAAGCCGAAATGAGTTCTATGGATCATAACAGAGTGTGGGAGCTAGTCGAACCACTTAATGGGGTCAAATCCATTGGTTGCAAGTGGGTATACAAGAGAAAAAGGGGACCGGACGGGAAGGTGGAAACCTTCAAGGCAAGGCTTGTGGAGAAAGGTTATACTCAGAAAGAAGGGATCGACTATGAGGAAACCTTTTCACCTGTAGCGATGCTCAAGTCCATTCGGATTCTCTTGTAGATTGCTGCGCATCTCGATTTTGAAATCTGGCAAATGGATGTCAAGACAGCTTTCCTTAACGGAAGTCTTGATGAAGAAATCTACATGCAACAACCCCAAGGCTTCATTGAAAAAGGCCAAGAACACCTAGTTTGTAAGCTCATAAAGTCCATTTACGGACTCAAACAAGCATCCAGAGCTTGGAACCAATGTTTTGATCATGTTATAAAGTCTTATGGGTTTGATCAAAACGAATTCGAAAGTTGTGTGTACAAAAAGCATGTCGGAACTGCATTGGTATTCTTAGTACTATACGTAGACGACATTCTGATCATCGGGAACGATGTAAAGGTGTTATCAGACGTAAGGGCATGGCTTTCAAAACAGTTTGATATGAAGGACTTAGGGGAAGCCGGACACATCCTTGGGATCAAGATCACTCGAGATCGCAAGAAAAGGATGACAGGCTTATCACAAGCTTCATACATAGACACTGTCTTGAAACGATTCAGCATGCAGGATTCCAAGAAAGGCTTCGTACCTTTCAGACATGGAATTCATATATCCAAGGAAATGTGCCCTAAGACACAAAAGGAGATAGATGACATGAAAGACATTCCTTATGCTTCGGTTGTCGGAAGCCTTATGTATGCAATGCTATGCATGAGACCGGATATCTGCTTTGCCGTTGGCATGGTGGCAAGATATCAAAGTAACCCGGGGAAGGAACATTGGACGGCAGTTAAAAACATTCTGAAGTATCTGAAAAGAAATCGGGATAGAATGTTAGTTTATCAGTCAGATAGTCTAATCCCCATCGGCTACATGGACTTGGATTTCCAATCAGACTTAGATTCCAGAAAATCTACCTCCGGTAGTGTGTTTTGCATGGGGGGAGGAGCCATGACATGGAGAAGCGTTAAGCAGAAATGCATCACAGATTCTACCATGGAAGCCGAATATGTAGCTGCTTGCGAGGCAGCGAAAGAAGCAGTTTGACTCAAGAACTTCCTAGTGGACTTGGACGTAGTTCCGAATTTACCCAGCACAATCACTGTTTATTGTGACAATGCCGGAGCAGTTGCAAATTCAAGGGAACCAAGAGCCCACAAGGCCAACAAACACATTGAAAGGAAATACCATCTTATACGAGAAATTATTAAGAGAGGAGATATAGAGGTGGCAAAGATCGCGTCAGAAGACAACCTAGCAGATCCATTCACAAAGGGTCTGCCTCATAATACATTCGAGAGACATGTGGAAGGAATGGGTGTCAAGACCGTTGCCAATCTGCTTTGAGTATAAATGGGAGATATTATTAGGTTCGTGTAGGTGACATTAGATGTCACGTATTAGGAACTACACGAGACATGATGTAGTATACTTAAAAGCAGACTTTGAGTATAAGTGGGAGATTGTTGGGATTATACTGGAAAGTATGCTTTTACTTTGTATAATCAAAACTGAATTTTGGACTTATTTACTGAAATAAATTGTTTATCACTGATGCTTTAAATATCATCGAATATTACATATATTTACTGCATAACTGTTCAATAAATAGTACGTGTTACATTGTAGTTAATTTAGTGATACCAGATCACAGAAGATTAAATTAATAGTCCCTTGTAACTAAAAGTAAACCATTCACGACCTAGATGGAAATGAACAATCCATCGTGAAAGGTTGAAGTGTAAGGCTCAGATTGGTTTGTCTTGACCAAGAGATTATACTAGTGCATGACTGATGCACTGAAGAGGACCTACAGGAGGATAAATTCTTCAGAACTGAACAAGGAAGAATTAGACCTCAGTGGTTCGTTATTTCTTAATCTTCGTTCCTTAAATAGGATAGCGTGTGGTTAGTAATTATTGCTTTGACTTATTACGGGTAGAGAATCAACGAGATTCAATACTTTATATCTTGGGCAATATTATTGGTCACATGTGATTGCTAAGATTTAATACGAAGAATCGTGTGCAAGTACGCTTGTTCGATTTGCCCCCTTGGGAGGTTCATAAGATTTATCATACCAAATCTTGCAAGTGGAACTAGTTTCCGGTATGGATAATAATGTTGAACCGTTCCTTAACCAAGGATAAAAGATATTAATTAATGAAAAGCTATTTCAGTGGCTTGAATTAATTAATGGGACAGATAATCTTAAACACGGGAAATAATAACCGGGAGCCGTATTAACTGTAATATGGGTTAAGATGGATAGTGCAATATTAATTATGTAGTGGGATTAATTAATATTTATGGGCTTGAATAATATTGTGGCTCAATATTGATAATTCAAGGTCCATTGGAAGGTCCAATCTTAATTCTCCTAAAGGCCCCCTAAGTAGCCCAACATAAAGTTCAATAACTGAGAAATGTGTTTAAAAATAAAATAAATTTTTTGTTGCTCATTTTTTCCTATTTTTTGAAAATCATAAATAAAAGAGGGAGAAAGATTTTCTTTGAATTTTGTTATGGAATGAAGATATGTATTCTTGGAATACAAGATTATCTCATTAAATTCAAGAATTCTCCCACTTGGTTATTTATGGTGAGATTTTTGAAATTTTCAAAGAATAAGGGAAATAAAGATTTTCTTGATTTTCTTGAAAATATATTATGGAAGATATGTATTTCTTGAAATACAAGTATATCTCATAAATTCAAGAAGATCCAAATCTTGGAATCTTGATCCTTATTTTTTTCGAAAATTTCATAACAAGATGAGGTGGGATTTTTTTGTGGAATATTTTAATTATGGAGAAAAGAATATATGAGATATATTCAAGATTTTTTGGAGATCAAGAAAAGATTTTCCCACATTGTTTTTTCCCCAAATTTTCGACCACCACCCCATCTATAAATAGGGGATGATTCTTTCATTCCCAAGTACAATTCCATGTGCTGGAAAAATTAGTAAATCCACAAAGGTGGTGCAACAAATTTTTATTTTCTCTTTTGTTAATTGTTCGCGAGTTTCCTTCCACCGGATTGACGAGCAAGGACTAGGGAATACTTGGGAAGGCTTTTTGGTGTGTTTTCATCGACCAGACCATTGCCACTCCAAGAGGTTAGTTCACGTAAACCCGTAGCAATTTCGCATGCGTAGGATTTATGTGAACTGTTTATATGCATGATTTGTTGTTGAATTATTATTTGAATTAATATAGGATTAATTCATGCTAGTAATAATTGTTAGAATTAAATTTGCATTTAAATATTCATCCCGAATAGATCCGTGCAATTAATTCCCCAACATGGATCACAATAAAGTGTGGGAGCTAGTCGAACCACTTAGTGGGATAAAACTCATTGGATGCAAGTGGGTATACAAGAGAAAAAGGGGCCCGGACGGAAAGGTTAAAACCTTTAAGGCAAGACTCGTGGCGAAAGGGTACACTCAGAAAGAAGAGATCGACTATGAGGAAACCTTTTCGCCCGTAGCCATGCTCAAGTCCATCCGAATTATCTTGTCGATTGCTGCGCATCTAGATTTTGAGATCTGGCAAATGGATGTCAAGACAGCTTTCCTCAACGGAAGTCTTGACAAAGAAATCTATATGTAACAACCCGAAGGCTTCATTGAAAAAGGCCAAGAGCATCTGGTTTGCAAGCTAAAGAAGTCCATTTATGGGCTGAAGCAGGCATCCCGTGCTTGGAATCAGTGTTTTGATCAAGTTATAAAATCCTACGGTTTTGATCAAAACAATTTCAAAAGTTGTGTGTATAAAAGGCGTGACGGAACTACCTTGGTATTCTTGGTACTATACGTAGACGACATTCTGCTCATCGGGAACGATGTAAAGATGTTGTCAGACGTAAGGGCATGACTATCAAAACAGTTTGATATGAAGGATTTGTGAGAAGCCGGTCACGTCCTAGGGATCAAGATCACTCGAGATCGCAAGAAAAGGATGATCTGGCTTTCGCAAGCTTCATACATAGATACCGTTTTGAAGCGATTCAGCATGCAAGATTCCAAGAAAGGCCTTGTACCTTTCAGACAAGGAATCCATCTATCTAAGGAAAGGTGTCCCAAGACACAAAAGGAAATAGATGACATGAAGGGCATCCCTTATGCTTCGGCTGTGGGAACCCTCATGTACGCAATGTTGTGCACGAGACCGGATATCTACTTCGCCGTAGGAATAGTTGCAAGATATCAAAGTAACCCTGGGAAAGAGCATTGCACTGCGGTTAAGAACATTCTGAAGTATCTGAAGAGGACACGGGACAAAATGTTTGTTTATCAATCGGACAGTCTAATCCCCATCGGTTATACGGACTCAGATTTCCAATCAGACATAAATTCCAGAAAGTCAACCTTGGGTAGTTTGTTTTGTATGGGGGGAGGATCTATGACGTGGAGAAGCGTTAAGCAGAAATGCATCGCCGATTCTACCATGGAAGCCGAATATGTAGCTGCTTGTGAAGCAGCGAAAGAAGCAGTTTGACTCAAGAACTTCCTGGTGGACTTGGACGTCGTTTCGGATTTGCCCAGCACGATCACGGTTTACTGTGATAACGCCGGAGCTATTGCAAATTCTAGGGAACCGAGAGCCCACAAGGCCAGCAAACACATAGAAAGAAAATACCATCTTATACGAGAAATCGTTAAGAGATGAGACATAGAGGTGGCAAAGATTGCGTCTGAAGACAACCTAGCAGATCCATTCACAAAGGGTCTGCCTTAGAGTACATTCGAGAGACATGTGGAAGGAATGGGTGTCAAGAGCATTACCCATTGGTCGAGCGATCGCGTCCGTGCGCCTAGTGTTGGGGTTATACTGAAAATTATACTTTTACTTTGTATAACCAAATTGAATTTCTTATTTATTTTGCTGAAATAAATTATTTATCACATGTTGCATTAAATATGAATGAATGTTATATATATTTACTGCATACCCGTTCGATAAAGTCAGTACGTGTTACATTGTAATTAATTTGGTGATACCAGATCACAGAAGATCAAATTAACAGTTCCTCATGACTAAGTACAAATTCATAACCCAGATGGAAATGAACAACCCATCATGAAAGGTTGAAGTGTAAGGCTCGGATTGACTTGTCTTGACCAAGGGATTAAAGTAGTGCATCCTGATGCGCTGAAAAGGACCTATAGGAGGATAAATTCTTCGGTACTGAATATACAAGAATTAGACCTCAGTGGTGCGTTATTTCTTAATCTCCGTTCCATAAATAGGATCGTGTGAAATTAATAACTATTGCTTTGACTTATGATGGGAAGAGAATCAATGTGATTCGATACCTTGTATCTTGGGCAATATTATTAGTTACATGACGATTGCTAAGATTTAATACGGAGAATTTGATTTGTCCCCTTGGTGGGCTCAGAATCTTTATCATACCAAATCTTGCAAGTGGAAATTTATTTCCGGTACGGATAATAATGTTGAGCTGTCTTTACTCCTAGGACAAAGATATTAATTAATATAAAGTCTGTTCAGTGACTTAATTAATTAGTGGACTAAGATAATCTTAAACGCGGGAAATAATGACCGGGAGCCATATTATTGTGAAGTCGTAATGTGGGTTAAGATGGATAGTTCAATATTAATTTTATAGTGGAGTAAATTAATATTAATGGACTTGAATAATAGTTTTGCTAAATATTAAAGCTTCATAGCCCATTGGAGGTCCAATCTTAATTCTTTTAAAGGCCCCTCAAATAGCCCAAACTAAAGTCCAATTAATAAAAAGGAGAAGAAAAAATTTTGGGCTTATTTTTCCACAATAATTTCGAAAATTTGGGTAGGGAAGAGAAAAAGATTTTTTCTTGATTTTCTTGGAAATATTTTATTGAATAAGTATTCTTGAGATACAAGTTTATTCCATAAATTCAAGAAAGGAAAAAGATCTTATTTCTTCCTATTTCATGAGATATTTTCGAAAATATTGAACAAGAAGGGAGGAGGAAATTTTGTTGGGAGATATTTTGAGAAATAGAATATATTGGATATATTCTAGATTGTATCTTGAGGAAGAAGCAAAGAAATTTCTCAATGCCCAATAGGGGATGCATTTTTCATCCCCAAGTGCAATTCCATGTGTTGGAAAAAATTAGAAATCCACAAAGGTGGTGGCCAAATATTTTATTTTCTCTTTTAGATTAAAATCGTTCGTTGATAATCCTCCCACCGGATTACGTTCGTGGACGTGGGACATATTTGAGAAGGTACTTTAGGTTGATCCATCGTCTCAGCGGTTGTCTCTACGAGAGGTTAGTATTTACGTAATTCCTAGATTCCGCATGTTTAGGTTTTACGTGAAATACGTGTACGCATGATGTTTATTTGTTCATTAATTATTATGTTGAATTGAATTAGGATTAATTCATGTTAGTAATTAATTAATTAAT
This sequence comes from Stenogyne calaminthoides, assembly GCA_037126765.1. Lineage (NCBI taxonomy): Eukaryota > Viridiplantae > Streptophyta > Magnoliopsida > Lamiales > Lamiaceae > Stenogyne > Stenogyne calaminthoides. The sequence goes on from JBBCBC010000009.1 coordinate 9,929,269, forward strand.
TTAAATATGTATTTAAATTCATCTCGAATATATCCGGGCACCCCTAATTTCCCAACACCTACAAACCTTGGCACAAATTGCCAAAGCCCGGATCTCGTGACGTCGGCGGTATCGGCGTACTATACCCTCGATTGTCTAACCTCAGTTGTCCCTCGCTTGCATAAAGATCCCCTTCTTGCATTTCAGCGTATGCGTACCCAGCAGCCTTCGCCCTAAATCCGCCACCCGATCAAACTCTCTACCATCCTTGCCGCCCGTATCGTCGAAGGCAAACCTTCCGCGGCGCGTGTGTCACGCCCGTCACCGAGCTGGCGGCTTGTCCGCATCGCGGCGCATGCCTCCCCTTTGCGTTTTTTGCGTGATACGTTGCCAGCGTCACGGTTACGGGTCCATTTTAACTCCTCGTCTCGTCGTCTTGTGCCGATTATGTTTATAATTTATTTAATGAGAAAATAAATAAACCAAAATCTGAACTAGTCTATTACATTGAACCGTCCAAATAACCTAATCTACGTGGATTTTCTCACGAAAAAACAAATTGAACGAAGCCTAATTAAAAACCAAAACATACACATGAAATTAAAACACATTAAATACCATGATAATTGGATACCTGCAAAACAGATCTAACAATTCTAATATCCAATTTTCAATAAAATTTAATGGCCAACATATTTAAATAACAATTTAAATACACAGCTCCAAGTCGAGGCTCTGATACCAGTTGTTGGGAAATACGGGGTGCCCGGATCTATTCGAGGTGTATTTAAATACATATTTAAATTATTCAATGAATTACTAATATGAATCAATCCTAAACTAATTCAACATAATAATCAAATAAGCAACAACAACATGCGTACACGTAATTCACGTAAATCCTAAGCATGCGGAATCTAGAAATTCTTTTAAATTACATACCTCCCAGAGAGACAATCGTTGAGACGATGGATCAACCCAAAGTGTTTCTCAAATATGTCTCAAGTCCATTTAACGAATCCGGTGGGAGGATTCTTACGAATGATTTTAATAAAAGAGAAACTAAAATTATTTGCCACCACCTTTGTGGATTTCTAATTTTTCCAACACATGAAATTGCATTGGGGATGAAAAATTCATCCCCTATTTATAGGACTAGGGGGGACGAAAATTTAGCCTTGTTGGGCTATTGAGAATTTTTTTTTTTTCTTTTCCTCAAGATACAATCTTGAATATATCCAATATATTCTATTTCCCAAAATATCTCCCAACAAAATCTTCTCCCCTTCATGTCCATTATTTTCGAAAATATCAAATAAAATAGGGAAGAAATAAGATCTTTTACCTTTCTTGAATTTATGGGATAAACTTGTATCTCAAGAATACTTATTCCATAAAATCTTTCCAAGAAAATCAAGAAAATATTTTTCTCTCTCCTACTCATTATTTTCGAAAATAATTATGGAAAAATAGGCAATAATATTTTCTTCTCATTTTCATTAATTGGACTTTAATTGAGCTATTTGAGGGGCCCTTAGGAGAATTAAGATTGAACCTCCAATGGGCTATGAATTTATAATATTAAACCAAAATATTATCCAAGTCCATTAATATTAATTTACTCCACTATAAAATTAATATTGAACTATCCATCTTAATCCATATTACGATGCTACAATAATATGGCTCCCGGTTATTATTTCCCGTGTTTAAGATTATCTAGTCCACTAATTAATTAAGCCACTGAAAAAGCTTTATATTAATTAATATTTTTATCCTTGGAGTAAAGACAACTCAACATTATTATCCATACCGGAAATAAATTTCCACTTGCAAGATTTGGTATGATAAAGCTTCTGAGCCCACCAAGGGAACAAATCAAGCAAGACGTGCTTGCACACGATTCTCCTTATTAAATATTTGCAATCGTCGTGTAACTAATAATATTACTCAAGATATAAGGTATCGAATCACGTTGACTCTCTTCCCATCATAAGTCAAAGCAATAGTAATTAATTTCACACGATCCTATTTAAGGAACTGAGATTAAGAAATAGCGAACCACTGAGGTCTAATTCTTCCATATTCAGTGCTGACGAATTTATCCTCCTGTAGGTCCTATTCAGCGCATCATAATGCACTAGTGTAATCTCTTGGTCAAGACAAGCCAATCTGAGCTTTACACTTCAACCTTTCACGATGGATTGTTCATTTTCATCTGGGTTGTGAATTTGTACTTAGTTATAAGGAACTGTTAATTTGATCTTCCGTGATCTGGTATCACCAAATTAACTACAATGTAACACGTACTATTTATTGAACGGGTATGCAGTAAATATATATAACATTCAATCATATTTAATGCAACTGTGATAAATAATTTATTTCAGCAAATAAATAAGAAATTCAGTTTGGTTATACAAAGTTAAAATCATACTTTCCAGTATAACCCCAACAGGTGCATACAAGACCTAGCCAATAATAAAATGACCTTTAAGGTGTGGTATGATAGCCTTACCCCTCTTCTAACATATCGTCTTCTTAAAATTACTTTATCATTTCAAATACTAATAAAAAATTTGCTCGCTAAAACTCGAACCAAATAGTAAGAGTGAATTACTTATTGGTCTAATATATGACTCATCTTTATTATTAGGTACATGAATAATCCTGCATTACTGCTAGGTACAAAAGTGGTGTTGGAAAGACCAATCTACCCTTAATTCCACCATCATTTTTCCCACCCCATGTGCACTACACTATTTGTGATTAGACAACTTCTCCATTTCCCCATGCAAATCTGCACAGCTCCCTTCTACTTTCCCCCATTTTTAACACATTAGAAAAGCTTATTTATGAAGATTCAAATATAATTGAGTATAATTAGCTTGATTATGGTTCAATCTTGATGGTGCTATCTCAATTATGATAATAGAAGAACATACATTCAACATTTTTTTATTTATTTAAAATTTGAAAATTACATATCCAAATAAAAAATTACAAATCTAAAGATGAAAAAAATCTTCTTTTGTCTTCCTTATACACAAAAATGTCGCAGACCTTCATCTTCATCGTCTTCATTATGCACGAGTTCATAAATTCATGAATATGTGCGTTAATTTATGAACCGGTGCATTAAAAATTTATGAACGGGTGCACCAATTCATGAACCCCGTAAAAAAAAAAAATAAAACTCAAACCCCAAAATAACCCGTAAAAATGAAAAATGTAATTAAAACCGGGATATATGTATTTTTCTCCATTCACCATGTTGCAGAGGACTCAAAAGCACCCAAAACTTAGTGACTAAATCATCCAAACACATAATAAATTCGATCACGCAAATCCAAGAAATCAAAATCACATAAACAAAAAAATATATCAAAAAAAACAAAATCACAGAAACCAAAAAAATCTCAACTAAAAAATTATTTCTAATCATCGTCAAACTTCAAAATCGAAGCTTCTACCTCAAAAGCAAACACCCAAAATCGAGGCCTTACGAAAACTCGTCGCCACCACCTCTTCTTCAAATTCATTCCTGAAACCCCCAATTTCTAACCCGTAACACAACAAACATATCAAACTATGTAAAAATATGTGCCCATCGTTGGAGCCTCACGTCACCATCGTTGGAGCCTCATGGGTCGCCATGTGCCAATTGCGCACCATCTAGATCTGCGCCCAACCTCTGCAACTAGTCAAGCTCGCCACCGCCTAGAGTCAGATCGCTACTGCCACCACCGCGACGCTGCCTAGTCTCGTCAGATCTGTTCGCTGAATTTTTTTTCATGGTGGTGTGGGTTTCTGCTTCGACGACGGAGCTATGGCACATGGTGGTGTCCCCCTGCAGAATCCTAGAATCTGCTGGTGGAGGTGGTGTGTTGGTTGTGACAAAGGGAAAACTTGCTAATGGAGGTGGTGGGTTTCTCGTTTAGAGAGAGAGAGAGAGAGAAATGTATTTTGAAAACTGACCGGTGGAAAATAATGAGGGTGGAAAATAATGAAGGGAGAGAGAAAGCCTAATTTATTGTTTATTATTTATTGTATTTAATATTAAAGTATGAGTCTTTTAGGTATTTTAGGTCTTGTTTTGCACCTACTAGTTATGTTTTAAAATTCTTGGACCTCTTTTTTTTTTTTTGATCAGAAAAAGGGGAATTTCATTAATAAAATTCTTGGACCTCTTAGTTATTGGACTCCTATTCTTGGACCTAAGAGCTATTAATTCAAGTAGCAACTGTCCAAATTTCTATGTGACGGAGGTCGTATATAAAATGACTAAGTTATCCTATATAAATATGTGTATTATTTGTCTTTTAAGTTTTATTTATTTTGATTTCAGTCCTTTAAATTTTTTCCACTTTGAAATTAGTTCTTTATTTTGTCAAAATTAAAAAAAAAAAAAAATTTATACATGAAAAAATAATTGAAAATTAAAAAAAAAATTATTATCTAAAAATAATTAAAAAATAACTATATCTCTAAAAATAACTAAATTAAAATAATCAAATATCCATTCCTAGGAGATGATATTTGGCATGTTTCTACACCATCCGTTGCAAACTCCTCATTTTCACAACTTCCATCCCAACAACATTCTCTCTCTCTCTCTGAAAGATTAAATGGTTGGCCTTAAAACCACAATTTCTTAAACATCATCAATGGCTGTTTCGTTGAATTCAGTCATCACTTTCAACCCTGCCGTACGTTTCCTTTTCTACCTCCTTCCATACGTTATATGTCCTGTCCTGTGTGCAGTTTTTCTTTAATCAATTTCTTCGTTTGGTTTATCTGAGGTTTTGCACAATCTTCCGTAGCTGTTTTACGCCAGTTCTTGCGCCATAATTTTTTTTGTTGATTTTGTTTTCCTAAAACCTACTTTTAGCTGTTGTTGGTGATTTTTTGTGCGATATTTATCATTCAATTGAATATATATGTGCATAAATCTACTTGACAAATCGATCTCTAATCTTAGATTCTGCTGCAAATTAAATTAGATGACGTTCAAATAATTTCTTGTCCAATTCTGAAACTGTACAGAGTAATTTGGTGGAACTCTCTGTTATGCGGGTCAGTGTATTCACAAAATGCTTTTCTCCAGTTTTTCTTTTAGTGCTGAGCTTCTTAGCAAGGTTTATGTCATAGTTAGCAATCTGTACAGTATAAGCAAATGTTTGTATCTATTTAAAATGAGACACACTTGCATGAGACGGTCTCACAGTGAACAGAGCATAATTTGGGCACGGCGCTTTAAAACTTTGGAAAACTTTGGAAGGGGTGCTTGTTGATTTGTGCTAGTTTATACACCGTCTCATGTATAAGACCGTCTCATACGAGTTTTTATCATTAAAATTTCACCTAAAACCCGTCTTCTAGATTTAGCAGTAAACACTCTACTAGTTAAATGGCTTTTCACCTTTCTAACTCATACAGTACATTAGGCACCTTGTCCATGTAATGTGCGAAGATGAAATTCCTATTTCTAGACATTGATCATCGAGTAACACTTGTATGCACTGATTGCACTGTGCACAACTAACACTATTCAAATAGAAACCACTAATATTGTTCAGTGAATACAAGGAGTATTGTTAACTGAGAGCAACTAATAATGTTTAGTGAACAGCTAATAACGTTCAGTGAGAATAAGTAATACTATTTAGTGAACACAAGTAATACTGTTAAAGAAAAATTTTGTGGGATAAAGTTGTATTATATTGTTTTGATGACCTTTCTGAGGGTGCACAGTTATGAGCTAATTTTATGTTATACTGCTATCTTACAGTTCAACTGTATGAATTGCAATGTTTATTTTGTTTGCGAATTATTCTTCAGTACTCGGCATATATATTAGCAATGTGCATTATCTCAAGCCAAGGCATTGTATGTTTTGATAGATTTAGAGAGTACATTATTTGGAAAATTTATGTATAAAGTGCTAAATCCCACAGACTATGTGCAGTTTAAAATACCTGACCATAATTAAACAACATCAATAGCCAACAGATTTGATAACCCATCAAAAGTTGAGAATGCTTCATAAAACACATCAAATTGAGAAATTCTCTGCGATTATTAGCGCCATGTTGTCTTGATATACGACTCTTCTATCCCTTCACCCATGAGGCAGCTAATTCTAACAAACTAGGGTTGTTTCAGATTAAATTTTACTAAGAACTCAACATGATTATGATGAAACCCACGGTTCCGTTTTGAAAAGGCATACACTTGTATGCATCAGCTGCACTGTGCAACTCAAGTGCTTTTTTTAATGGTATTAGTTGTTCTAATAGAAGGTATTAGTTGGTCGATATTAGTTGTTTTCAACAAACAGTATTAGTTTTTTTTTCATTGAACAGTAGTAATTGTGCACAAGTTGCATGGTGCACCCAAGTGTTACTCTTTCAATAAATAGCAGACTATGAACAGCAGTTGATCTGTTCTTTTGGTATCTTTGTTGCAGGCTAATTACCAACAGGTCACTAGAGCCAATATCAGGGAATTGTTATCAACAAAAGCCCCTTCTATAAATTCTCTGTCACGATTAGGCCAATGTACGAACTGGAAAAAATCAAGATTCCACCTTCTAGCTGCTGGAGCTGATAATATTGCCACAGAGACGAGTGATAATGACTCTAAATCTATCAAAGAATCATATTCCAAAAATGGGTCCCCAGACAATGGCACGACTATAAGTTCTTCAACAACCGATGACAAAAATCTGAAGCAGGATGAATCAGTACCCAAGTTAAGCACGCCTCAGAAACGTGCCCCACTAACAGCAAGAGAGAGACTAAGGGCAGCCAGGGTACTGAGTCGTTACACAGATACAAAGCCATCGAAGCCTGAGCGTGGAAACAAGCTTCTAGATGCTTTACAAGAAAGCGATGTGAAGGGAAAGAAGCTCTCTGGCCTTCCACAAGCACCTACGAACTTGTTCGACGACAGCAAAAGAGGGATGCCTAAGGAGGGTTGGACTTTCGAACTTCCAGTGGGCTTGGATGTGTTTTTTATCGCATTTTCTTTCGTGTTTATTAGTTCGGTGATGTTTGCTACAACTTACTTAGTTTGGAAAGTTGGTGCCATCCATTTCAACGAGTACTAAGGTGGATGCTATATTGAAAAACCTGCAATCTCCATGCATACATACAAGAGTTGCAAACTGTCTCTAAATTATTAGGTATCTGTCATGCTTTCCTTTGCTTAAATGCAATATTTGAGTTTTATTAGCATTATTCTCTCCATTAAAGTACACTTTTTTTTGAAAATTTCTTCATGCGGGAGGTTTGTTTGTCTTAAATTGCCAAGATTTTTAAAATTGTATTAATTGTTTTACTAAATTGTATTAGTTATTTCATAAAAAGGTATTAGTTAATCAATATTAGTTGCTCTCACCTAACATTATTAGTTATTAGCATTAAACAATATAAGTTGGACCCCCATTGCATGGTGTAATTAGTGCACCAAGGAGTATTATTTTACTTATATGCATAGACAAGCACCAATGTTATTACGAATTTAAGTTGATTTTCAAATCTTTTGATTCAAATACATGATCCTTGTAGAATGTATATGTAGGAAATCGAAGGATGTTCATGTTTATATTAATAAGGGTTATGCATATAAGACGCTCTCTCGTGAGATTATCTCAGTTGAGAAGGATAAAAATTAATTAATCAATCAGAATGAAAAATTATAATGCCAGATTTGGGAGTAAGAATTTGTTTATGACAAAGTCTATTATGAAAATTCATACATAAAAAAACTTTAATTTACAATCAAATTCTGTAATTGGTGAAAGTAAAAGCAAAAATCGTGGTTTTATGGTTCACTCTATCCATAACAGTTGGTTCACCCGACCCGAATATGTCATAATTTAGAATTAATTATTTAGTGTTTAGGGTGTAGAAGATTGATTTAAAACAATTTTATAAATTTTTATACATAAAATTTTTCATACTAGGCATACTCTTTGTTTATTATTACAACGCTGCACATAAGAATTTGTTTGTTCATATATATATATATATATATTTTGACAACTGTTTGTTCATATTTATTGACCCGATTGTACTGTAATTTTAGTATGACGTGTCCGTCTCTAGGAATAAACGTACACAAATTCTTGTGTAAAAGATTGGGGAACTCAACCCCCATAATCTATGGAGCACACTTGCTCTAAATATAAGATTTTTTTAAGTCTTATTCTTGGATACTTCTTTCGTTTCAACTCATTTTTCATATTTACTGATTTCTCATATTTTAATGAGCGAGTTTTTTATTATTATTTAAAATGATAAAACAATTTTTAAGAAGATATATAATAGAGTAGAGGTAAACCTATAATAACCCTCCTTAAAAGTCACTATATCATTTCAAATACTAATAAATAATTCGCTCATTAAAATAAGAGAAAAAAGGTAGTGTAAAAAAAGAGTTGGGATGGAGGGAGTACAAAGTCTTAGTTACCCTTATGTAAATAACAATGCGTAGAAATGGGGGTCATGGTCAGTTTTAAAATCTGACATTTTTTTCATATCACTAACATGCTGACATCGTCTGAATTGTACTTCCCGAAGTATTTTTTCTCTCACCTAAAATTAAACTGCACATACGTTGTAATTTTGCACATATAAAAATTTAAAAGTGCAGATTTTGCACACAATTTAAAAGGTGCAGTGTTTTCTATTTTTCTGAAGAAAAAAATGTGAGAGATGAGGGTAAAATGAGAATATTTGTATCTTAGAGTAAAACTAAAAAAATGATTGTATCTTAGAGTAAGACTTGATAATAAATTGTGTTTATTAGCAATTTTCCGTAAAAATTTCTAATGTGAAAATCCCTATTTTTAATTTACCCATGTGAATTCGAATCTGGATAGCACTGCTTTAGCAGCTCTGCTACTCCTCCATCCTTTTTCCCCTTAATTCTTCCCGCTTCTCTCTGCTCTCTTATCACCTTTCTTCATCTCATACTCTTCTCTCTCCTATTTTCTCACATAAAAATTGTCAAATCTCATGAAATTGTGTTACCTTTCTCATGTAATAGTCCATTTTTCGCGAAGTTTGTTCATTTGTGAAGTGTAATTTTCAACTTCTTTTGATATTTGTGGATTTTTTTCTCTTTTCGGCGGTATTTCCGGTTATTTTTTCAGTGGCGTTTTCAAGTATTATTGCCATCGATTTTATGTTTGGAAGTATCATTGTTGTCGATTTTAGTGATTTTTAAGTCTCTTTTTGAATATTATTGTTTAAGCTTAAATCTGATTTGCTATATTTTGTTTGAGTCTAGGACGATTATATAGTAATCTTTGTTTTAATTTTGATATGGTGGATATTGGCAACACTACTGACCAATGGGATATGTATGAATCAGATGCACTTTCACCATGCCTCTCCCTTCAAGTATGTGTATGTATAAAGATTTTGAGAAGTTAATAGGATATTGCTCGAATTTTAACCTCTATTTTGTTGCTATTATATTAAAAACCTGCACAACACAACTTCCTTCAAGTATGTATATAATGATTCTTATCAAAATAATTTCCTGATGCAGATTAAATTCTATGTGTTTGTATATGTGCTTGTGAGGATTTAATATCATATTGCTCGAAATTTGACCTCTATTTCGTTGAGGTTGTATTTGTTAGTCCTGAAACTCGACCAAAGATAAGTGAATACATTTGGGAATCTGATTTGTAAAGCAAGTTCTTTGAGAATTGTTAGTAGATTTTTTTTACTGTAATAATATAAAATTAAACCAGTAATATTGCTATGTGTAAGATGTAATATTGTTGTGTAAAATAGGTAATTTTAAGAGTATTGTTTCAAAAAATTTATTGTATAATACGACATTTCACATATACGCTTGGATTCATTTGAACCAGCTGCAAATTCAGATTTTCTAAATCATCCTATTTTGAATCATTAACACGTGTCTTATCAACCTTTCTAAAAAAGTATCTTCCTTGCTTCCATTTAGCATTTTCTCTATGCTTAGCTTATGGTGAGTCATTTAATGGACATGTTGAGGTGTATGTTTCTCACATTGCTCATTAGCAATCATTTAAGAGTCATAATTTGATCGCCACTTAATTTTTATCATTATCCTTTTTATGTATTTGGTGGATCCCTGTAGGGCAGATCGTTGTTCGGGTTTTGATTAAGATAAAAGAAAGACTAGTTACATATATTGGTTTTATGGAGCCTGACCGATTGCTTCATGTCCCAACTTTTTCGATTTTTTGCCTTTAAATCATTTTTTGAGTTGTATGGGTATGTTTGTTTCGGGACTCAGCCGGACAGGATTAAAACTTTGCGATCCAAATCACATACTAGTTAGAAACTCAAAATCAGACTTTAAAATCTCAAACTCAATCCACACCTAAAAATACCTATAAAAAAACCTATTATTATTTTACCAATACACATTACTTTATTCATTTTATATAAACCACCAACTTAATCAGCCTAAAAAAGCCCCACCCAACAATTTAATATTATGTAAAAGGTAACCAACCTCCATGAAACGTGTTGCAGGACATCTGTCATTTCTATCAAATATATTAAACAAAATAAGTACCTTTTTCTCTTGAATTGAATGTAAACAACATTTCTTCTAGCTTCCCAAAAAGAAAACAGAGCAACTATCTCTCTCAAATAGACTCATAGAGTTGTTTTTTATTTCAATGGCCATGCGTTCTAACGCCATGCTCTCCATATGTTATGTTAAATCACATTTATCATCCAATTTATGTTCCTCTCATTCCATAATTCCTCAACGGCTTCCAGAATTAATTTAAATTCATGAATTATGATATCAATTAATAAACTCAATACCCATTATCAGTTGTTTTGAAAATTCAAAATCCATTCAGTTTATATTTTTAATGGTTCATCAATTTTATTTCATATAAAGTTCTCAAAAAGTGAAAAAAAAAACTTTATATCACATTCATGATCAAATTAAAATAAAAGTTTTACCATTATTACATAATCATCCAATCATTACTTACATAATTCAATATAATATAATAATACAATTTCAATCACTTTTCAGCATTGATTTGACATAAACAAAAATTTCACCATATCAAAATCTCAAAACAAACACATACTTTTACTATCCATCGGGATTTTTAAATCCATAGGATTTTAAAATCATGACTTCACCCGTACTCCTAAATCCCGAAATAAACATACCCTTAGAGTTTTGGTCCAATTTTTGGTATAAATAACTATTTGATTCATTGAATTTGTCATCACCGAAAATATTATTAAATATTCTGGTTTGATAGTGTCCGCGGACGTAATTATTTTTTACGAACTGGATCAATAAATATGTGTCTTTAGAACTGATTAATGTTTGTGGCTGTTCATCCCGCAGATGTTGAGCTTTAAACATCTCAATTTTTGGTAGGTGTGTTGTTCTATTGTCTGTTGAGATAACATGGACTTATGCAATCGATCCTTTGATGGTAGCTGGTGCATATCGTAATCGACCCTTCCCCCATTAATGTACCACGATTTATCGCCACCTTATGTTTCAGATGTAATATTGTTATATATGCTGATAGCTAAATTAACAAGAGTTTGAGAGTAATGTGGTTTAAATATTTATCAAAATAATAAATGTCCAATGATGAACAGTAAATGTGTTCCCAATGTTAAGAGTAAATGACCAAGGTTTTTCCTAAATAAATTTTGGGTCCGATTATCCACACCGCCAACATTAATAGATACATCCACATCCACATCCACAATTAATTACCAATTATACCCTTTCATAAATCAATAATCTTTTTCCTTCAAAATTACCGGCCAGCCGACCGCTTATTTTTTTTATCCCCTTCTGTTTGCAGCGGTGCCGCACCCGGCGGCCTTAGCAGCCACCATTATTTTCGTCACTACCATATTCGTCTCCTATCTTTCATCTCTCCTTCCCTCAGCACCACCCAACATTATTTTCGTTCAGCATTTAGTATTTTGGTTAATGTATATTTGGAAAAAGAATAATGGATCTTGGAAGTAAATATTGGGTGTGGCGGCATCGGCGTGAGGGTATGATTCTGAAATGACTGGTATACCTTTGTGGAGAAAGTCACACAGTCCCATGAATCTATTCAATTTTATTGTTGAAGAGAAAATAAAAAACAAAGGAGGTGAGAAAATGGGGACAGAGAGAACGGAGATGGGTCGGCGGCAGGCGGTGGGGGGCAAACTGCTGGCAATTGAACAAAACAGGGGAAATGAAGGGTGCAGGCGCGCGACGGAAAAATATCTGGGAAGAAGAAGAAATTTGAGGCTTTTTTTTTTTTTTTTTTTGAAAAGGGTATAATAGGCAATACATTATTTATGTGAGTATCTACTAATGTTGGGGGTGGATAACGGACCCATAAATTTTTTATTTTTTTTAGGATCTTAAATGCCCTATTTATAGTATAAGATTTGGAACCATGGTTCTTTACTATTAACCCTAGTTAAGAGTCAAATATAGCATAGAATGCTCTGATTGAGCTTATGTAATAGTCAGATGGCAACCTCGTCTTGAGTCTGGGTCGAGCTTGATTACGTCTCGTCCTCTAAACTAGCCATTGTTATATGTTGATGGTGTAACTTGCTCGTCATCTTTCTTTCCTTATTTGATCACCTGCACATTGTCATAGGTCCCATCGGGAGATTTCTTTCATATTATAGCACAATTTTCATTAATGCTTCTTAGATCTCCCTGATAGTATCAATTCCTTACTCTGTTTGTTCCTTGGTATATTCATAATACTTGTTGATTTTCTTTCCAAAGTGATTTTCTGACAAGACCTTTGGTTGTCTTAAATCGAGGTCGCCCGTCCTGTCGACCATATCTTCTTCATTGTTAGTGTGATTGAGTTCGCCACTCCAAGATTGTTCGTTAGGCGAGCTCGATCGAAGGTTGAACTCCCATTGCTGGCGAACTCTTGAACATACTGAGGAAAAAAACTCAGTCCGTCTCGCGTGAAAAATTGGGCCTTAACTCAATTGATAATGAATTTTGAGCGAGTTTATAACGGCTACAACAATTGCCCTAGGTTTGCTTCTCGTAACGAAATAGTACGTGGAGCGAGCGGATCGTGACGATTACCTAAAAACTAGTAATTACTTACGTGATAATACCGGTTACCGGTTTACAATTAAAAATTAAATAAACAAAGATATTAAGTACGGAGGCGGTGCAACGCAAGAGCAGTACCTTTTTGCAGTAAAGAAAAGACGAGTTACCACAGTACGCGTCACTATCAAAAACGTCAGGAGTTGGTAAAGCGACACGTTTCATTCCCCGGGACGCGTATCACCCGTCAGCTGCGTAATCCGCCACGCGTCATCATCCCGCCGCCTTAATTTATCTTCTCTCCCACGATATATATATATATATATATATATAACTCTTTCATCCTCAAATGTCATCATCGTACGTAAACCACTACGCTATATATATTAAAAGGCATAAGTAGTTAGTTGAGGGTGGGTTTGATATGGCGTCGCAGAAGGAGAGGTCGGAGCTGGACAACAGGGCACGGCAGGGGGAGACGGTGGTCCTCGGAGGCACCGGCGGGAAGAGCCTGGAGGCGCAGGAGCACCTGGCGGAAGGGCGGAGCCGGGGCGGGCAAACGAGGAAGGACCAGCTGGGGACGGAGGGGTACCAGCAGATGGGGCGCAAGGGGGGGCTGAGCACGGGGGACAAGAGCGGCGGAGAGAGGGCGGAGGAGGAAGGGGTCGACATCGATGAGTCCAAGATTAGGACCAAGACCTGAAGGAGATAGTCCACTCCCAATTTGCTCGGGATGCACTGCTTACTTAGTTCCTAAATATGTACCTAGTGTTATACTTATTGGGTTGGTTGTGTTTGAGGCTTTGAGCTTCTAGTGTGTTGGTTGTTTTTGTGTTTATGGGTTTGACTCTTGTTCACTGTTTTATGACATATATATATGTATGTTGGTTTTGGTTTAATAATAGTGTGTCCCAGGAATTGGTTATCAACTTTCTATGCCTTGGAACTTAATGGGGTTAGTTTTGTGAAATGTTTTTAGTTTCTATTCGAGTTGCTAGCTACTTCGTGTTTAACTAGTGAAGTGGTTTGATTTGACAAATAATAATAATTTAAATTGCAAATTGTTGCAAGTGATTGACCCAAATTGTTGGAAGTGATCGTGACTTACCTACCGCGGAATGTTCTTTATTAGATTTTTTTTTGGATTAAATTTTTTTATTTCAATAAACTTTGGAAAGTTTTAAAATTATGGTCCCGCACATCCTGGAATTATAGCATTGTTCCTTGTATATTTTTTTTTTTTTTTATATTAGTCCTCAAAATCGGTCAACTCGGTTGGTCAACGGGTAAATGTCTACGTGGCATTTAATTTTTCATAATTTTTCATTCTCTTTTATTTTTGGTCCACTACACGTGTATTTCTTATTTTCATTATATGTTTATCTTTAATCAATAATTTGAATTGGGTTTCGCTTGGTGGGATGCTCCGGTCGATTCGGGTCTACTTAAGCGGGTCGGGTTTTGGTGGTCTGCAATTCTAATTTTTGTTTTTCCATCATCTCTGAAACCCCCTTTTCTAATCGAGAAAATCCGGAAAATCAATCATTCCCAAATTCAATATGAGGCGTAAGAAAGTGGTCTGACTCGAAGAGCAAACACTCTATCGAAATACTCAGAGCCTCAATTTGGGGCCAAAGAAGCTCAAAACCCATGAGAAAATGTTTCAAGCCCATCGCGGACCCACGTGAATGCCCTGCACCATCTTAGGACCAATCACCTTCCCTTCAAGTGGTCATGGCGCGACGCGTCTCCATCAAGGTTGAACATGTGCCACCAAGATCTCGGGTGTGAAGCGAAGATCGAATCTCCAACAAATTGGGATGATGGGGAGATCCTTGGGAGAATTTCTTGAAGTATAAGGAAGTGTTTGGGGACATTGAGTTATCTGATTCTGTTGTTAAGGATAATAGTGGTAATCAGATTGGTAAGGTACAAAGTTTTTTGGGATTTAGGATTGACGGGGGCGATGATGATTTAGAGAGTGAGGAAGAAATTGATGAGGAGGGAGACGAAATTGATGGGGAGGAGAAGAAATTGAACTAGGGGTGAGTGATGGGGTGAGGCAGAATGTGAATTAGGTTTCGATGGGGGGAAATGCAAGAAGACATTTAAAAGGATGAGATTGAGGGTTGTGGGTGCTAAAGTGTTGGAATTAAGGGATGTGATTGTGAGGAGAGAGGAAAAGAAGAGGGAGAAAGAGTGGAGCAATGGAGAATGATGCAGAGAAGCGAAAAAAGAGGAGATTAGGATGATGAAGCAATTGAAAAGAGAGGGACGAAGGATTTGTGATAAGAAAATGGAGTTTCAAGAGCTGCGCAGATGATTAGGGAGAAGAGGGAAATCAAAGAGACAAATTAGGTTAGAGAGGGAACTCGAAAGCGATGAAGGGAAGCGGAGAGGAAGAAGAGATGGAATGGAAGGAGCGAATAGTGAAATGCACTAAACCCGAGAAACCGTTTAAAATCTAACCCGAATCTGACTTGACCGGAATCCAATTAAATTATTGATTAAAGATAAACATATAATGAAAATAAAATACACACATGATTAAAAAAAATAAAGGAGAATGAAAAAAATTAAATATCGTGTGGACATTTACTGGGTTAACAACCGGATTGACCGATTTTGAGGATTAATATAAAAAAAAATGAAAACATACAACGACAATATCATAATCTGGTACGTGCAGGATCAATTTCAAAACGATCTAAAGTTATTGGGCTACAAAAAATTTAATCTCTTTTTTTTAGGTCTTTTTAAATGGCAGTTTTTGGTCCCGTTTTGAGAAATGCCCAGCTGACGTGGCTCCTAGTCATCATGATATTCAGTTGATTTTGCCATTTTGGACTTTTTGAGTCTTTGTATCACCTACGAGTAGAAGTGTAGGACTGACTTTTAATTATGTTGCTAGCTAGTGATATCTTGCGAAAACTAATATTTGTTTCTTAGTGATCCCTTCATCTAAATATATATTCACCTTTATTATACATTTATACTTTAAAACTGTCATATTACTATTTTTTTATACCAACTCATTTTCTTTCGTACTTTTTTTACAATAATTTATTATATCTTCTACTTTTCTTACCATTTTCTTTCATACAACCATTATCACACTAACTAACAATAATAAAACAATAAATCATCATAATTAAAAAATATTGATTTGACATAAAACTTCATCCACCTCTATCACATTCAACACAAAATAAACACAAATTATTATTTACATGATTTCTCCCATCCACCTTTTTTCTCCATCCTAATTTCTCCCATCTACCTCAAGACGGAAATAAACGTGCCCTAAGAGTCCGCTATGTTGGTTAATGAAAGTGTGTATTGGAAATTATTCTCATTAAACTCCACTTGGTAGGGGGTATGAAATTAGTATGAGATAAAGAAGATTCGTATAATATAATACGGATAGGTAGTACTATGTTGTTTGGTACGGCGTAATATGAGTGACAACAAAAAATTAATATTCCACTTGGTAGGGGGTAATAAACCTGTATAAAATTAGTATGACACTTGGTAGAGGATAATAAACTTGTATAAAATTGGGAATTTCATGGAAATTACAAATTTACTCTTGTTCTAAACTATAAAATCTTTCACCCATTCAACATTTCAACATTCATGACAATTTCTCCAACTAAACGTCTGCCGAAAATTTAGGGTTTTTGTGTTTTCGCCGATTTTGGGAATCCAAAATGACCCGATACTTGGTTTTCTTTCGTAATTTTCACTTGAAACTACTGTAATCTTGTATTTCTCGCGACTTTCATGATATGCATTCTTTTCAAGACTATTG
The DNA here is from genome assembly GCA_037126765.1 of Stenogyne calaminthoides. Lineage (NCBI taxonomy): Eukaryota > Viridiplantae > Streptophyta > Magnoliopsida > Lamiales > Lamiaceae > Stenogyne > Stenogyne calaminthoides. The sequence goes on from JBBCBC010000009.1 coordinate 9,946,148, forward strand.
TTGTTATTTTTAATTGTTGACTAACATGTGATATTAATAGTGGTCCTATCCATGGTTCGACAACTTTATTAACATTTGTTGAATTATCTTTGAAAGATAACCAAACTGTTTATTTAGTCAATGATCATATTGTATTACAATTTAAAAATATATGATTTTATGAGTTATTCGAAGCATAAGCGGGCATAGGAATTTCACAAGTATAAATATTCTACTGCTAAGGAAAAAATAATGAAGAAAAAACCATCCATTTTTATAATTCACTCCCATTCAAAAATTTAGACTCAAATAACAAAAAATATATAACCACACAAATCATAGTTCATGGATACAATGTCCATTATCAAGATGTGGATGATTCGCTGAAAGTAAATTGTGACAAAAACATGATCTTAAAATTCGACAACAAAAACTAGTATATATAACAACTCATTAAAACAAGGAAAAACCAATTGAAATGAGATCGTAAAAAATAACTTAATAGTATGAAATGATTAACATGGACTAAGCCTTATTTATCAGCTTTAGCAGTTGTAGCAGCAGCTAGACCCTGAGACAATCAGTTCTTTTGGCAGCAATAAGACCGGCCTTTGGTCCAGGTGGTGCATCCTGACGAACAGTATTGGCGTGACCAATATGTTCCTCTTCACTCTGAACTTGTGGTATGCATTTCCAGCCTTCAACAATGGCTTTTCAGTACATCCACCTCCAGCAACCTGGCCAACCATGGCCACGACAAACACTGGGCACAATCTTCTTGGCTCCCCTGATAGCAGCTTGATTCTGCCACCAAAAACAAGCTTGTCAAACCAATAAACAATCAAAGCCATCCAAACAGTAACTCAGTGTAATAAGGTATGTTTTGAGTTGCTCATACATAATATGGAGCGATAACTAATTAACTCACAAATTACAAACATGGTATACATAGAAATGTGAATTGACTATATGTACATGCAAAAATTCAAGTAAACCACTTAAATCTGTATCATGCTAAGAACATTGCCCAAAATTTCACAAAATTCTCTGTCAATACAGACCTTAATTGAGCATATATTTTACATCATGTCAAGACAACTATTGCAGATTATACAACAATGCAACTAATATACATGATCTTCTCATTAAATTTTAATAAAATATAACAAAAAAAAATATGGCTCCTACCATAGGAATTATTTATCTATCAACACATAGAGTCAATTCCAAGAACATAACATTTACAGAGAAGAACCCAAGAAATTCTTTTTTATAAAGTAGCACAAAACATTCACTAGACAAAAGTAACAAAATCCACTAAATTTAAATAACACAATCAAACTTACCAAACCAAACAAAATAGCATGACAATGTGGAAATATATTGCATAAATACCACTAAATTTGTGAAGGATGACTCTGAATTTCAGTTTATTAGTTATGCTTGAAGTAGTAATTTTAAGAGTTATAATTGATTGTTAAGCCAAAACAGATCCATCCACCTATTTATTCCCAGAAGAAAAGAGCAAGCAGAGAATTATATGGTAAAGCTTAATGGAAATTTCATGTTCTACCGTTGAAATTTCTCATTGAATCAGTCCTAAAACTATGCAACGTAACTACAAATATTATAAGACCTTGACGAACTATATCCTACAATTATAAGACCTTGGAGCATCAATTCCTTCTTCTTCCATCTCTCTTACCAATGCTTCAATACGGTTTAAGTTACGTGTTTGACTGAGATTATGACAAATATACCCAATGATGAGAAGAAAATGCAGCTATAATTATCATAAGAAACACACCAGCACACAGATGGGGGGGGAATTTATGTGTGACAAACATATCATATTTCAGAAAAGTCTTGTGGAATCCATACACACACTTGAAAAGAGGCAAAATGGCATTGCAACAAATGAAAATAGTTCATTATTAACTCACCAATAAGCATAGATTATGTTCCCATGTATGATTGCATTTAAGGCTGGAAGTCTCTCTCTCACCTCCTTAAACCAAAGTTTTGCAACTCTTTTACAAACAATGGAAAACAATATCAAAGATAAGTTCAAAAATAGGGACAAACAGACTCATAATAAATCTAGAAAACAAGGAGAAATAAAATGCTAATCAACTAAAGAATAAAGAAATGAGAAGGTGTCTTTGCACAAATGTAGATTAGACAACTGCCATCTTTATATAATGGAAGTCTCAGAATGGCATTTCTAGAGAAGGTTGGAATGATGAATAAGTAGTGAAACTACAAGTCAGAATATCAACAAGCTTGTTTTCTTTTTGGCGATACACTATTTTAACTATTTTTAGTGAAAATCAAATCTTAATACACTACTATAAATATGTTTATGAAAAAACAACAAACAAAAACAACAAGACCAAGAAAGTAGTCCATGTACCGTGCTATCTCAAATAAATGAATGTAGCTCACTATTCCAACCATCTTCTATTCCAACCATCTACCTCCATCATTTATATTGATTCATTTGCTTCTTACATGAGAAATTGACAGAAAAAAATATTAAACTCATGCATTCCAACTTGAAGTAGCAGTTAACACAATGCCAATCACAAGAACCAGATAATTAGCACTTACAGCTCTTTTAGGCAGGCCAACTCCCCAGCTTACTAAGCAGTAGACCACACCAACAAATAAATGTATAACCGATACAAAACTGCACAAACAATTGGCAAATTGTTTAGCCAAAAATTTCACTCGTCAGAGTCCTAAGTTGACAATGTTGCCATTTACAGCCACATTAGCACTAAAATTGTCAAACACTGTTGGAATATAAACCTGCAATTCAAGAAACCAACACCTAATCAGTTTATGGGAAAAAAATAAATTAAGGGTTTTGAGAGATGAACAATTCAAGAAACTGAAAAATTGGACAATGAGGAACCCTAACTATACAAAATACTAAATAACTCCAGTTAAATTCAAGAAAAGCCCCAAATCAATTAATTAGTGAGAGAGATAGAGACTAACAGTTGGAAATTTATTGTTGGAAGAATCGAGTAAAACACATAATTAGTATGACGTTAAATAAGAGACATCGAGGATTGACGACGAAGATGATGTCTCGGCTACGAGAGGTGGCACCACCGTTTACCGTACGGTTGGGGGCAAGATCTAAAGCCGACGGTTGTGTCTTGAATCAGGAGCGCGAGAAGAACACGGCGGCGACAAAGCAGCTGCGCACGGCGGTCTTGGAGTTGGAACTGGAGGACTTCCCACCAGCCACCTCACATCTCTCGCCGCCTCAATTTTAGCCCTGAGAACTCCATTCTTTAACCTTGTCTTACCTCGAGCCCGATGGTTTCATCGCGAATGAGAGATGATGGGAGAGTGAATGAACAGATTGCGAGAGAGAGAAATACGATACAATAATTGTAGGAGGGGCAAAATGGACTGAAAAACTTTGGGGGGAAGGTATTAAATTGGTAGGGGTGCTACAGTGATTTGGCCGTAATATGGTGCGGGGCGGCTGCATTAAAGTCGGATTCTGCATAAATTAGTATACCCGTATTACATGCTACCAAGTGACCATTATTTTTATCCTTACAACTGTTACACCCATATTACTAGCTACCAAATGGGGTCTTAATATTACTTGGTAGTATTGATACATTGGTGATGAGAATGTTGCTTGGTAGTATTGATACATTAGTGATGAGAATAGAAGTAAGTAATTAATTATCCTGTTTTCATTACTTAATTCCACTATCATTCAACCCACCTCACATGATACTTCACATGATACCCCATTGTTGATGTTCTGATGTTCTAATCAAGCAATAACAATGCAATTAACAACTCTTAGTGATTGATCTTTCAGTGATACCCGTTGTCATTGTCATTTCCAAGTCATATCAAGTGGGCCATAAAACGAATGTCTTGTGACAATTTAAGTAGAACCGATTTCAGCTTTTATGGTTTCGGTCCATGGCAAAAATTTGTATGCAATATTGCATATTCTATTTTCGTGCAATATAATTAAATTTGATTTTTTGCGGGTCAGCTTCTTTTAAACGGATTCTGCTCTCCAAAATTTTCCTTCCTCGCAACTAGTTTTTAATGATATATATCTCATATTATGAATATTTTTATCGGAGATCTACTCAAAAAATAAACATGTAGTTGAAAAGAAAAATTAGAAAAATACATCCTGGTGACTCAACATCAAGGGAAAATCTTAAAATTAGTCCTATAATTTAGGATGATTCAGCTTTTATTTCTATAATTTTTTTTATTTTTTAAATTTTGATCTTTTTATATTAACAATTTTTTTTTCCACAAAAATCAACATGTGAGGTGCATGTGACCCTTTTAAAATTAGAGGTTTATAATTTGCCGGTTAATTTGTACAAATGAAGCATCACCCAACGAAAGAAGAGATTGATTGAATTTGATTTGGAGTGGACCGACGAGTAATAACGTAAACCTCATTTTAGGAAGGATTAGAAATTGGAAAAAAATATCGAAATTTTGATATACCGTGCTTGTCGTACCAAAACATACCAAATTTACTGAAAATTTCGGTATGAAGTTTTCCATTGAAGCTCACTTCAATTAAGTTATATTGCAGCCCATCAATTGGTATTGCTCATAAATTAAATTGCAATCTATCAATGTCAATTGAATTAAAACGAAACCTTAGTTGCTTCTCCACAATTTAGAATCTCTTCCATGCTTCGATCTCCATCCCTCATTTTCTAACACAAGACGTCTCTTCTTCCCTATCTCTCCACGAAATGCTACTATAAAATTGGTGATCGTGATGCGTCTCCATCTCCCTCTCACTCTCTACCTCCGTAACAATCTTTTAGCTCATGACTTTAACGCGATAGATGAAAGAGTGGAGATGTTATGGATTGGATGGTGGAAATTTAGGGTCCGATTCCTTGCTTCTATACACAAATTTGTGGAAAGACTAATTCGGTATGAAACGGTATACTAGTATGATTCAATATACAAAAAATTTGGTACAGTACTAATATGTGATTTTTGTATATCAATTTTTTGGTATTACCGAATTTCTACCGAAAATTTCGGTATAGTATCGACGTTTTTTAAATATAAAAAATTGCAGTACGATGATAGTATGACTTTAAAATTTTGGTACAGTATGCCTCCTGTAAACCAGTACATACACGAAATGCACTAAAACTCTCACAGTTAAAAAATATAAAGTATTTTTTAAACATTAATAGTTTTTGTGTATAATAGTAATAATTTGTATGCATACCAATGATATTTTTTGACATAACGCTGATACTAAAAAAAATTGAGTTCACGGTGAACTCAAATTTACACAAATTTTTATTATTTACCTAAATATAAAAAAATCATTATATGAATGAATTTATAAATAGCCTAACATAAAAATAAAAGTTTTTATGTGTCACAAAATTTGTAATCACTCTCTTTTAGCCAAGTAAATATTTTTTTCCAACTGTACCCCTTTTTTATCCTTTCATGATTTTAGTCCATATCACCATATATACATCATGTACCAACATCACCACCATTCAATTAGTTCCACACTATCATTAAATTAACCTATAATATCACATTTATTCAAATTTCATCACTATCACTTCGATCTGTCCACTATTAAATTAACTTTATATACACTTTATTTTAAATTAAATAACACCATTATTTAAGTTAAATCTTCAATTTAATTTAACTCATATCATTATTTTAAGTTTGTATCACAATTTAATTAAATTCATATTACAATATATTAACCTCTTACCACCATTTAACGAAGCTCGTACAACTTTATTTTTAAAATTTTTGGTTGACTTCATTAAAAGTATAATTACTTAAATAATTATTCTCTTGATTAAAAAAATAAAATAAAAAATTTTAACAAAAAAAACTTTTTAAATTAGAAGGTATTTTTTTTTAAAGCATAAATGAGAAGGTGTTAAAATTGGGGATTAGTTTTGAAAGATTTCCTTGACAGTTGATTTTTTTTTGGAAACCCAGGATCTAAAAAAGGAAAAACCATGCGCTAAAAAAAAAAAACTCAAAACCAAATTTCGGAAGAAAAAAAAAGAGAAAAACCCAGGACACGCAAGCAGCCGCCGGTGCCTGACCGCCGACTGCGTCACCCTCGCCGCCGACGCATTCTCCGTCGCGTAACAACTCAATCGTTCGCTCCCGCAGCGCAGCAGCCTACATCCTCCGAACGACGTTGTTTAATAGCTTACTCGCTCACAAGTCGCAAATTCATAACAGGTACTATTCCTTTTAATATAAGAATTTTGGGGCCCCAAAGCCAATCCCGTTTCAGCTAATTCTAGAGACCAAAGAAAGAGTTATTTCATTGAAATTACAATCAGAAAAGTTTTTTTCCTATATTACTGTTGACACTAATGGAAGTGATGAAATTCCGATTATTAAGATATCTCAGCCATGTTTATTATGTTCTACAAAGTACTGAAAGGAATTAGGTTCCATTCCATCATATAGATTTACCTATATTTACTCAATTGATTAAATTGAATTTAAGCCTCAAGCAAAAATCTCGGACTTTCTCTTACAACCAGCTCAACTCTGCATTCAGGATCACAGCCAACTCTTGTTCTAGAGCGGTGAGTTTCGTTTTATTCCCACTTCTCCGTGAGAACGTAATATGGAGTATAACTTAATTACGTGTTACATGACTGTTTTTTTTTTTTTGCTTTGATTTGTATACATTTTCAGTGTATTTTTTTAACCTTGTTCTGACTTCTGGAAATTTGTAGAATCCTTTGAAATGTTTATCTATCCTAAATGAGAAGCTAGTTTCAACCAAATTGATGCTAATGTTGAAATAGTTTCCGATCTTTCAAAATTCTGGATCTTGACCTGGGTCGGAATAAAAGTTCTAGATCGATTAGAAGTAATGTCCCTAATTTTCTGTCCATTTTCCTCCGAGAAAAAACAGATCCACCTTGAAGAAAACCAAGTTTGTTGATTGAGGGTTGGAGTTAGAAACGTACTGCTGTGACATTAGGACGAAGCGTTTAGTAATAATAGCGATAACAAGGGATAACTTTTGTATGAATTTAGGGAGCCTTGAAGGAATACTCTTTCAGATTTGTATCATAATTCTGTTGAATTTTAATTTGTTATTGCCCTTTTTTCTAATTTTGTTTCTTAGAGAAAGAAAATCAACTTATTTTTTTCAATGATAATCGAAATTTAGGCAGAAGCTGCATGGGGCATATGTCATTCTGAGATATATTGGTAGAATATCAAGTTTGCCTCATTTCTATGGACTAGATGCTTATCAAATGAGCAGGTGCCTTTTCCCCAATGAAGCCAGTTTCTGATTTTTTTTATTTTCCCCAATATTATAGACTTTGACAAATATTGTTATCATTTGTTTTGGTCTTTTAGGTTGATGAATGGCTTGATTCTGCACCTGTCTCTTTGGTTCTGGATCTGAGTTTGAGGGAGCATGCCACTTTGTGGATGAGTACTTACTTCAGCATACTTTTTTCTAGTTGGTAATAGCCTGTCAATAGCAGATGTTGCTGTCTGACTGGTCTTGCAGGTAAAAAGTTTCTGCATTTTGGGATTGTGTGTTTATTCTGAGTAAATGAACTGATAGTGGTTAATTGGTTACTGCCTTTTTATTTTATGATGGACTTTTTTCTGATGAAGATGACATTCACTTGTTATCTCTGCATGCATTATGGTCTGCATCTGATTGCCATCTCCATTTGATGTAGTCTATTGATTGCAAGTATTCTAAACTCTAATTTTAAGGGTATGTTTCCTTTGGGATTTAGTGGATTTTGAAATCAGGATTTTAAAATCTTGTGGATTTCAAAATCCTAATAAATTGTAATGGGTGTGTAAGAGTATGTAATGTTGTATTATTATATTATTGTTAATTTTGATTGTTATATTGGATGATTGAGTGATAATTCATGCACTTTATTGGAAGTTTTAAAAGTGAGAAAAAAATATGTGAAAATTGATATAGAGAAGAGGGAGTGGGAATTAAAAAATCATATTTGCATTAATAAGTCATTGGAGAGCGTCTGATGGAGAAAAATGATATTGTAGGGTTTATAGATATTTAGAGGGGTGAATATATTTGGTTTTCAGTAATAGGATTCTAAAATCCCAAAGCAGAACATTATTTAGATATAAAATCCCAAATCAAAACATATACCGTGAAGGATATTGATTTATTTTTTTTTTGGCACCTTTTTTACCTTTCAGCTGCTGGTATGAGGTGGGAAAGTTTGAGGAGATCTAAGAAATACCAAAACCTGGTTCGATGGTTCAACTCAATATCCACCGAATATGATGCTGTTTTGAGTGAATTTGCTTCTACGTATCTTGGGAAGAAAGGTTCTACAAAGGCAGCAATTTCTAAGTCGAAAGAGCCCCAATCTTCTAGTTCTCGATTGGAGAATGGGGCGCATGCCTCTGAAACAACGGGCACACGGGCCTTTGAGGTGGATCTCCCAGATGCTGAGGTGGGGGAAAGGTGAATTGCGTTTTGCCCCGACAGTGGTTTCCTTCATATTGGCCATTCAAAAGCGGCATTATTAAATCAGTATTTTAAGTAACCCGTTACAAAGGCCAGCTGATTGTGCGTTTGATGACACAAATCCCGACAAGGAAAGCAGTGAGTTTGTGGATAATCTTCTCAAAGATATCGAGACTCTTGGAATTAAAGTACAATCTTGTTAACATACACATCAGACTACTTTCCACAGCTCAAGGAAATGGCTGAAATTAATTTCGAGGGAAAGGCCTACGTTGATGATACCCCCCGGAGAAAAATGCAGCATGAAAGAATGGAGGGAATAGAGTCAGTATGCAGAAGTAATACCGTAGAGGAAAATTTGAAACTGTGGAAAGAAATGATTTCTGGTTCAGAGAGGGGTTTGATGTGTTGTCTTCGAGGAAAGTTGGACATGCAGGACTTGAATAAGTCACTTAGAGATCCCGTTATTATCGTAAAATTTGACCCCTCACCATAGAATTGGAGCTAAGTATAAATTATACCCAACGTATGACTTTTGTTGTCCATTTGTTGATGCTATTGAAGGTGTCACACATGCTCTTAGGTCAAGTGAGTACCATGATCGTAATGACCAGTATTACCGAATTCAGCAAGATATGGGATTCAGAAAGGTCCATATTTATGAATTTAGTCGTTTAAACATGGTTTATACACTTCTTAGCAAGCGCAAGCTACTGTGGTTTGTGCAAAACGGTAAGGTTGAAGGTTGGGATGATCCTCGTTTTCCTACTGTCCAAGGAATAGTGAGAAGGGGTCTGAAGATCGAAGCACTAATACAGTTCATTTTGGAACAAGTAAGCTGTATCTTGTATTATATGTTATTGATTAGTGACAGTTCAATATTTTCTCATTATATAAAAAAAATGTGCACATGGGCAAGCTTTTTTCATTTGATCTAATATTGTTGTCTCTTAATTGATTAGGGTGCATCAAGAACCTCCAATTTGATGGAGTGGGATAAACTTTGGGGCCATCAATAAGAAGATCATAGATCCGTGTGTGTAGGGCACACTGCTATCGTGAAGAATGTCGTGTATTACTAATTCTAACCGATGGGCCCAAAGACCCTTTTGTTCGTGTTTTACCTAAACACAAAAAAAAAAATCTGTGAAGGTGCTGGAGAAAATCTGTGACTTATTCTAATAGATTATGGATAGAGTATGCTGATGCTGAATCAATCTCCATCAATGAGGAAGTAACTTTAAAAGGATTGGGGTAATGCGATTTGTGAAAAGATATCAAGAAAGGCGAAATGGGATCGCCACTCCAGTTGACTGGAGTTTTTTGCATCTTGAAGGAAGTGTTAAGACGACAAAGTTGAAGCTGACATGGCTTGCAGATAGCAACGAGCTTGTTCGACTGATGCTGGTCGACTTAGATTATCTTATTACAAAGAAGAAGGTAATGATTTGGTTTGTGGCAAAAAAAATTGATTTCAGTTTTCAATGAATTAAAATTTTCTTTTGATCTGTTGATTTAATGTATGTTTATTTAAGGCATAATGCAACAAGTTTCTTAACTATTTTTAA